>CM074504.1:18615994-19268987 GCA_037389245.1 Oryzias sinensis
CCCCGACCAACGGAGCCCCCACCACCCCCCGCCAGGCACCGGAGGCCCCGGCCCCCACCCCAGCCCACGGCAGAAGGGCAAGGAGCAGCGACGACCAGGCCCCCCCCCATCCCCTAAGTCATGGAGTCAGCTATGGGAGACCAGAGAGACCGAATTCTTTCAAAGTTACTTGAACCTTGGGCCGACATTTTTTCCAAGCTGATCTGATCAAGCAGCAGATTTCTGTGTTGACTTATATTTATATTTTTCTTGCTTTTCCAATTTATTAAAATAGTTTTTTTAGCAATGCAAAGAGTTATGAAAATGATAGAGCCTAATCCTCCTTCTACATCGATGGCACTCATGTCACCAAGCACACAAAGTGACGGTGAAGCTGTGATTGAAACCTTAAGCCAGACTGATAGATCAGCACATACCTGCTGCCAGAGAGCCTGGACAGGCGTGCAGAACCACAGTGCATGCATGTAATTGTCGGGTAGATTACTGTCACAGTGCTGACAAATGTCTGAGTTGCTGAGACCCATCTTGAACATCCTCTGTCCAGTGTAGTATATTCTGTGAAGAGTTTTGAAATGGATTAGCTGCAGATTTGGACTTTTTGTCAGTTTAAAGGTGTTTAGACAAAGTTCTGACCAAAAGCTTTCATCTGTGCTGATGCTCAAATCCGCATCCCATTTTGTTGTCGGAAGTGAAATATTATTATCTAAATTACATAAAAGTTTGTATATTTTGGAGAGAGTTTTATTCATTGAGAAATTGATCAGAGTGGTAACTACATCTGGTAGCTTTAAATCGTTTTTTTTTATTTATTTAACCTTTATTTACCCAGGAATTGTCCCATTGAGATTAAGAATCTCTTTTTCGAGGGAGTCCTGGCTATATTAGCGCAACATATGAAAAATTATTACTAATATTGTTGTTTTGGTCTTATATGTGTGTTTGATATTAATAATTGTTTCTCTATTGTGCAACTGAATGTGAATTTCTGTAAATTAAAAAATGTGCAATAAAGTTTAATAGGGGGAAAAAACTTTTAACAATTATTCAAATAACTATAAACATGCTTACAAGTCAAATAAACTCTTTATACTAATTCAAATCACTAAGTCAGTTGAGTTACTGATCCTCTGTGTCGCTATGGAACAACTCTAATAAACCAGTAGCAAATTGTTGTCAGTAGCAAATACTGACACACACCTACAGCTACTTCTAGTGGATGTGTCTGTGAATATATATATATATATATATTTTTTTTTTTTCTTCTTTTTTTTGCGTGTAAAAGTATAAGTCAGTTGTTGCAAAAAATGCAACAAAATCTAAGAAAAACACGTTATTTGTTTTAATTTTATTGTATTTATTTTGAACCAAACAATATAAAACAAACAAATAAAAGCATTTACCATTTTAAACACAGAAATAAATAATAGTTTCACATTTTTTTCTTTAAAAAAAGAGGAGGAACAAGCAGAAAGCTCTTTGGGGCTTATACCTCAACTGTTTTAAGTGAGCATGACTTCGCCCATGCGAAGTGGCTCACTCCTGGCTCCAGCCAAATGATGTCAATTCAATCGCCATTTTTTTATATTACGGACGCCGCCATGTTGGAGCCAGATGAGGTCAGTATGTAGTGATTGGTCTGAGTCAGTCTGTGTCTATGTGTGTACAGCAACCACTCTCGCCAATCAGGAGTGAGCTTGTTAGTACAGCAACTAAGGAAGAAGAGCAAGAATGGTTATTTTGACCAATAGAATAACTGAGTACTGGCTTTTTATTTCTTTATAGAAGTCTATGGGATTTTGGCTTCTTGGAGCCAGCAGGTACTTCCTGTTTGGAACATGGGGGGGGGGGGGGGGAGTCACTCGGTCCAGTTTTCTTGAACAGTCAATGGCTGTGACTTGTTCATTACCCATTTCAGTGCTCTTTTTTCCCCTAAACTGTACATTTTATTATTTATTGTGTCTATTTAGTTTAGCAGTTTTTTGGTTGTAAGCCCCTCATGGTATTGTGCTTCTATTTTTAAGTGTATTTATTTTTTTGAGTTTGATTGGACAATATCCTATGTTGCAGGGCATGTAAAACTGCAAGTATTGTGTGATTTCTTTCAAGTTGTTCCAATGACTCTGAGGTTTCATTAAAGGGCAGAGAGCAGTGGTTCTTGCCATTCCATTATCCACACAGGTTTGCCTTCATGCACTGACAAAAGAGGCTGTGCTCCCTAAGAAGGTTAGGAATCATCAGTCTTTGCTGAGGGTTTCGGGCTGGAGGGGGGGATTGGAGGAGACAAAGCTGGATTTAACCATGGATTTGTTCATCTGTATGCTTTCCTTGTGGCAGAAGAAGCAAAGTTTGCAGCACAACTTCTTAAATTTACAACATGTCCTATAAATGCCATCAATCTTATAAAAAGCAGTCACTGGAAGTTTTGGAGGTCAGTTTTAATATATATATCAATATCACTGTAAAACTCTGACACTATCAGGATGCAGGCAAGTGTAACAATAGTAGGTTTTTATTGTTGGAATTAATTAACTTGGCCAAAGTTGCTTTCCATAATGGAGTATTACTGAACTGTAAATAGTCCAGATGGCAAGCAGACTTGTGTGGCTGCCTGTGGGTGCAAACACTGTGGGGATAAATATCATTTGGCTCTGGTGTTGCAGTAAAACCTAGACCCTGAATTGGCCCATATTTTAGAACACCAGCCAGCACTGTGTGCTACATTAAGAAATGAATTCCCTGCAGACAGAAAGATTCTGGCTCTGTGAAGTCAATCCTGGCACATTTAGCCCTTGAAGATGAACTGCGCGTGTTAATATAAAACATACAACCTACACATCACTTTTTGCAGCAATGATACTTGGTTATTTAGAGATAATTTAGGCAGAGTGGAGCACTCAAAATAAACAAATGGATAAATAACTTATTAGAAGCCACAGCTGCATGTATGTCATGAACTATGTGCGTCATTTATCCATCCATTTATTTTTTCTTCTAAATGTTGTCTAATGCTAAATATAGTTTTGAAAAAAAAAAAAACTAAAAGTTTAAAGTAATAAAATATACAAAGTATAGCATCACGCAAGATGAAAGTGTGGTTGACATCATTTCCTTGATGCATCAGCTGAGTGGCTATTGAACTTTTTGGAGTTCGGTGAATGTGCTTCATGTGCTGAAAGCCCCTTCTGAAAGCTTTTCTTGACCTCATTTACTTCTAATATTTCTCATACATCAAAGGAGTGTGTTCATACAGGATCAACTGCCGTCTTATTTTTATATATTTATTTTTTACGGTTGACCTCAATGCACAGATTCTACAAAGGTAAAAAAAAAAAAAAACAGCTCCTTCAAAGAAGCACCAGATAGATAGATGGATAGACAGACAGACAGATAATTCATGCAGATTTATCATCATCATCAACTTTATTTATGAAGCACTTTAAAACAATTGTAGCTGAGACCAAATTGCTGTACATCTTTAAAAAAATAAAAACAAACAGGCATGAATATTACAAAGATAGTTTCTTTCTTAATTCTTTGTATTTTTAAACTAAGTCTTGTTAGTTTTAAAAGCCAGAGACTAAAAATGTGTTTTAAGACGGGTTTTAAAAGTGGACAGAGACCTAAGGAAGGCTGTTCCACAGTTGAGGAGCAGCAACAGAGAAAAGGCCCTAACGCCTCCTGGACCTCGGTACCTGCAGGAGCAGCAGGTCAGCTGACCTGAGGGACCGAGAGGGGGAATAAAAGTGAACAAGTTCAGAGAGGTACGGAGGGCAAGACCATGTAGACACTAAAAAAATACAAAATAATTTTAAAAGGAACTCTATAAAACACAGGCAGCCAGTGAAATGATGCGCAAAAAACTGCAATGAAACGGTGCGAGTTCTGTTGTAAAATTTCAAAATAAAAGAAAGGATTTAAAGCTTTTTTTAGCATTTAAGCTTAAATGCAAAAACCATTGTCTCCAGCCCAGTTAGGAACCATTAAAGGTTTAACAGCAGTAATAGTCAACTTCTAGTGTCAGCACTCATCAACAAAAAGTTGGTATTGAATTTTATTGTGTCTGATTGGTAAAAAAATAATGTTTAAAGCTGTTTTTAATGGTGCCTGCCTGTCTGTAGCTGGTTTGTACTTAAACTTGACATTTCTGACCTTTTTCAGTCACTGACTCATTGCTCTCCATACTGTTATCACCTAACAAAAAGAAACCTGACATACTGTTGGAACAGCAAGTTTGTTTTTTGTTTTTTTAACCACAGCCTTGCAGTTTATAAAAAATATATATTTTATGTTCTGAAAACAAAATACTCTCTTTTTAAACCCAGAAAATAAAACTCCATAGACATATTTTTGAATAGCTCCCTGAGGTCTGATTTCCAAACTGTGATAGGTCTAATTTGGTTGCAAAAACAGACAGTAGGTCTAATTGTGTTAAATTTATGTGTGCGCTACATCACTGGCACAAAAACTATTGCAGTTTCAAAGCTGACCACCCCTCTAGCAAAAAAAAAGAAGGCATCCCTCCCTACACTAATTTTTCATGCAGCTTGTTTCCGTTCAGTTTTGACTTGTTCCCCCTTGATAAATATCACTAGGTTTTCTGACTGGGGATTTCATTCCTGCCTTACACAGGCTGTAAAAAATTGAGATTTGGAGCTCATGCGTAAATAAGTGTTCAGGCTAATAATTAGTCTACTGACGGTGTTTTCTGGGTTCAAGCTGCAGGGGTAGTGGGCGTTTATACACGTTTTATCCTTTAATAATTAGAGTGATTGCTTTCTTTTATCACAAGATCTCCTTTGGATGATAAACAGTGCCCCTAGCCTGGTATTCCAGTGAAAGAGCGGGGCAGGGACTCCATTTAACTATCAAAAGAAAGTGAGTGTAGCCGGTAATTGACTGTATTAAACAGTTTGTGTTGGGATTTATTGCCATCTTTGCATATCTTTACTTTGAGAACCTACAGTGGTCAAAGCTATTTGGCACTTCCACTTCCCATCCTTTACTGAGGAATAATAATAGCAATGACAGCTTGCTTTTAATCCTTTTTATTGTCACTGATGTAAGAGAAGGTAAATGGTAGACTTAAGTGATTAAATACATAAGGAGAAAAGGGACATGTTAACTTGAGTGATGTAGGTCAAACCGAAGATGGAGGAGCATTGAAGAAGCTGCTGCACTGAGGAAGAGGCTGTCCACCAGTGGAAATTGTTGGCTTTTTGTACCTCACAATTACACACTATACCACTCAGAGTCAGAAAAAGGGCCCCCCTCTCCTTCACCCAGAGGCACAAAAGCATGGGTGAAGATGAACAGCATGCAGTCTGAAGAGTAGAGAGAGATGAGAGCCGTGATGCATGTGAGGGCACTAAACGTCATCAAGACTCTGTGGGGAACTCAAGTGGCCAGAGGAACAATTTGAATCCCGGTGGAGGGCTTCACGATCAAGACTGACCTTGAAGAAAACTCAAGTGAAACAAATGATAGAAAAGGGCTCATCGGTTATGGAGCCAGTGACGGATTAGGAGCAATGATCCCCCCCAAACAAGTGTGCTGTACAACAAAGACACTAAAACACACTAGACTGCCATTGTGAAAAGCCACAGTTTTCTTGGCTCTAGTCCCACCTGTGAGACTGTACATCTGTACATGACAAACTCAAATCATCTGTCTTTCTGAGGCAGAAACCCAATACCAGTGGTGTGGAAGGATCACAGAGACACCTTTAGGGGAATTGGATAAGGATAAAAAGATGAGGAATCGGGCAGCTGGCCACAGAGATGAAGGAGATGTTTAAATTGGGATTAAAAATGAAGATTGTATCATTGGAAAAAGTTCAATTTGTATATTCCTATACTTGGTTTAAAAACTGGCAAAACAGAACAAAGTCAAAAATACTAACCCCTTTGGCAGATTTTCTTTAAATAAGCAAATAAATCTGCCAATGTTATAAGACAGCTGCTCTTACCAAGAATTAGAAAAAGTTCTAGTCCCTAAAACATGTTTTTATCTTAAACTCAGATTACTTTGCTATTGAATAACTTTTTTTAGATTTTAAGATTTCTTGCAAAACAAGAATATAAAGATGTTACTTGAAACAAGGGTCTTTTTACTTTCTAATACTATGTTTACACTGTGAGATACTTTCAAGATAGCACTTACTTGAGTGCGCTTCTTTGAAAGTAATAAAGTAATTTTAACTAATGACTTTTATCCCCCGCTAAAAACGCTTTTATAGTTATTGTGCAGCATTACTTCATAGTTTATTCATAATTTAATCTGCCACGAGTGCTTCTTTTTTTTGCTGGGAGATGTAATGCATTTAGAACTCTGAAGACGGTTCCCGCCGGTGACCATAGGGGGAGACAGAGCTCTGACTTCTGACAATACCAGCACACATAGAGGGTCGCGTACATTTAATTCTCCCTTGTGCTATCCTAGGCGCTTTAACATTGGGAGTTGGACCATCTGGACCCACTAGACAGTGCACTGAACCTTTTTTCTTCAATGATTTGTGATCTTTACTGGTGTCCATAAAATCCTCTTTGTCTTTATCCACCTTTGTCATGGTACGGAGAACACGTCAATGTAAGGGTGGGGTCATCTAAGATAGCACAAGGGTTATTGTAGTGAAGTTATTTTTGTGGCTCAGGAAAAATAACAAATTTATTACTGCATTTTTAAAAAAAAATGTATACCTAGAGTTACTTTGCTGAGTAACTAATTACTTTGAGGATGCAGTGAATGAGTACCTAACTTAATTACTTTTGGGGCGATGTAATTATTACTAACTAATTTTTTAGGGTAAGGTTCCCAACACTGCATGCATCTAAAGTAAGAAGAGGCTTGGTGTGAAATGTCATAGCGGTGCAAATTTGGCAAATCCTTCTTGCACAGCTCCATATACGAAAAACTTGCACAAACCATAATTATAAATTTCTCCTTCATGGTCAATTTTAACCAGCTGGCACTGTTTTAAAAAAGACATTACCTTTGTCATTTCCAAATCCAAGTCCCCTAAATGGTCAAAGTTCAACTTAGTTTAACTGTCACACACACTCAATTGCCTAGAATTTCGTATGTTGAGCCCAAAAACAGCCTTAAAAACCTTTATGACGATGCGTAAACACAAGAGTTTTGAATGTGGAAGCCCGAAATGTGCGTTTATGTAGACAAACATTCCCTTGAATCTGCGTTTCCAAGACCAGAGTGAATGTTGCATTACAGGATCACTGTATCCCTCTTTTGGTCCCTGTTTATCTCTTTATCCACAAGAAGTCTCAAAAAGCTTCACTAGCTCCCGGCCGTCTTCACTTTTAAAGCTTCCAATCTCTCTTGACTTTTTTTGTTTAGTGGATAAGTTCCTTGTCTGTGGTGCTCCTTAACCCTTGTGCTATCTTAGATGACCCCACCCTTGCATTGACGTGTTATTCCTACCATGACAAAGGTGGATAAAGGTGGAAAGATTTCATGTAATTCATGGACACCAGTGAGGTTCATAAATCATTAAAGAAAAAAGGTTCAGGGCACTGTCTAGTGGTAGATGACCCAACTCCCAATGTTAAAGTGCCTAGGATAGCACAAGGGTTAATCTATGATCATTGTACAGTTAATTCACGCACAACATATTGAACTGAGCTTCAGACCTCTTCTCTGGCTGACCTATGACATCTGAATATGTGTATTCATTTAAATTTCCGTATTGTTTTATGTATATTTTCTTCGGTTGTATATTGACTTCAGAGGTGACCTTAAATGTGCCAATACACATAATCTATTAATCTTCTTCTTTCTCTTTCGGCTTTTCCTATCAGGGGTCGCCACAGCGAATCATCCTTTTCCACCTCACTCTATCATGGACATCTTCTACCCTAACATTAGCCAACTTCATGTCCTCTGTTAAGACATCCATATATCTCCTCTTTGGCCGTCCTCTTGCCCTCCAGCCAGGCAGCTCCATCTCCAACATCCTTCTACCAATATAATACATAATCTATTAATAATAGTATCATATTTCTCCCTGCCTCAACACTTTAGTCTGTCATCAAAATGTTTTTTTCCTCTACAGCAGTCATATTGATGTTCCACAGAATAAGGATTTCTTCCTGCTGCTGAACTTCACTTAACTGACTCTGCGTGTCTGACACTGATCAATGAGAGTTCAATGCACTATCAAACAGCAAATCCTGGCTTTATGCAATATCAGGCCTGTGGGAGATTAGTTATGGATTAGATCTGCAACAACAAATATGCGTTTGTCACAATAAGGGAAACATCCAAGCATTGATATTTTAAGGCAAGCGTCCACTAAAGTGAAAGGAGTATTACAGGGTATTGTAAGAGAAATATACCATTTTGGCATATTTTTCATGTTAGACGTGGAAAAAGTATTGAAAAGTACAGAGATAGTACCAGGATAATCTGCGTCTGATCTGGAGAGTTGTCTTAAGACAACACTAGTGTCTTGGTCATCATTTGGGAGTGGAGCAGAAAATGCTGATCGTAGAAGGACAACTAGGATAAAACTAAGATAAAAATCAAGAAGGGCAAAATCATTACCAAGGAAAATAAGATTGACTTTTTGACAACCATTTGGCAAAAAAGTATTCGACAGTAACTTATTTTGGATGTTGTCCTCTTTGAAAAGATATGACGTCTTTAATATTAATCATAGATACACTTCATGTATCAGAGACATCCTATAAGAAAAGGAATCCAGAAAGTCACATTGTACTGTATACATTCTTTTAAATGTGTCTAACTGTGCAAAAAGGAAATATTCAGCCTTCAGAAGTGGGCAAGAATTCTTTCCCTCATGGATCTGTTACTTATTTAAGAAGCTCATCTATCCTCTACTTGTTATCTCTATCAAAGTCACCTGTTTAAACTAGATATATGTTATAAAGACACCTGCCCACACCCTGAAATAGTCAGACTGCAATCTCCCCACCATGATCAAGCTATTAACTGTCTAAAGACACCAGGGACACAATTGCACTTCTGAACAAGACTCATGTACACATCAGGCATTTGGCAGACATTCAAGAACCTGCCTTCAATTTGTTCTTTTAGCATATGGTGTTCACACTTGACAGTCGCTACCTGATACTAGCACATGTACTAAATGTTGGAAGGGGCTTGGTGTGAAATCTCAAAGCAATGCAAATCTCTGGTTTAACTTTCAGTGCAAGTTTAACGGCATTTAATATGTAGATTCTGAAAAAAGGAATTAAAAATGTGCATAGTGATGCGTGAATGTATGGCATTTTGAATGTGGAAGCACGAAATGCACATATCTGGATGTTTACATTTACTTATCATCTGAAGGGGTTGCTTGAACACTGTTGCCGAGGGTGGTGTGAGCATAACATCACATGAACCAATGTACTAAAAGAGTTCAGCTTGGTGAGAAGAGATTAACTGCTGGAGCAATTATGAAACCTCAATCAATTAGTGAGAGGATTGCAGAAGAATCATTTCAAGGTTCTGGGATGCCCACGACATTCTCCTGACCTTAATCAAATAAAAGAATCTGTGGAGGGAGTTAAAAGTCTGCTTTGCCCTTCAACAACCCTATAACTGCACAGCTCTTGAGAAGATCTATATAGAAGAAAGGACCAAAATAGCAACCACAGTGTCTGCAAACCTGGTAAAAGACCTACAGGAAACATTTAACCCATTCTCCAACCTCAGAATCCCTCACAATTATGATTATTGCGTAAGCGGTCAAAGATGTTACAAGATTGAGAAGAGCATATGTTATTTCCTTTCTACTGGCTCCAGCATTAAAGGTTGTTAAACAGATTATTATTTGCTTTTCTATGCCCGAAATTTACTGCTACATTAAAATACCAGCTAGATTCCAAAAGCCAATAAGCAGTATCTTATTCAAGGACCCAAGAGTAACAAGGCCAACTTTTCAATTAACAGACCACTGCTCTACCTATGTTTAATAAAAAGCCCAGTTTTACACCTACTCAATATTTTTCCATGCATGAAAATTAGTAATTTCTTTTTTTTTCTCTTCTTACTTTCTCTTTCGGCTTTTCCCATCAGGGGTCGCCACAGCGAAACAACCTCTCCTTCGAGGATGAGTCGCATGGTTAACTTGGCAATGTTTTACACCGGATGCCCTTCCTGACGCAACCCTCTCAATTTATCCGGGCTTGGGACCGGCACAGAAGCAGAGAAGGGAATAGGGAGCAGCCTGGATTTGAACCCTGGTTTCACAGACGGAAGGCGCCGCAAACCAGCACGAGCTAAACCGGCTCCCTGAATTTCTTTTTTTTTCTAATTTACTAAAAACTTCTGTTGGTCCATTGTTGGCTTTCAACACAAGGTGTCATAATAAAACCATTGTGTGTAGCAGCTGCATTAAATATAATAACTGCAAAGAAATTATATGACAAATTTAAATGCAGTATTAAGCTTTAACTTACAATGTGGGAACCTGCGCTGAGTAACAATGGTTAGCGCTCATGCCGCACAGTTTAAAGGTCCTTGTTCGAATCCTGGCTAGGACCTTTTTTTGTGCACGTTTGTTCTTCTTGTGTTCTCTGGGCACTCCATCCTCCTCCCTCATTCCCCAAAAAATTCTTCATTGGTTTTTTGGTTAATCTAAATTCATAGACTGGCAACCTGTTCAGGGTGTACCTCGCCTTCACCCAGCAGTGACTGGGTTGGTTCTAGCAACCCTATGACCTCGAAATTGATAAGGCAAGTTCTGAAGATGGATGAATGTGGTACCCCAGAGGTGGGCAACTGATTAGTTACAAGCCATCACTTGCCTTCACACAAATGCTGCGCAACCTCACCAATGACTTCAATGGGGACACTCCGGTACTTCCAGGCTAGGTTTTATTATTAGCGCAAACACACCTTCAGAACTGCTGGGTAACTAGCAACACTTGATAACCAATTTGGTATTTAACAATAATCGATTACTATCAGGTTTAGAGCAGACACTCTTACTCACAGCTAGACCACTGGACTCCAAAAAGAGGAAAGAACAAGACCAGAAAGTGACCATGCATATTTGTACCAAATAGGGATACTTGCCCGCTTAACCCTTCGGGATTGATCTGGGTGTTATGTGTTCAAGTTCAAGATGCCCAACACCAAAGGGAGAAACAGCTGGGGCCCTTTTATCAATGGTGGAAATACAATCACCAGCTGTTGTCAGTAAGCAGTGATGACAGCACCCCACATCCAGTATGTACTGTATGTTTTCTGACATAAATACAATGATTGTTGTCCAATCATTGGGAAACCTTTCACCACCGTCATCAGCCGTGGTCAAAGGGATGATCTAAGCCCAAATATAGACCATCCAAAGACAGAAACTATCAGTCTTTATTATTAAAATGTACATTGATTTTATCGGGAAAGGTGATGAATGATCCAAAGCTGGAGACATGCACTCGTGGATAGGAACAAGATTTATTAAATAGACTGAAAAATAACCAATGACCCGAAACTGGCGCATTGAAGACTTAAAAACACCAGAGCAACTGTAGAACAATCACAACAACCCTACCAAAATATACATTAAAAAAAGACACCATTTCCACTCAGTCATATTCTACAATCTATGTTAAAAATGTGTATTTATGATAGAATTAGTTTTCTAAATGATGATAGATGTTTAGGAAAAAAGAATGCTTCATTATAATCCTCTTTGTCAAACTAATCTTTGCAGCTACGGTCTCACACAGGGCAAATATTCTTTAACACACACAACAAACAACCATACAGTGACGAGCAACATGGAGTCCTACCGTTATCCCTCTCTGGAATGTCAGGCCTTAATAAACTCAGTGAATTTGCATTTCAGAGACACAATTAGGCCCAGCAAAAAGAGTGGATAGATGTATTATCCTTCAGACTGAGTTGGCGTTAATGATGTAAAAATATAACAGTAATTACAAATGAAGGCATCAGCATGGAAATGAATCAATCAAGCCGTCTGAGTTTTAGCACGTAATCCTGCAAGACACATTCATCAGCATTAGACCTGTGATGAGAGGAAACAAAGCTGCACCGGGCGCTAAAAACGTGAAGCACAAACTATTTAAAAGGTGCAAGCAAACATGCAGAGGACAAGATGTACTTAGATGACTTGAAGACTAAATCCTTCCCAGCAGTGAATACATGTCATGCTGTATGGTTTGTACCATGCCAAAATACCTTGATTTTATTCCAGAAATGAAGAAGTAATTTTTATTTCAATATTTTTAAACTAACATCTAAAAATAAAAGATGAAAAGCCTGGTGATTAATGCAGCCCACTGCTAAAACTCAACTGTTTCTGCTCTTTATTTTATCCAAAGGTTAAACTCAAATTTTATTTAAAGTCCCACTCTAATCATCTTTGGATCCATTGTAAAAGCATCCTTGGCGGTCTTCGAATTATGAATATGCCATTTGTAGGAAAATAAATAAACTTGAGTTGTTTTCTAGGACATAGAGCAACAGGAGTTCATTAGAAATTCATCTCCAAGTTATGGCACGGTGTAAGCCTTTCCACCCCATCATCTTTTTGTTTACACTCTCTCCCATTAGCGGTGCAACAAAATTGGTGAGCAATATTTGAGCTATCTAGCCGTACAGGTCAAGGTACTTAATTTGTACTTACCTTGTTCTTACATGCGGTAACTACCACACAGAACACCTTTGCTCAACATGTAAGTACCCAGTAAGTATGTTATAAATACCCAGTATGTACCACATAGGTATAAACCAAAAGGTACTACATAAATACACAGTAAGTACCATGTAAGTATGCTGCCAACGGACTGTTAACAGTGTACAAACTCTGAAACACCTTTCTATAAAAAAATCAATAATCTCACAAAAAAGGATAAATGTCTATATTTATATGAACTGGTAATGAAAACATGTCAGCATATTCATGTTACAATAAATATTTTGTATGAAAGTCCATGTTTATTTTATCTTGTTGCATATTTTTCAAATTTAATAGAAATGAATCATGACTAAAGTTATCAGTAGTTATAAAGATACTGTCAGGCTCGACGCGTGGATGCAAAAGCAGGAACACAGAGGTACGTTGAATCAAAGTTTTTCTATCTTTCCTTTAATCTCGAAGCAGATACTCGAAGTACAAAGAATGCAAAACGATCCCGTGACAGACACTGGGTAGAGGAACTTAAATACACAGCAATGATGAACAACAGGTGTGCGAACAGGTGCAATTCATAAACAGAAGTAAAGGTGGAGGCAACACAAACGGTAGAAACCGGAAGTAACAAAAATAAAGGCCCAAAGAACCCGGAAACCCCACAACCAATCTAGAATGCGAAACAAACTAACCCACCCTGGCCACTGAACTTCACAGTACCCTCCCCTCTAGGGGCGCCTCTGGGCGCACCGCCGGGCAGGTGAGGGTGCCGCCGATGGTACTCCCTGATCATGTCCTTATCCAGGATCCGGGAAGAAGGTTCCCAGGACCGCTCCTCAGGGCCATGACCCCGCCAATCAACCAGATACTGAAAACCTCGTCCCCGCCGTCTGCTGTCCATGATGCGCCGCACGGTCCACGCAGGTTTTCCGTCAATGATGCGAGGCGGCGGAGGTGGTGAGGGAGATGGGTGAAGGGGACTCGTGACATGAGGCTTTAGTTGGGAAACGTGGAAGACCGGGTGGACACACATCGTCCGAGGTAGGCGTAGCCTGACAGCAACGGGGTTGATCACCCTCTCCACCACGAAGGGGCCAATGAACCTGGGGGAGAGCTTCCTAGACTCTGTCCGCAGCTCGATGTTGGTTGTAGAGAGCAGAACCGACTGACCTGGCGCATAGGTGGGAGCCGGACGGCGATGCCGGTCAGCCAGATACGTCTACAGCGGCGGAACAGGTGCTGGACGGACGGAACCGCTGCCTCTCTCTCCTGCTCGGGAAACAACGGAGGTTGGTAGCCCAGAGAACACTCGAATGGGGACATACCCGAAGCAGAGGAGGTCATGGTGTTGTGGGCGTACTCCACCCAGGGTAGCATGGAGCTCCAAGTGTTCTGATTGCGAGAGCAGACACACCGGAGAGCTGCTTCCAGGTCCTGGTTAGTCCTCTCGGCCTGCCCGTTGGACTGGGGATGGAACCCTGAGGAGAGACTAGCTGAAGCACAGAAAGCCGCACAGAAAGCCCTCCACACCTGGGAGACGAATTGTGGTCCCCGATCAGAAACTAGGTCCACTGGTATCCCGTTCAGCCTAAAAACGTGTTCTATTACTAGTTGAGCCGTCTCAGCGGCAGAAGGCAGTTTCTTGAGGGCCACGAAGTGAGCGGCCTTGGAAAACCTGTCCACCACGGTCATGATCACGGTCTTGCCGGCGGAGAGAGGCAGGCCGGTCACAAAATCTAAGGCGATGTGGGACCAAGGACGACTCGGAACTGGCAGAGGATGTAGGAGCCCAGCAGGCGGTTGGTTACTGACCTTGTTCTGGGCACAGACAGTACAGGCAGCGACAAACTCCTGAGCGTCCCGTGCCAGACTGGGCCACCAGAACTGCCGCCGCAGGAAGGTGATAGTCCTGCGAACACCGGGATGGCAGGTCAGACGTGTCGCATGGGCCCACTGAAGAACCTGACTCCTACAGGTCCTAGGAACAAAAAGTCTGTTGGGCGGACCCCCTCCCGGGTCCGGCTCCTGGACCTGGGCCTCCCTGATGTCCTTCTCCAGCCTCCAGGTGAGGGCACCCAGGACACAAGACACAGGAATTACCGTCGTGGGTGTCTGGTCCCCCATGACCGGATCGTGTTGCCGAGAGAGGGCATCTGGCTTGGTGTTCTTGGAGCCAGGGCGGTACGAGACGACAAAATCGAAACGATTAAAGAATAAAGACCACCTTGCCTGTCTTGGGTTCAGCCGTTTAGCGGTCCGGATATATGACAGGTTATTGTGGTCAGTCCAAACCACAACGGCTGAACCGCCCCCTCTAGCCAGTGCCTCCATTCCTCCAGAGCTAGTTTTATAGCCAGGAGTTCCTTATCCCCCACGTCATACCTGGCCTCAGCTGGTGTAAGCCTTCTGGAAAAGAAAGCGCAGGGATGAAGCTTATTACCTTCACCAGTCCGTTGAGACAGCACCGCTCCCACCCCCGTATCAGAAGCATCAACTTCTACCACAAACTGATTGGAAGGATCAGGTTGACCCAAGACAGGAGCAGTAATGAACAACCGCTTGAGCTTCTTAAACGCTGAGTCAGCCGCCTCTGTCCAACAAAAGGGGGTGGAGGTGGAGGTTAGACCTGTGAGGGGCGCAGCGACGGAGCTGTAGTTACGGATGAAACGCCGCAGAAAATTGGCAAAACCCAAACGCTGGAGCTGTTTTCTGTTGTTAGGAGCAGGCCAATTAACCACTGCACTCACCTTGGCCGTATCAGGCCGCAACTCCCCCCCTGCGATAACAAACCCCAAAAAGGAAACACAAGGAGAATGAAACACACATTTCTCCGCTTTAACAAATAGTATGTTCTCCAACAACCGCTGGAGGACCAGACGAACATGCCGCCTATGTTCGCTGGGATCCCTGGAAAAAATTAGGATATCATCTAAGTACACAAAAACAAAATGCTGGAGGAAATCCCGGAGTACATCATTGATTAACCCCTGAAACACCGCAGGAGCAATAGCCAAGCCAAAAGGCATGACCAAGTACTCGTAATGTCCGAGCGGCGTGTTGAACCCCGTCTTCCACTCGTCCCCAGCCTTGATGCGCACCAGATGATAAGCTTTCCGCAGGTCCAGCTTGGTGAAGATTCTAGCTTCCTGCAATGACTCAAACGCAGAGTTCATTAGGGGAAGAGGATACCGGTTCTTTACAGTGATGGCGTTCAAACCGCAATAGTCTATACACGGCCGTAAGGAACCATCCTTCTTCCCCACAAAAAAGAAGCCAGCCCCCAAAGGAGACGAGGAGGGTCTAATAAATTTGCCCTCAGTGAATCAGCAACGTACTGTTCCATAGCCTCTCTCTCCGACCTAGACAGATTATACAGGTGGCTCTTAGGTAATGGAGCTCCGGGCTGCAAGTTAATGGAACAGTCATAAGGTCTGTGGGGTGGCAGAGAAAGAGCCTGAGACTTTGAAAAGACCTCCCCCAAGTCATGGTACTCCGGTGGCACTGCGGAGAGGTCTGGTAAGGGCGGCTGCCCAACTGAGGCTGTGGGGCCAGGCTCTGGATGTCGAGCTGAGCGCAAACAGGTCTCATGGCAATGCTTACTCCAACTAGTAATACTGAGTACTACTAGCAGACCAATCAATGACCGGATTATGTTTCAATAACCAGGGGAACCCCAACACCACCGGGTTCTGCGGAGATAAAAACAGAAAAAAACGGGTGTACTCATGATGATTACCAGATAAAATGAGGTGGACGGGGTCAGTCAACTTGGAAATGGTTGCAATGACCTTGCCGTTAAGCGAAACAACCTGTAATGGACGAGGAAGCAACCTGGTTACGAACCCGGCCTGTGTGGCCAGCTCGGCATCCATGAGATTCTGCTCAGAACCTGAGTCTAACAAAGCCCTGATGGGTACCCCCCCTTTCTGAAAAACTAGGTGCCCCTCCAAAAAGCAAGCATTGGAAATAGCTCTAGTGGGCGTTTCTCCGCCGCTCATCAGTGTGCCCACTCTTAGTGACGAGCGGTGGCTTATGTGCAGTCCCGGCAGAAATGACCGTGCTTCCCGCAGTAAAGGCACTCACCAGCCGTCATCCGTCGTCTGCGTTCGGAGGTGGTGAGGGACCCTCGACCCAATAACATCGGTTCCTCAGTAGAAGGAGCTGGGGTGTCTGTGGAAACAGGATAGTCATGAGAAGATTGTGGCGCTACTCCCCCTGCTGGGGAGAATGAGTCCACGCGTCGCTCTCGCCGGCGATCCTGCAGCCGGTTTTCAATTCGGATTGCCAGCGCGATGAGGGCATCTAGGGATGACGGCAAATCCAGCGGCGCCAGCTGATCCTTCAGCTCATCTGAAAGACCCTCCAGGAAGGCATCTGTAAGCGCTGCGGGGTTCCATGCGCTCTCTGAGGGCGAGAGCCCGGAAGTCGATTGCGTAATCCGCCACTTGCCGTCCTCCCTGACGCAGCCGCATCAGCGCTCGAGCAGCCTCCCGGCCTGGTCTCGTATGCTGGAAGACCTGTGTAAAGGCTTCCAGGAAAACTGGGAGGGAATCACAGGTGGCGGCCCCACGTTGCCATTCTGCCGTAGCCCACGCTCCGGCCCTGTCCGTAAGGTGGGAGATGATGAACGCCACCTTGGCGCGATCCGTAGGGTACGTGGCTGCCTGGAGCTCAAAATGCAGTTCGCATTGCGTAATGAATGCCCGACAGTCCCCCGAAGCACCCGAAAACCTCTCAGGTCGGGCCAGCGGACCCGCAGGAGTGAGAAGCGCCGGAGCCAAAGGTATGGACGCCGAGGAAGACGGCTGAGGCGGATGGGATGGCGAAGACGATCGGATCTCTCCTGCCAGCTGATCAAGCCGATCCCCGATCGCAGACAATTGTTGCTCTTGGCGGGCGGACATCTCCAGCATTCCCCTCCGAAGGAAGTTTAGCTGTTCCTCTTGCTGGCGGATGACCCACTCCTGGGCGTTGGAATCAGAAAGCGGACCCTCTGCTCCCGCCGCATCTATGATTGACGGGATCAAAAATTCTCAATAGCTCTGAAGAATCTAGAATTTTTTTACATAATCCTTATTTTAGTAGGAAAATAAGGTCATGATTAGTCAGTACAGGAAGTTTTGTGTCAGTAACTACAGCATCTTTAAAGCTATTGAGGATTTTTGACCAAATCTGATCAATATTTAAATATGAAATATTCCCAACAATAAACAACGTTATTGCGTTGATTAACGTTAGATTAACGTTATTATCTTTATTGCAGAAGGACAATAAAGTCACGATTAGTCAGTACAGGAGGTTTGGTAACAGAAGCTTTAGTATCTTCAGAGCTATTGTGCATTTACGTTTTTATTCATATCTCTATTAAATTTTAAAAACTATAAGCAATAAAATAGAGGTTTACCTTCCAACAAAATTTAGTATAATAATAATAATAATGTAACATGACTATTCTGACGAGTCTTTATTACCAGTTCATATAAATATAGACATGTATTCACTTTAAAGTTTACTGATTTTTACAGAATGGTGTTTCACAGGGTACGCACTTTGTTGACGGTCCCTTGGCAGCCGGCTCCCTTCTCTGTCTGCATTCACAGCTTGAAACGAACAATTCTGATTAAAAAGCAAAAAAACTATTTTTTTTTTTTAAAAATGCTTTTGTAGTTCACTCTCTGTGTTAATACAAAATGGTTGAGATACTTGCGGACACATTTGAACGTTTATCGAGTTATTGAAGCAGGAAGTCAGAATCTGTGAAGATCTAATTTAACCGAACTGCAGCTGCTCTATTCCCGTGTTCCTTTGCGTAGCTGATAGCTTGCAGTTTAAACTGTGCCTCATAATCATGCCTATTTATATTTCCAGGGATTCCAAAACGAAGTTGTTCTGCATTATGCTCATATCTGCACCTTTGTACTATGGGGGGAGGGGGGGGTCTTCTTTCACGTCCTCACCTCTCTCCGTATTGTTCTCATGCTGTTCTCTCCTAGATCCTCTTTACTCGAGTCACACAACAACACATTAGGACCGCTCTGTACATTTTGGAGAAAATTGAAGACTTTCATCTTATGGTTTTGAAAGTACTGTACATAGAAAATATGATAAAAGGCAGAGAGCCGCCTCTTAGCCCCCTCCCCCCTGCTCTGAAAAATGAAAATCCTGCCCCGCTGATAAGACATGCAAATTTCAGCCAATTAGATCAACCAGAAAGCTTCATGTCCCCAAGTGACAAACACACCCTTGAATACCGCCCCCCAAGTGACAAAAACACCCCCTTAACACTGAGCGTAAATCCAGGTGAGCGCGCTAAAAGGATCTGACCGAGCGAGATCACTGCTCAGGAAGGATTGCAGCTGTGCAATTGTAAAATATGGGGTCGCTGGGTTCGAATAGCCCCAGCGCGGTTGTAAAGTTCACTCACTTCGTTCCTAAATACGCCCGCTCAGTTGTCTTTACACCCTTTCAATTTTTGGCAGACATGTAATCCCATATTAAATTCTTATGTTCAAAAATGTTAGCAGGTTTAATTTTTTAATTTAATTTTTAATGGTTTGGACATTTACATTTTAGGCACAGTGTTTCATTTTTTTTCTGTAGCCCCTTTTGAGTTTATTTTCAGGATTGCTTCGGTGTCAGATGTCAAATATTCAGTTTGTAAAAAATTGAATAGACCAACTTTTTTCAAAGTGAAATTAATTATATTTGAGATCCAAATTGCCCCAAGTGATTAGGCTACTATCTTGGTTTAGGCATTTTTTCCAAATTAGCAAAAAAACTAAAACAAAGCTGTTATTTTGCTTTTACGTTACTGGTCCGGCCTTGAGATCAGACGGGCTGAATGTGGCCCCCGAACCAAAATGAGTTTGACACCCCTGCTGTAAAGCCTGCATTTCCTGAGGCAGCAGAAGAAAGAGTGAAGCTTCGAAAGACAGGAATCTCTGTTTTTCTTTACAGCTTGAAACAGCTCCTCTCTGCTGAGAATCTGCTAAACTTAACATCCTGTTGCACTGTGCTCACTTAGCATTCTCCCTTCCATGTTATTAAACGCTGGTTAGATGCAGTGAGATCATGCTTTCATCCCATTGAAAAGGGGGGGCAGAAGTATGAAAGGCTCATTTAGCAGAGCAAGCCATGACTCGCTAGTGCACATGGTGCAATTACTAAACACACTCTTATTTCCAGCACAGCTTCATCATCAGGTTTAAGACATTTGGACAGATATCAAAACAAATGTAAAATGGGAATGTAACTTGCGTTTCCAGCTGCCTTTATGAGATATTAGCCTTAGAACAGCAGTTCTACTTCTCTGTAGGAAGGTCTGAGAGGAAAAACGTTTGAACTGGTTTTCCAACACTTGTCTGACCAAATTTAAATGACGTGGGGAGAAGCATGAGTAGGGAGCATTTAAATGCAAGAGATGAAAACATGTTCGCCCCCGCATGCATAGACTCTGTGACTTCTCTTGCTTGCATTCACACCACAGCCTCTCCTCCTCTTTCTCTCTTTTTTGTTCACCTTCCTTCTCTCTTTGTCTCTCTCCCTGCGTTCTGTCTTTTCCTATGGTTGTTACATTAGCATAATGCAGCCTCGCCTGCCAGTGAAGGGGAGCGTATCCGGCCCACTCTTCCTTCATGCCAGCCGCGCTTATATTTTTGAGGTTGCACAGCGACAGTAGAGGCAGGCCTCTTTCCCCATGTATATGACACGCTAGTGACAGGATTATAATTAACGGAGAAGCCGGGGACCCGTAGTGAACTTGCAACAAGTTAACTTTGTGAAGCAGCATTTGAAAAGCCAGTCCCCCACACTCCAGCAGTGTTGGCTAAAGCACCCATAGCCAAGACCTTATTTACTTAAACTTCACAAGAGCATCAACTATTATGTTGTGTTAGCAGTGAAGAACACAAACGCCACATTGATCGACTGTCATCTTAAAATTTGTTAAGTCTAATGCTACGTTCATACTGGGCTCAGATACATGAGTTGAAACTGCCTATTCCAATATATTTGCATGTTTCAGGCTTCTGCGTTCGAGGCTCTCGGGTTCACGTGACGCTAGTCCTTTTTCGGGGTGAAGGTACAAAACACCCAGCCATTGAACGCAAATTGAAAGTCAAACCAGTTCAAGGTCTTGGATTTGGTTGTGATGTACGGGTAGCGTCCTTTTCAAAACTTTGAAGAGCCGATTGTTTGAAAATTGCTTATGGAGGATAAATAAAAAATTGCGGCAAATTATGAGACACCGAGTCTTTCATATTTCGGAATAGAGGTGTGAAAGAAAAAGCCTGAAGCAAGATTTGTGAGAGTTACACCACTTCAACATTTCACTTCCAACTCTTCCAACTGAGTATGTGCGCTAGTGTCGGGTAGTGACAGTCCAGTCTGAACACCATATACTAAAAGCGTGTTCAAGAATGTCAGTTTAGCACGTTCTTCATTTTCCCTGGGTGAACGATATAAAATATAAATAAACTCAACATCATTGCCCAGACATTTTCTGTAACTAATTTGAACAGTTCATTTTTGAAATGACACTGTTGTAATTGAATCAACAACCTTGATAATGTGCGTGGGCCACCTGCAGACAGCCTGTATCTACCCGTAAAGGTTGTGACTAAAATGTATACCTAGAAAATCTTAAAAGCAAACAATACCTGTAACAAATTTGTTGCAAAAAGAAACCAAAGACACTTTAAAATGCAACAGTACTACTCACTTAGGCTATGTTCACACTGCAGGCTAAAACGACCCAATTGTCATGATATGGATGACGTGGCAGACCCAGATGCTGGAACCCGGAAGAAAATTCAGGCGTAGTAGATTGACAAAAGGATTCATTTTTCCAGAGCGGAAAAGTAATAGTCTTTAGAGTTCGTAGTAGGAAAGATAGTTGACAATGACAGTTGTCTTGCCATTTCTGGAGTTCCGCTGTGGCAGGATACAAAGTGAAGCGAGAGTCTTTCGTGGCAGGAATCGTGGCGTGGTTGGAGTAAGCATGGCAGGAGTTGTGGCGTGGAGAGAGTCAGATCGGGCAGCTTGTAGAGACGAGATTTCCAGGTGGACACTCGTGGTTAAGGACCTGAGACCGAGTATAAAGGCTAACTTGAAGACAAGACTTAGCTTGGCGACAAAACTAAGGACCAATAGGAGCAACGAACTGGCGATGAATGCTGGGGCTGGATCTCCTTATGAAGGCTGGTGGTAGATGAGGTTGAATGTCCACAGCTGGTTCCAATCAGCAGAGCAGACAGGAGTGGGGGAGGAGAAACTGCCAGAGGCATCATGACACCAATTCCGATGTTTTTTGCCCCCATGCAACCTTTATCTGATCTTTTCATGACAGTCTGAACGACACAGATCCGATCTTTTCAAATCCGAACCAGGCCACTTGGGTATGTGGTCCTGAGTCCAATACGTATCCGATCTTTTGAAATGCGACCTCTGTCTGAACAGCCAGGCCACATGTATCAGAGCCGTACGTCATTGATAAGCTACAAACGTCATAATTCTGCAGGAATGAGAACATACACATCAACCATGCCGGACGATGCTGCTGAGACCAGTCAGTTGAAGGTAAGCGAGGTCACAACTTGATTAATATTTGGGGTGACAGCTCTATTCAGGCCAAACTCGAGGGCTCTTATCACAGCTGGGTGGTTTTTTAAAAAATTTCCAGCTAAATGGATCTTCCCTGCGATTACTTTTCTTTTTTCCCCTTCCGACCGTGGACAGAAGCGTAGGGGAGACCTACTCTAGTGCCGAAGGCGGATCCTCCGTTGGGGTTCATTTGCCCGTTCAGACCCTCAGATTCTCCATAGCAGGTTAATAAAGATTCAATAGCAGTTATTCTGGGGGAAGCCTTCTTTTATCCTTCTCCTTCCTCCGTAACACACAACATGAATCCGCACCTCCAAAGCTGCCCCCTCTCACTCGTTCTGAAGCTGCATGCGTTCTCTCCTCTCTCTTACACACACGCACGCGACCCAAGCACATACACATTCCCATTCCCAACAGTGGGTACAGACATCCTGGCTCCAATGCCTTGTTAAAATGAGTAGATTGTAATTGTGTTGGCTCCTTTGTGAAAATAAATTGAATCGGTTAGTTCAAAAGGGGCCCAAGTTCAAGAGTTTTTTTTTTCCAGGAAATTATTTTAATTGCATAGCTTAAAGGGAGGCTACGCCAAATGACTAATACTTTACCCAGATTTAGCTCCAGTTCATAGCTTACAAATGCTATAATATGAAGCACCTCGCTTTTATAATTTCAGAGGTCTAGCAAACTAAAGTCTCTGGACTTGGGCCCGTCTTGAATTAAACAGGGGCGCTGCCATATTGGATAACTAGTGCTGCCATCCATGGGATAAAGCAAAACCTGTGATGTCATTTCCGGGTGAGCCTTTTCCAGTACTAGTGGTGTTCGACGGCTGTCCTCTTGTTTGGCATTAGCCTGACTACTATTGCTTACTCTAAGGGTTATCTGGGTTAATATTCACATCTAGCACCTTTTAGTAGCGAATACACTACTGTTAAACCGCTCATTTTGCTAAATAAACCACTTCTCTTTACCTAAACACCGCTAGCCTTAGCTTAGAACCTAGCATGGCCACCACTCCTTTCCCCCTTTCCCCTGCCCCGTGTGTCATATGTTTAGTGATGATCCTGCCTCCTTTAGTGAAGATAGCGGTAGGTGTGTTAAGTGTAGTCTGGGCATTCTCCCAGCAGCCGGGAAACAGTCAGGGGTTTGTACCGGTTGGGAGGAAACATAGTGCTAAACGCAAAGACTTAGAGCACCCGAGACTCCACGTTAGTAATAGGTTCTCCCCCCTCAGCGACACACCCGCTGAACACTCAACTCTGGTTATAGGCTCTTCTGAAGTTAGAAACGTGGAGCTCCCAGCGGCTACAGTCAGGTGTTATCCGGGGGCCAGAGTTGGTGACATCGAAGGGAACCTTAGGATGTTAGCTCAGAGTAAGTCCAGGTTCCGTCGAGTCGTGATTCACGCAGGCGGTAATGATGCCCGACGGAGACAATCAGAGGTGGTTAAGTTAAACGTAGCTTCGGTGCGTAAACTTGCTAAGACGATGTCCAACACTGTAATTTTCTCTGGTCCCCTGCCGAACTTAGTCAGTGATGAAATGTACAGCCGCTTTTCATCATTTAACCGCTGGCTTTCTAGATGGTGCCCAGAAAACGGCGTTGGTTTTGTGGATAATTGGAGCGCGTTTTGGGGGAAGCCCGGTCTCATGCGGAGAGACGGCGTCCATCCCACTTGGGACGGTGCCGCTCTTCTTTCTAGAAACATTTCTGCTAGCTTTAGTCTGTCAACCTGACAATCCAGAGACGAGACCCGGGCGCAGAGCAGCAGTGTAAAACGCTCCTCTGAGCCTCCCTTAGGGTTAGTGCAGGTGCAAAACCCATGCAGGGAAAGTCAAGCAGGTTCGAGCTTTAGCTTATGTGCTGAAAGACAAATGAAAGGAGCGTGTCATAGAAACCTTAAAGTGACAGACGGCAGTTCTCACAAGCAGAATTATGATGTAATTAAATGCGGTTTATTAAACATTCGATCCATTTCCTCCAAGTCCCTCTTAGTCAATGAGTTAATCATTGATAACAACCTTAGTCTTTAAGCCTTAACAGAAACTTGGCTCCAACAGGATGACTATGTTAGATTGACTGAAGCAACCCCCCCCACCCCCCCACCCCACTTATGCTAACTATCAGAAATCCACGATTTCAGGGAAAGGAGGTGGTTTGGCAGTAATATCACAGTCTAGCTTACTTCTCAACCTTAAAGTTAAAAATGCTTATAACTCCTTTGAAAGCATCATATCGTCTATAAATCACCCAAACAGGAAAACTCGAAAACCTGTTTTACTCATAATTATTTATCGCCCCCCCGGCCCATATTCAGAATTTCTAACTGAGTTTTCTGACTTCCTATCGACTATTTTCTTAGATTCTGATCAAACTATAATAATAGGGGATTTTATTATTCATGTTGATGACCCCAGTGACTGTCTAGGAAAGGTTTTTGCAGCTTTATTAGCTGATGTTGGTTTCACCCAAAGTGTGAATGAACCCACTCACTGTCATAAGCACACCCTGGACCTTGTTTTAACCCATGGTATAGAGATCAGCCAGCTGACTGTCTTTCCTCTTAACCCCATCATTTTTGATCACTTTATGATTACCTTCCAGTTTACACTGGAACATCCTTCTGCCCCAGTGAATAAGAAACAGCTTAGAAGAACCTTAACTGACCGTTCTGTGTCTGAGATTAAACACACAGTTCAGCCAGTACTTGGTGATTTTCTGAGAAAATACTCTGAGTCCAGCTCCCATAGCATCAGTCCTAGTATAAATGACCACTTTGTTAATGATGCCTTACAAGCCCTCAGGAGTACACTCGATGTTGTTGCCCCCCTGAAACCTAAGTTTGTTAGACAAAACCGAGTAGCACCGTGGTTTAACGCTGAAACTCGTTCTCTTAAACAAGAAACCCGTAAATTGGAAAGAGAATGGCGCCGCTCCGGTTCAGAGCAGTCTCTGGATATCTGGAAACATAGCCTATTAAATTATAAAAAAGCTCTGCGTAGAGCTAGAAGCCAGTACTATTCAACCTTAATATCAGAGAATGGAAACAATCCAAGATTTCTTTTTAGCACTATTGCTAAATTAACTCACAGTCAGAGCTCAGTAGAACCACATGTTTCTGTTTCTCTCAGCTCTGATGATTTTCTTACATTTTTCGATAGTAAAATCTCAAATATTAGACATAAGTTAAATCAAGTTATTCCTACTATCAGCCCAGAACAGGATGAAGTGGTAGAAATGGAGGCATCCATAGAAACCTCTGTAACATTAGACTGCTTCACTGCTGTGGATCAAGCGGAAATAACATCAAATATTACGTCCTCCAACTCCTCAACGTGTATGTTAGACCCAATTCCCACTAGACTTTTTAAATAAACTTTTCCCCTAATTAATGATTCCATATTAACAATGATAAATACCTCTCTGGAAACTGATTACGTGACACAGTCTTCTAAATATGCAGTTGTTAAACCTCTGCTGAAAAAGCCCAGTTGGATCCTAGCAACTATAGACCAATATCAAACCTGCCCTTTATTTCTACAATCCTAGAAAGAGTTGTAGTTAAGCAGCTTAACTGCCACCTACAGGACAACAGCCACTTTGAAGACTTTCAGTCGGGGTTTAGACCCCACCACAGTATGGAAATTGCACTAGTTAGAGTCTCTAATGACTTGTTATTGGCCTCAGAAAAGGGACTACTTTCTATTCTGGTCCTGTTGGACCTCAGTGCAGCCTTTGACACTATCGACCACAGTATTTTACTCCGTAGATTAGAGCAGAACATAGGGATCAGAGGATCTGCTCTCCAGTGGTTTAAATCCTATTTGTCCGATAGGTATCAGTTCGTTAATGTAAATGGCCATTCCTCTCAGTACACTCGAGTCAACTATGGAGTCCCACAGGGCTCAGTCTTGGGACCGATCCTGTTTGAGCTTTATATGCTACCCCTAGGAAACATAATCAGGAAACACAGCATTAACTTTCATTGTTATGCCGACGATACGCAGTTGTATTTATCCATGAAGCCTGGCCAGAATGACCAGATAGAGAAACTGAATGCCTGCATCAGTGACATCAAGACCTGGATGACAATAAATTACCTCCTATTGAACCCAGAAAAAACTGAGGTCATTATACTTGGTCCTAAAAACCTCAGAGATGCTCTGTCTGCTCAGATAGTCTCCCTGAATGGCATAAGCATAGCCCCTAATTCCACAGTTAGAAACATTGGGGTTTTATTTGACCAGGATTTATCATTTAAGGCTCACATATCTCAGGAGTGTAGAACTGCCTTTTTTCACCTGCGGAATATTGCTAAGATCAGAAATATACTCTCTAAGAGTAATGCTGAAAAACTCATCCATGCATTTGTTACGTCGAGGCTGGATTACTGTAACTCCTTGTTAGCAGTGTGTCCTAAGAGTTCCAAAAGAAGTGTCCAGCTTGTTCAGAACGCAGCAGCTAGATTGTTAGCTGGAACTAGCAGAAGAGATCACATCACTCCTGTGTTAGTTTCGCTCCATTGGCTCCCAGTTGATTCTAGAATCAAGTTCAAGATCCTCCTGTTAACCTATAAGGCCTTACATGGAATGGCCCCGTCCTATATTAAGGACCTCATAGTCCCTTACCATCCAATAAGATTACTTTGCTCCCAAAATGCAGGACTGCTTGTGGTTCCTAGAATTAGTAAAAGTACGGTTGGAGGTAGAGTGTTTAGCCATCAAGCCCCTGTCTTATGGAATAAGCTCCCAGCTCATGTAAGAGAGGCCGATTCAGTTTCTTCATTCAAAGTTAGACTGAAAACATTCCTCTTTGGACAGGCTTATTGTCAGACTAGTTAGTATTCAGAGATTATTTAACCTAATGTTAATTTGTTTAAATTAAACTTAATAAAAATAACTATTTGTTTTAAAAGGCTGCTAGAAGTTGAAGCTGGGGTAACTATGGTGCTCCGGGGTACTGTCCTCTTTTCTCTTCTACTTCTACCCTTCCTCTCCTCTATTCTTGATCATCATTTATCATTTAGTTCTCCATGCCTCTGTTTGATACACTGCGATTCATGTATTGTCCCTCTTTTCCTCTCCCCTCCTGGGGAGTGGGAGTCCTTCCAGACTCCAGTTGGCTCATCCGTGCTCCTGTTCCTGACCGTTTACCTCGCCTTTGCTCCCGCTCCTACACCTGGCTGTGGATCCTGCCTCTGGCTCATCTCTGGCTCGTCTCTGCTCTGTACCTGACCGAGTACCTCGTCTCTGCTCCTGCTTCTACACCTGGCTGTGGTTCCTGTCTCAGGCTCGACTCGCGCCCCTGACTGTCCCCCCAACCACGGCTGGATGAAGCTCGTCTGCTGGACTTTATATATGTAGTTGTAGACTTAGATAAGTTAATTCTTCTCTAAGAGTTCTGGTAAATTGCCTGTCCGTCCTGGGGGAGGATCCCTCCTTCATGAGGTTTCTTCGTTTTTTCCGGAATCCGTTTTTTTTGGGAGTTTTTCCTTACCGCGAAGGGGGGTCTAAGGGCAGGGATGCCAGTATAGCTTAGTCAGTTTGTTAGTTCATTTTAGTATTTTCCTATTGAACTCTTTGTATTCGTGATCCTTTTGAGTTCATGTTTTACTTCGAAGCCCATCGAGACGACTGTTGTTGTGATTTTGGGCTATGCAAATAAAACTGAATTGAATTAAATTGAAAACCCATGCAAGAGAGGCCAAGGTCCAGGGGCCTGTTTCAGAAAGGAGGTTCAACCAACTCTGAGGTCAAACCTGAACTCTGAGTTGGTCAATCGAGAGATTGATAACTCTGAGTTTTCAGTTTCAGAGCAGCTGATCGGAGTTAGGTCAATCAACTCTGAGTGGACTGATTCGGAGGGAAGCGTGCGCACCGCGACTATAAGAAGCCATGATCAATGGAGCGCAGATATCACGAGTCACCATGGCAACTGAGGAAAAAAAGAGGTCTGCATATTTTTCGCCGGCTGAACTTGACGTGCTGCTGCAGACCTACAGGGAATATGAGCATATATTCCAGAAAAAAAGCAACACCGCTGCATCTGCAAGACAGACAGTTAGCGTGGGAAAACATTGCTGCTCAAGTTAATGCGTAAGTTTGCATTTAAATCATTGCTATAAAATATTGGCTGTAATAACTTTCTAAATAGCGTAAGATGTGAAATAGAAACTGGCGATATTTAGGTGTACTTTTGAAGTGTTATTCCTGGTGTAATTGCATGAAATGCTGCATATTGTACAGAACCAATATGGGGGAAAAATGCATTTAACGTCGGTAATTTTTAGAGGACTTTTTTGTTAACCTTCCCCTCTTGCAAACGTTGGTCAGTTTAATATTAATACATGCAATTGTGTTTTTAAAAGTGAACCTTTGTCTACCCTTGTATTGATCAAGTGGTATAGGCTTATATGGGATTAAGAAAGTAAGCAGTGCTAGAAAATTGTGTTTCCAAAAAGTAATTGTTACATTAATCTAATTCAATGTCCCTGATTTCATTTTCATTTAGATGCAATCCTGCAGGAATTAAAAGAACATGGCAGCAGCTAAAAATGAAGTACAAAAACATAATTCAATCAGGTAAAATCTTAGCATGTCATGGATGTAGGCTTTGTTGACAATATTTGACATATGAAACATCTACATAGCAATACATCTCTATTGTTGTTTCCATTGTTCACTGTCATTTGATTTGTCTTCAGCCAACAGAAAGAAGGCAGAGGCTCGCAAAACAGGGGGAGGCCCTGCACCACCACCTCTGACAAATGCTGAGGAGATGGCCCTGAGTCTGAACACTGGAAGGCCGGTGGCTGAGGGAATTCCTGCAGGGAGTTCATCAGAGCCAGTCACTCCCCAGGACACAAGTGCCTTCATAAAATGTAAGAGGCTTCCCTCCCCACACACTATATATATTTTCACTTCAAATGTGCAAAATGCCAGCCTCAAGCCACTCAGAAGCACCAGTACTTGTGTGTGTGTGTGTGTGTGTGTGTGTGTGTGTGTGTGTGTGTGTATATATATATATATAATTTTAACATTGCATTGTTCTCAACAGATTCTGATGGCAATATCGTCCTTTTAGACCATCCCGTCACAACTGAACCCCAGGCAGTTGTAAGTAGCCTACACACCAGAAATTAGCACAGGTAGTAGAGGCTCCTCCCCCTGCAAAAGAGTGCAGACGCTTTTTCCCCTGCTCCTGCCGCTTCCTGCTTTATTTGCTTTTTAATCATTTAATTAATCATTTTTAATTATTTTACCTCATCCACAAATCCTGGAATATCAGACTGGTCATCCTTTTTCGTGACTTCCACCTATACAAATCAATATTTTTACGTCTGACAAGCCAGCGACATGTCCGGAGGAGGAAGGAAAACAAACTCCCACTGTGAACGCTGTCGGATCTACCAACAAGAAATAAAAGAGCTACAAACACGGATATTTACCTTGGAAACTGAAAATGGACTTCACAAGACCCTTCCAGTGACATCGGGTGGTAAGAAGCCCACTCTTACTACAAATGAGAAGAATAACAGTGACATAGACCTGAGTGATGTTGTGTCTTTTCCGAAACTTTGTGCGGAGGAACTCTGTGTTAAGCCAAAGCGAAAAGATGACAAAACATCCGAAATAAAGCTCACAAACAGATTTTTACCCCTAACACAATGTGAAGTTAAAGAACAAAGTGAAATTGGACCACAGAATAGGAGTCATAATGTTGGCAACAAAGCACAAGCAGAAAGAAAATCTGTGCCAAACGTCAAGGTCAGAGATACGCTGCTGCTTGGAGATGGCGCTATCAGTGGAGTCAGCCACAGAAGAATGCAAACTTTATGTTGCCCAAGTTCTACTGTTCCAGTGATTACAGGACTCTTATCTAAAGTCTTGTACCAAGGAGTTAAACGAATAATCATCCATGTAGGTGCTGTCGATATCAAAAAAGAACAATCTGAACGTCTGAAAATAGACTTCATCAAGTTATTTGAAGAGATCGACAAAGTAGAGGTTGAAGCATTCATCAGTGGACCTCTTCCTAACATCGATGGGGTGTCACTCAAGTTCAGCCGTCTGTTTCAGCTGAACAATTGGCTCTCCAGAGAGTGTGCTTCCAGAGGATTCCATTACATTGAGAACTTCAATACATTCTGGAAACGAAAGGACCTATTCATGGGAAGAGGCCCACACCTGAACAGAGGTGGAGCAAGAGAGTTAGTGAAGAACCTCCTCCACGCTCTGGGGCATAGAGGCCAAGGCCCTGAAAAGGCAGTAAGGAAGGACCGAGCCAGTGTCCCAGGAACCACAGCACAACGGCAACAACAACTACCTCCACCACCACCGGTCAAAGACTTGGATCCAGCAGCACCAGCACAACAACCACCTCCATCTAAGGACTCAGCTGCACCAGCATCACAACAACCACCGCCAGCTAAGGACCCAACCGCAGAACCACAACAACAACCACCAGATTTGGCCCCAGAAATACCACCATCTGACCAGCTCTGGGCGCCCCCTGCTACATCTACTCCCAGTGAAGACTCACTTTCCTTTTCATACCCCCCACTTTCACCCATGGCCCTACCTAGCCATTTTGATAGCCTGATTAAGTCAGGAATTAAGATGGCTCCCCTAACACCTGTGAGCCTCACACCACACAGGAGCTCTCCTACCCCTCCAGCGCCCCCTCCACATCCTTCACCCAAAGTCCCTCCAACACGTCCTTCATCCAAAGCCCCTCCAACACGCCCCCTCCGTCGTTCACCCAAATCCCGTCCAGCTCCCGCTCCTCCTGGTCAATCACCCAAACTACCCTCAACTCGACCTCCCCTGCGCGCCTCTAGACGTGCTATCCCCCAGAGCTAGGATGAAACGGGCCCCCAGTGTCCTAGGAAAGGTTATGTCAAACTGGGGCCCTGTGATGAACAGCTTCCTTCTGGTGCTATACCTGTAGTTGCACCACGTAGAATGCAAAAAAGGGCAGTTAGATTGTCCAATCAAAGAAATCTAGTTCACATCCCTTGCAAGAAGGTTTTGACCAGTCCCAAGGAAACTAATCTCAAACTTGCTGCACTCAATGTCAGATCTTTATGCAAAAAATCATTTTTAATCAATAATCTTATCTCTTCTTTTAATCTTGATTTTATGTTATTAACTGAAACATGGCTTGACAAAAACACAGGAAACATAGTTCTAGTCGAATCAACTCCCCCAAACTACAAACATGAATCGGAAATACGAGAAAATAAAAAGGGTGGAGGCGTTTCTGCACTGTTTAGAGATAATATTGCAACCCGCAGACTATCATTTGGTGTGTTTTCATCATTTGAGTATGTGTCCTTTAAGATTGAGTTAAAACAAACTCCTCCCTTACTCTGCATAGTCATGTACAAACCTCCTCAGCACAGCCAAAGTTTCATTGATGATTTCACTGAAATGCTCTCAGTTGTGTGCACAGACTTTGATGGTCTAGTCATTACAGGTGATTTTAATGTTCATGTTGATAATGTCAATGACAGACATGCAAAAGAGCTCAATGCTGTCCTTGAAACCTTTGATCTAATTCAGCATGTGAGTTGCCCCACCCACAACAGAGGGCACACTCTGGACCTGCTCATCACAAAGGGGGTTAATATTCACAATGTCAGTGTGGTTGATGTCGCCCTCTCTGATCATTTCTGTGTATTCTTTGACCTGTCTGTTTCTCCCAAACCACCGCCTGGCCCTGCAGTTGTCCAAAGGAGACAAATAAATGAGAGCACTAGGGCACAGTTTGTAGAAATGATAGACCTTGAAAACGCCTCTGGTGCCAATGTTGATGAAATGCTGAATTCTGTTACTTCTAGCATCTTGAATGTTCTGGATGCCATTGCCCCTATGAAGGTTAAATTGAGAAAACATAGACAGAAAGCTCCCTGGAGGAACGATGATCTAGTCAGGGCACAGAAACAACAGTGCCGCAGAGCTGAGCGAAAGTGGCGCAAGTCAAAACTCCAGGTTCATTATGAAATGTATAAGGGGGAGTTGTATGCTTACAACCAGATCTTATGCAGAACAAGGGAAAGGTACTTCTCTGAAATCATTGGAAGTTGCAGCAGCAACTCTCGTGTCCTGTTCACAACAGTAAACAGATTAACTAACCCTCCAACCCAGCTACCAATAGAACTAGTTTGCACACCTAAATGTAATGAGTTTGCTGTATTTTTTAATGACAAGGTTCAGGGCATTAAAAAAGCCATCGACTCCACAACACATATAACTATCGAACGGCCACCTACTCACTCTAAGCTGACTCACTTTATACCTGTCACTGACCAAACTGTCCAAGAGATCATCACCCGTCTGAGCTCGTCTACATGCTGCCTTGATGTGTTACCCACTAGATTTCTAAAGTCTGTCCTGAACAGTGTGTTGCCATCAATTACTCAAATAGTTAACATGTCTCTTCAATCTGGAATATTTCCAGAGGCCTTAAAAACTGCAGTCATTAAACCTCTCTTGAAGAAGAGCGGTCTTGATCCCACTGTACTGAATAATTACAGACCTATCTCTAATCTGCCATTTTTAGGAAAAGTCCTTGAAAAAGTTGTCTACCAACAGCTCACTGATTTTCTCTTATTAAACAATTCATTTGATGTTTTCCAGTCAGGTTTTAGACCCCATCATAGCACAGAAACTGCTCTTATCAAGGTAACCAACGACATCCGCCTGAACACTGATGATGGCAAAGTCTCTGTCTTAATCCTGCTAGACCTGAGTGCTGCCTTTGATACTGTTGATCATGGGATCCTTTTGCACAGACTCCAAGACTGGGTTGGCATCTCTGGATCTGCCCTAAGTTGGCTCAAGTCTTATCTAAAAGACAGGAAATATTTTGTTGAAATTGGGAGTTGTGTCTCAGACTACATGGCCTTGACTTGTGGTGTGCCCCAGGGATCGATCCTGGGACCCCTTCTGTTCAACCTTTACATGCTGCCACTAGGGCAGTTAATACGCAGTAATAACATATCTTATCACAACTATGCAGATGATACTCAGATCTATGTGTCACTGACAACAGGTGAATATGGGCCGGTGGATTCACTCAGCCACTGCCTCCAACAGATCAGCGTGTGGATGCAGAACAACTTTCTCCAGCTAAACTCAAACAAGACCGAAGTTATTATTTTTGGCCCACAGAAACAAAGAGAAAGAGTCAGTAGCTACCTTCATTCTCTGTCTCTTAAACCCTCAAATCAAGTCAGAAATCTAGGGGTAATCATGGACTCTGACCTGAACTTTAACAGCCATATCAAGTCAGTAACATCAGCGGCATTTTACCATCTGAAAAACATTGCCAAAATCAAAAACATAGTGTCAAAACCAGACCTGGAGATACTTATTCATGCATTTGTCTCCAGTAGGTTAGACTACTGTAACGGCCTGCTCACCGGCCTCTCCAAACGAGCTGTAAAACAGCTTCAGTACATCCAGAATGCTGCTGCTCGAGTCCTGACCAGAACCAGGAAGTATGATCACATTAGCCCTGTGCTCAGGTCTCTGCACTGGCTCCCTGTACCTCAAAGAATAGACTTCAAAGCAGCTCTGCTTGTGTACAAGTCTCTCCATGGCCACGCACCAAAGTACATCTCTGACATGTTAGTGCCATATGAACCATCTCGTACTCTGAGGACCTCAGGGTCCGGCCTCCTGTTGATTCCCAGAGTCAGAACTGAACAAGGGGAATCAGCGTTTCAATATTCTGCAGCTAAAATCTGGAACAGCCTCCCTGAAGGCGTAAGACAGGCCTCTTCTGTGTTCATGTTCAAATCTAGACTTAAAACATTTCTGTTTAGCTGTGTATATGACTGAAAGGTCCTATCTGCACTTTTCTTTCCTTTCCTTCCTTTATTTTTAAACATTTTTCAAATTTTTTCTTTTCTTTTAAAGTAAATTTTACGTTGATTATTTCAATGATGTATTGTGATTTTAATGCATTTTTCTGTTTTGTGAAGCACCTTGAATTACTTTGTGTACGAATTGTGCTATACAAATAAACTTGCCTTGCCTTGCCTTGCCTAGTATTATAAAGTGTGCTCAACCAAACGCTCATCTTCTCAGGATGTAGAGGATGACACACTGTCTGCTTACACAGACAGACCTATAGAGGTAATCTTATGTTTGTACATGTCAAACAATCTTCACAATCACATTCACATTATTGTGTCGACTAACCTATTCTTGCCCCCCCCCCCCCTCCAGAGTGTGGAGGAACAACCGCCGCAGGAGGAGGAGGAGCAGGAGGTGGAAGGTCCATCAAACTCCTCTGCACGAATGAACACAGTTCAGTGACGTACAGTAAATGCCAGAGTGTTATTCTATGGAATTCATGTTGATGAACAGGATTTAACCCCACATTACTGTACTTTCAGTTACCAGTTAAGGAGTTGTATAGACTGCATCTCATTAAACAAATTGAGAAGACCGACAAAGAGATGTCTTACTTGGATCGACAGATCCTTAAGTCAGATCTGGAAATTGAAATCCTAAAACACAAGCTACAGGTATGGTGTGTATTGAGATTGGTGAATTTTATAAAGGTTTTGGATGAATATTGAATTCTTACTGTTGCTTTTCATTTTGTAGGAAATAAGGACAACCAAATAAATTGTGACTTGAATTTATTCATTGTGGGATTCTTTTTTTGTCTTGTTGTGGTGGTTGATTCAATCTGAGAATTAATGGTGGCATATAAGGTCTCGGACCACCCTTCCATCCTGGAAATCTGGAGGGTGGCTGGGGTCTTCCTCTGGGTCTTGTATGTGTAGGGCAGGGTGTTGTTCCTCTCTTAATATGGCAATATTATGGAGAACTACACATGCCACAATGATGTCGCAGGCCCTTTCAGGGGTGACCCTGAGGTGACGTAGGCACTGGAAACGTGCTTTCAACAGGCCTGTGGTCATCTCCACCCTGGCTCCAGTCCTGCTGTGTGCCCAATTAAAGCGCTGCTGTTGGCCTTGTTCAGGTTCTGGGTAAGGGGTTAGAAGTTTTGGTTGGCATGGGTAACCTCTATCCCCTAGCAGAAAGCCATCAATCTCTTCTGTATAAAAGACAAAAAAAAATCATATTGCTTATGTGGTACATTTAAGTGCATGTGTAAATGTAGTGCATACATTTACTTACCACATTCCAGTCTGTTGCTTAGGGTAGACTCACGAAATATTCGTGAGTCATGAACAGAGCCGGGCCACTTGGCTTCAACATTGGTGATGATATGTACAGCATCACATATTATCTTTAAAGAGGAAAGAATAAGACATTTCAAATATAGCATTGCTAGGTTGATTCACCATTAACTGCATGTAACTCTATTTACCTGCACATTAATACTGTGGATTGACTTTCTGTTTACATAGTCCGCCTCATTTTCAGTTGGTGCAATGATGGGTATATGTGTGCCATCAATGCATCCTACCACATTTGGAAAACCTGAAGGTAAATTTAATAGGTCATTTGCAGAGGATGCAGTAAGACATTATCTAAACATAATTGTTCAGCATAGACACATTTGAACTGCTTTGAACACTACAAACCAGCAATCCTGTGAAACTCCTCTTTGATGGCTCTCAGGGGTTTGTGCCCAGGAAACACTATAAAAATGTGCAGAAAGCGCTTGAGAGCGAGGCACACTTTCCGAACAGCTCTGCATACAGTGGCTTTACTAATATGCTCCGCATCCCCGATATTGTACAGAAAGCTTCCATTGGCAAAAAAACGTAAAGCTGCACAAAGTATCTGCTCGGATGTAAGAGCACGTCCACGATGGCTGATGTTAGTAATGAAAGGCTGGATGAGATTGTGTATATATGTAATTGACTGCAACGAAAAACGGTAACGCTCAAACAAAAACGTATGGGGAAATGAAAAAAAATCGAGTCTAGGTCTCAAAATCCTTGCACGACGTAAATGTAATTCTCTACGAATTAATGCAGCCTCCTCGTATATTGGGTCCTCCAAAAAAGGACAAGCCATTCTTGTCACTTAGACCGTCTCTGTGTGACGGAAATGTGGGCAATGAAGGTTGAAGCGAAATATACCGCTTCGTCTTTAAAAAGGGGAGGGGGCCGGCAGAAATTTTGAGTTTGGAGAATAAAACCTGCTCCCGACCAGGTTAGGTTCACAGCATAAGTAACCATGGACACTGACTCCTAGTATAAGTTAGCTCTCTTTCAGAAACGGGTTTGACTTACTCTGCTTTCTCTGGTTTAACAAACCTCCGATTCTGAAACGGAAAACCCAGGGTTTCCCTGATTTCAGGGTTAACGCACTCAGAGTTTACACTTAACCTCCTTTCTGAAACAGGCCCCTGGAATTCTGCATTTAATGCATTTTAAATATCAAGCATAGTCAATACATTACAACGGACCTGGGACTTTTTTGGACATGATCAGATAGCTTTTCCCTTGAAGACCATGGAACATATAATATCTCTATTTTGAACAATTGTAGACCTGGGCCCCTTTTGAACTAACCGATTCAATTTAATAATGCAAAAAGAGCTCTGCTATTGACAACACTGTTGTTTACATCCATTGATGATGTTAGCTACTTCCGCAAACAACGAGTGACGTTGTTCACCGTTGAGTACTTTTCTGCCCATGCGGTTCACGTCTGGGTCATTTCACGTTCACACAGGAGATCACATAGGTTTGCATTTAATTGGAAATGTGAATGGCCTTGCAAAAAAATTGAATTTAAAAAAAAAAAATCGGAATTTGGCTTTGAGCCCTGCAGTGTGAACGTAGCCTTAGATGTTTTGCCAGGAGAGGAGAATTGAGATATATCACCTGTGCAGCATTACAATACCTGTGCAACATTGCCGTTGTGGAGCTTCTTATCAGTTAAGCGCTATGTTACATGCTGTTACATATACAGTTCTTGTGGATCATTGTGTTCTGTTTCTTTTTCCTCTGCATGTTCTCCTTGATGATCTGATGATGCGTAGTTTGGATATTTATTAATCAAACGGTCACCTGTGACCTCCCGGTGACCCACTTGATGCTATAAAGTCACATGGTACTGGGAGCACTTTCCTGTGAGTATGCAAGGGACCCGAGGGACTGGGAAATCTGATGGGCATCCTGGATTCATAAAACTGTAGTTACATACATATTTTTGTTAAGATGATCAGTCAGGCCCCACTGCTTGCCATCTAAAGAAACATTGAGAGGAGCTTCTTCATAACTAATTTTGTTGTTGTGTCTATGCCTAGGACTCACGCTGGGTGCTGGAGGGTGTGAGATATTTAAGTCAGGGTACCCGGTACATTTTTCATGCAGCTCAAACTCTGATATATACTAGTTGATATGTACCAGCTATTGCATATGTTGATCCTCTTTATTTAGTACTTTATATTTCTTTATACACTGCTAATTTGAACACTGCAAATTCACTAAACTGTATTTCAAATATTTTTTCTCTCTTTAGTGTTTATCTGACTTTGTAGAAATTTGTTGATTGGAACTTTACTGAAAATGCAATTTCCCCAGGGGATTATTGAAGTAATCTGACTGTAATTCTGATTGATTATTAATAAGTTAGGAAGTCTTTTGTTTTTCTTGTTTTATGTTAATGATAAAACAGTAAGGCATACTTTTGTTGAAACTTGAAATAGTATTTTTTTAGCAATTCCATGAATAAAAGTCAAATATTAACTATTGTCAATATCATCATAAACTGTTATTACTTTTCCTCATCTTCATCATACTCTTCACAACACATTGTTTACCAGAGGTAATGGAAAGGGCAGACCCTGTTCCCCAAACAAATCAATGCCTTTACTTTTTTTTGGTGAGCAGAATACAATTCCATACCCAAATGTTGTCTTTTTCACATCTAAATGCAAAGAAGGAATTGGTTGGTTCATTGGGGGTTAGCTTGGGGTCCCTTCTGACCCCAGCCAGTTAAGTGCATGTGAGCACTTGAAAAGCCATTAGGCAGTTGAGGAATGGAATGTTTTTAAATTCTGTGTTTCTTAAATGATAAAAGGAAAGCATGTACCTAGAAAGAAGTGCCATTCTCATGTTCCACCTACCTGAACACACCCTGTAGCCATCAACTGTGTCCCTTGATGGCTGTGACATTCATGAGGTAAATGGTGTTTAGCCACTCTGAAAAATATTTAACACACTTTTTCAGAAACACTAAAGGATGTCAAAAAAATATTATTGTCTCTGACATAAACAAGTGAAATATATATTTTTACCCTTAATACCCTACCTTTAACTTTTTACTTACTTTTTACTTTTCAAACCAATTCATCATCATCGTCATCATTTATTTATTTGTAAAGCACCTTCCACCACCAGCCAAGGAGACCCTAAGGGCTGTACACATGGAGAACAAAACATACAAGACATACAACATACGCATAAAACCAAATTAAACATCATAGATACATAGACAGAATAAAATAAAAAGCATAAAACCTAATTAAAACATTGTAAAGACATAAATAGAAGAAGAAAAGCATAAAATACATTTAAAAGAGATTAAAACCAGGGCTAGGCTGATGCTAAAACGCTAAAATAGGGGAACAATTCTTTTTCAAAACTCTCCAACAGCATGACCTCTCTAATTGCCGGTGGCAACTGATTCCATAGTTTAGGAGCCAACACAGCAAACGCACCCCCGAAACATACATTTTGTTCTGGGAACCATTAACACAGGCTGGTCGGTGGAACGGAAGCACTTTACGGGGGAAAATCTTAAAAGCAGACTGGAGAGGTAAGAAGGTGCTATACCTGCCAGGTACTTAAAAGTAAGGACTAGAATTTTTAATAAAAAACAAACTTCAAACTTCTTTGCCCCTCAAATAAATCTGGCTGCTGCATTTTGGACCAGCTGCAGCATGGCTATGGATGCCTTGGGTAAGCCAGCATATAAAGAACTGCAATAATTTAGTCTGGACAACACAAAGTCATGGATGAGAATTTCAAGGTGCGTTTTTGACATAAAAGACTTAATCCTAGCAAGACGTTGCATCTGAAAAAAACAGGACCTGGTCACAGCGTTTATTGCTGCTGTGCAAAAAGAAGAGTCCATTGTCTCCATCTTTCCACCTGCAGAACCCACGGAATTCCTTTAGATGTTAGTAAATAAGTAGGTAAATCTTTATGTAGGACTATTCTCAGGGAACAACTGACAAAATGCTTCACAATGTTAAAACAATATAAAATCAGCGAAAGAACACAGAATGGCACAGGGAGTCTAAAGCAGGTAAAACCCAAATAAAAACACACTCAGGCATATAAGTAAACAAATAAACGTGAACCCAAGTAAAACTTTGCTAAAAGCTCTCCTAAATAAAAATGTCTTAACTTGAATTTTAAAACACTCGACTGAGTCGATCTGACACAGAGACAGAGGGAGGTCATTCCAAAGTCGGGTAGCGACTGCCTGAAAGTTGAGGTCTCCCCTAGTTCTAAAACGAGTTTTTGGAACACATATAAGATTCTTATCAGTAGTCCTCAAGGACCGTGATGGTGTGTAGGGAGTTAAGAGGTTAGACATATAGTTAAGGGTTTGTCCGTAAAAGGCTCTAAAAACTAAACCATAAAATCTATTCTAAATGTAATAGGAAGCCAATGTAGCATTAAAAGCAGAAGGGTGGCATGAGTGCGCTTATTGGTTCCAGTTAATAGCCTTGCTGAATAGTTTTGGACCAATTGGAGATGTTTAAGAGACTTTTTGTTAAAACAAGTTGAAAGAGAATTGCAGTAGTCTAAACATGATTTAACCGTTTTACACCAGAGCTATAACTCCAGTGTTGACAATCTTTCACCAACTGTCTCTCTTCAATCATTGGCGCAGTCAACGTAATTCCAGCTGATTCAAAAGCAGCTTTGCGCTGATATGCAGTACTTTACAGTGGGCAAGTGTTCATGCAAACAACTCACATTATCTGATTCTGACGCAGAGAAAAGTAGCTGTGTGCTGTTATGCAACACTTTACATGTTTTCTACATAAGAATCAGCTGATTCATGTTCTCATAAACAGTTGAAGAGTTATGTCATGTCAAAGAGCATCTGTTATTCAGGTGTTACTGGCGACATCACTATTGTGAAAAGGTTAAAGATTAAAAAGGCTTTTATTACAAATACTGTGGCAGCACTCCCCAACGCGACAAATTTCTTTTTTATTTTATTTTATTTCATTTCAAAACCAAAGGCTATTCACCTTTTATTTTGATGTTTTGGGTCTTCTTTAAGTGTGAATGTGTGAGTTCCTGGAACAGACTAGCAACCTGCCCAGGGTGTGCCACAACCTTTGCCAAACAGTGGCTGGGATAGGATCCAGCAACTTAATGCCACCTAAAAGGATTAAGTGGGTTTAAAAGATGAACGGATAGATGAGTCTTCTTTAACAATCATGGCTTTATGCTTTGCTGATATTTTTATCCTTGTTTAGACATGTAAACCTCTAGGTTTTTGTCTTAAATCCTTACAGCTTTTAACTTCACACCTTTTTAAAATGACGGTTGGAGTTTTGGGATGGCGAATTTAGCATCTTTCTTTTGATTTGTCACGATACCATGCAAAACCATCCAAAGCAAAGCTTTAACCTTTAATATTATGTCATGAGATGTTTCTGTTGTGTTGTTTCTTTAGTTTAATGGAGTTTCCTAAATGTTGAATCAGATCATAATGATCATGAAGGATGTCACACAAATGTCCAGCATTAAAAGATGATACCAAAGATCTGCTCTCAAAAGAAAATTTAGAGAGTTTTAGTGAGCTGTACGTATTCGGTACAGAGAACATGGCACGGGAGAGATTGATTGACAAGGTCAACAGCCAATCAGTACCCAGAGCAGTGCTCTGTAAACAAACAAATTGGCATGTAGAATTGCACACAAAAATCAGCGAAACGGTGAACTTGGAACCGCAACATAGCATGGACCAAATAAAATATAGAAAAACTGACTTAAAACGTTTTTATCATTTTCAGTTGATTTAAGTTAATTGATCAGAATAAGGATTTGTGAAGATATTAAACCTTGTTATTCCAATGCTTTTTAAATTAAAAGTTTTACTTGGATATTTTCTGATGTATTTACTGTTTTATTTTATTTCATAATGGAATTTGCAAAATTCCATTATGAAATCGTTAGTTTCTTTTACTTTACCAAAATGAATTCAAAAGTAATGAGGCTGGATAATGTTGAAATACGGCTGCAATTTGTTTCAACATTTCCAAAATGATTGACAGATTATTGGGTGGATTTTGACTTTACCTCGTGGCTGTAACACCAGACAGGCATGTTTGTTTACATTTTCTTTTAACCTTTTACTTTATCTGAATGGTAGAGTCAGCCTTCAGAGTCACAAAAATAAATTAAACTTTTAGTTTATAAAAAAATACACTTGTTCTGTCGTAGTTTTTCCGGCTTAATGTTACATTTTTGTAGCACATTAATAGGTAAAATAAATAGAAACACGATTGAGCTGAAGCTTAATACAAGTTTTATTAGTTTCTAAAAAACATACAGATGATAGGAGTAAGCTCCAGATTTGTATGCTGCTTGTGCACATTCTATTAAAATGTTTCAACATCTGGTTTTGGCCAAATCGGTGCACATTGCTTAAGAGCCTTTATAGATAATTTTCTAATTGGCTTGGACAGTCCACCTTGACTTTTTTGAATTCCTGGTCAGATCTTTTATGCAGGATGTCACAACAATATTAATGCTCAACTGCAGCTGAAGTCAGGTGTGCTAATCTTGTTAGCCACACTGACCTCACAGCTGAAGTCTCTCCAAGAGCTTGAAAACATGCTCATTTTCTGCCCCCTTCTACCTTAGTCTGAGAGAAAATGCATTTCTCTTTTTGTCATGTAGTTCTAAAAATATGCAAACTGTTATATAAACCACCTGAAAGTCACTAGTTTGCTCCTTAAATTGTGAAATTGTTTAAATTTGGTAATTTACTTTGATGCCAATGTTTTATAATTAAATTTGTAATTAGGGATTTACTTATCTATCTTATCTAATCTTATCAAAAATATTTTGGTTCACCTGCCTTGACTTCCATATGAACTGAAGTGCCATTCCATTTCTAACCCTTAGAGTTCAATATGATGTCGATCCACCTTTTGCGGTATTTAAAGCTTCAACTCAACTGTCCACAAGGTGGAGGAGTGTGATTATTGGAATTTTTGACCATTCTTCCAAAAGTGCATTGGTGATGTAACTTACTGATGTTGGCTGAGAAGACCTGGCTCTCAGTTTCCGCTCGAATTATTCCCAAAGGTGTTCTATCGGGTTCAGGTCAGGACTCTGTACAGACCAGTCAGGTTCATCCACACCAGACTCTGTTATCCATGTCTTCATGGACCTTGCTTTGTGCACTGGTACACAGTCATGTTCGAAGAGAAAGGGGCCTGCTCCAAACTGTTCCCACAAGGTTGGGAGCATGACCTTGTCCAAAATGTTTTGGTTTCTTAAAGCATTCAGAGTTCCTTTCACTGGAACTAATGGGCCAAGCCCAAGTCCTGAAAAACAGCCCCACACTATAATTCCTCATCCACCACCAAATTTCACACTCGGCACAATGCAGTCCTGGCAACCTCCAAACCCAGATCAGACTGCCAAAATGAGAAGCATCCGATGCTTTGCATTGCAATTGGAGATGTGTGGCTTGGATGCAGCTGCTCAGCCATGGAAACTCATTCCATGAAGCTCTCCGCGTATTGTACTTTGGCTAGCCTGAAGATCACATAAAGTTTGGAGCTCTGTAGCAATTCTACAACATCTTTGCACTATGCTTTTCAGCACCCACTGACCCAATCTCCATCAGTTTACGTGGACTACCACTTCATGGCTGAGTTGCTGTTGTTCCAAAACTTTCTCATTTTGTTCTGATGGAGCTGACAGTTGACTGTGGTATATTTAGAAGTTTCACCACTTTATTTGTTGCACAGGTGGCATACTATGACAGTTCCATGCTGGAGTTCACTGAGCTCCTGAGACCGGCCCATTCTTTCACAAATGTTTTGTAAAAACTGTCTGCATGCCTGAGTGCTTGATTTTATACACCTGTGGCCAGGCCAACTGATTAGGACACCTGATTCTGATCATTTCGATGGGTTAGCAAGTACTTTTAGTAATGTAGTGTATCTATATGTATGGATGGATTGGAGATGGATAGATAGACAGTCAATAAATTAGTCAATTAAGGCCATGTCACCCAGCAACGACTTAACATTTTCCTTATTTTCCACATGAGTTCCTGTCTTTTATGATACATGCATGTAATACGTAATTCATAAGGGGTTCTTGCATTTGTCATTAGTCAATGTGCGCGGATGTCTATCAAGGGTTTCAGGTCTTTACATGAATTTGGCTTTGAGTTCAAAATTAATTATGCAGTTTATGCGTATTTAACAGATTTTATACGCACTTATGTAAGTCTTACGCAATTGTGTGTGCAACGTTTATATCGCGTATACAGTGCACATATCACGTTCAAAATTACGTAATTGGCGCACAAATGAATGCTTGTAAACTGCATAATAGTTATGCGTGGTTCATGTTCTACGTTGATTGTGTTCTTAGCGTGGTTTATTTGCACTTTTTCCGTGGTTTTAACACAGTTAATTTGTGATATATCTGTAAAAATCTCACATAAAGACCACAATTTTTTTGTGTATATCCACGTATGACCAATTTTCATCCATGCAATTTCGCAAAATGCACGTAGCGGCTGTGTGACATGTCCTTTAGTCAATAAAAAATCCTAAAAAACAACAAGGATTATTAAAAGAATAGTTAAACATTAACAAGAGGTATATTATAGAAAAGTAGGTCAAAAGGGTTTAAAAAGTGAGTTGCAAATAACTGTTGTTGTTTTTTCCATTACCAATAAATTAAAAAACACAGAGATCAATGTTTGTAGACTTGATTAAGCACAAAAACAAGACAGCAACTGAACTGACAGTGTTACTCATGAGCACAGTTCTGACTTCAAAATGTGTATAACATGAGTCGCATAATGATGAAAGCTTACACGGAGAGCTTTCATGTACCTTGATGTTTGCCTTTACTTTTGTTCAAATAAGAATTGATTTGATTCCAAATATGCTCATATAGAAGTGTGTCCTCCTGAGCCCTTTCTCAAATTCTCTACCACCTAATTTTGAACACAGAAGAGAAGAACACCACTAAACAATGGACATATAAAAAGAAAAATGTTGTCAGAGGAATGTTGGGGTCCCTGAACTCAGAAATCAAAGCATTTTCTACTGCTTTGGTAGAAATAGTTCCACACTGACACCAACCTACAGGATAAAAACAAAGCTTAATTGCATATACTTTGTTGAACTGATTCAACAAATTCATACCACTAACTGACACTTCATGTGCAGTTTCCAGGTTTTTTTTTTTTTTTCATATTCCATGGCCTATGAACTTTTTTTCACAAGTTGGATTCCTCAGAGGCAGGTTGACGTGCTTGCTTTAAATGACTGGCCAAGCAACTGTGGGCATGGATGCATTGTTTTTTTTCTTTTAAAGGAATTGCTTATCTCTTCTATCAATTGTTCCTAGAATGATCAAGAACAACAAATCATTAGCTTGTGAAACATGCACTGATCACAGGAGCTTGTAATCCATTCATGGAAAGATGAAGGGCTCCTGAAAAGCCTCTGCCTTGAAGGCACACCAACTGGGAACTGGTGAACTTTGCTAATTGATGTTGGTCTTCGTTCTGCATGGTGCCCACAGAAAAAACAAACTTATCGAAAATGAACGCTGTTACTAAGCTTAACAGGGGGTGGGGGCAGCATGTAAACTGTGTGGTTAGTGCTGCCTAAGAAGTGCAGGGAACCGTAGACACCGATGTGAGCTCTTTGGGAAGTTTATTTACAGTGGAGCTTCACAGCAATGAGCAGCAGCTTTAGTACATTTAGCTCCAAAGTCATAAGATGATTGCCATTCCAGCACAGAGCAACAATAATTTACAAACCAAAAGAAAAGAAAAACTCATAATTGATTTGTTTCCAAGTGTCAGAAAACTTTCCTCGTTGAGTGTGTGTTTGCAGTGAATCCTGCGCCTTCAATAATCCTGCGTCATCAATTAGCCACGCTGCGTTCCCTGGTGTATTGCGTCTGTGCTGAGAAGGAACAAAGCCAAAGAGGCAAAACATTGACAGGAAAAAATAAAATATACAAAATGTTATTTGCTCTGTCGACAAAGCCAGGTTTTTCTCTGCTAACAGACCACACAGGCAGCAGGAGGCTCAGCATGCCTGACAGCTGGGCTCCAGAAGCCTCTTTCTGTTTTCCTTCCAAAACTTTACGGGCGAGAATAATGCTGTCCTGTCCTTGTGCTGTCATACAGTTTGGCACGTTAAATTCCACTCTGCAAATCTGGACAGATTACCTGCGCTACCCTGTTTGAGTAAAATCGCCTCAGGAAGTCATTTAGCGAGGACAAGAAAGGCCAGGATTTTCCCCTGAAGCAGTACTTCCAGAGAACACATGTAAAAATGTTGTCTCGTTAAAGCACATATAGTTATATATAAAGTATCATTGCTTTTGGGCACGTCAAACAAAGTGGCTGTTTAAGGTGTTTGCACAGAAAGACAATTGCACCTTGAATGAAAATGTGGTATATTGTTCCATTCATTCATCAGATCTTTTTGCACAAAATTTAGATTCCACATAGTGCAATGTGTTCAATAATTTGATTGAAAATAACTTGTCTTAACCTGAAAAAATAAACCCTGTAAAATTATTTTACCATAGTTTTTGCGCTATATGGCAGAATGGATTATGTACAGCGTGTGGTCAGTAAATGGTGTATTTTCCTTTTGTTATATAATCAAGGCATACTGAACTATAAGGCACAATAAGCGAGACACAAGTTAGAGTTCATTAACTGCGTTCACAGTAATTCTAGAGCATTTTTCTAACATGCTACGCATTATCAACATTAGCGCTAGCAGCGATACCGTATTCACAATACTCGTTAGACTATACTCGTTAATACTTGTTTAACTTGTTAGAAATAGACAGATACTGCTAACAAAAGTTATTGCTGTGACTACGCTAACTTCCGACCTTGGTAGTTACAGATAAAAAAACTCAAAAAAACAGTCAGACACTGCTACATGTAAGCCACGCTAGCTTGACTAATACCCAACTAAACATTTAGACAGAGCACCATGGACCTCACATTGACATCAGACAGCACAACCAGAATGAATCTATAAAATGCTATGACTTATAAATTGCACTGTTTTTGTTTTTTTAAATAAGGCTTTTAAATGCACCTTATTTTACAGAAACTATGGTAAGCCTTTAAGTAGAGCAACTCAAGTGTGTCCTGTTGTCAGTGACGTGCAGTCAGGAGAGGCAGGTGAGGCTGTGCCTCACCTGTCATTATGGGAAGAAAAGAGAAAAAATAAATTCACTTATTATATTCAATCAGTAATTTGTGCTTTGCAGTCATTTTCCATTTAACTGTACCATTTTTGGGTGTTTTTTCTTTTCAAAATCGCTGAATTTCCGCATTTGACGTGCGATGAGGCACCAGCCCGCTGAGCCTCACCTTGGATTGCGCAATACCTTTGTAGTCAGACGGTACTGCTGTCTCTCTGTATATCAGTTCAATCACTCGTACTATATGAGCTGAGTTTGCATAATTTAGCAGATGTATATGATGTACAGTGTTTGTTTTTATAAATAACTGTATGTGAGGGACGTGTTTCTTGTGCTGAGCGCTAAACGCCGGCGAAAAAGCTGCTGGGTGAGGCCAGAAGTTCTCGTGCCTCATGTTAGGGGGCGCCAGTGAGCCCTGAGATTATGACGCTAAAAAATACTAGAAGAAGTGATAGCAAGCGGCAAGTCATTTTCTTCAGAAGGAGCGGCGTATGGACTTTATTTACAAGTAAAGGTAAGACGATAATAACGTTTGTGATTTTTTCTATGCTGCAGTTTGTATATGAAAAAAAACATGTTGAAATGATATTTTAAACAAAACACGTTAACTGTTGTCAATCAAATGGTGAATAAATTACTCAGTATGGTTCATATGTTTGTAAATCTGACTGATGACGTCAGTGCCTCACCAGCCATTAACCTCACCGCACGTCACTGTGTCATGCGATAAGTCCTGCTGAGCTGATGCCATCTGGGATAGAGCGTCAGCTTGACGTCCTAGCATGATTCCCTGCTGGGTTACGGCGAGGCGATGTCCCTCCGGGTCAGCTGGGTTGGGTGTCTGGCCAGATCGTTCTGTCATGGCTCGTAACCCAGCGAACCCAGTTGCTGGAACCGAAGAGACAGGAGGTGAATGGAAGTAAGTAAATAAGTTTAATTGTTCCAGAAAGGTGACGTAGTTTGCTGTGGCAGGAGGCGGCGAAGCTGGGAGGCCGATGATTCGGCCGAGACTTGGAAATGCGACTGCGGCTCCGACGTAACCCGGCTCAGCTGTAAGCTCTTGGTAACTTCGGCTCGGCTATGGCTCTTGGCGTGGCTGGAGGTTCGGCTATGATTCTGGACGTGACGCGAACTCCGTGACGAGGTAGGTGGCTTCTGGTGAAGTTCTGCTCGATTATCTCTTGATTCGAGGCATCCACTCGTGGGCATGAAGGTCCTGGAAACAGGAAAACGTACGTGAGGCAAGGGCGAGATAGGCATGAAAAGACAGAGAAAGACCAGACTAGCACCATCAGGACCGCCCGATCTGGCGATAAGATCCTGGTCTTGAGGCTCCATAAGTGATCACGTGGAGTGATGAGATAGTGGGCGGCAGCTGGGGATGAATCAGAGGCCAAGCAGAGAGAGAGCTGACTTAGAGGCACCATGACAATGAAATTCGATTATAATCGTGAAATTATTACTTATGTCTTCCATAATGTGTGGTTCATTCCACTGTTTTCTGAAATCATAAATGTTTTTCTAAGGATAATCAATAAGCACTTGATTTTTGTTACTTGAAAAAATCTGCACTTGGTGTGATCAGAACCGGATTATGGTATACAAGAGTATATAATCCCACCCCCTACTGAGCATTTTTATTAGTTGCTACTTCACACTTCTTTAAAAGCAATAAATCAAGTCCTACTTCACTTTGGTTATTAATCACTAATATTTAATGAATTAAATGTGGCTTTGTGTGTGTCTGCATGGCTGGCATTAACATTGCATCCCTTTCAGACCACAGCACTATGAAGTGCACCCACAACCACAGACAGACTGGTAGCCTACTTCTAGCAAGTTGCTGCTTACTTTAAGGATTTGAGCTCCCAGAGTAAAACAAAAACATATTGAGCACTGTTTTGTACACAGAATTGGTCTTACAGTCCATTCAACTGTTCTAACACTCCCCAAGTACAGTATTTGTAGTGGTCCACAAACTCAGTATTGTTCATACATATAGATTGAAATGGGCTGAATATTTTTTTCCTTCTGGAAATCCTGAAACCATCTCCTTTACTTTTTTCTATACATGGAGATTGTTTGCTGTTCACTACTTCTTGAAAGCTGCCCAAAAGTCCTCTGTGCTCCCCTCCTCCTTGAGAAACGGCCACTTCCACAACATCATCAGAATATTTCTGCAGGTGGCAGGACTCACAACTGGAAGTCACTGGAAAACTGAGAAAGGACCGTGGCCAAAGTGTTGACCTCCACGTAAGACAAGGAATTACCAAGTATTTTGAAAACCCCACCAAGTGTTTTTGGTGTGCTTATTTAAGCACAAAAACATTAAAAGAACAAACAAACAAAAATAAAATAGAGCTAACAAGAGTTCTAGCCTGAGAGAAAGGCACAAAAAATGATTGTAAATATTCTGCTTTAGTCTTTTTTTAAGGCAAACACAAAGTTAACTGCATGAGAATACAGTCTCAGTACACTTCTTGAACCTGTCAGAAGGTAAATATCAGCACAGGGACAAAGGTTAGATGTGTTGGCGAGTCTTGATGTAGGAACTAGAATACCTAGTTTGAACTCTAATGGTGCTGTAGACCATGGGTTAAGTTTTACCTCTGCTTTCACATGCTGCTTGGTTCCTTCAGAGATTAAAAGTCGTGGAAGTGAGCATCAAATAAGCTGCTCTGCTAGGTTTCTCTGAGCAATATGGCTTTTTTTTCTTGATATTCTCATCATATTCACTTCATACTTATCTGTGTCCCGTGGTTTTGCAGATATTTAGTCGTGCCTCTGCATTAAAAGATAAAACTCAAAATGTAATGTTGGCAGGATGTGAAACTTGCTCTCTTTTCCATCAAGACAAGGTTACAAAACAGACATAGTACTATGTGAGTTTGTTTTAGGTTTGTAATATTATTTTTCTTTGACTTGCTATACATTTTTGTTGCATTTTGCCTTTTGGAAGATAAGCTCAGATATTTGTTTTTTTTCATCTTGAAGCTGTAATTCGCCACCCTCAACATTGTGTGTTTAAGTGACCACTTCCAATGAAAACTCTATGTAAAAACACATGTAAACGCACAATTCCGGCTTCTGCGCTTGCCTAGCTACAACACACGTAGCTAGGCAAGTTTTTATGACCGTGTTTCAAGCTCTACATAGAAAATGAACAGCCAGTAAAAGCTTATTGTCAGTTAAAGTAAACATTGACCAAACGGGGACAAAGATTTGGTTGTGGATGGATTTGAACTATCCTGGTGAACCCGATGCAAGGTGACAGGCTGACAATATGCATTTGTTTTCAAATAAAAGGCGAATCAAAGCCACTCTCCTGGCATGGTGACAATCCATCTTATCCCCATTGGGATGCTAGCATTAAACCATACCATCTTTGTTTCACTCCCAAATAACAGGATTTTCACCATTTCTGGATTTTTGCACAAAGCCTCTTCCAACTGGCATACATGTGCTAGTAAAGAGTTGATAAAGAAGTAGAACCCCCCCCCCGCCCCAATGCTTGTAAAGTGTAAACACAGTGCTAATCACACTTTTAGATCATGTTCTTGGCTCTTTCAAAGCTGATACTTCCGTTCTAGAGGCCACTACATACAGTTTGTGCATATTTAACAGTTGGAATTTGATTATCTTGTGAACATACATAAATTAGGAAAAGTTAGATAGATAGATAGATAGATAGATAGATAGATAGATAGATGACTTTATTAGTCCCCACAATGAAATTTCATTTATCTGTGGCAACAACACGACATTCAAGAAATAATCTATATAATATAACATCAATAAAGGACATCACAAATGACATTTATATTAAATAATCTAAAAATATTACTAAAATTATTATAAAATTATTATCAAAAATGAGATTCTTATTAAATAAAGAAATAAATATTAAATATTAATAAATACAGCTGCAAGATGCTTAAAAACATCATGATTTTACCAAAACATGTAGCTAATAAAAAACATTAGATTTTTTCAAAATACAGAAATAACTAATGAAGTTCACACCAAAACAAAAAACAAGCTATTGTTCAGTAATAAAACTTAAAATTGAAAACAACAACTAAAAAAGAAAATAAATAAGTGAGTCAACATACCTGGGACGTGGAGAGTCACTGGCAACACAGTGTTGTACAGTCTGATGGCTGTGGGGAGCCAGCCTGCGGTAGCGCTCATGCTTACACTGAGGTGCAACAGTCTGTGGTGCTGATGGCTGGTAAGCGCCTCTACAGTTTGGTGCAGGAGGTGGGAGGGGTATCCATGATGGATGTCAGCTTGGCTAACATCCTCCTGTCACCACCCCTCGATGGATTCTGATGTGCAGCCCAGGACAGAGCGGCCTTCTTAACCAGTTTGTTGGCCTCTTCAAGTCTCCTGCCTGCTGCCCCGCCAGCACGGCTCATAAAGGACCACTGAAAGCCTACAGTGTCGTAAAGGTCCTCGGCAGCTGTCTGCACCTGCGCCCGAGCGACCTCAGTCTCCTGGCAGGTGGAGGCGACTCTGACCCTCCTGTACAGAGCATCTGTGTTGTTGAACTCAGTCAGTCTGTTGTTCAGGTGAACACCCAGATATTTAAATGTGTCGACCTCAATGTCAGAACCCTGGATGTTCACGGTGACTGTGGTGGTGAGCCTCCTGGAAATCCAGGATCCAGCTCCTTTTGTCTTGCTGGTGTTAAGAAACCGGTGGTTAATTTCACACCAGCCAACAAATCCGGAGATGACCACCTAGCGCTCTCATCATCCCCCCGCGTACAATACAATGGCGCACAATAATCTGAGAACTGCAGATGACAGTGGTGGGAATCGCCATGGTTGTGAACTGCGTGAAATACTGCAGATGTAAAATGAACCACATTATAATCACTAGTACAAGAATAAACCACACAAAGAGCAGTAAGTCGCGTATAAGATGGGTAGTTTGTGATTATTGTGTTGTTTAAATTAATTCATTAGTGATTTATGTATGGTTCAGGTATTTTGGTCAATGTGCACTGTTACATGATAGGATATTTATACACTGGTTAAAAATCATTAGACGTAAATTAAATCGTGGAGGCGATTAGTGGTAAGCCATAAATTTACGTATCCATCTCGCAAAAGTCATGCACAAGTGCGTATGACTTACGTAATAATTGTGTATAAACTACGTAAAATACAGGTATACTGGTACAGCTGTAATTCCAAAAATTCTGAACAGCTCCAAACTGACTGCAGAACCATAGGCAAAACCTTTTGAACATCTGCTTTGCGCAAAGAAACACTTATGAACCACGTATATTGCACACAAATCGCGAAAAGCCATTTCCGTCGTTAATGGAAAATGCATAAAATGTACGCAGTGGCTGTGTGATATAGCCTTTAAATGCTTCACGCCACCAGTCTTCAGGACTGTTTCAGAAAGGAGGTTAAGTGTAAACTCTGAGTACATTAACCCTGAAATCAGGGAAACTCTGGGTTTTCCGTTTCAGAATGGGAGGTTTGTTAAACCAGAAAGCAGAGTAAGTCAACCACGTTTCTGAAAGAAATGCTTCTACTCGAGTCTGTATCGCAGTTACTTATGCTGTGAACTTCTTGCAATTAGGGAGCGGTTATCAAACTCGAAGTTTCTGCAGTCCCCCTTTTTAAAGGCAGAAGTGACGTGTTTTTAGCTTTAACCTTCATTGCCACATTTCCGTCACACAGAGGCAGTCTAAGTGACAAATGGCTTGTCCTTTTTGGAGGACAATAGGCGAGGCTGTTAATTCGTAAGAAAATTATGTTCTCGTCACGAGTTTTGAAGACTACGATTTCTTGTCACTTTGCTGCTGCCATGTTATTTTAATTTCCGCAGGATTGCATCTACGTGAAAATAAAATGGGGACGATGATTCATTAATGTAACAATTATTTTATGGAAACACAATTTGCTAGCACTGCTTACTTTCTTAATCCCATATAAACCTATACCACTTGATCAATACAAGGGTAGTGTTGCAGTGTGTGTGCTGAGCGGTCGCGATCCACGAGGGTAAAGGAGAGCGATTGCAGGTGCAGATGGGAGGTGAGCTGCGGGCAGAGGTGTGTCGTTGTATATATTGTGTGTTGGGCCAGACACTTGGATTAAATAAAGAGAAGGTGTCATTCTCCAGAATAACTGTTTTGGAGTCATTCTTAATCCGGCTCTGGAGGTTGAGGTTTGACGGAAGTGAACCCGATGAGAATTCCCTTGACCCTGGAAGAATCTCCCTCTTCTGACCACTGTTGGAAAGCGAGAGAAAAGAAGGAGGCGTCTTGTGAGTTCAACAGTAGACAAAAAGTTCACTTTTAAATTACAATTGCATGTATTAATATTAAACTGACCAACGTTTGCAAGAGGGAGAGAGTTAACAAAAAAAGTCCTCTAAACATTACAGCGTTAAGGCATTTCCCCACATTGGTTCTGTACTATGCAGCATTTCATGCATTTACACCAGGAAGAACACTTCAAAAGTACTCCTAAATATCCCATTTTTATTTCACACGTCGCTATTTAAAAGTTATTACAGCCAATATTTTATAACAATGATTTAAATGCAAACTTAGGCATTAACTTGAGCAGCTATGTTTTCCACGCTAACTGTCTCTGTTTTGCAGATGCAGCGGTGTTGCTTTTCTTCTGGAATATGTGCTCGTATTCACTGTAACTCTGCAGCAACCGTCCCAGGATTCAAGCTGAAAAATCGCATGAACCTTTTCCCACGGTTGCCATGGTGACTCGTGATATCTGCATCTCCATTGATAATGGCTTCTTATAGTCGCCCAGTGCACCTGCTCACCTCCGAATCAGTCACTCCAGAGTTGATTGACCTAACTTCGGATCAGCTTCTCTGAAACAGAAAACTCAGAGTTGTTAATCTCCCGTTCAGCCAACTCAGGTTCAAGTTCAACCTCAGAGTTGGTTGGAACCTCCTTTCTGAAACGAGCCCAGGACTGTGGATGAGCATGCATGATACAGTAGACATTTTTAAAAGGCATGATAATTAGAGATAGTAGATAGTAGAGTACAAGCCATTATTTATTCTGTTAAGATCCTTGTCTGTGAGTAGGTTGAAATAAAAACTTTTAACAAACTTGAACTTCTGTTAAAAAAGAAAAAAAAATTCTAAAATGATTGCATCTTTGAACTCAGTTTTTTATAAAAATCAGCCTGTGAAACATAAAAAACCCAGGTCAGCCTTCTCATTGTGAATGTTTGAAGCTCAGACTGAGACCTATCTCCTGGAAAGTATAATAAATTGCTTCAGCAAGATGAATAAACAGGGTTGAATAAATGTAAGATTATCTGGGACCCACTGTCAGGAAACAAATGAACCTGTCAGTCCTTTGTAAAAGGAGAAAAAAATAAAATATTGGATTGCTTTCTGATGTGAAAATATATACTATCTTAAAGGTGAAAAAGAAAAAACACAGACAGCTCAGAAGTTGGTGTTATTTAGAAGTTAATTTATTGAAAGCTTTGCCCATGCTTGTAAAATGTCATCTTGTTCTAATGCAGACAGGGGATGAGGAGCATTGGTAAGGCAAATGAAAGCCAACACATTCACTGCGGTGCGGCTTAAGCATGCAACCTTCATTACAGACACAATACACATTAATCAGTGTTACCTCACAGGGACTGACTAAACATCAGAATAAATGATTAGATTTCTTCCCTGGAAGCTCAATAACAAATTGTTGCAATTGTTGTTTTAATAGATGCAAACAATGTTGTGCAGGATATATGTAAACTTTATGGCTGGATGTTTCAGTTTTGTATGGCTTTAAGTGACATTCCGGAGTCTGCCTGGCAGAAAATAAAAACTGGAGTGAAAGTGGAAAAATTATCTTGTAACTGAAAGTGGAAAGCGGCTTACATTTGTCATAGTCTTACATGTCAAAATCTGAGCATGCAGCTTTTTTCTGTGCTTCTCAGAATGAATTATTAGGTTTGCCAGATGTTTTTGGCATTAACCTTGTTCTTCTTGACTTTCCTGTTCTGTATTAAAGTCAACATGATTTGTGTTTCATCTTTGAATAAGCTTTCCTTGGAGCTAATCCTGCATGCCAGGTATGTCAGCGACAACAAGCTAGAGCACCATGAAGATCTTTTCGGGGGGGTGGAGTGGGCATAGAAAATCATCCAATTTCACGTAATTATTCCTAAAAGACAACAGTAGTTATCTATTTTCTTATAATAATAATTCAGTCATTAATTGTGGATATTATGCACTTAAAATAATGTAAAAGGACAGATAAATAAGTTGAACAGGAGTTAAATTAGACTTGGTCATCCAGGAGGTTAAGAGCAGAGCCTCTGTTTCTTCACAGCAGGATGAGCCAGCTGGGGTTGTCAGGCATCTGTTCATAGTTCCACCTGATGAGTGCTCCAGTCATCCTACCTGGCCAAGGCCCATGGGAGGATTTAGGACAGGGGGTGCTCTCACTTTTTTGTATGTGAGCTATTTTGGAGGCGACAATGTCTTGAAAATCTCTACATATATATATATATATATATATATATATATATATATATATATATATATATACACACACGCATATAAGTATATATGTGCCATGGAAAGTGGGGGGGGGGACTATGGAGCAGGCATCAGGAGGAGACTCACAGGGAGAAACACTCCAGTTGTCAGGAGTGGTCTTCCACCGGGGACTTGACATGCTGCGGGGCAAGTAGCAACTTTCTGATGACAGAATTTGTGCTCGGTGTAATTAAACAAGCATGTGCAGTGACGTATGTATCAGAAGATGTCCGATTGGCAGTTCTGCATGTCAATCAAGTCCTGTACTTCTCTGTGAGGATTTTGATTCGTTGACAGATTTTTTAGAAGTACTTTTTTATTTTTTTGGTTATTTATCTTTGCTGGCCCTCATGTCTTTGAAGATCAACCAGTAGATCACGACCGACGTAATGAGCACCCCTGATTTAGGACATGCTGAAAGGACTCAGAATCTTTGCTGGCCTGGTCTCCCTGGCAGGGCAGGACGAAATGTCTGTGGAAAGGGAGGTCTGGGCATTTCTGCTGCCCTAACAACCTGGTTCTTGATATGTAAGTTGATGTATGGATGGGGAAAAAGGTCCTTTTATAACAAAAGAAAAAAAGTAAAAAAAAAAAAGGAGTGGCAGTTGGATGTGGACCCCCAGGTGGTCTGGACGAGGGTTCTACAATTGGTGAGCATCTAAGCAGAAATCATAATAACCTAAAGGGATTAGTTGGGTTCTATGGATTAACAAACAATGGATTCTGGTGCTGGTGCCAGTATAGTGATTACAGACTGGGTTCAATATGCTTTTACTGTATGCTTCTCACAAGGAACCCGCAGTATGGTTCTAGATCTGTTTTAGTTTTTGGGTCCTGTTGGTTGAAATTTTCCATGTGGAGGGCTGCTATAGTCCACTTTAGAGGAAACAAAGGTGCGATCCAGCTTTTCTGAATCAGGCATGATAACTAAGGAGTGAAGTCAAGAGATGTTCTTGATGTAATACAGCGTGTTAACATCACTACATGAAAGCATGAAGGTAGTTGCCTGGAAAAGAGTTATCAGTGAATGACACAGGTAGTGGTGACAATGATGGATCTTTTAAAGGGCCGTGTTAGAAATGCTGGTCAAAAGAAAGCAGTCATTGAGCTAGAGGCAATACAGCAGAATCTGTTAAAATTAATTTTCTCTAGAAAAACTGGGCTTGTGTCAAAAAGCTATCTTAGATGGTGCCATCTCCAATAGAAACCCTTTTATCTCATCAAATAACACAGTTGACAACACATATTGAACTCATACTCCTGACTTTATAAATACTATTTGGCATGCTTAGCTCTGACAGAAAAGAAAAAAAAAACATTGACAAAGACCCATTAGCTGTCACGCTACTAGATGTGTTAAACTTGTTCTCTGTGTTTGACTGCGGACACAGCTGCGCTCCAGAACCATTTGGTGGTTTAACCCCCCAATCCAACCTCTTAATGCTGAGTGTCAAGCAGCGTTTGCTATGACTCGGCTTGGATTTGAGCTCACAACCTTCCAGTCTTAAGGCTGACACTATACTACAAATTCACGGATGAAGAGGAGTTCCTGTTTTGCAAGACAGAGCCAAAATGAAAGTCTAAATAAACACAAGACTTTATGTAGAGACCTAGTGTTTGTGATAGTATTGTGCACATAATGAATTTTCAAGAATGCACATTTTATGAAAAATTGGATGTGGAGCACAAAACCTTATCACTTCAGACCTCTGGCTGTTTAGAAGAACTGGACTGAGGGACCTTACCCCCTCACATTTGAAACAGAAAATGCCTCTAAGAAGTCAAAATCCCAAAGACTTCTAATGAGAAATAAATAGCTATGACTCAGTTACTATTTTTGTCTGAATAACTACTTTTGCTCTGATACCTTTTTAGCAAATGGCATAAACTTATAAAGTGCTTTTCTCCCTACAAGGACAAAGCGCTTTACAGTCACAGACCCATTCACCCAGTCACACACAGATGGCAGCTCTGCTGCTGAACACAGGCACCTGCCTACCACAAGAGGCAAGATGGGGTTCACGGCCGCCCCATCAGCTTCCTGATATCCTAATTTTTCTTTTTCATCATTTTTTTTTCCTATTGCAAGTTATTCAAGTTATGAACTGACCACTCAGATGCTTTAATAACTGTAGATGGGGCCTTCTGGCGTCCAGATTGAACGCTTAACCCTTGTGCTATCCTAGGCACATAGACATTGGGAGTGAGGTCATCTAGACCCCACAAGACTGAGCTGAACATTTTTCTTCAATGATTTTTTGATCTTCATTAGTTCCCATGGATTAAATGAAATCCTCTCCTCCTTTATCAACCTTTGTAATGATAGGGAGAACACATCAATGGTCATCTTGACCCCACAGGATAGCACAAGGGTTACAAAGTTTGATTCTCACAAGCCCTTTTCAAGTGGTAGGAGTATGGCCTTCCAACAAGCTCATGTCAGATTGGCAGTAGTGCTTGCATTAGAAATGTTGACTCAGACCACGTAAATCATATGTGCTTCTTGCGTATTTAATTTGTCAATGTGCACAGATGTCTGTCAAGCGTTTCAGCTTACGGATCTGTACATGAATTCGGTTTTGAGCTGTACAAAATTTTTGTAATTAAACAGTTGGATTTCCCTGATCCGCACCAGATCAAGTCAAGGCCGTGTCACACAGCCTCCAAGTACAATCTGCGCATTTCTATGTATGAAGTCTCGGTCTTTCATATCACATGCGCGATATACGTAATATATGTAAAACAATATGCAATAGTCATTCTCCGATTTGCTCAGATGTCCGTAAAGTGTTTCAGCTTATGTGTCTTTATCTAAAAACTCTTTTGAGCTGCTTGAAATTTTTGGTCAGTTGGTCAGTCCACATATGTCCACATATGTCTAACGAAATCTTCACGCCTGTACCAATGTATAACTTTGATATCATGTATACGCTAAACATATATTAAAACTATGGAATTGATGCACAAATCACTGATGAATTTCATATAAACACATGATTACATAATATAAACACATAATCAAGCCTGACTGGCGTATTGTGTGACGCGAATATAAATAGGCCGACCTTTCACCCCTTCAGTACCGTCTGGGGGTGTCCTGGTCCCCCCATCTGGCTCATCCGGATAGGGGGTCAGGTCTCTCGTTAGGCCGTGCAGAAGACAGGTCGCAAGAGGGGGCAGAGTACGGTGGGTGCGGCTACGACTCAAGACGTCCCCCTTTTCGTGGATCTCCGCAGCTGTGGCTCCTGCTGGGGTCCCCCATCTTGGTGGGAGTTCATCTTTATTTAATCAAATTTTCAACAAATGTTAAGGAGAACCATTGTAGGACATCCAACCAAGAACAATGTACAGAAATTCAATGTAGATACTTTTTTAGACTTACAAAGTTGGATTAAGTTGTTGGAAAAGTAAATATAAAGTCTCAGTGTTTTCTTTTTAAAGCCTTTTGGTGGCAAATGTTTAGGGAAGATTTTAGACGAGAAACACTTAAAGGGCCTTCTCAAATGTCTATTTGGATGGAAGTTGATGCACATGCTCATCCCAGTTAAAGTATACAACTGAATTTTAACCACACATAAAGCATTAAACACATGACATAAAAGGGTAATCCCCAGTGCAATGGCTGGATGGCTCCATTAAAAAGCATAAAGTCAAAGGATGAGCATAACAGTTCATAATTCATTCCTGGGATCAAAAGCCTCTTTTGGAACATGCCTTTTTTCCCTTCATAGCTTGTGATTTTCTATATTTGCATAAAAGAACATTCAAAGGACTTGCATGAGACTTAAGTTGGACATTTCACTTTGTAGACCATGTTTCCAAGTTTGAGTATGTGTGTTACAGAGAATTAAGACTATTTTGCCCTATTTAGTTTTTGATGGGTATTGATGCAGTTTCCTGTCAATATGCCAGCCTCTATAATCCCTTAAAAAGATTAGGATTAAGGCCCTGAAGGCTTCAGTTTGTGATCCACTTGGATAGATGAATACATGTGGACATCACAGTCTTTTATTCACTGACATGATCAATGAGGAGATGTTTTTGTGCTATATTTGAAAGCGAAGGGGAGCTAATTAGCTTTGGTTAAGGGTTAGTTATTTATTTAAACACGCCAATAGTATGTTTTTAATGAAAGTTAAAGTATTGATTTTTGAATTAAATGATAAATAAACATTCTTTTTTTGTTTTCTTTGAAGATTTAATAGACATGTCTCTCTTCAGCACCAACTAAAACAAGTTTTTATCTTGTATTAGATGTTATCTCTGCCATGGGATCATTGGGTATTCTATCCGGCAGGCCTACAGTCCTCTGATGTTGGCTTATCATGCTGGTCAGATATTAATACAACACTGACTGTGTTTACATGGCTCAATTTCACTTTGAACTTTAGACTTTTAGAGAGTGACTTTCCACAGGCTCATCCTCATACACAGGGTGTATCTGTTCCAGAGGAAGCTGCTGCACAGAGGCTATGCACAGATCAAAGCCTTATGAGTTTGTTGAAAATGAATCAATACTTATTCCTCCTATTTATTTATTTTATGAAAAATAAGCTGTATTATTAATAAAGAAAAGTCATTTACTCAAAATGGAAAAAGACCACCTTGAACTTTCCAACTTAAACTCCACCCAATTTTTGGGTTAAACTACCTTTTCTTCCCCTTGTTTTTGTTTTCCCCCAACCTTTCCTAAACTACAGAGCCCCTAAAGGGACATGGAAACGCCAAAAAAAATAACAGAAGTTATGACTGGTTTCCAGTATCTGGTGAGCACACAACAACTTGGTGCACATGTGAAACTAAAGCATGTCTCTACATGTCTCTACTGAGCAGTCCGGTCAGGTCTGTTATAATGTTCTAGACAACTACGGTAAGCGTTTCTATCTAAAGATGGACCATCACAATGCATGTGTGGTGACGCTAAAAACAACAACAATGGAGGTCATCCAGCAGCTCATTTCTTTTCCGCTTGGTTTTTGGTACTTCATGTATACAAGTCATTTAATTCTGTTTAAATTACTCACCCACAAAGCCTTTGCAGTTTTGCTTGCCTGGGGTCAGTGGTATGTTATCTCTGAATGTCAACTTAACGCTGTTTCTGCGCAGGGGATACACCAGCTTTGATCAACTGGTGTGCTGTAAATGAGTTTCTTTCTCTTGACCATGACTTACTTTCTTTTGCACAACAGATATTTTCTGATGTCCGGGGGCCCAAGTCTGGTTCCCCTGTGCTGGTCCCCAGCCCGGATAAAATACAGAGTTGTGTCAGGAAGAACATCCGGAGTGAAAAATCTCTCCCAAACCACCTGTGCAAATAAGTCAAAGCTGCTTTGCTCTGGCGACCCCTGAAAGGCCTTGTCAAAGTCCAGTAACATGTCCCTTTAGGGGCTCTATATTAAAGTTACATTAATGGTATTGCTGTTTTTTTGTTTTGTTTTTTTTTAATAAAAAAACAAAGGGTTCTTTTTGTCTCTTTGTAAAAGTCTGCCACTCAACAAAACGCCAGTGTTCAATAATGCATGCACAAAGCATAATGGCTTCCAGTGTAGACAGACTCTTTCAGTGACCACTTATCTTTCATGTGTATACCATGAATGACTGCTAATGACACTGCCCATGGAGTGTATGAGCCAACATTGCTCTGACTGCAAATAAATGTTAGAAATAGTAAAGGTCATTCTTTATTTTAATAAAATAAACAAATGTTGTTGTGTAATAACTGATTTTCAATACATTCAGCAATAACAAGCTATGAATGTACTGTGTGAGGTTTACTTGTTTTAGTGGATTTTTAAAGTTTTTACATATATATTTCTAAAACACGCCCCTCTTACTCTCCGCGGGTGGTTTCTCACCCAAGCTCGGGTCCTCCACCAGAGACTTGGGAGCTTGAGGGTCCTGCGCAGTATTTTAGATGTTTCTTGCACTGCACTTTTCCCCATGTATGCTTTTCCTGCCAGTATCTTACACCCTGCAGTTATGTGCTGGATTGTTTCAGGCAAAGTGCGGTCTCTACTCAAAGCTCGGGGTGCAGCCTTTAGGTCAGGTGACAGGCTGGCGTACAGCAGTGCCCGAACAGAGCTAAGGAAGGGCATCAACCAGGCCAAACGCAGATACAGACAACGGGTAGAGGAGCAATTTGCAAACAACAACACATGGGAGATGTGGAGAGGCACTAGAATCATCACAAACCACAGGAGCAACACGCAGCAGATCACCCATGACCCCACCTTGCCTGACACCTTAAACACCTTTTTTGCACACTTTGACACGTGCAGAGGACAGGGGGGAGGACACTGGTCCTCTCTTACAGCCGAAGGAACAGTCCCAACCTCTCATCCTGCTGCTACATCAGGTGAGCTCCACTCTGAGGAGGATTGACACCAGCAAAGCCACAGGACCAGACAAGGTCGGGTTCTGAAGCTATGTGCGCGTCAGCTGGCTGGAGTTTTTCTGGACATCTTCAATCGGTCCCTGCAGCTCACCTCAGTTCCTGTGTGCCTCAAGTCCTCCATCATTGTGCCGGTGCCAAAATAATCATCTGTCTCGTGCCTCAATGATTATCGGCCGGGCGCTCTGACACCAGTGATCATGAAGTGCTTCAAGAAGATCCTCCTGAGCCACATCAAGGACATCATCCCTGCTACTCTGGACAGTCATCAGCTCACTCACAGGGAGAACTGATCTACAGAAGATGCAGTCTTGTTAGCCCTGCATGCTGCCCTATCCCACCTGGAGCATACTGACACCTATGTCAGGATTTTATTTGTAGACTTCAGTTCAGCCTTCAATACTTTGATCCTGGACAAGCTGACACTGAAGTTTCACAACCTGAGACTGCCTGCCTCCCTGTACATCTGGACAACAGGCCCCAAGTGGTGAGAATCGGGGACTCAACATCATCCACACTAATCCTGAGCACAGGAACACCACAGGGGTGTGTCCTCAGCCCGGCCTTCTTCACTCTGTTCACCTATGACTGCTCTGCTATTCATCCCACAAACATGATTTTAAAGTTTGCCGATGACACCACTGTAGTAGGTCTCATATCCAACAATGATGAGACCCACTAAAGAGAGGACGTCCAGCACCTAACAGGATGGTTTGCTGACAACAACTTCATCCTGAACACCTCAAAGACCAAAGAGGTCATTGTGGATTTCAGAAGGTCTAAGAAGGTGGTCCTCCTTCATGGCGAGGAAGTGGAGCGGATGGACCAGATCGAGTCCCTGGGATCCACATCACATCTGACCTCACCTGGTTGCTGCACACGTCCCTCCTGGTGAAGAAGGCTCAACAGAGATTCTTCTTACTCTGGAAGCTTAAAAGGACTGGACTCTCATCTCAACTTCTGGGGAACTTCTACAGAGCAACCATTGAGAGTATCCTCTGTCTGAGTGCTACGGTGTGGTACGGGAGCTGCACCGCCCAAGACATGAAGGACTTGGCCCGGGTGGTGAAAACCGCACAGGAGATTGTGGGAGGACCTCTCCCACAACTTGACTCAGTGTACGACAGCCGGGTCCGACGTAAGGCTGGTCGTATAGCTGCAGACCCCACCCACCCAGGACATCAACTGTTTGTGTCTCTTCCCTCTGGAAAGGGGTACAGGAGCATCAGAACCCACACGAGCAGACTGAGAAACAGCTTCTTCCCCAGAGCTGTAAGGTCCATCCACCCCCCACCACCACCACCCCATCACACAATTGTGTCAACATCACTCCCCCTCCCCCCAGCCTTAACATAACCCACTAATACCTGTCACTACACATCTGACAATGCTCTGGCTGCACTTTAAATCAAGTAGGCAATATTCATGTCTTGTGTGCAATATTCATTCTATATGTGGAATACCCACTCATATGTGCAATATTCATCCCATCCTACTGTACAGTATTTTTGTATTATATTTTTTATATAGAAATTATCAATATTGTTGGAAAAGAGCTGATGGACAAATTTCATTGTGCACTGCTTAATGACAATAAAAGATGCTGATTCTGATATCAGCCACTTCAGTTATGGTCCGGTGGTACATCAGCAGGATCTCCTCCAGCACTGTATCCTCTGCTCTCCTTTGCCTGAGACATTCACTGAGCACACTGTCAGTTGGGGCCTTGAGCTTGATGTATTCTTGCATCTTGGATGTTTCATCCTGGATAGTGGCTTCCACGCTCACTAGTCCTCGGCCTCCTTTCTTGCAGCCAGAATACAGTCTCAGGGTGCTGGATTTGGGATGGAACCTTCCATGTATGGTGAGGAGCTTTTATGTCTTACAGTTTTTCTTAAATTATAAAACACAAAGTCCAATCCTCTAAAGCAAATGACAAGTTGTTTAAACACATTTACTAAATCTAGCTATCATTTTCCAATATCATGAACACAGTTCACATGAAGACACACTTCACAAAACACAATCCTCTGTTCTCATGAATCTTAACACATTTTTCTTTGCTAAAACACACGTTGCTAAAGAACTCGTGGTGCAAAATGCTTGCCACAGTCAGCAATATTTGAACACAATGAACACACCTGAAGTCATCCATTAACCCTTGTGCTACCCTAGGCACTTTACCATTAGAAGTTGGGTCACCTAGACCCACTAGACAGTGCTCTGAACCTGTTTTCTTCAATGATTTGTGATCTTCACTGGTGTCCATGGATTACATGAAATCTTTCCACCTTCATCCAACTTTGTCATTAGTGGGGGAACACGTCAATGCAGGGGTGGTATCATCAAAGATAGCACAAGGGTTAAACACAACTCAAAATTGAAGACACTTGTTGCTAATGCTGTGGCCACATGTATAAAAGCTAAGCTCAGAGTGCAGTTTGCTGAAGAGTCCAGACAAACACAATGGATGAAGGTAGAGTCAGGAGAGGAGGGAGCAGAGTTGGCCATGGAAGAGGAGGAGCAGGCCAATGAGGAAGAGGAGTTCAAATTAGAGGAGGAAGAGGAGCAGGCCAACCATGGAGAGGAAGAGGTCCAGGAGGGAGAGCAAGACAACCTTGCACCATCATTACGGATGAGATTTGAGCAACAGTCATTGACCATGTCATTGTCCATGGTATGACAATGGCTGAAGCAGGACTAAGAGTCTGTCCAAACCTGAGTAGGTTCACCGTGGCCACCATAATCAGGGCATTCAGACAGCACAACAGATCCTGTCCTCTATTGCTTTCTTTGTTATGTCCTGTCTCTTTCTCCCATAAAAAAAAAAAGAGAATAGATGAAGAGAAATTCACTGTGAGCTCACCATAATCCAGTTTTCTTTGTAAAGAAAAAGAACGTACTCTCTTCTTGGCTCTAGAGGTTTTGCTGGTGAAAATCAAACAAATGTTTAAAACAAAATGCTTAAACACATGAGATTGATGTTTGGTGGGTATTGCATGATCTAAAAAGTACAAACAGGAACAATGACCATTACTTTTTAGCACAGGAACATAAAGTCCTGCTGTGCTAAAACAAAGATTTTAAATGGGACTATACATCGTGGTGAAACAGTGGATTATTGTTATTGGTAAGGGTTTAAAACTTTTTGTTGTATTTTGAGTATTATTTCTTTGGCTGTGCATGAAGGCTTTTTCAATGACCTTGTATGCACCTATGTTAGCTTACATATATTTATTTTTTTCTCTTTTGCTTCTATTCATTTAAAGACTCAATCCCTGCACTACATTCCTGTTGTAAAATGAGAGCTCAGGCGGCCCAATAAAAGTTGATTTCTTTAATATTTCACTTACCTGGTTGGTATGTGTGGTCACAGTGGCCACACTTTTACCCTGCTGTTGCTTTCATGGCTCAATTTTTTATTGATTTTCTTATAGGAGTGTAGACAGACAGATTATCATGGTTCTGTGTGTGCGATGTAACAATAACCAGCTTTTGTAAAAATGAACCTCATCTTGAGATGAGATGAATGCATTTTTGTGCTTTGGATTAAACAACATTTTGCTCATGAAGTCATAACCTTTTTAAAAATTGTTCAAATAGATCAATCCTGTGGTGCTTTTCAGGAGTGTCATTAAACAGTGGATTTCTTCTGGCTTCAAGTTTTTTTTTTTTTTACAACCTCATTGACTTTGCAATGAAGACTTTTACAATCATTAATATTTAACTGTAAAAATCAACTATTTTTTGTTGTTGTTCATTACATTCTTAGAGGGTTCTTAGATTCTGTAAATTGATACATCTACAAAACCAATTTGAATGTGGCTGAGATTTTCCACAATCTATATTGGAAAACAACAATGTCTTTGGGAGAATGTAGTTTGCACAGTTGAGACAAAACTGTTGCTTTTTGGTACGTCTGAGGTTTAAAACTTTGCCAATCCACTAAAACAAGACTGGTCTTTTGTGATCTATACTATGTATCTGACATTTAATCCGTATAGGGTTAAAATCTCAAGACTGTCAATGCATTCTGGATCAAAATACTATGAATTGATCCCAGAGGCAGATCATGGGTCTCCCAGTGAGACAATGACCAAAAACCCACTGTATAAAACACCCAATAATACTCAAGAGCAAAACAATGGCTCATTCTAAGGTGAGCTTCTACAAAAGCAGATTTACATCTACTCAGCATATATAAAAAAACATGATTCAGTGTCACAGGTGAAATGAAATCATACTTAACAAATTGCTCCTCATTTTTGTTTATATTTCTGACTTCAGTAAGGTTTACAGGTGATAAACTGCAAGTAATAACAGTGCCATCTAATTCCTATCAAATTACCTTAATCTATAAGGAACATTATTTTCCGTTTATAAAACGTATTAAATTTTACAGTTTTGGACGGCCTCTTTTATATGCTTTTAGGGCGCTTCTCAGTAACCTGAAAAATAAAGACATTCACTCAGATTTTGATCTTAGTTACTTTACAAAAAACTTCTCTTTTTCTGGTCTAGAAATTTTTCTCAGAAGCCTCTTTGGTTCTGTGTTACCATGGCAATTCATTTTACTTAGCTTTTGAAGGGTATGTATACCTCTGGACGTGTTTGAGGATTTGTTTCAAAGTGAAAAAGAAAATGTAATTAGTTAAAAAATGTCTGTTCATATGTTAGTTCCTGGCATCCTGTTGTTGTTGGTCTGTGTATGGTTATTTATGAGTATGCACTGGATGACACATAATAGTGGATTAATAGAGATCAGAGACTTCAGAGGAAGGGCGGGGGATGCACTAATCTCTTAGCTGCAAAAACCACTTGTACCGTGAAAATGTTGAGATAAAGGTTTTGAAGTGGGTGGGATAAAAAAAAGAAAGGTCTTGCAGCTAGTATGTAGGATGAATCCTTTTTGTGTGACATCAAAAAAAAGTTCAAACAATTAGTCTTATTCATTACATACACAAATGTGAAAAAAAACCTGACAAAATGCTAACAGAATTTGCTGAACTCTCAGTGGTCTTTAAAAAATAGCAATTTGACAGCTTTGGAGAGAAAACGTGCTATCAGTTCACCTGCTGTTATCAGTGCTGGTACCCTGGAAGGTACAATAGCGATCTAAAGATCAGCACTTTCAGATTCAGAGGACTATTACTAACTATTTAGTTCGTTCGATTAGGGCTGTCAAGCAATCATTTTTTGTGTGATTTATTAACTGTGATCTGTAAATAATTAATCTGTTTTCATCTAACCTAATTACTGTAAAAAGCCTTGATTTGAGATATTTTCATTTAAATCAATGACATTGTGTCACAGTAAAAGATCAAAACTAAAAAACTGGCTTTATAAAGTTTTTCCTAATATACCAAACTTCAAATCTTTACTTTTACAACAACAAGGAGTATTATTTTCAATCTCGAGCAATTGAGGAAATGTGCACATACCTTCATTAACAGTTTACCATCCGATGCGATCAACCCTTGTTGTACCCTGTTAATTATGATAACGAAGACTTTGTCGGGCTGTATTCCTTATTTGATAGATAATAGCTATGGCTATTTTTCTGTGAAGAACTACAAAGTCGCCCATTGACGACATTACCACAATAACAAGGCATGAACCGCGTACACGAGACATGCACAGAGAGCAACGTAAGTCGCATTTTCAGCTGAGTTAGAATAATAAAATAAAATAATAATAATACAATCATACAAGTAAAAAGTTGGACCTTAGCTTTTTATATTTCAGAACATGTCAATAGTTGTAGATTAAAAATGAGGTTAACTAGATACTTTGACACCCCTACATCCAATAATGAGAATCTAGGGATACAAGTAAGGATTTTTTGATGATCCAGAATAATGTGGATGAAAAGAGTTCTTTGGTGCTTAGGCTCTGGGCCAACAACGTCTTGCATGTGGAGGATAAACTTAGACCATAGATAAACAAACATCAGCCTCGATACTGATGCTAGCTAATGACCAGATCTGTCAAACCATAGATCAAGGCTGGAGGAAGGTGAAGTCATCTGGAATATGGAGAGAATGTAGAGGTGAAAATACGATGGTGATCGACTGAGAAGAAATATTTGGCCATTAAAAATGGCCGCTCACATCCCACCCCTCTCTCCTTAGACACACACACACGCAAGCACGCGCTCACACACACACACGGTCCCCATCATACACGCCCCCCAAAGAAATAAACGGCTTCTAGCCTGTTCCATAGCAACGGTGTCCTGCTTCATTAGTTACCGTTTGCGTCCCGAACGGGACCGGACCGGACATAACAGCAGTTTCCAACTACGGTCTGAAGCCTGAGGCTGAAAGGTAACACGCTGACAACAAAATCAGCGCACAAAAAGCACCTTAATAAGTCATGTGATCTCAGTTGGTGGTGTCCTGAATTGACGTCACTGACGTACGACTCACATTTACTTAGGAATATCCGATCTGTCTGCTTACATGGCACACGGAAATGCACGTATCCGATTCGTTTCCGATTTATTTCCACATATGAGAGAGGCCTGTATCCGATCTGAGAAAAACGGAATCCCTGCGCTTTTGTCCTGATTACACGTTCACCGATCATATCCGACCTGTGCCACATGAGAGGAAAAAATCGGAATTGGGTCACTTGAACCGTGCAGTGTAAAGGCAGCCTAAGTGCAAGTTCAAGAAAATGGGAGTTCTTAAACATGCGTCACAATGCCGATGTGAAAGTAGCATGGGGTGAAAGCGCTGACCACCACACCATTGTGTACCCTTCGCACTATCGTTTCTTAAGTCTGTGTTCTGATTTTGATTAACTTTCTGAATCCTGTGTGTTTCTTCTAAAACTGTTATCCTTCCATGAACCAATTAACTATAGGCCGTGTCACACAGCCACAGCGTACATTTTCCATATTTTTCCCATATGCAATTTCTGTACTTTCGTGAAACATGCATGTTATATATGTTTCTTGCGTTTGTCATTTGTTGATGTGCGCCAATGTCTGCTGAAGGTTACTGCCAACGGGTCTTTAGGTGAATAAAATTTGGAGCTGTTTTAAGTTTTAGGTCAGTTAAGAATTACGCAGTTCACGTGTATTTTACATAGTTTATACAGAATTGTATGTTACAGAATAACTGTTCCACATTCATAAAAACCTTTCCTGAGCTTAGCAGACACAGTCAACCCGTCCTTACTGTCCTTGGCATTAGGCTGTCTTAACCAATTAGCAAGTTTCATTTTAAGAGAAGCTTTTATACATTCTGCCGACTCTGCTTACATCTCCACTCTGTCTGACTACTGGATTTTTGACATTCATTTTGCTTGAAGCCTGTCTAGCCTAATTCCATTTAACTTATTTGCTGCTACTTAAATTTCCCAATATACCTTAAAAGCATACTTGGCTGTTAGTGTTTGTAAATGCAACCTTCAAGATGCGGCTCTTCATCGCCCTTCAGTGTGGAGTGACGCTGCTTTCAGTGTGCCTCAGAGATGTCATTCTGCCATTTGTTTCTTCTGGAAAAAGAAATGAGCAAAGCCCTTTCTAAAGTTGCTTTTTATAGAAACTAAATTGCTATTCAATGTCTGAAGACAAGCTGACTTACTGCAGCATATTTTTTTAAAGGTGGTTTCCTTTCTTAAAGTTCAAGTCAAGGCAGCCTGTTGCATAATCGTTTAAAAGGAAATTAACCAGAACATATAACTTGATTTGCTTTTCTTTATTTCTGAGAGAAAGCTCATGTGTCTGACACTTTGATTTTTACAAGGCAGTAAAGAGTAAAGGAAATGGGTAAAAAAAATAATTAAACCCAAGAATTAGGATTATGTCCTGACGAAATAATTAATTGGAATGAACGGAATCATTAAATCGTTTCCTCATAATATTAATTTGTACGAACAAAGACATATTCAAAATGAAGAAAATCCTAAAAGTTGACTTTTTGTTTGCATGAACCAGAAGCAGTTATTTGTCATCTTGTCTCTTTTCTGGCAAGCCCCGATTGTGTGGAAAATTAAGCAAATCTTTTCATCTTCTTTTTTAGATTTTGCCAAATTTAACTTTGAAAAATATGTAATTACATTGTTTCCAATAAATCATATATGCAAATAACCACAAAACAACTCATGCGATAAGTCCTTCAAAAACACAGATGTTGTCATGGTGCCTCTGTCAGACTCCTCCCCCTCTCCTCTCCGCTTTGTTCCCTGATTCAGCCCAGCTGCCACCACTCTACTCATCATCACCGCCTACCTACTTAAGGAGCTCCTGGACCAGTATCCATCGCCAGTCCGTTGCCCCTGATGGTGCTCATTTTGGTCTCACGTCTAGTTCATGTCAAGCTACCTTGTTCCAAGCCTGCACCTAATTTATCTTCTTACCTGTCTCCAGGAAATCCCAAGCCACGAGTGGTCGCCTGAATCAGCCGTTGTCTGGAAACCCCTCTCAGTCTGTTTCACCGGTCTCACCACGAAACCTCAGCCGATCATCCAACTCCACAGATGTCCACCGACGCTGCCCTACGGAGGGATCCACCAGTGACTCCACAAAACCCAGTCTCTCGTATTGTGGACCACATGGAAACTGCTCGCTCACTAACTTTGCTGGCAATTAAATCTGCTTACTCACCACACCAGCTTGCTCCTGTGTTTTCTTCCGGGTTCCAGCATCTGGGTCTCTAATGTTCTTTAATCATGACAGATGTGAGCAATGCTATGATTCACAGCAGAAACAGTCAGATTAATTTGTTTTACCCATGTCATGTCACAGGCTCCATAATTCTGCACATTTGTGGTGCTACAAAGTGCCACATTTGGATAATTAGCAAGGAATTGGACAGTGAAATCTTTAAAGACTCTCCAATCATCCTTTGTTCTATTGTAAAAGTGTTCCCAGTAAAAGTGTTCCCATAATTATGATTATGCTGTTTTTAGCCAAGATCAAAACACCTGTGTCATTTTCTAGAACAGCTTCTGAAGTTCATAACAATCTATGGGCGGGACAATTGGTGCAGAGCAACCCTGCTCCCACTTCCCACATTACTTCTGTTTTAAGCTCTCCTGCTAGCTTACAGCCCCTCACAATTCCAACCTAACATTACCGGTGCAACAAAAATGGCGAGCAATATTAGAGCTATCCAGCCGTACGGTTTAAAACCAGATTCCAGCTCAGATGAGGAAAACAAAGATGTTCATGAATCTATTTGTCCACAAGTGAATGCATCAGAATGGAGCGGAGCAGGAAGCTTGTGGCCCACCCATTGCATTTGCAATTGTCTGCTCCTCATTTACAACATTTTTAATAAAGGAATACTCACTATTGCAATTTTGAGCTAAATCTTCTTTGTATACATCCTTCAGCATCAGAAAAAAGCTTGTTAAAAACACCCAAAACACCATTATCATGGGTCTTTAAAGCACTTCACCTTTGAAGCCGTATATTCAATGAAAAAATAATAATATTAGCATACTATATTGCATGTTTTACAGTCATAAAAAAAGGGAAAAAAAGATTAAAATGTAAACAAAAATCAACTTTTTTTTAAAACACAGAAGGTAATTAACTTAGTAAATAGAGCCTGGCATAGACTGGCGAAGCCTCCATGGTGCACCCCACCTGCACCATACAGAAGCAGGGATAGGCTCCAGCAACCCCAAAAAAGATTTAGCTGGTATAGAAAATGGATGGTAATTAGAAACTATCCTTAATTTGAATTTGAAAAACAGACAAACGAAACCATTTTCCCAATATTGTCTGCACTCATGACTTTGTGATGCAAACCAGAGTAGCAGCTGGTACCGCTCCTCCTACTGGCTGTGGACTGTCTTTGTAAAGACAGACTACATCCTAAACAAGTCATGACTGCGGAACATCAAAAGTGACAAAAACTAGTGATGAATCCAAGTGACTTTTGATTCTTTCATTTTTTGGAATGTGAAGACAATGCTACAAATAAAATTCCTTGGTTTTTACATGGATTCAAAAGCAGTTGTGTGTTCATGGTCCTGAACACAGACACACAATTTCTAGATCTCCAGCAAATGCAGATAGGAAGAAGTCAACTGCCTCAACCTCATATTGTTTTTATAGATAGTTTTTGTCTTAAGATAACAAAAACTATCAAAATAAAGGACTAACAACAGGACAATAAAATAGGGAAAGTCCAAATGCAAAGTTGGGAAATACTCCAAATCATGACAGAAGGCAGTTAGAGAGGTCGACTGAGACGTGTCACATGAATTCACAATCTGATAACAAAACCGCTTTAACCTATCAAATTCAAGATGCAGGAAAAGCAATTTACATAAATAAAAATCTCTCTTCTTTATTAAAGAAATGCATCAGCAATGAGCGCATTTCACAGACATTGAGTTTTGCTGTGAAAACTCTGATATGAACAAGATTTCTTTTTTCCTCTCCCCATCACTGCCTGATAAACATGGGCAAAATGATTTTGTCATATCCCTCACTACCCGATGTTAGATCTTTGACACAGACAGACTCATTTCAGCTCAATTACACTTTCATTATAATGGAGTGGTAGCAGGAAACAAGCCAGCTTACCCTCTCCATGGTCGACCATTCTGCGTTAGAAAAGTCATTAAAGACAGCGATCAAAGAATATTTAAATGTAAATGAGGGGGAAATGGTTTTAAAAGAACCGAGACCAAAATAAAAGACCCACAAATTTACTGTAATATAGTGATGTTGATGGGTTCAATACAATCAGATTTTTAATATTTTAAAACACAGTTTTTGGTTAAATCATTTGTAACATGTTTTTCTAGCTCCCAGGAGTTTGCCTTATTATGGGCTGTATGTGTCATGGCTACAGAACACTTTTCGAACCCAGATGCTGGAACCCAGAAGAAACACAGCGGGAGGCGAGCGTTGGCGGGTAAGAGTTTTAATACGAGGAGCAGAGAGCAGAACGTGAGCAGGTCCAGATGTCGGTTCCGAACTGAAAGACAGAAGTTAGCGGCGTCACTGGTGGATTTCTCCGTAGGCCGATGTTGACGAAGGTGGAGACACTTGATGAGGCAGAGGCTTGTGGTGGGACCGCAGGAGAGGACAGACTGATGAGAACGGCTGGGAACTGATTCGAGCGACCACTCGTGGTACTGGATTCCTGAGGGTGAGTAGAGAGAGAGACAGGTTTAGTCATAGGCTTGACGTAGCGAAAACGAACAATAGCTTGACTTGAAGACCAACTATGCACCATCAGGGGCAACGGACTGGCAAAGACTGATGATCCTGTGGCTCCTTAAGAAGGCGGATGAGGTGATGAGGTAAGTGGTCGCAGGTGTAGAGAATCAGCAGCCAAGCGGAGAGAAGAGGGGGGAGGAGTCCGACAGAGGCACCATATCAGTATGTGCATGCTACTTCCAGGTTTAATGTAAGACTGCTCAGTCCTTTCCATTTTGGAGAGTTTATAGTAGAACAGTGTTGTTTACATAAAAATGGCTAAGTCTTTATAGTTTATTAAAGTTTTCTAGAGTCACAGTTAATTAAATCTGGCTCCAGAAAGACACCAGATGGGCATAACTTGCAAACCTGTGTTAAGGACATAAATTCATTGGCCACCTTAATAGGCACATCATATATTATCAGCATGGCAACAACACTGCATATCTGCAGTTCAAACCATGCATCAGAATGGGGAAGAACGATGATTTAAGAGACTTTGTACATGGCAAGGTTGCTGGTGTCAGTGAGCAGCATTTTTGTGGGCAGAAATGCCTTGTTAATGTCAGAGGTCAGGGGAGAATGGCCAGACTGGTACGACCTGCTAGAATTGCAACAGGAACCACTGGGTACAACCAAGGGCTGCAGAAGAACATCTCTGAATGCACAACACGTCCAACCTTGAGGAAAATGGGCTATAGCAAGAGAAGACCATTCCTGTCAGATAAGAACAGGAAACTGAGGCTACAATTAACAGGCTTACTAAATTGGAAGAAGTTTGGAAAAAACATGTTGTCTGATGAGTCTCCATTTCTGCTGCAACATTCAGATGGTAGGGGCAGAATTTGGCATCACACAACATGAAATCAAGCATCCACGCCTTGTATCAATGATTCAGGCTAGTGGTGTTGGTATCATGGTATGGGGGTATATTTTCTTGGCACATTTTTGGCCCCTCAGTACCAATTGAGCTTGGCTCCAACCCCACAGCCTACCTGAGTATTGTTTCTGACCATTTCCATCCGTGCCCATCAGTGTACCCATCTTCTAATATTCTACTTCCAGGAGTATAACGCTCCACATCATGAAACTGGAATCCTCTCAGACTAGTTTCTTGACCATGACAATGAGTTCACTGGACTAAAATGGCCTCCACAGCCACTAAAGCTCAACCCGATCGAGCATCTTTAGGATGTGGTGGAAGGGGAGATTGGCATCATGGATGTTCATCCGACAAATCTGCAGAAACTGTGTGATGCAGCGAGGAGGACCTTATAAAGTGGGCGGTGAGTGTATTTTATTTCAGTTTTCATGTCAGCCAGAGCAATGAAAACAAACACATCTAGACTCGAACAACTAACAACATCTTAGCATGTGACATGTAGACCTAAACCAGGGGTTGGCAACCCATGGCTCCGGAGCCACATGTGGCTCTTTCATCCTTCTGTTGTGGCTCCCTGTGACTTTGGAGTATTTTATAAAAATTAAATTTTATTTTAGTTTGTTCATTTTAAAATATAATTCTGAATTTAAAGATTATGGTAAACTTGCAACATTAAAATTAAAAGTTTTTAATATTTTTACCGCCCAAAATATGCGTCACATCCGCCAATGTGCGACATTCGAATTCCTGGCGTCCCTCACGTCTGGCAGCCGGCGTTTTTCCAGCACACTTACCAGCGTGATTTTTTTACCCCTGCCTGGAAGTTAAATAAATGATGGATAAATTTCTGAAGATAACAGAACATTTAATGCTACGTGGGCAGATTCTTTTGCTTTCCCTACTGATGAAACTGGTTTACTAGTCTGCTTAATATGTGGTGAAAAATTGGCAAACAGAAAGTCAAATGTTACGAGACATTTTGAGAACAAACACTCTGCCTGGAGCGAAAAAAGTCCGTTTCGGAGCCGATGCGGAATGATGTGAGCAGAAGTCACTTCAAGAAGTGGATTAAGACTGGAAATTCAACTACATGTGCAAGTTTTGTGGCATGGGAAGCCATTTACAGATGGAGAATACCTTAAAGAAACATTTATTAAGATTTCAGAACATCTGTTCTCGGACTTCAAAAACAAAGATGAAATTTTGCAGAAAATAAAAGACATGCCTCTCTCTGCAAAAACTGTCCAAGACAGAACTGTGAAGATGGCAGAAAACGTAACCAGACAGCAGATTAAAGATATCAATTCAGTTTTGGCGTATGCAATCGCCTGTGATTTGTCCAAAGACAAAAATGACATTGAACAAATAGCGCTGTTCTGCCAATACGTGAGCACTGCCGGGCCACAGGAAGAAAGGATTGAATTGATACCGTTAAAAGGCCAAACACGAGGGGAGGACATCTGCAGGGGAGGACATCTGCGAGGGTGTCTTGGATTGTTTAAGAACCAAAGAAATAAAGACCACCCACCTGGTGTCCATGGCTTTTGATGGGGCACCATCTATGACGGGAGCTCAGAAGGGCTTTGTGGCTTTACTGCAGAAGTCACTGGATAGAAAGTTGCTGATATTCCATTGCATCTTGCATCAAGAAGCATTGTGTGCACAAATATTTCCTCCAGAATGCACAGAAGTAATGGATGTTGTCATACAGATTGTTAACAAAATAATGGCAAAAGGTTTAAATCACTGTCAGTTCCCCTCATTTCTGGATGAGTTGGACAGCGCGTATTCTGTTCTCTTGCTGATCTCTTGCTAACAAAGTCCGGTGGCTGTCCAGAGGGGAAGTGCTGAGGTGAAAGTTTTCCTCAGCAACAAAGGGCTCACTTTTCCTGAGCTGGAAAAGCCAGTGTGGCTAGAAAAACTCCACTTCATGGTTGATATGACAGTGCACCTGAACACGTTGAACACATCTCTTCAAGGGAAAGGAGGCACAGCTCTGCACATGCTGGAAGAGGTGTTGGGATTCGAGCGCAAATTGACAGTGTTCGCCAAGGATTTACAGCGAGCTACACTGTATCACTTCCCCGCTTTGAGACAGTTCCAACAAGCTGGCAATGCCATAAATTCACAGTATTTGCAATCTGTAATCACTGCAATGCAAACATCATTTGGAAAACGATTCTGTGAGTTCAGACAAGAAAAAAACACCTTGTCCTTCCCTGTCACTCCCCTGACCATTGATCCATCCCAGTTGAACATGACTGCATTTGCAGGTGTAAGTCAACCTGATCTGGAGATGGAACTGGCCGACATCGCCGACAAGGATATCTGGGTGTTTAAGTTCAAAAGCTTGACAGCTGATCTAGAAAATGTGTCCCGTCAGAAGGCCGTTCTCGCTCAGAATCACAAATGGAGCGACATTGCAAACCTTCCCAAACAGGACAAACTTGTGTTTGAGACATGGAATGCCATCCCCGACAGCTACATAAACATGAAGAGGTATGCATTTGGGGTCCTGGCAATCTTCGGCTTCACATACATCTGTGAGCAGGTCTTCTCCAACATGACCTTTATTAAAAACAAGCACCGGATCTTTGAGTAAAAAAGGTTGCCGACCCCTGACCTAAACCATAAAAAAATACTGTCTTCAAAATCTCTATAAACACACAAACTATGTTCTTATACGATGCAATATAATGCAATTCTCACACTTTCAAGACTATTTTCCCTTTCATTATTGCCATCATATGGCTCTTAGAAGTTAACGCATGGTGCTAAATGTGTTTGTGTTTCTGTATAACAAAACACTCACAAATGTATGGCTTACCTTTTATTAATTCTGATGTCATCATCAGAGGAAGCAAACGTGTAGCTGATATCCAACTCTTCCATAAAACACTTCAGCCTTGCTAATTCAAACCACAGATCTTCATTTTTGCTCAGGCTGCATCAGCTAAAGAAAGAGTTTCTGCTTGGAGAAAAAGAATGGGTAAACACATGAGTTTCTGATCTTATTTCCATTGTGACGCATATATATATATATATATATATATATATATTTTTTTTTTTTACATTTAAATGAAAGTAAAATAAATGTCTGATAACTACGTATTCTTTTTAAGCTAACTCAACTAAACATAATTGATTTATCCTAACTAAAGCAAATAATGAAGTTAAATCAATGTAAAAAGTTTATCTTTACAACATCGAAATGTGGTCTTATCACCCTCTCACGGTGGAAAAAGTATTATCTGAGATTCTTCATCCACTAAATCCTTTTCAAATGGACACACCATGCTCCTTTACCTCTCTGAAAACAAACTAACCTTCACCTAAAACCTGCTCCAGACCAGGTTATGCTCAGAGCATGAGTTGCCAGGGGAACTAAGCATACCCTGAAACATACCTCTGTTTTTGGAACCGAAAGCCGTGGTTGTACACTTCTTAAGCCTCAAACTTGGAGCTAGCATAACCTGCTTTCTGGAATACCCCCCAGTACTCATAGGCAATAGGCATTATCTATGATCTGATCTTCCCCATCATTACAGGCTGTGTTTTGGTTGTTCTGTTTGTTTCCAAACATCAGGGAGTATGGCAGAAAGAGAGTAGTTGTTCCAATTACAAAGAACAGGGACATCTCCTCTATTTAAATGGTTTCAGGATCTGATGGATCCATCAGGTCACCAGAAAAAAATAAAAATGATAACTTGCCAAAATTCTCACCAAATATTATTGACCCTTTTGGGAAAGGGCAATAAGTGCAGAACATTTAGCTGATCTGCCAATTCAGGGTCACATTAATGGTAGCTTGAAGTGCTGGTGACTCAGTTTTGGAAGGCAAACCTTGACTTTTTGATGTCATTGTGTAAAAACACCACAAGCGAACATGCAACACAAAATAAATAAATGATAAATCAATTCAAATGCAGACTTCTCTGGTTTTGGGAAATCGGATTATGCAGTTAGTCACAGGTAACTCAGCGGTTTTGTTTTCAACCAGAAATAAATCACACAGCTCCTTCGCATAGGGCCCATTAGTGGAAGATAAGATTCTTGGTGGCATCAAACTTAATTTATTAATGGTTGTTGAACACTGAAGAAAGAAATCTCTTTGGCTCAACAAAGAACAGAGAAGGTAAAACATCACCAACTCAGAGCAAAAGAATCTAATAAGTGGGAATGAGAAACACAGAGAGAACTGTCCTCATGTCTAAAATCCTTTCAATTATTTAGGGGTACATTTAGAGGAGGGGCATAACTGAGCAACCATTATGTAAGAAAGAAAACCTGATCCTAGAAACAACAGAAAGCAAATAGAAGGCCAAGAATGTTCCAGTTTAGCTCATTTATGGAGAATGTTTGGACTTCTAGATGCTGAAGAACTAACTAAGAAAAAAAAAACAGCTGACAGCTAAGAATACAAACCAAGCTGTCAGAAAAAAGCCTGGTTGATTTGGCTTGGAAGTGGACAAACAGAAGCACTGAAATGAGCAATGTGAGATGGTGAACATCTTGTGACTCTGAATCTATGGTTAAATCCTCTGGAATGTTTAACCCTGTCCTAGGCCCTTTGACATTCAGAGTGAGGTCATCTAGAACCCACAACTTTTTCCTTCAATGATTTGTGATCTTCACTGGTTTCCATGAAATCCTCTCTACCTTTATCCACCTTGTCATGGTAGGGATAACACGTCAATGGTCATTTTGACCCCATAGGATAGCACAACGGTTATAGAAGTTTAACTCTAAATTGATTAAATTGGATTGCTCCTCGTTAACAATAGGATGTATTGGCTGCTCTGCAGGTCAATAGAAGCTGCCCTATAACAAAAAGGGACAACTTCAATTATGATTTTTTTTCTTTCTTTCATGTAATACCTTTTGGTGACCAATCTATTTTTCATTTGATGCAATATAATTAATAATCCCTCCAGGTAAATCTGAGCATTCTATTCAAATCTGCTGTAGCAATGTTTATGCATAATTGTTTTTGTCTGTTCCAGCCCTGACTAAAAACAAATAAAGGTCAAAATATTATTAACAGTCCGTTGACTGATTTTTTTGGATGTGAAGCCCAAAAAAAATTTTGCTTTGACGGCAGCTGAAGAAAACAAAGTGTGCAGTCATGGACAGAACACACGCCTCAACTGGAGAGGAACGCAGGAAAAACAAACATCGGCCTCACTTCTGCTTAAAAAGAGGAAAAAATAAAAACATGCTTGGAATTATTCAGCTTCTTTTTTCACACGTTATGGTCCTGGCTGAGTTTCTGTGAGAAAGGCCGGATTTACGTCAACAGCATCTAAATCCATCCACTTTCTTAAACTGTATCCCTGTATCCCTTTCGGGGTCACGGGGTCCCAGCCTGTTGGTCGAAGGCTGGACAGGTTGCCAGTCTGTCATAGGGCACACAATTACACACCCAAACACACTCTATATGGATAGAGTTATAAAGGAAAGATAGATGTGCCCAATATTATTACATAAAAAAAAGTTAAGTACTTATAATTTATAACATTGTTTACTAAAAATAGTATTCTAGATTCAAAATAGTATCTGTCTATCTGTCTGTCTGTCAGTCGACGTTTTACAGAATATGAATTGTATCAGATTAAAATAAATATTTTCCAAAAATATATAGAATGTTCATGTATTTCTATAAAAATATGTATATAAATGATTGGTGATACCCTGCCCTGCGTAGTAACACAAACAATAAAGACTGAAACCATTATGAGACCTGAGTAATTTTAAGTGATGTATTGTTTTTATCATTTTGTCATTTTTCTTGTAGTGTGTTCATTTCCAGGTCAACTAAAAAAAAGCTTTGAATAAAATGTATTGGGAGGAATTCAAATATGTTCAAAACGTTTTTATTACTGTGCAACATTTAACTTTTTCACATTATAGGACATTAAGGCAGACAGCATATTTTGGATGGCAATAATGACAGTTGGAACCTTTTTAAATTCATTCAAGCCCTGCAAAGCAGCAGAGTAGAGGAAATCTATGCTGTTGGCAAAACTGTTGAAAAAAGCATTAGCGCTGCAGTTTAACAGCTTTATGTTCAGGCACGGGTCTTGTTTGGAAGTGAGCAGCAAGTGAAAAACCCCTCCTGCTGAGGGTTTAATGGGCAGAGTGTGGAGAAGACCAGCGGTCTCCAATGCTCCTTAGTCTGATGCACAGCTAGTCCCTTCATTCAGAAAATCTCCTATTAAATAGCTGTCCGCTGTTCAGCTAGCTCTAAACAGGTCTTTAAGTGCTCATTTTCATGAAAACATAAATCTAGTATTACGATTCACATATCTCCTATTGTGTTTTGTCACAAATAGACTGCCTCTTGTAACTGGCCAAAGTACACTGCAAAAACCTATTGAAATAAGTAAAAAAAAGAACATATATATATATATATATATATATATATCTTCTTTCCTATATTAAGAGAAAAGTTCTACTCACTGATACACATTTTCCTAAACTAAGATGATTTTGCTATTGCAGAATTTAGAAGAACTAAGAACTGAAATTATTTTTCTTGCAAGACAGAAAATGACACTTTTTTTTCTTTGAAACAAGAGTATTTTTATTTTCTTAAGAATTTGCTTTTGCAGTAAAGCAATCTAAAAAATGTAATATCTTAGAAGATGTAGTCAAAGGAACGGTTTTATATAGTACAATGAGTTGAAGCAGGGTGAGGCGAATCCCTTAAGACCTCCTCAGGCAGTGTGAAGGCCACCCCCTTTAAAACGGACAGGATGGGCAGTCACTGCAGGGTCATCTTCTAAAGGGCTATATTTACAACAAAAACAAAAGTTGTTAAAAACAGATGGGAATTTGCACAAGCAAAATATAAAACAAATGTTACTAATGGTATACAATTAATCTGAAGACAAAGATGTGGTTATTTGCACACATTTTGACATTCATGCAGAACTATGCAGTAGACACAGTTTTGCAGGTAATATGAGTCATTTGACAGGATATAATGCAGTTACACAACTGAGACATGACACATATTGACCGCAAACACATTTGTGCTAGAATTTTTTTTGTCTCTATATAATTAGTTATTCATTAATCTGACAGAACTAGAACATGATTATACTGTCATTGCTGAAGCTTTGGTGCAATTAAAGAAAAAAGATCTACCTCATCTTCAGGTATGCTGGGTTGCTGGTTCATCACTCCACACATCAGTCATCAATTATTCCTCACTCTGAACTAATGGAAACATGCTCACTTTCTTCACAGCCAATTACATTCAAATTCCTGTCTTTAAATTCACAGAAGTTTGTCTATTTAAATCCCAGAAATTTTTACCCGCCCACCTCTGCCTCGTTCTCCCCTTGGCTCTTCACTTTGGCGAGGTCTGGCCTTAACCGTCATCAGTGGCTTGGCTCTGGGTTTTTTACACATGGTATGAGGTCATCCCAAGCATGAAACATGTCTCAGGTCTAGAGCCTAACCGCCAAAGACTACAGACTATATTTAATGCATAGATTCTTATTTTACTATTAAATCCTTTAATCAGATTTTCAATATCTCTTTTCATTGAAATTACCTTATGCGGGATCCACACTAAACACAATTTGCGCTGCGAATTTGCGTCTGCCGCCTGTGTTGCAAGGCGCATCAGATTCTTGTCCAAAAATCTGTTCATAAACTTGATTCTCCAGATGCATGTGGGAGGAGCTACTTCTAAAAGCTTTTAACTTGATCGCTGAATGGAAGCATTGACTGTTTATCTTAATTATAATGCATGGAAGACATGGATAATGTTGGGATCAGGTTTATTTTAAAAGCATCGGTAATCACGTATCCATGTCTGGGTTCATGAGATCATCCAGAGATACCCCCAGTCCGGTGAAGTTCACCATCTACAGTAGGAAATGCTTCTGAATGACGGCCCCTTTTAGCGGCACTGTCGCCATACCATTGCGTTGCGCGTGACTCTCTAAAACGAGGCACAGGTCTTCTGATTTTGACTACCCTGACAAGCGAATTGTGTTCGGTGTGAACTTAACAGACTACAGTTTGGCCTGGGGTGCAACATACCCAGGTGCAACTTATGTCATTAAAAAAATAATAATAGCAACAACCACTAGATGGCACTGTAGCGCTGCATATCAGCATTTGCTACTGACAGCAACACAGAAGAAGAAGCACATCTGAGCTGGCAAAATGAAATTGGTTTTAATGATCTAAAGTGTTATAGAGTTTAGCTGACTTGTTAGCAAGTTCTTTATCGTTACCTGGATGATTGTAAATATGTTTCGCTAACATACTAGATTCCCACTATCTCTCATAGAGCTCAATGTGTTATGTTAGTGAAGCATGTAGATATTCAGTCTATTATCATCTATTTTGTTATCATGATTTGCCTTTACATATAAAATGTTCCCATATTGTTTAAGAGATTTCTCTCAAGAATGCGCTTTTAGTCAAAAAATATGGCACTAAAGGACACAAACTAAAGAAACTATTAGTAAGTAAATTATGATCCAACACAATGGATAATATTATTAAAAATAGCAGATATCCAGTTTTGAAATGGCTGAGGCTTGAAAGGAAAACCTTTATTCTGTTTAAGCAGAGTTTCAAGTCCGCAGTATGGTTGGTTTTTGCCGCGCCTTTCATTTTCTGTTTCCTGATTGGGTAATGGATATCCTCGCTAATTTTTACATTTTCATTTCTTGTTAACATGGACCTCCTAAAGGGTGGGGAGTGGAGGGAGAACATCACACCAGCAGTCACGCACAGCTGACCTATGCCTGCATGAAAGTGCGTGCTGCTCACTTTTTAAAGTCAGAAAATGCCCTTGCATTTGCAAATTTTCATAATGGGCATGCTCTATGCTAAAATCCAGTGAAATAGATGAGAGGCCAAGATCTGAACTTCCTGTGGTGTAACACAGTGCGATAGTACGGCTTGCTACTGCAGAGTTTTTCATGGTGAAGGTTAGACCCTTCAGCCAGGAGTTGGAATGAAAGTGATCCTGAAATCCAAATGACTAAAAGCAGGATGGTGGAAACTAAAACATTTAATACGTAAACTTAAATGTTATGTGAAAATAATCATGAAAAATAATCATTACTAAGTAAAGTTACTCACATTTTGTTGATTTTATGAAAAAAGTTACATCATACAATTTATAAAGAATTGAATTGGTAATGTTTGTAAAAATATATGTATCTCGTATGTCAGTGTAAAAGCTGTACATGTGACAGTAAAAAGCTATTCATTCATATATTCATTTTCATACTTTTTTTCCCTATAGAAATTCAGGGCACAGGCGAAGAGATTTTCAGGTCTTCTCCTCTCAGCTTCTTTATCCAGAGGATCTGAGGGGACACCTTGTTCCAAACTCAGACCAAAGACATAATCTCCCCATTGAATCTTTGATGTCCCATGAGGCCTCCTTCTGGTGGGAGCTATCTAAAAAGAAACCTACATTGTAACAAGTTGCCAAACAACTTCAAGCGGCTGGATCCAAGTTATAGAAGCAGTGATGCTTATTGAGATTCTTTCAGGATCACCAATAGCTTCACCTTGTCCCTGTCACCATATAGGCATAAGTTTGACATAAGTAGCTTTCAGTAATCTTTACAGCTGCTGCCACAACCCATTCTGCCTCAAAGGTATTCTCTGAACAAACCTTTGAAGTTGCTGTACTTGAAGCAGCAACTCAACAAATCCAGCCTTTTTTTTTAGCTACTCATACTTTTACAATAGGAGATGCTGATTTACCTATAAACTGTATTTCAATAACAATTAACAGTGTTGGACTACAGTGTATTTGCGGTTTCACGTATTCCCAGATTTATTTTTTAATTACTTGACTCCTCCGGTTTATCATAAAAACTCAGCTCAATTATGAGACTTTAGCATCCGAAGGAGGTGCTGCAGAGACGGAGGGGAGCAGAGATAAAGAGCATCTCTGCTACCAACCAAAGTTTGGGCCCCCTGCACGGGAAAATGGCATCAGCTGACCCAGAAGCATTCTAAAAATATCCTGAAACACTGATAAAGATAATTGTGGAGAATACTTGGGATCCGGATGAATGAATGATGGATGAAAAAGGCCTCCTCTGGAAGAAGATGCCCCCTTGCACTAAACTGATGCAGGAGGATGCACAGGCTACAGGTTTTAAGGCACAGAGAGACAGAGTGGCACTCCTAATGTGTGTTACATAGTGTGCCACAGGACAGTCTATTCCTCTGAATAAAAAAAACTCTTTACGTTGACTAATATTTCAATGTTGTTTTTTTTAATACATGTTTTAGAAAGCAGCAGAAATGTTTCAAAAGGGTTTTTGATGAGTAAGAGTCATTCCTCAGCCGCGGAGATGGTTCTTCGTATTTGCGGGTGTCCCTGGTCCCTAAAAAGGGGGGTTATATTGTATTTTCATTACATTTTACTGACATATGTTTTAGTGGCTGTTTGTAACGTGTAGTGATGTTGGACAGTTTATTTTTTACAAACAAGTTTTCGAGTTACTATGAATGCAGTTAATAAAGCCTGACTGATGAACTTATCAATAACTCTTTTGTCTTGCTTAATGCGCCTATTAGTTCAGTGTGCCTTATATTAAAAATAAGTTCAAAAATAGACCATTTATTGATGGTGCGCCTTTGAATCCAGTGCACCATACCATGCAGAAAATATGGTACTTCAAGTTTATCTGCAAAGAATTACTTTTTTTGAATGCCATTTCCCTGCCTCGTGCTGCCGTCCCACTGCCACTGTGAAATTGTTAGAAAGTTGTGCGGTAGCAGCACGTGGACTGGACGAGGGCTGTTGACATGGGCCGGAGGCCCGGCGATTACCAGAAGTCAATGTGCCAATCCTGGCCACAGAGGGTCCTACATAAGAATAGGGAGACAGCATTGAAGCTGCATTGATGTTCTTCATCTGATGCAGACTCCTGCTGTGGTAGGGCCGCTTGGTCCACTGTTTTCTTGGGCAGTGGGGCATTGCCTTTTTTGGGTTTCCTGGTGGGCATGTTGTCTGAAAATATGTCAATTTGTAATTTGATAATATTATAATGTGTGCTCGAAATCTGAGTTTTAAAGGACCAGTGGTCGCACTTGATGTGGACGTCGGCCTGCCAGGGACATTTACACATTATCCAATCAGAACTGTTGCTAGGTGGCAATGCAGCTATAGCCACTCAGCTGTCGCCTAATTTAATATAATGGCATCATCCCCGCCTGACTGACTGCCGCCCGATGGCCACCATCTACATTCATGACCACGCCAAAATGAAAAATAAAATCGGGTGGCAGTATGAAATTCTGCCGATGCCTCCCCATTGCGCAGTGACAGTTGTACTTGTGACCGTAGCATTGAAGTTTGCTTTCGTCTAGTTTTCTTTTTCCCTTTCTCAGAAGTGCGGACATGGGGAGCCGGTTTAGCTCGTGCTGGTTTGCGGCGCCTTCCGTCCGTGAAACCAGGGTTCGAATCCGGGCTGCTCCCTGTTCCCTTCTCTGCTTCTGTGCCGGTCCCAAGCCTGGTTGCTTTGAGAAGGTTGCGTCAGGAAGGGCATCCGGCGTAAAACATTGCCAAGTTTACCATGCAACTTGTTCGCTGTGGCGACCCCTGATGGGAAAAGCCGAAAGAGAACAACAACAAGAAGTGCGGACATGCTTATGTTCTATTAAGCTAAAACTGTTCTTGTTTCCTGGACTTTGTTGTGCCACAGTCTAAAAGATTCAGCACTTTACACTCTTCTTTTGCAGCAACCCATCTGTCACTGTAAGCAGCATGATCAGGACAATGGCCCCTGCTCCTTTAGCAGACAAAAAGTCAGATCCAGCCAGCCATGCAGAAGGAGGCAGTCAGGCTCATCTTGACTCCATCAGAAAACAGACAGAGAGTGATGGATAAATACAGACCTCCTGTAACATGACAGCAGGAGAGGAAAAGCAGGAGGGGAACTGAAAACCTTGCAATCTGCAGGTGAAATTATACAGAAGCTCCCAATTCTGTATTAAAAATTGTATTTCAGCAGACTGCTTCAGTGTTATGAAAAGTAAGAAAACATATCACCCACCTTCGATGTCCCCTCGGGCTCGGAGAAACTACTTTATGGATGTCATCTTTCATTCACAAGATAGTGGAGGGTCCCGTAAGCTGCAACGGCAGGTAAGATGAAAAGAGTCTGCAGTTACCCCCGGAGGGGGCTCTGCAGACAAACTGCTAGACTGTAACCGGCACTTCATGGATCTGTCAGTGGGTTTTTTGCAGGCGCAGGATCCGGACCTGAATGCTGATGCTCTTTTTTTTTTTCTGGATGCCCAAAAGGTTGGTGTCAAGTCAGCTCCAAAGATGAGATAAGTGGTTATTTAGTTTGAGGAGCTTTGATCTTGCTTGTAAAAAAACGAAAGAAAAGTGCAAGTTTTTTTTTTTTTCATTCTTTTTAAGTACTTTTCATTTTTGGCTGAAATCTAACTTGTTTAGAAAGGTGATCAGACCTTAAAAAGCGTATGTATGCTTGTTGGCAGTGTAAGCAAACACCTGTCTCCATGGGGCTCACACATAAAAACTGTTTAAAGCAATAAGGGTGTGAAATTTTAAACAGGGAGTTGTCTTATTTGTACCAAACTCTGTCCTAATTAAGGGATAATGATGGTCTGGGACAAGGAACCGCTCTTGGACCCATCTTTTAAGGTGGTCTTAGTTCATTTCCAATCGGACTGAGCTATGGTTCACTCTGAAATTTCTCAGTCTGAATACAATCTGTCCTAGGAGCGGTATAACTGGACCAAAACGGCCACCGTAGCTGGTTGTCATGTGATGTAAACAGATTAGGAATCAAAGAACCGCTCAGCCACAGACGGTTGTTGTGCTATCAAACAGAAAAAAGGGTCCAACTCTTTACTTATTAGAACATTTATTTTAACACAGCTGAAAACTCTTCTTATATGCTTTTCTGTGTCTCGTTCACAGCACTCACAGCGTTGCTGACATCCTAAAAGCTACCTTAAGTTCCTTAAGAGAATTCCCTTAAAAACAATACCATAAAACCACAACGACGAGACACAGAAACTCATTGAAATGTGGTCCGATGAATGCAGGCAGATTAAAACAACTTTTAATACACATTGCTTATCACTTTTTCCCTGTCAATCCATATGTTATAAACACTTATCAGTGTATACCTTCCTAGCCGATGTCTCCTTGGCAACCACCTTGCAGCATGCCTCCACTATACCAAGGTAGCAGTAAAAAGTGTTGTACTTGACGTTGATACAGGCATTAAAAATTGAAATATAAAGTATGAATAAGTGAACTGTCTCGAAAAGGATCGTAAAGTGCAGAACTTCGATAATTTCTGTCTCTAGTTGCTTTGCCCTCGTAATTCCTGGCTAATGACTGAAGAGATATTTAGTCACTTGTTTGTTTACAAGCTTTGGTCCAGGGAGGTATTCCAAAAAGCAAGTTATGTGAGTTACCACTTTAAGTTTGAGGCTAAGGAAGCGGATAACCTTAGCTTTCGGTTCCAAAAACAGAAGTATGTTTCAGGATATGCTTAGTTCCCATAGCAACTCAGGCTCTGAACATAAGCTGGTCTGGAGCAGGTTTAGTTGAACACTCAAAAACAGGAAATTACCAGCCAATTAAGTTTACAAAAATGTAACTTGTCATTTCAACCAGATAATCTTATGTTTGTAAATCTTACGTGAATGAATCATGTCGTCTGTACATGAAAATAATCAATTTAACAGTTACTAATTTCAATCATGTTGATCCAACATGATACTATTAAATTGGATTACATTAGTAATCAGAAGGAATTGTGGGATACCATTTTATCTGTCTATCTGGGCAGATTGGGGTGTAAGTGTGAGTTTTTGTCCATGGTTTTTTTTTTCTAGCTTTTTTAATCTGTTTTAACTAGTAATTTGAACTGTTATGTTTATTTTTTTTTTCTGCACCATGAGTTAGAGTTTGGTAGGGGATGATGACAACCCCTTGTGCGGCAAATTGTTAATGTTCCAATTCTAAAGCCAGAGTTTATAGCACTTCCGCTCCTGCCTTGTAATGTGGGACATTGCTTGGTAATTCATGTCTGTGATGTGACAATTAAAAGACCTGTTAGTTGAAACTTTAGAAAAGAGTGTTAAATTCAGATGTATAAATAAAATTAAAGAAAAAATACAAATTAAAGTTAGATCAACATAAATTGAGTTGGGTAGTCATAAAAATTTAAGTTGAATAAACTTAATTTAACGAGGTGTGACCAATTTAAGTGATTCAATTAAGTTGGATCAACTTTTTAAAGTGAGCAATAATATTAATTTAAAGTTGGGTCCACCTGTAGTATTTAAATTGAATCAGCTTAAATGTGTTAGTTTGAACCTAAATACATTAAGTTGACCCAACCTAAATACATTAAGTAGGACCAATATGATTCATTTTTGTTCGAGTAAAGCTAATTAGGTGGAAATCCTTTCCATAATTTTTTTATGTTCATTCAAAGTGAATGTTTTTTGAGTGAAGGTTAGTTTGTTTTCAGAGAGGTGAAGCAGCATGTTGGGTCCATTTGAAGACGATTTAGTGGATGAAGAAGCTCAGATAATACTTTTTCCGCCAAGAGGGTGATAAGACCACGTATGGATGTTGTAGAGATAAACTTTTTTACATTGATCTAACTTAATTATTGGCCTCAGTTAAGATAAATCTTTTTTTTTTTTTAAGTTAAGTCAGCTAAAAAATTACACATAGTTATCAGACATTTATTTTAACTTCATTCAAAATAATCCAATTAAGTAGGTGTAACTTTGGTGCTGCTGTTAGATTGGCAGCGCAATGAATTGTGGGATACCATTCCCTTTGCCTGTCTGGACGGATTTGACTAGGTTTCTGTCTAAATATGTTTAGTTGTAGCTGTTTTACTGTGTTTTGCCAAGTTATTTTACCATATTATGTTTAATTCTTTCTGCACCATGAGCTTTTTTTGCTAATGCAGCCGTATTACTTTTTTGATGGGCATATACTCTTCATATGCCGTCATTTAAATCTCTGACTCCGTCTCACTGAAGTATAGCACTCTCTTTTATTCTCTACCCATTTCCATGGTGACTTGGGATATCGGCGATCCATTGAGAATGTCTTCATGTACTTGCCGTGCACACGCATTAACCCAGGGTTACCAAGTCGGGCGTAATTACGCTAACTCATATCTGGTCTTTTGGAACCGACATACCCAAAGTAAGCAAGTTTAGCTAGATTTCAGCCAGAGTTCAGGGTTAAAGTCAGGGTAGTTTAATCTTGCTTTCTGGAATACTTCCCAGAACAGAATAGCCAGTTGATGCCAGTCTGAATAAAGACCAAATGCAAGGTTCAAGACCAAATTAAGAGGACTTGGTCCAGACCAAAGGATTTTTCCAGTCTGAATACACAGTTACCCTTGTGCTATCCTAGGCACTTTAACATTGGGAGTTGGGTCATCTAGACCCACTAGACAGTGCTCTGAACCTTTTTTTCTACAGTGATTTGTGATCTTCACTGGTTTCCATGGATTACATGAAATCTTTCCACCTTTATCCACCTTAGTTATGGTAGGAATAACACGTCAATGTAAGGGTGGGGTCATCTAAGATAGCACAAGGGCTAAGTTAGAGCTCCAAAACCCATTTAAAGATTTTAGAAGTTATCCAAACACAGAATTAGGTAATAAAAATAAACAATAAAAGAAAAACCTAAAACAAGTTATTTTATGTTGCTTACATAGTTTCTTTCATCAGATTTTTCAGATAAAACAAATACGGCACAACAACCAAGCAATCAAATGTGTCAAAATTTAAGCAGGAAATCTTAAACCAATGTTTTTTCCAATACATTGAGCTGTCATTTAAAGGTTACATCACCCTGCAATGAGGCTGAAAATTCCTTTATTATCCCATAACATGGTCTATTACAGATTTTTTGGAAACTACAGCAAGGAGTTTTGACTAAATTAATCTTTTATAGGAACTGACAGCTAAGATCAATCAATTATGGGTGGTGTCTTTGATAGGGAGGGTATAGCATTTGTCTCTGGACAGGTATGGACATTGATATGACAGGAATCTCCTGGGGAAATGTAGAAGCTTTGTTTTGCTTCCACCATGCTTTTCCACCATCCAGTCAGCTGTCAACAATGTAAAAGAGCCCAATAGGGGTTGTCAACATCTGTCAAAAAGTACATTGGAAAAAATGCCAATGCCTCACATAGTTAAGCTGAGACATTAGAGTGCTACATTTCCAATGCTACATTTAAACGATTGGATTTTTATGCAAGACTACACACACACACAATGTCAAGACAAGGACTGCACTCACAGGAAAGAAATACCAAAGGGGCCATGACATTAAAAAAACAACCTCTTAGACTGGACTAGATGATTTTTGATCGCAAAACGCACTAAAAAGGCCAAGATCTCATTTCTGGTTCAAAAAAGTGTTGTTTCTTGGTCACATTTCAAGTTAACCTTTGTGATATCTTAGATCTTAGATGACCCCACCCTGTCATTGAAGTGTTATTCCTACCATGACAAAGGTGGATAAAGGTGGAAAGATTTTATGTTATCCATGGACACCAGTGAAGATCACAAATCATTGAAGAAAAAAGGTTTAGAGCACTGTCTAGTGGGTCTAGATGACCCAACTCCCAATGTATAAGTGCCTAGGATAGCACAAGGGTTAAAGGAACAAACAAAAAGGTACAAACAAAATACAAAAAGTTTTTCGGGTTATTCTTGACATTGTGTTTGATGATCATTGACATTTTCTTTGTGATGTCATATTACACATTCCAGAAGTCTAAATGCAGTTTATACTGTAAAGTTGAGGGAAGACCCACTTTCCAGACAAATCTTGGCTGCATTTAACAAGAATGGAAAAAAAGTACATGGCTGGGTTGCATCAAATCAGTGTTTTTGAGGTGTAAGTCAGTGCTAACACAAACAAGAGCCTTTTTAGCTTAAGTGCAAACCCCAAAAAAAGAACCTCTCTGGAAAAGAAGAAAAGAGAATTTTTGGAAAGGAAACTACCAAGCAGACCCTCATTGTTGTCTCAATATAAATATGTATTTGCAATAGCATCTGACCTCTATTTTTAGCAATTACCTTCAAAGTAGATGCCGAGTATATCTTCAGATGGCCCAGTCCAAACGCAGCTCTGGAGTAAATTTAACGTTTTAACCCCATTCATACCATAATTCGCAATGTACCATTTAATCCAAGTCTCCTCTTAATTTAGCATCTTCTGGAATAGAAAAAAAAATAAACACTAAAGAATACATTTTCCACACCGGATCATAAAGCGCACCGTCAAAAAATTGTCTATTTTTGAACTTTTATTACATACAAGGTGCACTAAACTACAATTGAGACAAAAGAGTCAGTGATAAATTTATCAGTTAGTCAGACTTCATTGCATTCAATGCAATTCTAGAATTTGTGACACGTTACACATGAAAATATTCACAATATAACTTCCAACCTTGCTTGCACCATATAAAAAACAGTCTGACACCACTATGTGTAATGACAATATGCCAACTTTTCTCTCAAAATCGCTTCAACATCAATAAACACAACCAGAATTTATTCATATACTGTATAAGAATATGAAGTAATTTGTTATTTAAAAAGGAAATATGGCTTTTAAGTGCTCCATATAGTGAGTAAAGTGTTGGACTAGTGTGAGTCTGTGCTTAGAACCGTAGTCAGAGAATGTAGCATTATTGCACACTGCTTTGTCCAAGGCACTTCAGTCTACTCCAAATGTCGCCATGACATCTGACGTAAACAACTAGTTAGTTAAACTGCCACAGTGTGAAACACCTCTTCAGTCTTCAGCTTATGATCTTTTCCCACAACAGTATTTGATCATCAATTTGTTTTGAATTGTTCTTTTCATTCAGTCAGTCAACCAACCAATGAATCAACCACTTCATTCATAGATCACTTTTCATCAACCACAGTAACATAAAATGAAAGAAAACACTGGCTAATACTTTAATGAAGCATTGTATGCATTAAAAGATAGAAATGGCTAAAATGTATAAACCATAAACTATAAAAGCCATACAATGCTTTAAGACCAAATACATAAATAAGTTGAAAAAATATTTATTTGAAAGATAAGTTAAAAATATGCTTTTGTACCTCGTGCATGTGTATGGCAACAACCGCCCTCAATGCATAAAAAAAAGTTATCAGTCCTTAGCCTTATTGGCCTCTTATTTTGAAATGACATGACAGGTTTTAAGTTTCAACCACATTTACTGAAATTAAGTTGTCTTTAAATCTATTTATGAAATAATTAAAAACAAAAAAAGGCGCCATTCAACTTCTTTGAGCAAAAAAATAGATTTAAACCAGAAAAAAAAGGTTTCAGATTTTTCCAGCTTTCAATAGTGAGATCAAACAGTAACAACATACACAGACCAGTGTCCCACAATAATTTACCCAATAATAACAATAATACAGGAGCACAAACACTTTGAACATGTTTTTTAAAGCACCAAAATTTACAGAAGCATCCTCGATTTCTAATGATGGAGGACATATTTAAAGAAAATTAGGCTAAAAAGTTACACTTCTGACAATTGATCATTTCATGTGATAAGTAATATGTAGTAATATGTGCACCATTTACACAATTTAAAAGTATACATAGGTGGTACATGCATGAAAAGTCGGTTGGACAGACAGGATGTACGTGGAACTGTCGTAAAATGTCAGAAATTTGCATACGCATCTCACAAAATCCATGAAAGATTTACCTAATAAATGAGGATAAAGCACGTAAAATATGCATAAACTGTGTAATTCTCCACTGACCAAAATTTTTGCAACAGTTCAAAACCGAATTCCTGATGGACACCTGCGCACATTGATGAATGATGAACACAAGAAACAATTATAAATTATATCGTATATATCACACGTCTCACGAAAGACTGAAATTTCATATGTGGAAAATGCAGGAAATGAAAGTATTGGCTGTGAGATTTAATGTAAAATGTTTTTGGCGTTTAAAACTTGTTCTTGTGGCATTTTTCTAATGATGGAGGACATATTTAAAGAAAATTAGGCTGAAAATTAAACTTCTGAGTATTTATTTAATAAAACCAATGTAAATTAGGAGCTATGATGTAAAAAAATATACTGGGAGAGGCAAAAGCTCCCTACTCCGCTCCCTTATAGAGCAGCCACTTGTATTAAACAGATTATGGGAACTGGGGACAGGCTGCACCAACAGTCCCGCCCACATCTCAAAGGTAAATTTCTAATAAACCCCTGCTGCTCTAAAGAAACTGTCCTCGAAAATGACAGATTTTTTGATATTGGTCAAGAACTGTATAATCATAATTAAAAAGACCACTAATCTCTGCTTTAAAGGAACCCACAAAGCTGTGAGGTTGCAAACAATCAGAACAGAAATGAACAACAAAATACAAACAAAAATACAAATACAAAAATACGTTTTATTTTTTAAAGTCTGACTTTTGTCCCGGAGTCCCATTATAAATGAAATAATTTCACCTGGAATGGAGGTTTCTGACCTAAAAAAATGATCGAAATAATAAATTAAAAACCACACCAATAAATCTGTTGACAAAGGAAAATAGAAGAAAAATAAAACACAATCCCAAATAACTTTAAAATCTCAATTTCTCTCTAAATTATTAAAACTAAGGGTAATTATCACATTTGATGAGCTTATCTTTAAAGAAGTGTTTTTACTTTAAAACTCCTTTAACAACATCATCCTCTTATTCTTTAAAAGTTATTAGGTGCTTTTATGAAGAAAAGAATAACAAAGCAAGTTTTTTATTGTAATTAAATAATGATTTTTTAGTCTTATTTTGAAAACAATCACATTCAGAATGACAATCAAGGCTTTCTATTGTATGTTATCCTTTTGCGCTTTTAAATTTAAATTGTCTCCATATCTTTGTGCCTCTTCTGTTCTGAGTTGGGCTGTTTCACACGTAAACACTGCAATCATTATATCCTCCAACTGTGCACAGTTTAATTAAAGAATAATGCACTGAAAAAAAAACATTAGTCTACACACAGTTCAAACATTGAAATTATAGTTACATTTCAATTTACAGTGATTTATACTATGTGTGATCATATGGACTTTAGCATGAAGTGGTCTTAGGCTACCATCCTAATAGCTGACAGACGGGCAGATTTAACGGGATGCAGATCTAGAATATGCTCAGCTTCAATGAAAACATGTTGGCTTATTGCTGAGAAAGTCTATTGAAAGTCCTGTTCACCGCTCTGAACATTCTGTTTAGGAATGTGCACGGCATTTTGCAGTAAATCCAAGACGTTTCTGAGAATGGTGCAAGCAGATGGATGGGGTTGAGAAGACGGCTGCAGAAAAAAGACCAAACGATTTCCTGGTGAAGCTGCAAAGAAAGCGAGCGGCGAATTGGAAGAACTGGTTTTAACATGGATTATCGAGCAAAAATGGAAAGGTGCACGTGTCGCCAGGAAAATGATCCACATAAAAATTAAGAGGATTTTTGATAAAGACTGATGACCCCTCAAAGAAAAAAGAATTGTTCACAGCCAATTCTAATCATAACATAATACAATGTCATTATTTCAAGCCTGAAATGTTCTTCTGGTGGTGATGTGTGCATTTTGCGACCGAATTTCACCGCAAAATGAAGCCATTAGCCGTTACCAACTTATGGCTTATTATGCAATGTCATGGAATAGATGCCTGTCTCTTTGAAATCTTTGGAATAAACACTTTGGTTGCTAAAGACAAATTTACAGTATAGTGAACTCTAACGTGGCTAACACGTTTGTTTTACATCTGTCAGTTTGTTTTTTACATTTTAGAAACAAGGTAGGGAGTTACAGGTATTGTGAACATGCCGACGCTTCTAACATGCCTTGTCAACCAGACTTTATTAACTGGGTTCACAGTAACTCTAGAACGGACAGATTTATTTCTGACTTTTTTGGTCTCACTTTAAGTGCGCCAGCTGCGCCTTTTTATGACAAAAGTTCATAAACAGACCATTCATTGATGGTGCGCCTTATGAATTGGTGTGCCCAATAGGAGAAAGAGTACTGTAAATTATTTAATTTAACAGTCTATTGTGGCTTCTTGAACAGTTTTTTTTTTACAGAATTTCAATTTTGGTAAAATAGCAACAAATAAAACTTTTCCTTTTTGCAAACATGCCTCTTTTTTGGTTCATTTGCTGTTTAATACCTGCTTAAAACACTAAATACCAACACTAAAACAGTAAAAAAAAAAAAAATTCTAGGCAAATTTTAAATTTAAAAAGCATTTCTTCAGATGTTAAGGGGCATTTGATGAAATGATTCACCTGTGAATGAAATGTTTAGGGAGACGGTATTTTGCTGATGGATGAGCTGGTTAAATGGAAATTCCGTCCACCAAATCAGGAAAAAGACTGAGGGGCTCGGCTAACTGACAGGCCGCCTAGGAGTGCCTGCAACGAGAAACACATTACAGAGCCATCAGCCTGAATGACACTTCACCCACATCCCTCTACGGGAGCCACGGTGAGTGGCAACCCTTGTTCTTCCTCTCGAAATGACAACCGCGGAATATCAAACACCAATTAAAGAGGAGACAGGCATGGCTGAAAGAGTGACATCTAATTCTCATCAATTTATTAGGTGGAGCAGATAAATATGCAAAGACGGAAGGGTCACTTTGGATGGATGATCTGTCCGTTCTGCTGTGGTGAGATAATAAAATAGAAAAACAGTCCACAGGTGCTAAAAGATGACTGTTTAAAGGGAGTTTGACCTAATCAGAAGTGAAAAAGTATAGATTTTTAAATAATTTTATGAAAAGAAGAAAAAAATAGATTAAGTCAATATCCCAGTATACAAAAACAGTGTATGTAAAAAAAAAAAACTTTTTTTTAGTAAATTTAAGAAAAAAGTGTATATTTTCCAAAAATAAATACAGATGAACTGTATACAGATATAGATGATGACTCAGCACATATTGACCTGTAGGCTATGACCATGGACTGTATAGCTATGGAGCCCCAAATTGTTCATAATTAAAACAATTAATATGACCTTGGGCAACCACATATTCAAACAATAAATCTCTAACATATAAAAACTATGTATAAAAAACTTCCCTTGCCCTAGCCACTTCCTCCAGCTCCTAATTTCCACTGAGGGCCACATCAGTATAGTGGCCATGTTCCAACTCTCCAAGTGAATAAGGAAAAATAACAAGACTGATCTAGAAAGAACATGTGTTACACGTGTTACATATTACAATAAAAGGCTGCACACAGCCTTGCATCCAACTGATGGTTTGATGACAACAGTTTGTCTCCATACACACAAGACTTGCAAACATTAAATAATTAATTGTTAATACTGAACTCAACCAGAACAACAACAAAAAAACTTGTTTAAAGAGACAATAGACCATTTCTTTCTATGTAAATCTTTGTGTTTTTATCAATTTGGTTTATACTGATCTTCTGTTCTAAATAATGATATGAAATATGGTGATTTAATACAAATAATTTTAATTTTGACACATCCAGTAAAAGGACATACATACAGTATAGCCGGTAAGAATTCTGGTATGATCTATGAATAGTTAAGCTTAATTTGTTTTAAATTAAATTATCTATACTTTTCCATTTGGCCTACCGAAATACATTTTTTTCCATTGTAGGTTCTGTTTTTTTTGTTGCTGTTTTGTGCTTTCGAGTCTAACCCTGCTGCACATAACAGCATGTTGACATGATCATCCACTTTGGATAACTGTATCATTCTAAAACCAAAGCATCTGCAGTACCACTGTTATGCACCATTTTTCTGGCTTTGTTAAACAGATAAAAATTGATATCACTAATCCATTGTAGATCAAAGATTGTTGCAAAATGTTGAAACAGTCTGGATTCTGATCACAGTGTGATGTGCAGAGCGTTCTCTTTCAACTAAATCATAGATCATCTGATTAACGCATGTGAGTTAAATGAAAAGGGAGTGATGACACACCGCTGAGCTGTTGCAGGCGTGTTTGTGGTTAATCATCAGAGCTGATTAGCCACTGGCCTTAAGGTCTATAGCTCATCTTGTTAAAATTAGAACCCAATAGAATATGAATGTGGACATATCACAAGACTATTTCCTTCCCTTTTCAGAAAGCAGCATGAATCATCGGTGAGTTGAAAGCATGCTGGTTTTGAGCCGCCCAAGGCCGGAGCAGCAGGTCCAGCTCATCAGCAGCAGTAGTGAAGCTCTTTTGCTGTAAGCAGCCCTGCAGTCATAGAGAACCCTTAGCTAATAAGGTGAAAGCATTGATCTTTCTAATAACAGAGGTAAACACATAGTTTACATTGAAAACAAACAAAAAATACAATTAGTGACTTGTGACAGTGCAAACTGATAAAAAACAAAATATTTTACATTTGTTTCTAAATTAAATGCAGTGTAATTTACTTTTAAATGAATTTATGTATAGTTAATTTATATGTATTTTTGCCTCATAATATATGTTTAAGATCTCTATATTTTTACTTGTATGTTACCGTTGCAGCCTGCAGTCATCCTCAGAAGGTTTTTGGTTGCAGTAACACATCAGCAGCTTGCTGTGGGTGTGGCCTATTCTACAAAGCTGTTAGGTCTGACCATTGCCTGAATATGAGAACTGAATTGAGTGAGTGAAATATCATCCATAGAAATGGACTCCCACTGAAATAAGTTCACTTCAGTTGCCATTCTTTTCATAATACGCACGCCGGTAGACAGTGATTGGTCCAAATCGGGCTTAACCTTTCTGTGGCAACCCCTCCCGCCAGTCAGGTGTGTACTTTGTTGGATGTCCACACCCTTACCACTTAAAAAGAGACTCAAGATGATCTGTCAATCAAACGTGAGATCATTTACTTTTATTGAGACATCTGATTTAAGTTTACGACTTGAATAACTTCCACTACAGAGAGAAATATTATACACAAATAGCTGTTTATTTCTCAGTTAAAGTCTATGGGATTTTGGCTTCTTGAAACCGGCAAGTATTTCCTGTTCGGAATACAAGGCAGGAGGGGTCACTCATTTACAGTCTATGGGTCTGACCAGTGGCCACGTCCCACTTTTTCCCTAAGACAGAAACAATTCAAACCTAAAAGTGGCAGGCAAACTTCCTTTTCCTCTTAAAAAAAAAAATCCTATAATTTTTTTTTTTTAATTGGTAATTAATACATACCAGACGTTACCAACTCACTATCCTCCTAATGAGGCAGGCCACATGTTTAGTTTTATCAATCCTTTTTTTTTAGCTCAAAAATATATTAACAAAAGTCTACATTTTAGGTAAAAATTGTATATATATATATATGTATATATATATTTGGAGGCCAAAATCAAGGCAGCTCGAAGCGATGTGAGTCAGCTGACAGAGGCTCAATGAGGTGCAATGAAAAAGCAAGTACCTGAGAGATACAGCCACATGCTTATAACTGAAGCACTGGTAAATGCCAAACAAAGAAGTACACAAGAGACAATGAAGCCTGACGGATAAACAGGCTGTTCACAACTCAACCTGCGAAAGTGTACGCTCAGTGGCAGGGTCAAAACAGCCGAGCAGACCCACCAAGGCTAGAAGCTGAACAGTACTGGAAAAGTATATGGGAGAAAGAGACAGTACATAACAGCAATGCCCAGTGACTGGACAGCAACGGGCCATGACATGATACATGCCTACTGGGTAAAGAAACTCACCGCACTCCATGAGCGCCTGGCGAGAGAGGGGACTCACCCCGAATGGCTAACCGAAGGGCGAACAATCCTGATCCAGAAACATCCCTCAAATGGTGCAGTCCCATCCAACTTCCAGTCAATAACCTGTCTCTCCACAACATGGAAGCTCATGTCAAGACTCATTGCATCAAAGATAAATAGGCACATAGATCAATACATGAGCAACACAGAGAAGGGCATCGGTAGAGACTTCAGAGGAGCTAAACATCAACTCCTGGATGACAGAACAGTTGCCCAAGACTGCAGGTCACGACACACCAACCTGTGTGCAGCCTGGATTGATTACAAGAAAGCCCATGACTCAATGCCACACACATGGATCACTGAATTCTTGGAGCTGTACAACATCAACAGGACTCTAAGAGTCTTCATAGGAAATTTGATGAAGCTGTGGAAAACCACCCTTGAACCCAATGGCAAGCCACCTGCACAAGTGTCCATCAAATGTGGGATATACCAAGGTGATGCTCTGTCCCCACTGCTGTTCTGCATAGTTCTGAACCCCCTTAGCCAAATAATTAACAAGACTGTCTATGGATACCGACTCAGAAATGAGGCCAACATCAGTCACCTCCTTTACATGGATGACATCAAGCTATACTGTATGCTAAGAGCGAGCGTGAAAGTAGTAGCGTTCACATGGGCAAAATATCTTGATCAGATAAATGGTTGGATTAAAATTCAACCGTACACATGGGCCCAGAAAAACTTTTTCCGATTAGAACAAACGTTCACATGGGTCACACTTTCGGTCGGAATAAATCACTTGGGCATGTGCAGTAGTGTTGAAAATAACAGAAAAGGGAAATGAGTCCCACAGTAAACAAACCTTTACTGTCATATACGTTTATGCAGCAGCTTGGTAATATACGAGACGATCTTCCAATCGTGTTTTTATTAATGTTATGAATATTATGAAGCACCTGTTAGCTCATCATTTTATTTTTAATCCGTGTCATCAGTGCTTTTTTTTTGTGGAAGAACGGAGCTCCCAGGAGAGGCTAACACGTGTTAACAACATTAGCCTTGTTTGATAAACTCATGCGGGATATGCCGCAATCTGCATCTTGGCTGCACGTAAATATGTGGGAATAACATCAGCCTTTATTTTGTCGGGACACGACTAAAAACACAAATCCACGTGATTGTTTAAACAGTTTCTAAGGACTGAGCGACATTCTGCTTTGAAAATCCGCTGTGTGTGCTGGAAGTCCGAGCTCTGCTTGGACACACGGTTCTCATGACAGCAGCTAACCGAGAGCGGCAGGACGGACCACAGTCGCACACACAAACAAACAACAAAACGCACACGTAACAAAGCATCCTCCCTCCCCTCAAACACAAAGTTATTAATCCAGCTGCTCAGCTCAGAGACACAGTTCGTTCGGTCCACCGGCACACGAGCCAGGACCACGTAGGGTCCCGCTCCTCCCCGGCAACCCCCTCGTGAGGGGTGTAGGAGAGGCGGAGAGCCAGCGGGGCGACAGCGGAGCAGCGCTTCGCACCGGGCCTCCGCAGAGCAGCCGGTCGGTCCTGTTTGAGGTCCAAAGCTTTCTCTGGAGCGAAACACCGTCTATGCATGACGTTAAACCAGAGCAGAAGTGACACACATTTACATGAACGACGATCGGATCAACAATCGGCATAACCCACCTATCTCGATCGGAAAGAAATTTTGATCCGAACGAGTCTGATCTCGGCAGAGTATTCCGAACGGCGTGTTTACATGGCGCATTTTCCTTCCGATCAGGCATTCTTTCCGATTACTTTTGCCCATGTAAACGCAGCTATTGACTCCCTGATCCACACCACGAGGATCTACAGTACTGACATTGGAATGTCATTCGGACTTGAGAAATGTAGCTGAATGATGACAAAGAGAGGGAAGGTAGTTCACACAGGAGGGGTGCTCCCATATGCAACAATAGCAGACATTGAGAAGAGTTACAAGTACCTTGGAATTCCACCATTTGCTTCGGGTTGCCATTTGCAAGTCCTGAGAAGCCAGCTTAAAGGCAAGAACAAGACCCGGGCAATAAACAGCTACGCACTGCCAGTATATCAGATACCCTGCAGGAATAATAAGATGGCCAAAGGAAGAGATACAGACCACAGATGTTAAAACACGAAAGATTCTCACCATGCATGGAGGGTTCCATCCCAAATCCAGCACCCTGAGACTGTATGCTAGCCGCAAGGACGGAGGCCGAGGACTAGTGAGCGTAGAAGCCACTATCCAGGATGAAACATCTAAGATGCATGAGTACATCAAGCTCAAGGCCCCAACTGACAGTGTGCTCACTGAATGTCTCAGGCAATGGAGAGCAGAGGATACAGTGCTGGAGGACAGATCCTCATGGGAGGACAAACCCCTGCATTGGATGTACCACCGGACCATAACTGAAGTGGCTGATATCAAGAAGTCCTACTAATGGCTAGAAAGGGCTGGCCTACAGGACAGCACTGAAGCGCTCATCCTGGCAGCTCAGGAACAAGCCCTGAGCACCAGAGCCATAGAGACTCAGATCTACCACACCAGACAAGACCCAAGGTGTAGGCTGTGCAAAGAGGCGCCTGAAACAATCCAGCACAAAACTGCAAGATGTAAGATGCTGGCAGGTAAAGCATACATGGAGCGCAACAATCAAGTGGCTGGAATAATATACAGGAACATGTGTGCAGAATATGGACTGGAAACCCCAAGGTCAAAATGGGAAACACCTCAGAAGGTGGTAGAGAATGAGAGGTCAAACATCCTGTGGGACTTCCAGATCCAGACTGATAGGATGGTAATGGCAAACCAACCAGACATTGTAGTGGTGGATAAAGAACAGAGGAAAGCCGTTGTGGTGGATGTGGCAGTGCCAAGCGATGGGAACATAAAGAAGAAGGTACTTGAGAAACTGGAGAAATACCGGGGACTCAGAGAAGAACTGGAGAAAGCATGGAAAGTGAGCGTTTTATATATATATATATATATATATATATATACATACAGCATGACGCAGACAAGATTCAAGTCTAGTCTATATCAATAGATTCTATCCAGGTGTTAGGGTTTATGAGTTGTGTTCATTTTTAAATCTTTACATATAGCAGAAGATGATAGTTTTTGTTCAAACTTTTTAAAAAAAAGTTTTTTTTTATATCAAAACATCCATTCATCCTCTCAACCCCCCCACCCCCCTACCGGGCTGCTTGGGTCCTGATGCCAGGGGCGCTCCTGGCCTGAGGGTTTCTCCTCCCCTCTCCTGGTCTGGCTGTAGTTGGATCTGGTTCCCCTTATGAACACACGGTTCACTTCGGCAGCATGCATGTATCTCCACCCCCACGTGCACATGCACACTGCCACACTGCTCCCTGTCTGCTTCATCAATCCTCCTAACCCACAGTGTACTGAAGGACAGATGTCTTCCGCTCATCTTCGTGTCAGAATTTCACCTTTGATGTAATATTTGTCTTTCCAGCAGATCTGGTATAATAGTTACAGTTTCTCGAAGTTCTATAACCTCTTTTTGAGATAGTAAAACCTGTCCAACATAAATGTCCCTCAGCTCTAATCTGTTTGCTCAGCTGTTGGACAGAACAAGTTTCAAAAATAAAATAAAACACCCATTCATTAATTCATCTATCCATCTTCAGAACCAGCTGACTACCTTTCATTATCACATGTTGCTGGACCCAAGCTACTTTTGGGCAGCACACAATCACACTCACTTGCACAACTAGGGGCAATTTAGAGTCACCAAATAACCTATGAAGCGTGTTTTTGGACTGTAGAAGGATGCGGAATTCCTGGAGAAAATCCAGAAATGCAGCTTTAAGCTGAATTTCCTTCAAATATGTCCTCCATCAAGAGAAAAATGCTACAAAAACATGTTACACAATTTTTATTTTACTGTGTCTTTAATTCCAGTGTTGACCTTTTTTTTTGACAACTATAAGTTTTCAACCGTTTAAGCAATTAACATCATCATACAGCAGAGAAATGCAGCCTTGCGCTGATAGCGATACTTCAAAGCAGTGACGTGTTTACGCAGTACACAATAAATCAGATGATTCTGCTGGAGAAAAATAGCTTTGCGTCATTATATAATACTTTGCGTTAAACTTGTCTTGCCCACTTCCTGGGCAGAAAAATGCATTTGTTCATCAGAATAGGCCAACTTACTTTCCAGAGTTACTCCTTGGTCTTTCAGAGTACCCTTCACATGCATTTTATCAAGAAGAACTGATTCATTTACTCTAATTCATTTGTGTTTGGTCTCCAGTTCTTCAGAGAGAATGTTAGACGTTATAGTCGCATATTGACCCATCATCATTACACAAAATTATTTTACTCTCATCTATAAGAAAGATGTTTCTGAGTTATCCATCCATCACTAGAATACTGACGCTTCAGCTTCTAATTGTTTACATTGTTTAAGTGACAGCACACTTATTGGAGCCATGTTGACTTTCAATCATCAGTTTCTTTTTCCTTTTTTTTAAAATAAAAATAAAGAAGCCTTGTGCTTCCTTCAGTAAACAGCTGCCTAAGTTGTCAGCAGGATTTAGTTTACTAGAAACAATTGAATCTGACTTTCTAAGTCTGATTGGAGCTCTTGGCATTTTTGCTGTAAAAATGTCAAATTACATTTTGCTTGATCTGTTTTGCAAAAGCCTCATGCTTTGCTTACCAGATAAGCTGTCACTTCCGCCACATGCGTGGGAGTATTTGCACCTGAATGAAGCAAATTACTTATGAAACTCATCAGTGCAGATAATAAAGGATTTGCAGAAGTTGCAAATTGTCTAAAAGTTTTTCCAGGCAGAATGTCAAATAATCGAGCGAGACGTAAAACATGAAACCAGGGAGCACTACACGGAAACCCTGTAGAGGTTCATTACCACCAACGACAGGAGGAGATGGCTGCTCAGAAAATTATTGAACCCAGTAAAAGTCAAGCTGCCAGATGAAGAGAGAAAAAAACTGTAATGCAAAATATGATTCCATTAGCTGCAGGGCAGAATATCAATTGCTTTGGTCTAAAATTTAATAAGTCGCTAATTGAGTTACCGTCCAACTTTTTGGAGCCTGCTTTGTCTGGCTAACTCACTGGGGAGTTTGTCCCAGCCTCCACAGAGTCATCGCTGTGGTGTCTGACTCCCTCCTCCTTCCATTCCTTCATGATGACAGCGGCAGCCCAGATAAGAGGAATACAGGAGTCAGACTGGACTCACTGTCATTTCCCAAAGCTCCATGCTGCAGGGTAGGTCACATCAGACGGCAGATTACTCTGTGAAAGGACACATCAAGCCTAATGAGCCACAACCAGATGGAAGCAGATCATTAATACTGACCTGATGTTGGGGTCTCGGGGGGATAAGCTGGAATGAGATACTGTATTGCTGGCGATAAATGCAAAATTTAGCGATGCTGTATTGATGTGGCCCATGTGTTATAATTTTTCATAATATAAAAACAGGAAAGATCAACTTAACTCAAGAGGGAAATAATAAGTTGCCTTCATTATACACAAAGCAATGTGTCACGCTGATCAGCGGAGGTGGTTGCCTCGCTGTGACCTGGAGTGCGCAGTGCCTCACATGAACGCGCAGCACCTCACACATGAGCGCGCAGCAGCCTGCGTGCGCTCAGCACGGAGGACAATACACGCGCGCCGTTACCAGCTGAACTGAATGAACGCAATCAGCGCGAAAGCTGAGAACGCTTAAAACGGCGTTTCACCACTGCGTGTGTAAGAACTGAGCTGGATGACGGCAGTTTCCACGAACTTGGATGCTAAACGCAAACCACTGCGTGAGTGGGGCTTGGACTATAAAGGGCTACTGGTAAGCTCAACGCTGGACTTTAATATGTCACATTATTGTATTGGATTAAAAGAAAAAATAATTAAATGTTGTAAAATGTCCTACAAATGTTTGTTTTGAAATTATACATATTTGTTAAACTGGAAAAAGATAATTATTGGTAAAATAATCTACTTAAGTTAAGATAAATTGTATTTAAGTTTCCTACAATTTAAACTGAGTTGTTGGTTTAATTTTCTTGGTTACAAATTGTTGGTTTAGATTTTATCTTAATTTACTTACCTGGTTTACCTTATGTTTGATTTAAATATGCTGAGCAGTTTATTGATTAAAGGTTTTGTTTTGATTGTTTAAAGGTTTTTCACCTATCTCCACTACTACCTACTTCCTATTTTCAACAATGTTCAATAACTTCCAACTACTACCATCTACTGCCAACTACTGTTGCTAATAAAAGACTTGGAAAGAGTGAAATCCTTGGTCCAGTCCTGTCCCTTTGCAAGTGTGGGAGCACGCAGTTTACAAATACACTTGACACAATGCATGCCTCTACTGTTTTCCCTTTTAACTCTGACAGTTTCAAGATCACACAAGCAGAAAGGCTTAAAAATTCTGATTTTGATATATGAAACCAGAACAGTTTATTGCTCTAATCCCCATCCAGATGATTGACTGTATATGAAAGCTGGACTGGTCACCCATTGAAAATGACTTGCTTCTGGTTCCAACAAAGAGAAGTCAATTCAGTTGTCTTCATGTACAAGAGATACCAAAGGAAGAGATACAGAACACAGATGTTAAGACATGAATGCTCCTCACCATACATGGAAGATTCCATCCCAAATCTAGCATCTTGAGACTGTATGCTAGCCACAAGAAAGGAGGCCAAGGACTAGTGTAGAAGCCACTTTCCAGGATGGAACATCCAAGATGCATGAATACATGAAGCTCAAGGCCCCCAACTGACAGTGTGCTCAGTGAATGTCTCAGGCAATGGAGAGCAGAAGAGGCATTGCTTGAGGACAGATCCTCATGGGAGACAAACCCCTGCATGGGATGTACCACCAGACCACAACTGAAGTGGCTGATATCGAGAAGTCCTACCAAAGGGCAGAAAGGGCTACAGGATAGCACTGAAGCGCTCATCTTGACAGCTCATGAACAAGCCCTGAGCACCAGAGCAATAGAGGCTCAGATCTACCACACAAGACAAGACCCAAGGTGTAGGCTGTGCAAAGAGGCGCCTGAAACAATCCAGGACATAAATCCAGGGTGTAAGATGCTGGCAGGGCAAGCATACATGGAGCGGCACAATCAAGTGGCTGGAATAATATACAGGAACGTGTGCAGAATATGGACTGGAAACCCAAGGTAAAATCGGAATCACCTCAGAAGGTGGTAGAGAATGAGAGGGCAAAGATCCTGTGGGACTTGCAGATACATACTGACAGGATGGTAATGGCGAACCAACCAGACATTGTAGTGGTGGATAAAGAACTTAAGACAGCCATTGTGGTGGATGTAGTGGTACCAAACGATGGCCACATCAAGAAGAAGGAACATGAGAATCTGGAGAAATACCAATGACTCAGGGAAGAACTGGAGAAAGCATGGAAAGTGAAGGTGATAGTGGTGCCTGTGGTAATTGGAGCACTCAGGGCAGTAACCCCCAAGGAGTGGAGAGCAGATGCCTGGAAAGACTTTAGACCACTGTTAAGACAAGTGTTGACATAAATACATATGCAAAACTTGGTTCTAATACTGGTGACTTCTCCTCTGTTAGCTTTCATCAATACTATTACCCATATTTTCCTTTATTCTAACTATTGTATATATCTGCCTAATTTAATGTCAATTCTGGGAGGCAGTATTTAATTAATGCCCACTGATGCTGTCTTAGTATTATTTGGAAATACCTTTAGAGACTTAAACTAGAGAGACATGCAAGCAGCAAATACACCTCTTTTATGCAGCAGACAAAAACCAGCAGTTTCATTAAAATACATGGAACACTTTATTCTGCCTACTCTAACAGAGGCTTTTATATTTTATACTGCTGGCTTGCATTCCACTGTGTCTTTGTTCAGCATCATTGGCATTCTGTCTGCAAAAGTGCAAGCGTTGCACCTGTACATTACAATCCCAGTACAAAAAAAAGGAGTTTCTCTTTTTAAGAGTCAGAAAGGAAGGTTTTGTGGGTTTTGTTGTTGTTGCTTTGAAGCAGTGCTTCTAAAATAGTGGGCCGCGCCCCCCTTCCATATAAATGTATTCTTTGTCTGCCTGTCGTTTAGCTGATGTCTGTATTTGACATAAAGACAGCAGGTAATGCAGCAAAACAGCTGTACTTTATGAGATCATAAATAAACAATCGATCACTTAAAAAACAATCAGCACAATGTTTTTTACCTATTTCTTCAGACTAAAAATGTTAGATATATTGGTGCTGCTGTGTTAATGTTTCAGATCAATTTACATTTGATATTATTTATGGATTGAATTATTTTTCTTAGCATCAAATGGTTCAGTTGGTCAAAATGTTTCTAGTTTAGAAAAGGAATTCTTTTTTTAAAATAAGAGAATTTAAACTTCTTTTCTGTATTAGACTATAACAGGGTTCCTGTGTGGATAAATAAACGTAATATTTGTTTGATTTATATTGCTTTTTTTCTTTTGTTAATGCTAAAAGATACAATTTTAGGTATACTTACACAATTTTTATAGATCCTAACCTAATATATTCTCACCGCCGTGAGTGTGTGTGTGTGTGTGTGTGTGGGGGGGGGGGTGTTTCTTTCTCCTAGGGGGGGCCTTGCAAAAAATAATTGAGAGCACTGCTTTAAAGCAAGTATCTTTAAATTCATCACTGCCTGCCTTGGGATAATGCAAAATATTAATAGCATCTATGTTATTGTTGAAAAAAGCTCCAAACAGAAGCTCTTTGCACTGTAAGAATACTGTACTTAATTTGTTACAGTTAAAAGTTAATCACATTAGATGTCACACACCTAGGTGTGTGAAACTCTCCACATTTTACCCCTCCCCTGGAAGAGCAGTGAGCTGCAGTCAGACTAAGAGCGGGAAACATTTGGTGATCTAATCCAACCCCTTAATGCTGAGCATCAAGCAGGGAGGCATTGGGTCCTCTGCACTGATACAAAAACAATTCAAAAGCATTGCCCTGATCCAACCACATCAAACTTCATGAACTGCAGGTTGAAAAGAAAATATGCTGGACAATAAAGAAACTTTTACACAATTTGCTCTATCTTGAGCTAAATTCTGATTCTAATGATTCTGATTTTGAACCAGGTGAGGGAATTACTATTCCTGTTCCTCCAAGCAAGACATTCACGTCAAAGAATTGTGAAATACATTGCTCTTCCAAATGTGCGTCAGGCAAAACTGTCTGCAGAAAACACAATAAACACAGTGCCAGGGCCCACTAGGATGACAGTGACTTATGTGACCATGTCAAGACAAGCCTGAGATGTGCAAAATGTGCAAAATTAATTTGCACAAAGCACAGTGTGATGCCATGTCACTCTTGTGCTGTGTAGATGTGCAGTCACATACACAGTTCATATTGCAATTGTGATTTTGTTTTTTTCTGGTTCACAGTGCATGTATCTAAAACAAAATTTCAAGATTATGTTTCAATCTTATGTAAAACTATTGCATATTATATGTTGGTATTTCAAAAGTAATATAGTGAAAAGTGAAAAAAAGTTTGAACATGTATATTTTTTAAGAAAAAAACGAGTGAATTATCTAATAATTGAACCTGTTAGAGGTAGGTAAAACCATTTCACTTAATATTGATAGAATAATAAGTAATGGAGTTAGCAATGAAATATTTACACTGCTTGTTAGGATTTTCTGGGTTTCAGACATCTTTTGGATAATTAAACATGCACCGGGTCAAACTGACCCAGGAACATCATCTCTATTCCTCACAAATGAACATACCAGGAGGGTTAAGGAACCACAGCAGACATTGTAAAGGTTTGTATGAAATCTTTCTCTCCATTTAAGACTTGTCTGCTTTGTTCTGTCTGTGCAAATTGATGTTATTTGATTACTGCAGCATGGCAAAAAGAAATTCTTTATGTGTGTAGCACAGCATGCTGTAGAAGAACCTATCCAGTGTGATACCAATCATCGACTACCAGGAGTCACTTTAATGACTGGCTGTCTATAATTGATCTGGGCTTAAATGAAATTAAAAGAAGGCTGTCAGAAAAAAATGAAAATAAAAAGTACCCCTTCTTGGTGAAAAGTGTGAAGACTGTTCCACAATTTTTCAGTTCTCTAGTATTTTTACAAATGTTTGCTACTTCTGTAAAAGACATATAGTCAAAAAGGGATTGAATATTGGATAGAATATTGTGAAAGGTCCGCAAACCTTCCAAGAAACCTACGACAGAAAATACCTTCCTTTCAACTTGACGTTTGTGACAAAGTGCAGTAAGAGCTGTTCCTTTTTGTACCTTTTGAGGCCATTTCCAGGAAAATCTTGTCGGCAGATTGGATCACAGAGTAGCTATTGATGGTTTGTGTTGCTCTTAGTCTAAGTGCAATGCTGATTTAGCTCTAGAGTTTCTAAACAACCTATTTGTTTTTGCAAATTCACAGGGCCAGGTGTTTTGTCAACTAAAACATCCTTACAAAACTGAATATGCTGTTTGCAGGGCCAATGCCAAGAGTCAATTTTAAAATCTTACCTGTGGATTCCTTTTCTTGATGCATCTGATCGGAAATGTACCTGATGTTGTGTCCAGAGCTATGTTCACATGTTCAACAGACCAATTTTAATGAAAAGTCTACATAAAGGCACATTTTAGACTTCTGCGTTCAAAACTCTTGTATTAACATGCACCAAAGTTTTATGTCAGTTTTCGGGCTCAACGTACAAAAAGCATGGCCATTGAACGTGCGTTAAAATTTAAACCAGTTGAACTTTGTCTAATCAAGGACTTGGATTTGGTAGTGATGTATGGGTAGTTTCCTTTTAGTTCGCAGAAAAGAAAACTGTTTCAAAATTGACAATGAAGGAGAAATTAATCATTGCGATTTGTGCCCAGGCAGAATTCTATAACACCAAGATTTCCTATATTGGCAAATAGCTGTAAAAAAAAAAAAAAGAAAGAATGAAAAGCCTGGGGCAAGATTCAAAGATTCACTCTAACATTACACAACTCTTCCAACTGTAGGTAGAGTCCAGTGTAAACACTGTATGTTAAAAGTGCGGTATTCAGCGCGTTCTTGAACATGTACGACATGCCCGGTGTGAACATAGCATCACAGCTACAGCAGCTCTGTGATGAACCCAGTGTTCAGTACATCCACCTATAATAATTTTACCTTTGCCAACTGGAGTTTTAAAAATGTAAAGTTTCACCAGTATAGTTTTTGCTCCCACACTTCCTTTGGACAGGTATCCCTGCTCTCAGCAGTGTACGTTAACTACATGCAGCTGTTCTTCACTCGAGCCCAGCAAAGAGTTGGGTGACTGTTTATACGCACTAAGGCTGAGAGCCAGGAGACTACACAGAACGAAATAATGGTGTTTTGCAAAGCTGGCTTCTGAATAAGTACTGAAGCCGGGTATGTCATAAAGGCCTAAGAATGGTACAATAAAGTCAGACTGACATTTACAGGTTAAGCAAATAACCCTCTGGTACAATTATACCAAACATGAGCTGTGCTGCTTCACTGATGCTGGTGTTTATTTACCTTAGGTCCGTGAAATGGAGTTCTTACAGTCAAATGACAATAACGCAGTACTGACATGAAGATACAGGGATGGTAAAAAAGATAGGATTGGTATACTTCATGCAAAGAGTGAATTATTTTGACATTGTCTATCAATCATGACCTCATAGATGTTTACAGTTAGTTATCGTGAGTTTCTATTCAGTGACATTGAGGGAGTACACTTTGGTAAAATCAAACATTTTTTACTTTTCTTACATACATTAACAGTTTATATCACTCAGTTGACCCAATCCCACACATTCTGTTTCCTAACTTAAACTAACCCTTTAACACCAGAGTTTTAGCTCAAGTGTTGACATTCTTACGTTCTTCAGTCATTTATACAATTAACGTAATTTTATCAGATTTCTGATAAAAGGTTATGAACCGGATAATGATAAATCATGTAATGAAAATGGTTCGGAGGAACAGGGAGGAGATTATATAAATTTGCTTCATTCCACTACCTTTCAAGCAATCTTTGAAATCAAATTATCCTAAGTTTGAAATGTCTTTGTATGAATGTATAACTGCTGATTGTATTGTTTTATTTATTTATTATTCTTACTTTGATTGCTTGAAATAAAAATTTAAAAATATCAAATCAAATAATTCCAATGGATTCTGAAGTGGAGAAAAGCCCCTTTGTGCTAATATGCAACACTTTACAGAAGACAAGTGTTGACATAATCGACACAAAACTAACTGATTCTGGTGCAGATAATCACTTTGCATAGCGATGCAAAGCTTTTTTATGCGTGTCACAATCTATTGAAATTACATTAATTGCGAAGATGGTTCAAGACTTACTGTAGCTCAAAGAGTGCGTGTTGTTCTGTTGCCGCCGGCGACATCTCCAATGTTAAAGGGTCAATTCAAAAAGTACCAAATGTTGCACTTCCTCAACAGACCAATAGAGCCAGGTTGCAGAAGAACACAAGAAGACATTTTTTTGTAGATTCCCGATGGCCACTTTCAATGCTAAAATAAAAGTATGTATATAATGGTTTCTAACATATGTTTTTGACCCAAAGGATAGGCTCTTCTTGTTCTTGTCTGAGTCTTCTTTTTTCTGTTATTCTTTCTGATTGGACCAAGACAAGACCTTATAATTGTGTCTTACTGAGAACAAATGATTGAACACTGGCCCCGGAGACGTGGTGTTTGGCTGTTTTTAATTTCTATGTTTTACAAAAACCACTAATTCTATTTTTTAAATAACTTTAACATGTCAAGAAAAAGTAAATCAATTTTACTGAGGAAAACTGCTGGGGAAAACATTTGTCTCGCATTTTGCCACTGTCATTGTTTTTGCTGATTCCCACAAAACATAGTTCATGCAGCAGCAGTAGAATCTGATAAGGAGTAAGCTCCCAAAAATGGTAAAATGTCCTGGATGGCTTGTCTTGGACTCAGGCAGGTGTGCACGTCCTCATGTATTTAAATGCAAACCCTGGTAAAAATTTTATTTTTGGTGTTTCGACACGTTCTTGTAGCATTTTTGTGATGATGGAGGACAGATATAAAGAAAATTAAGCTCAAAATTGTATTTCTGAGTATTTCTTTATTCAAACTGTTGTGAATCAGGAGCAGACAAAAGTCAAAAAGGGATCATTTGTGACGTGGAAAACAGCCTATAATTGTAGTTTGGGGTGCGAAAGTTCTCATGTTCAAATCCCAGCTAGGCTCTAATTTGTTACGGTTGGCGCTTGACTATAACCAAGATGAAGGGACACAAAGCCGTTTTTTAATTATTTAACACGTTTAAAGAATGATATATATATATAGCCTGAAGGTGTGGTGTTGCATAAGTGTCTGGGTGTGTTAGTGTGACTTTGAGCAGTGCTGCACCAAAGACCTGGGGCCTCATTTATAAACGTTGCGTACGCACAAAAGAAGGCGTACGCCACTCTCTACGCAATAGTTGAGATTTATAAAAAGCAAACTTGACGGGAAAATGTGCGGTCCGTCACGCAAGCTCTGACCCAGGCGTACGCACAAAAACGGGTGAAATGAGAAACGGCGACACCGTCGGCAGATGGAAGAAACACGTGAAAGTGACAGTGTGTGCCACATCGTGCTGGCATGTGCTGTGCTACACAATGTGGCACAGCTTAAAAACGTGCCTCTACCCCCTTGCTGTGTTTGCCCTGACCCTGAACCCCATCCCCACGCATTTGAGCCAGATGATGCTGCTGTGCGCCAGCGTTTGGAAGTGATGCGTCGCTTGTAAAGAACAACAAAATGTGGAAAATATTATTTATTTAAGAATTCCCTCATCGTGCAGTTTATTTCAGTCAGGGCGGTTTTGATTTCGCCCAACTCCTTGGCCACCTCTCTGATTGAACTACTGACTTCCCTCTGCATTTCAAGGACTGCATCGGTGAGGACACGTCCACTGCTGGAGGGTTGAGAGCCGCGTGCCGTGGAGACGCTGGGTCCAGACGGCTGCTCAGCTGCAGCATCGCAACCACTGGCCCCGCTGGAACACCCAGCAACTAAAATAAAATTGTTCTATATTAATAATCTGTAATTGTGTAGCCTGCATACATGTGACTTGACTGCATTCATTTTAATTATTTCTCTGTCTTACCTGTGTCACCCGTTGCGTCTTGCGCGTCACCGAGTGGTGACTGAGGCGGAGGGGGACGCCGATAAGGGGGACTTAATAGGGATTCCCCAATAATAGCCGCCAGTCTCTCATCAAGAGGGGTCAGCTCCGGTGTCGTCGTCGCCCCCCCCCCCGTGGCGGACACACTCTGCCGATGCAGCGCTAGACGTTTTTTTGCCTCGACTTTGATGTCCGATCATTTATTTCATTTCTTTTTTATTTCGGCCACGGTCCGAGGTTGTGAGGCTACAGCATTTACGGCGTCTGCCACCGTTTGCCGCTCACGTGCCTTTTTGGCATTAGTAATGCCCACACTGTGCCCTTCAAACAACATTTTTCTCCTCCTTTCCACCTTGCCAACGATAACTTCTACTTCACATTGAATGAAGTTACGTTTTTTTGATTTCCTCTCTGTGTTTGCCATGATTTAGCAAGCCATGAATATTAATTTGTGGGCGTTTCACGGACTATTTATGGTCAACTATGGGCGTGTCATGTAGCCGCAAAAGCTGCGCTGCATTTAGAATCGGTTGTGATTTATAAAGGGAAAGATGCGTAGGATGTGCGTGCGCACGGTTTTATAAATCCGAATATTTCTGTGCGTACGCACGTCCTATGTTTCATCCGTACGCCATTTCTGACGCAAATCCTACGGAAAGTTTTATAAATGAGGCCCCAGGACACAGCAGAGGGACCAGAGGGGGAGCGCCACAAAAAACCCATAAGGGTGACCTCTTATTGGTGTGATCTGATTTCCAAACAACCCCCCCCCCCCCACACACACACACACACCTGTGCAGGAGGAGGAGGATACAGAAAGCAGGCACCACAGACACACCCACACCACTGAGGCCTGTAACAGTCAGCCACAAGCTTTGCTCCACATTTGGGGGGGGGGGGGGGGGGGGGGGGTCTGCCGCTCTGCAGAAACCATGTCCTAGACAACAACACAGGTTTTAGCTTTAACAGACCAAACCATAGTAAAAAGACCACTGGGAACGCCTTTAAAATGGTCGGAGTAGGACTTTCAAGCAATAAGATCCAGCCTTCATAGTTTGCAATTGAAGCTATGATTCACTAAATTTTCCCATTGCTATTGATTTTTTGGAGTATTTGTACAATCATACAGCTGCTGTGTTGTCTGCTAACTACTGTAGAAGGTCGCTCATCGATAGCCTTAGAAGGTCGGCAGGACTGGAGTTTTATCATAGCAAACTTTAATTTGGTAATGGCATTGGCAGCCATATTGACTTTGAAGTTTCTCTGCACTGTCAAGTTATAGCTACAAAAGAAAAAACAGTTCCAAAAGCCATTATGAACATCTTATTATCCTTCAAAACACTGATAAAGGATGAACTGTTCACTGCAGACATGTTTCTCCTACTTTCAAAGGATGCGTCATTTAAATCGGATGTCAAATTACAAAGCCATAGTCTAAAAAGCCATTAATTTCATGATTTATGAAAAATGACATGGCTTTATGTTCTGCATAGATCACCTTCTGTAGAAAATTACATTTGCATACATAAGCAGATTACACTGACATATTTAATCGATACTGCTTAACTTCTTAAGGCTATAGACCATTCGAAAATGTCATTGTGTTTCGGATGTTCTAGGATAACAAGTTTCCAGGTGTAACAGATTCATAATGATAGTTAAAAAAAAAAAAAGAGTTCTTACTCAGAAATTGAAAAAGTCTGCCACATTTCCAAAAAAGAAAAGAAAACCACTTTTTTTAAATTTCAAGGAAAAGCTTTAAAACATTTCAAAAAGCTTTCAGAAAGCTGGTCCTGAAGTGCCTCAGTGAATTTATGAAAAGGACCTTTATCGTAAAAATATTCCTTTAAAGGTCAACCAACCTTGTACACACAAATTAAAAAGAGCGTATTCAGTATGTCTTATCTTTTGCAGGACGTAGAAATTATGTATCAAACATTGGATTCAGGTTATCAAACTACAGCTTTTACCTTTGAGCCTCTGGCTTTTGAAAGGCTTGAGGATATTTTGTGCTCAAAGCCACAGGCCAGTCAGTTAGATGTTTCAATTATCTGCTGAGAAATTTCAATTATTGTATGAACAGTAGCCCATGGACGAAGGACATTTATTTTATTCACTTGGTGTCTAAACATTGAGAATAAAAAGTAATACAGTGTTGCATAAAGTGTTATAATGGAGTATCGGGTAATAGTTTGGCTTCATCGGCCTTGAATGAGAATGCCATATGGGTCCTCACAGTTTTCTGCAACTTGTTTTTTTTGTTGCACAAAGAATAAACATTAAATGACTCCTAAAGTATGAGTTTATGGTGACTTTGAGAACAGTAACAAGTGCCTTCTCTTGACACTGGCTGGTTAGGCTCCAGCAACCCCTTGAGCCTTGAACAAAAAAAAAAAAATGTATGGATCTCCCCAACCTGCCCAGCTTTTTGTCAAACACAAAACCCAAACTATGTCCTGGAGACGTTTCAGTCCGAACGATCATGTCTGAACCATTTCAGTCTGGCTTCTCTGACTTATAAAACCTCTAACATAAGCTGTCCCTCTGATGTACTCATTCATGATCCTAGCCATCTCTGCTCCCTCCAGCTCTCGCTTCTTGCATTTTCCTCAGTGCTATCATCTCCAGGCTAAACATGACTGGTCTCACCACAGTTTTGAACAGATTTCCCTTCCTAGGTTTTCTGAACCAAAAACAAAGGGTTATATACAGTAGGTGTGTCAGCTCTCCATATTTATACAATTTCAAATTGAACTAAGACAATTAATAAAGTCAATTGAAAAGTCAATTAAGAACTATCTAAATCACAATTTTCAGTCAATAAAAATTAAATACATCATAAAATGCAATGTCAAAAACAGACACACACACACAAACAAAATAGCAAAACACACAAAAGCATAGGGATTGCAAAAAGTTATGTTCAGTATCGACAATTAACTGTAATGACGACTAATGTCTATAATGAAAAAACGCCTTTTGGGCTTTTTTTGTGTTCCTGGTCAATACACTGAACAAATATATAAACACAACACTTTTATTTTTGTTCCGATCTGTCATTAGATCAGTGGTTCCCAAACTGGGAGGTATTGCAGGGGGGCGCGGTGGAGTTTTTTTTTTTTTTCATACTTTATTAACAAACAACATAATACAATAACAATGTGAATGTCTCAGGGGGAATTGAAAAGTGTACATATTGCAGAAAAATATAAGAAATAAAAAAAAGTATATAAATATATACACATACATATACAACATAAGACAAAAAGAATTATTACTTCAAAAATCTTTGGGGTTTAATAAATTTTAAATCTTTCAAAAATTAAATTAGTTCGAATTGCTTTTTGGTTTTGCAGGTGTTTGATAATGGTTCATTACTGATTGATTTCACTCAAAAACTGCTGGAATTTAGGTTTGGAGTTTGACCATTTGGCTTTATGGATATGGAATTTTGCCAATAATAAAAACAATTGTGTAATGAAGATACAATCTTTGTCTACTTTGACATTAAGGTAACCCAGAATAATGTCTTTATCTAAAAATGTAACAGTTTGTTTAGTTATATTTCCAATATAATTTCCTACTTCAATCCAAACCTTATTTGTATGTCTGCAGTCCACAAACAGATGATAAATAGTTTCACAGAATGAACAAAACAGGTCCATGTCCACAACAAATCTACTCAAAGTTTTTTTGGTAGGATATATACAATGCAATATTTTGAAAGACACCTCTTTTATTTTGTTATTTAGACAGTATTTATTACTAATAGTCCAAGAATAATTCCAGTTTATGTCCACAAATTTGGATTCCCAATAAAACCTCCCAGCAGGTAGGGTTGTGGTATGTAAAAGATTTCTTATTTGTTTATTGGAAACTGAATTAACACAAATATCCACATTGTCCAAAAAAATTGCCTGGGTTCTTCATTGACTTGTGTTATAAATCCCTTTAAACAGTTGAATTAGACTGGTTGGAACGGCATCTAACACTATTGCATATTCTCTGGGTGGAACAGGAATACCGAATTTTAAAAGAAATTCTTCATACGTCAGAAGATGTCCATGAGAATTGAAAAGTTGTCTGATTAAAACAATATCATTATCATACCATCTAGGAAGAAAAAGTGATTTATTCTTGTATTGTACATTACTGTTATTCCAAATAAAACAAGTTGTTGGAGAAAAAATAAGTTTATAAAGGAGTTTCCAGGCCAGCAGGGTTTGTTTGTCTTCTTCTTTCTCTTTCAGCTTTTCCCATCAGGGGTCGCCACAGCGAACAAGTCGCATGGTAAACTTGGCAATGTTTTTAAGCCGGATGCCCTTCCTGACGCAACCTTCTCAAAGCAACCAGGCTTGGGATCGGCACAGAGGTAGAGAAGGGAACAGGGAGCAGCCCGGATTCGAACCCTGGTTTCACCGACGGAAGGCGCCGCAAACCAGCACGAGCTAATCCGGCTCCAGCAGGGTTTGTTTGTAAAAGTTTGAAAGTTTTGTGGGTAATTTTTCAATTTTACAATTACATTTCAGCAAGAATTTAATGCCTCCCATTGTGTCAAATATATATGTAGGAAATGCATTCCAGATATTGTCTTCCGCTTTCAATAACTGACTTAACCACTTTATTTTAAAAGAGTTGTTTAAAGTTTCAAAGGTTAAAACATCCATGCCCCCATGTTTTCTGGTGTTACACAAAACAAATTTTGCTTAAGTAATTTTGTTCTTTCAAATAAAATCAAATAATGTTTTGTTTAATAGGTTACAGATGTGTTTTGGCATTTCTAAAGACAGAGACACATAGACAGATCTAGAGATTCCTTCAGCTTTAGATAACAGAATTCTACCGTTCAGAGAAAGATTTCTCATTAACCACAGGTTATAAGGCACGGTGGAGTTTAGAAACAAAGTATTTGTATGTTTGTGTCAGTGTGGGGGGGCTCGAAAATATTTTAATTTTCAGAAAGGGGGGCCCTGCAGAAAAAGTTTGGGAACCACTGCATTAGATGAACTCAAAGATCTGAAATATTTTTACATACAGAAAAGATCCACTTCTGTCTATAAAAAACAAAACAAAAAAACAATGAAGGCTTTCAGTGCTATATAGTGCAGAAAAATATGGTAATGTGAGAAATGTTCATCTCTCCATTTTTTATGCATTGAATTGTGATTCCTGCAGACACAATTCATTTACTAGTCCTAGATTATGTGGAATTACACTCTGATGGGGTTATTTATTGTGGTCGATAGGTGAAAGACACATTTACATTTTAGATACAACCAACAACAAATCCTGGTACAAACTAACAAATCATGAAGCACTAAAAACAAATACTGAAACACAACAGCAAACCACGAAACACAACAGCAAATCACGGAACAAATTACAGAGTCCTGAAACACAACTGCACATCAGGAAACACAACAGCAAATCATGAAAGACAACAGCAAATCCCAGAACATATGGCCGGCAAGTGCAAAACAGAACAGCAAAAGAAGAAGAAAACTTCAACAAAGGCGAGCAGCTGCTAACAGCTTTCATGTGTCTTGGACCTCTCGGCCACCTTAGTTTTTTCTGTGACTCCAAAAACTATATAACAAGCAGTTTTTTTTTTTTTAATGGGGGCCAATTTACAACTAAGGTTGTTTTAAGAGGCTACACAAAAAGCAAAAGCACATCACACTGAGTCTTTCATAATTATGATTGTAATTGTCCAAATTGTTGTTCCCAGTAGGCCCACATTGTATAATATTGACCTATAAAACTGACCAACAGATTCTAATGAGGGGCTTTCAGTGAAATCCTCAAAGTAAACAAGCAAAGAAGTAATGGAGAGGACCCCCCCCCCTCATTTGCAAGAACAGGAAAAAAACTGCACACCCAGCAAGAGAAACCAACAAGCCATAAGCACGCAACAGTGTAGGCGCTAAGACAAGGACAAATATCGTAAATTATTCTGCATTAAAAAAATCTTTAGTTGAAGTTTTTATAGTTTTGATGATTTAAAAACTACAAATGTAAATGGTTAATAAACAGTTATTGGCAGTTTAAGGCTGTGTGACACAGCCACCACGTTCATTTTACGGAGATGAACCACGTTAAAAACCATGAAAGAAGTACAAGTAAACCATGCAAAGAACATGTAAATCTATGTAGAACTTGAACCATGCATGATTATTGCTCAGTTTTATATGCAATTCATTAGTGATTTGTGCATCAATTATGTAATTTTTAAAGAATAAAAGTTATACATCAGTGGTACATGCATGAAAAGTCTTTTAAACATATGTGGACATTAGTGGATGACATGGGAGTGGATTGGTCCCGCTCCCACAGAGTAATCCTGTCCTATCCAGCTCCAAGACCGAAATTTAAAATATAATCCTGACCCAGCCCACTTCTGGTAATCTGACATCCACTCCCATCCCACTCCCCTTCAAAATGATCCCGGTCCTGGCTTATTCCCTTTTATCTTTGTCATTATGTAAAACTTTAATTGGAATTGGGCTGCACGGTGGCATAGTGGTTAGCGCTCTTGCCTCACAGAAAGAAGGCCCCCTGGTTCAAGTCCCAGCTGGGGGACATGAAAAACAACATCAATGGGGGACCTTTCTGTGTGGAGTTTGCATGTTCTCCCCGTGTATGCGTGGGTTCTCTCCGGGATCTCCGGCTTCCTCCCACCATCCAAATACATGCTTCATAGGTCAATTGGTCACTCTAAATTGTCCATAGGTGTGAGTGTGAGAGTGAACGGGTGTGTGATTGAGGACATTCTACCCTGCGACAGACTGGCGACCTGTCCAGGATGTCCCGTGCCTTCGCCCACAAGTGGCCGGGATAGGCTCCGGCATCCCCGTGACCCCGAAAGGGAATAAGCGGAATAGAAAATAAATGTAAAAAAATAATAATTTATTGTAATTGTAATTTTAATGTGAAGTTTTTTTGGGGGAATTTTCACTGTTTAGGTTACAATGTAATTTATAAATACACGCTGCAGACTTCCGGTTGGGTGAGCATGGTGTAGTGACGTTGTTTTCCTATCCCACATTACTTTACCTTTTTAACGCACAGATACGGCTTTTCTTATGTGAATCTCATATTGAGTCTTAATCCTAAACCTCTGTCACTCTTATTGGACCTAATCATGCCACCAAAACATGCCAAATCGACAGACAAAACCCCGGAGCTGGAAACGCCGGCAGCTGTTAGCAGAGGCGACATAATAGCACTGCTAACTGAGCACCGGGCAACGCTGGTAGCCGAGCTGAAAATAACTTTTTTGGACGAAGTTAACAGCAAACTGGATGGATTCCAAAAAGAGTCGGACAGCCACAGTGAGCGCCTAACCTCACTTGAAGAGCATGCTGATGCAATTGACCAATGCGTGGCCAGCCTTGAAGCTACGTGCACCATGCTAAAGTCTGCTAATGACAAGCTAAAAGCTAAGCTGGTGGATGTAGAAGGAAGACACAGACGTCTCAATGCACGCTTGGTAGGCCTGCCGGAGGGGATCGAAGGGCCCCAGCCATCCAAGTTCTTCTCGCAGCTACTTCAGGACGCCTTTGGCCGAGAAGTTTTCCCCACTCCGCCGGAATTAGACCGAGCCCATCGCAGCCTACTTCCCAAACCGGGCCCCGGGGAGAGACCGCGGCCTGTCATCATATGTTTCCACCGGTACCAAAACAAAGAGCTGCTGATTCGGGAAGCCAGAAAACGAAGAGAGGTGAAATACCAGGAAATGGCTTTCCGAGTATATGAAGACTACAGCCCTGAGGTGGTGGAACAGAGGAAAGTTTATAAAACTGTGATGTCAGACATGTATCAGAAAGGCTTGCGGCCCTCTCTGCTCTACCCAGCACGATTACGCATCATCAAAACGGATGGCACCCGTGTCATGTTCAACTCTGTGGATGAGGCTAAAAAGTTTGTGGAGGACTTTGGACGAGATTAAACTGTCTACTTCAGGTGAAGTATGGAGCTGCTCTAATGCCAAACCATTAGCGTGTAACTAAGCTCGATGCTCCATGCTCCACGCTACAATCTGCTAATAATTGTTTACAATGGGTATTTCATAAATACTCTTTAAGATATTACGTCTATTCCTTACTTGCTGTTTCTGTGTGTTTGTTTTAAAGTTTACCTTTTTTTCTTAAACTTTAGTTTAAGAAAAAAATATAGTTATAGTATTTATATAGTTTAATTTACTATATAAATACACGCTGCATATGATGTTGCATCACCATCCACCTCAATTCTCATAATTTTTTTTAATTCCATCTAAACTTCCCTACCACTTCTATGAACTTAGCAGAAGAGTCTTTCATCCTGACTATTTGCTGGACGTCATTTTTTTCAGTTGTCGTATTCACCGTGGGTTGTAATTCTCTCTATCGATATATGATTGCTGCAGTTTAGATTTAAGCGGGAAACCTGTCATGGTGCCTCAGTCTGTCTCTCCTCCCTTCCCCACTCTGCTCTGCTTTCCTGATTGGACCCAGCTTTGGACGCTCACCTCATCATCCACCTGCCTCCATAAGGAGATCCAGTCCCAGCATTCATCGCCAGTTCGTTGCCCATTAAAGACCAATTACCATGAGCTGTCCTCCTGGGTCCTTCCATGCATGAGCAGTGCATCCTCAATCCTCAAGAGCGGCACTAAGACTAATCCACAACCAAAACTAATTGGTTGGCTCCTGCTCCGGTAAAAATTTGATTCTGTTCTCTCCCAGTCCTGTGATTAAAGGCAGAGACAACTCCCATCCTATGACCCATGGGAATCCCCCCAAAAATTTCAACCTCTAGTGGACATGTGTGTAACGGTCACTTTGTTTTACTTTTATTCATAGAAGACAGTTCCCAAAGCTAAGCAGCTGTGTCAGAAGGGACAATAAAGTCAACACAAAAACAGCAAAATTAGACCCTAAAAACACAAACATTTGTAAACGCAACTTTTCTACAGCTTTCTTAGCAGTTTAATTTAGTCCCAACACCAAAGGACACATTGTGTGCCCTTGAAAGCAAGTAAACAGATAGGAATGCATCAATTCAACAAAGTTTTCACTTGAAAGGAGACAGACAAAAAGGAGCTGTTAGTCAGCACTCTCCCTCACCCTGCAGGAGCAGCAGTTTGCAAGTTTGAAAGCTTGCAGAACAAATCACGCCGACTGGCAGTAGTCCTTGATTCCCAGTTTAGACCTGGTGCTGGCGCCCAGTGCAGTTTGCAAACACCACCGTCTGTGGAAGCAAACACTCTGCTGCTGCTTGTTATGCATGGCGCCAATCCCTGAACTGGCAACACGCACCGACTGCGTGAGTGACCTCTGATCGTACAGCAGGCAGCGTCTGGTAAACAATGCTCTCAGATGAGCTGTTATCACCTGGACTGGTGCCATGGTGCAGGACCTTTTAATAGAGATTGGTTTATCTTTTTATGAGGATTTATTGGAAGGATGGATATTTCAGACAGACTTGATAACAAGAGCTGAGGGACACACAGCAGGACTTGGAGTGTGTGAGTGAGCATGTTTTCCTGTCATCCGAAGACTCAAACGAGAAGAATGTTTGTTGGATCACGGAAAGCAGCTTTTAGATGCCTTCCTCAAGGACACAAACACACAAAGCCAACTAAACACTCAAAACTTTCAAATCAATGCAGTTTCTGTAAAAGGTTTTACAGAAAAGCACCAATTAATTATCAACGTTAAAACCTCCTCACTTACTCTAATATGAGACGCAAGGACCTCAGTGTTATGAACACCAAAAGACTACACATTTTTGTAGGTTACATTTATTGTCTTCCTTAATCTGTAAAATGAGAAATTAAAATAGATTTATGAGCAGACTTGTTTGACCAGTCAGGAAGCAGACAGTCTGTCAAAAATAAAGAAAAAAAAAATCTGAACAGCAAGGATAAGTAAGGGTATAGTAGGTGAAACCTCCCCAGATCCTGGGGACTACACGCAAGGCTTGAAAGTGTCATGTTGCCTGTCAGCTACTCTCCCCCTCCCCATCCTTCTCTGTTCTGGATGCGACCAGCTGCCTTCACTTACCTCATCATCTCCGCCGCCTTCTTAAGGAGCACCTGGATCATCATTCGACGCCAGTTCGTTGTTCCTCCTATGGTGCATAGTCTGGTCAGCTCATGTTCCTGAACGTTGCCTAGTTTCGTATTGCTCATTGTGCCCCTCGCTCTGTCTCAGGAAAAGTCTCCCCGGATACTCACCTGGTCGCTGTACTCCCCGTGCTTCGCTCCTGGATATCCGCTGCAATACTCCTCCAGCCAGCCGCCGCACCTCCTCCTGGAAAGAAGCCATTATTCACCTTCCACTACATTAAATTATCTTAAACTTAACTCGCTGTCCGAGTCTCCTTCCGGGTTCCAGCGTTTGGGTCATTTTTAACTTACGTCATATCATGACAGAAAGTGTTGTTCATGTCATAAGTGTGCCTTCGTGCTTGCAGCCTGACTGCTATAAATGTGGGGTATTTAGGATGGGGTGTGTAATTATGTTTCAGTTTGTTGTTATCCTCTGTTTCCAGCTCATTGTCTCCTGGGATTTTTTCCTTGCAGTTACTTTTCTCTCCCACCTGGCATCTTATTGGCTACACCTGTGTTCACTCATGTCATCAGTCCACCTGTGTATATAGTCTGTTTCCTCCACTCTTTGCGAGATTGTTTTGTCTCGCCTCTCGAGTCTCATGAGAAATCTAGCCATGGTTCTCATTCAGTTCAGTGCTGAATTAAAGACTTTAATTCTGCATTCCTGCATCCTGCATTTGTGTCCGTAACAGGGATCCTGACAAAGGATATTAGACAGAGTGTAGCTTTAATGGGCACTTACGTATCACCTGCACACCCTATGCTTTTATTAAGTTCGAGCAGGTGTTTACCTTTTAAAGACCCACTGATGGAAAGGAGTTTTGGTGTTTTTAACACTTTTCATTTTTCTCAAGATGGAGGACATATATGAAGAAAATTAAGTTTAAATCTACATTTCTGACTATTGAAATCATTGCGAATCTGGATTAGATGAAAGAAATGCAGTTTTGAAAAGCTTTGTTGTTGCGTAAAAACTACAACCGGTGGGCCACGAGCCCCTTGCTCCGCTTAATTCTGATGCCTCAACTTGCACAACTAGATCCATGTACATCTTCATTTTCCTCCTCCGAGCTGGCATATAGCTCGCCATTTTAGTTGCAGCGCTTAAAGTTGGGAGGCCCTGTTAGCCAGTGGGAAAAAGCGTGTACAGATGGATGACGGGAAGTTGGGTTGGGGTGCTCTGCACCAACACTCCCACCCACAAATCAGGTGAATTTTTAATGAACTCCTCCCACTCTGTAAAACTGTCGTAAAAATGTCAAGTTTCTCAATTTTGCCTAAAAGCTGCATAATTATAATTAAAAGACCTCTGGGAATCCTCTAAAACAGATTGAAGTGGGACTTTAAGATGTTTTCTGATCATTTGTTGTCATTTGTGATCATAAATTGCAAAATATAGCAACACTGCATATTTTGTATTTCCCCTAAATCTTAATGGACAAAGTGGTATCAATACTGTCCATTAAATACAGTCATATTTTCCTATAGAAACAGCTTGTGGGTTAATACACACATTTATGTCTGCATGAAACATAACATGAACAAATAGGAACTCCTACTATCACTATACCCATTGCCTTTCTATTTTCTCCTCTGATTGTTCATTTAAACAACACTGAGAAATGATTGGAAGTAATCCATCTTCAACATTAAAAATGGTAACTAAGAAACTCCCTACATCCAATATTATAAGAAGATGACGTTTGAGTTTGTCAGCCTTAAAAATAGGAAGGTTTTGGGTGTTTATATTTAAGATTTCACTAATCCCATTATAAAGCGTGTCCAGAGCTAATTAGCTTTTACCTGAACCAAAGTGAAGAGCTTCCAGTCAGAAATGAAAAAACAGTAAAAGCATAAAAGTGCTTAAATCCATTAGTATAAAGACATTTTTCTATTTCAACACGTTTAAGCACAAATACACATTTTTTATGGGTTAATAGCTAAAGCGTACCTGCCTTTGAGAGATTTTAATACTAAGTTATAATGGAGCTTTTCCTTTAAAGAAAAAAAACTCTCCATTTTTAGTATTTGAGTCATTTTTACAGAACTCTGAGGACAAAGAGCGTCAATTTACTGAAGCTAAAAGGGAGAACATTATCTTAGGAGACGAAAATGTAAAGAAAAAAAAAAACTACAGTATTAATGAGGTTTAAAATGCTGACTTTTTTTTTTCTAAAAAATAGTTTAGTTGATTTCAAAGCTGCAGCTGTAGCAGAAAAAATAAAAATAAATGATAGCCAAAACAGCTGGACAAACTATTTAAGCCTTAGTTACATGCACCCCTACAGGGGTAGATCCGTACAAGTCCTGCAGGTTTTTGGTTTGTCTGGATAGTCAATGAGCCAGCTGCATCTCAAGGGGAGCTGAGGTGTGTTCATGGTGTGTCAGTTTGGCAGCAGTGAGTTTTGGGTGTTTTGGTGTGTCAATAGTTCAACAATCTGAACTTTGGTTAACGCAACGCATGTTTTTTGCCAACCAGAGACTCAGCTTTGCCAAGGGACGTGTCGATGACGTGATCAGCAGATTGAGTCCAAAACCAACATGAGGGATAAGATAATTACTCCTAAACTTCTTTTAAACTTCATTTTGATTTTTTTTTTCATTGAAACAAATAAAAAGATATTCTAAGTTTAATTTTGTTTTTCCACTTACACTAATGCAGGACAGCAAATCATCAACTGGGTCACAGAGACGGAAGTACCGCTGAAAGCGGCGTCATTCAGACAAAGGTGAAGCTCACCGCACTGGGAGTCTTTAAATGATCTCATGAACACAGACGTGGAAACAAGGTTACTAATGCTTTTGTAGAGCAGGTCAGTACCAGCGGAAAGCAAACCTGGAAGGGGAAGGCAGCTCAAAGGCAAAAGACTTTCAAGGCCTGGCGACAGGACAGAGTTGAAGACGACATGACACTGACTGAAATGCTGCAGCTCCATATGAAGGAAGGCACACAGGTGGAGTAAATCAGCTGATTGCACTGCTGAGAGGAGCTGCCAAGGCGGAGTTGCCCAGGATCATGACAGTCAATGCATCCCTGCAGCGATCAGGCTAAAAACTTTTGGCAGTTGCTCCTCCCACAGATTTAAATTTGACAATCGTCTAAAGAAAGGTTTTTCACACAAGTTTGACGTCCACATCGCGTTTGGTGTGATTGCACCATAAGTGGCCCAAAGGATGTCCACACAAACTACACTCTGATTGACTAATTTCCTAAATTCTAACAGTCAGGCTACAGACCAGGAGCACACAGTCGTCATTTCAACAGTGCTAACGGGTCCCTTGCAAAGTGTGCAGAGTTTGGGAGGTTGAAAAAATGAAATACCCGTACGACAGGCCTGCCTCTCACCTACATGTACATCATCCCTACTTGTTTAAGGGTTCACTAAAAGCTGTTGTATGGAGCATGCCTGTAGAAAGAATTGTGTATGAACATTTTTGCTCCATTGGCTCATTGGGCGGTCTACATCCTTGATTCTTCCTGGCTACCACAGGTTTGCCTCTTTTATGCCCACGGACAGCCTGTCTCCACCTGTAGTGGCAGTTTGGACTCAGGGCTTATCTTACATGATATTTATAGTAGAGGTAAGATCGGGCCTAAAAAATCTAGCCCGACCCGACACAGGCCCGTGGGCATTAAAGCCGAACCCAACCAATTAACTTAATTTGCAGGCCCGAGCCCGAAGCAAAAACCGAAATTTCAATTTATCCCATAGTATTTTTGGCAGAAAAAAAACGCCAGATTTCTTAAAGGTAAAATAATCTACATATTTTTATGATCATGAAAGTTATTTTCTTTCGAACAGAGAGTGGTCGCTGTAGCCGCGCGCGTAGTCAAGCTCCCTGTTGTGGCATAGAGATCTGCCGGAAGCGCTGCACATATGTTCCTCCTTACATGATAAATGCATTTGCACAACAAAATAACGCTGGAACACAGAATAAGAGGCCAGACAAAGAGAGTGAAAGAGAGATCTGGATGCGCACTCGCTTCATTACGTGGAGAAGTTCTGCAGCCGCGGTGCGTTTTTGCCTTTTCAGTTCCCCTGTCTTAAGTTTATCCTTGACTTCTTGCTGCTCCATATCGGGGATACCCAAGCAAAATAGATGCGGGATTGTGGAGGGAAGATTAGATTCACAACACGTGCGCAGAGCTGCGGGTGGCTGGCGCCCCCCTCTTTCCGCCAGTTGCTGGACCACAGTGTATGTCAATCAACGGTGGGCTGGTGACTGGTGGGAGGGGGCGGGGTCTACCTGTGTGTGTGTGAGTGCGTTCGGTGAACGTTCTCCCTCTGAGTAAGAAGAAGCTGGCTGTGCCTTTCGGTTCGTGCGGTAACTGTTCTGACATACAGGATTAATAAAGACCTATTTGAAAATCGCCCGCCTAAGGAGCTTCTTTGCAGCCATTACAATATATTTATTAAAAAAGTCAGCGAGAGAGAAGCCCGGCCCGAACCGACCCGAACGTAATGATTGTCATTTAGTGTCTGACCCAACCCGAAATTCGGGTTCTGACTCGGACTACGGCTTAAGATCTTACCTCTAATCTATAGTGACCCTTCCAGGATGTATCCTACCTTTCCTTTTAAAGTTGTTGGGATAGGCTCCAGCAACCTTGTGACCCTGCACAGGAATAGAATACGGAAGGAAAGCATTTGTAGCTCATTGGAACAGTGAAAAGGGCAGTGTATGTGCCAACATTTTATGAACAGCCAGAGTCTGGGACCACCAGAAATTCTCTGAGAGGTAGGGTTATGCTTGAGCCAAAACATATTGTCATGGATTTCATCCTAAGCCTTGAGGTAATATAAAAGATCTGAAATGTGGAAGAAGTGTGAAACCATTCTTTCAATGCCTTGAGCGCATCAAGCCCCATAATCCAGTGTGTTTGGGAGGCTTCAGATCATCAACTTCCTCTCATTTTAGCTAAAAATATGTTAATAAATAATTTAACGCAAGGAGAAGGATGAATAATATAGGAGACCAAATATTATAGCATTTATTATGAGGTCTGGTAAGAAGTGGGCGATAAGGGTGAAGACATTAACTGCACTCTGTGGCCTTCCCCACCTCCTCAGCTGCATTTCATATCAACAACCCGCTTCGCTCCAGGCAGAGCATTTGTATTTCTTAGACACTGTTCTGCAAATTCAATCTCTCCATCTCCATCACCACCGTCTCTCCTTCAGCCTCTACCGCAGACAATAAACAGCTCCACCTCCCTTATGCTTTCCAATTAAATCTCTTCCATTTGTAGACTTGGAAATGCCACCATTAAGTGAATTATTGTTGAAAACGGAGACTGATAAGAGAAGGGGAGGTGTTGGGGAAGAAGCTTCTTTGAGCCATGTGTGAACTTAAGACAATGTATACTCTCAGTACTGAAAGGAGGGGAATTGATGGATGGAAAAAGGGGGAACAATGCATAAGACTGACAGAGAAAGAGACAGAGGTTGATGCATGACCCCCACTTTCTCAAGGCTTTGCAATAAAAGCCAGCGGTGTGGTGTTCTCTGTCTCTGTCACATTAAAAGTAAATAAGACTAATGGCATGATGCCTGAAAACTCCACAGGGCTACACTGCCCCAGAGGGAAATGTGTGTCTAAGTGTTGCAGGCACATACATGCTTAGTTGTACCACTCCACAATGCATTCTTGCATAACTGGCCTCATGATGTATTCAAGTGCTGGCTTTAAGTCCTCGCTCTGACAGGCGCTTGGGGTTTTAAGGGAATTGAACAATTTGTGACACAGGTCCATCAGTCTGGACTGATGGTGGGGGAAACTTTTTAATTATACTTGTGTCTAACTTATCCAAAGTAAGTGCAGGAAAGCTCTTCATGCAGCCGTGGGTTTGACTTATGTTGTCCTAACTACAAAAAAGCCTGAGGTGCCTTGATGTTACACTGGTCTATGTGAAAACTAAGTTGTTATAGTGAAAGTGACTATGGACACAGTCAAAACTAATTTTACATGAGACATATAAGTTCAGTTTATCTGTGAAGATAGGAACCTTAGCTGGTCCCATTAACTGTATATGAGAACTGGACTGAGTGACTCCTCCTCCCTCACGTTCCAAACATACAGTACAGTGATCCCTCGCTATAACGGTTTACTTTTCACGGTTTCGTTACTTCACGGTTTTGCATCCTGCATTGTGTTCTGCATTCTGATTGGCTAAAAAGTCACTCTGCTTCTTCTCTACCTGTCCGTCAATAACGTTGCAGTTTAATATGTACACGTACGTAAAACAGCTTGTCAAATGTATATTATGTACGTGCAAATTCTATTGATGGTGGCATGTCGGTGCATAAGGATCTTTTTTCAAAGAAGAAAAAAGAGCGACAACAACTGCCTATAACGATGTTCTTCTCCCGAACAAACACAGCTGCTGCTTCAAAAGAAAAAAACACTGCAGAGCAGATTCAGGATGCAGCTGTCATGACTTGAAGGATTGACAGACCCAGACGCTGAAACCCAGAATGAGGACAAGGAGGTGAACGGTGAGTAAAGGGTTTTATTTTCTTCCAGGAAAGTTGGTGTGGCTTGGAGGGCAGCTGGAGAGAACAGCGGCTTGTGGCGTGGCTGGAGGTAAGAGCGCAGCTTGGCAGAGCTTGAGGTTTCCACCGGACTGTAGGAGGACTCGGACTGACATCCACCTGGGGACACTGGAGAATGAAATCCTGAGACAGGGGGAAGAACAAGATTAACTCTGAGGCCAGACCTTGTAGAAACATGAGCTAGACTTAAAGGCCAGGTTTAGTACATAAGAGACAACGAACTGGCGTTGACTGATGGGTCTGGAACTCATGAAGCATAAGGCAGTGGCGTGAATTGGTGGTGGTGGAGTCAGGAGCAGAGCAGGAGGGGAGAGAGAGGGCAGCTAGGCACCTTAACAGTACCCCTCAACGACCGCCTCCTAGGTGGTCAGGCGGCGATCGGCGGAGTGGAGCACGGTGAAGTCTGTGATGAGGAGGGGTCCGTCGGGCCCAGGAGGCCGGGACGCTCTCGGGGCGTACCCTTCAATCAGCGAGAGTGCTGAAGGCGCGACCCGTAATCGGGCTATCAGGATCACGATGCCGATATAAACCGGACGCCGTCGATGTCTGGCCCGGGAGGTGGGGAAGCTGACCCGGAGCACAAAGTCTTTATCAGAAGACTGGCTTGATTGTGAGATGTGTGGAAGAGGATATGAATTTTGGCCTTGACGGGGCTTAGGCGGACATGAGGGGTTAATAACATCAATGATGTGCGGGACGATGTACCTGCGGAAAAGGGCGTGGCGCAGATAGGAATGTTCTGGCTGGCCATACCTTTTAACCTGGTCGATTTTCGGGTCCCTACACCTCGTCGGGATTACGCCGTCCGGTAATTCGTTCTCCTTAGTGCGACCCAGCTGCCTTGGTCTGTTGCCACCGTGCTGACAGCGGCGGGTAGTCCTGCACAGAGGGCACAGCCAGGTCGAGTTAAGTTGAACCAGAACAGTGGTACTTAAGAACCCGAGGAAGCCTCAAATGGGAAATTCTGTGGCGGAAGAGGATGTGGTGTGGGCATACTCGACATACTAGGTAACTTTCGACCAGTCAGCGGGGTTGCTCGGCAGCGATACAGCGGAGGATGCCTCGGTTCTGATTGCGCGTTCTGCCTGGCCGTTAGACTGGTGGTAACCTGGCGTGAGGCGGCTATAGCAGCTCCAGGGCAGAACAGAAGGCCTTCACACCTGGGGAGGCGGTGGAATGCATGATCGAAACGCGATGTCGGATGGAATGCCATGATGTCTGAAAACATGATTAACCAAGACCTCCGCCGTTTCAGTGGCAGTGGGCAGCTTGAGGGAGAGGGATGAAATGACAGAATTTAGAGAACGGTCGATCACGAGTAAAGCGACAGTGTGACGGCAGGTCAGGGAGACCGGTGGCGAAGTCACGCGATGTGGGATCCCGCAGACGGCGGCTGGGCGTGGGTAGAAGGATGGAAAGCCCTGAAGGTGGTGGTGAGCTGACCCGAGCAGGCGCCAGATCGGAACATGCGACCTTGCGCTACTCCCTAGCGTCATATTTATAGTCGACAGAAAAGCGTCTCGTCTCAGACTGATGGTTGATATGCCCCCCATGGCGGCCGTCGTGAAGATGTGAGCCACGTGATAGCTTGTCCCGGACCTGAGGGAACTTCAAGACAAATATGATGCCATCAGGAGAGGAACAGGGTGATTAGGTTCCTCACCTTGGCCTGGATGACTCTTGCCTCTATGTCTGATGGGTTTCCAACCCACACAGGTGGGGGGCGGGATGCTGGTGGCGGGCGTGGATTCCAGTGGAGCAAGATTTTTTAGGCTGACAGGGCATCTGGCTTTGTGTTGCAGGGCCCAGGGCCCCGATGCGTGATGGTAAAGTTAAAGCAGTCAAAAAAGTAGCACCAGCAGACTGTAGAATTAAGCCTCTTAGCGGTGTGAGAATATGCAAGGTTTTGTGGTCTGTCCACACAATGAAGAGGTGAAGGCAAGCCACTCCAGCCAATAGCGCCATTCTTGAGTGCCAGTTTAATAATGAAAGTTGATTACCCACATCATAATTCCTCTCAGCCGGGGAAAGCTTCTTGGAAAAGAAGGCGCATGGTTTAAGTTTGTTGGTGCCCACTTCCCTTTGGGTTATTTTCCCAACCCCAGAAGTCCGATAAACCTCCCACAATAAACTATCTGTCTGGGTCGGGCTGAATTAGGATGAAACGAGAGACAAATAACTTTTTAAAGGTGAGTGAAGGCAGATTAGGCGGTGGCGTTCCAGGAGAATAGCAACAGTGGATCATGAGTTGAGTGGCGGGCAGCAATCGAGACTATAGTTCCTAAATGAAGCCTATAAAGTTGTAAAGCCCAAAATTGCTGGAGCTTTGCGTGTGGTGGGAGAATTCCCACTGGGATCTGACACCTCCTATCTTAGCCGGGTCAGGCAGGATGCTGCCGACTTCAAATATGTAGCCAAAATGGAGCGGAGGTAGTGTAAGCGCATTTTTACGCTTTGTGAATAAGGTGGTTTCTCAGCCAGGCGGCTGTAGCACAGACCTAACGTGACCTTCATGTTGGGTGGTGTCTTTTGAGTAGATAGGTATGTAAATCGAGGTAGGCCGAAGACAAAAGGTGAAAATCTAAGGCGTCATTAACTAAGCGTTAGCAGAGGCTCTGACCCGGGCGTTAGTTAACCCAAGGCATGGCAAGAGATACTCATAATGTCTGAATTTTGAAAGCGGTTTTCCATTCATCCCCCTCCTTTATCATCTTGAGATGGTAAGCGTTCTTGGTCGAGTTTAGAAAAATATCTGACGGATAGAGTCAAAAACCCAGGCTGAGGAGGGTAAGTATTTATCTTTAATAGTGATTTGGTTTAACTCGATAATCAATACAGGGTCTGGGACTTGTCCTTTTCCTCCTGAAAAAACCCAGCCCAGAAGAAGGAGGGCGGATGTGCTGACCTCTTGGATATATTTTTCCGTAGCAACTTTCTCTGGGCAGATAGATTAAATAACACGTCCTTTGGGTAAAAAGTAGCACCATCTAACTGGATGGGCAGTAATAGGAGTCTATGAGGAGGGAAGAAAGCGCTTTGGACTTGGAACCGCGTAACTGAGGTTGTGGTAACACTCTGGAACATTACTGAGATCCGTGTCTTCCGATTGACCTAGGGGAGTTATTTCACGGTAGGGACAGCTGGCGAAGACAGTTGGCGAGGCAAAACTCCATCAGTTGATAATACAGTGAAGTTGGTCAGTCGAACTGGGGGTTGTGTTTTCCTAAGCCAAAACCTAGACCACAGGATTTTTGGGGGGTGTGGTGATGAAGAACTGGTGTCTTCCTGTGATTACCAGAGGTGATGGGTAATAGGGGACGATGAGTTATGAGGGACAGTTGTTGTCCTTCCCAGCCTGCGGCTCTAACAGGAGAGTCGAGTTTTTCAACGGGGAGCGAGGCGAGAAACAATGCTATGGTCAGGAAGGCTTTGTTCGGCGCCTGGATGTGGGGCCTGAGGTTTAATAATGGCATGATTACATAACTTGACAGGAAGAAAAAAGTTCTTAACAGAGCGATAGGGTACCCGCCATGACTGTCTTCTGAAGTGGGGGTTTCTGGAGTTTTGAGCGCCAGCTCACATTGATGTACCTGATGCTGGTGGCCGCGGTAAACTCGCACCCTCCTTTTACGTTCCTCGGCGGAGATCCGTGAGATGCCGATCTGCATGGGCTCCTCATGAGAGCGATGTGATCCTTCTGGAGGACAGGAGGGGGAGAAAAGAGCATCAGCAGCCGGTAATATGGGCTTAGGTGTCTTATGTGCCTGAGGCGGCTTTTCTTCTTGTGGCTCGGCGCTGAGCGTCGGGCGCAGGAGAACTGCGGAGACAAGTTCTTAAGTTCTGGCGGGTTTCTGGCTGCGTGCATAAGTGATCCTTTATGTTTTCGTTGAGGGACTGATAGAAGACACCGTGGAGTGCCAGATCAGCCCAGCCGGCTTCACGCCAGGATTCTGAAGTTGATGATATGATGGCTGACGAGCGATTCTCTCACTGTCTGAGCGAGGAGTTTTCTGGTGGCTTCTTCCATAGCTTCTTTTGGCTGATAAGACACCGGAAGCCGGAACTCCTTGTAAACGATCAAGCGGAAGGTGGTAATGGGATTGACTAAGAAAACTTGGGCCCACTGCAGGCTTTATTTCTCAGGGAGTTGACGATTAGAGTGATTTTGCTGGGATCAGAATAGTAGTACCTGGGAGCTTGTTGAAACAGAAGTTGACATTGGAGGAGAAATCCGCCGCATGCTTCTACGTCACCGTACAATGGTTCGGGTTGCAGGCGAAAATTTTCCGGGGTCGGAGCGGAAGCTTGGCCGGAAGTAGGAAGTGTTGCTGTGGCGACAGAGTTGAACATTGTCGCGGGTAAATTCATTAATGTTTCAAATCGCACCATTGGAAGGCTGTGAAAGTGGGTCTTCCACAGATCTTAGACATCCGAGAAATGGCGTTGGAGTGCAGTTCCAAAAAGATTGCTCACTGTGTGGCGAAGTCCTTCTGGGTCAGCTGGGTCAGGAGTTAGGCCAGTTCGTTCTGTCATGACTTGAAGGATTGACAGACCCAGACGCTGAAACCCAGAATGAGGAAAAGGAAGTGAGCAGTGAAATGGTTTTATTTTCTTCCAAGGAGAAAAGTTGGTGTGGCTTGGAGGGCAGCTGGAGAAGGGCAGCGGCTTGTGAGGCGTGGCTGGAGGTAGGCGCCAGCAGCAGGCGCAAGGTTTCCACGGACTGTAGGAGGACTCGGACAGCATCCACACTGGGGACACTTGGAGAATGAAATCACCTGAGACAGGAGAGTAAGATTAACCACGAGGCCAGACTTAACATGAGAAACTTTATGGCTAGACTTAAGACCAGGTTTGAGTCACCATAAGAGGGCAACAGACTGGCGTTGACTGATGGGTCTGGAACTCCTTAGAGCATAGGGGCAGTGTGGCGTGAATTGGTCCCAGCTGGTGGAGTCAGGGAGCAGAGCAGGAGGGAGGAGAGACTGACAGGCACCATAACAGCAGCGGCTCCAGTCTGAGGAGCCAGTGAAGAGCACGCCTGAGTCACTAATTGTCGGCTATGCTTTGTATTTTTTTTAATAGTTTAAAATTTCCTCCGTTTAATCCAGTACTACAAGATTAGGTAAGTGGCAGGGAGCTAATCTCCAGCGATTTGGAAGCCTTCTGTTCAAATCAATGATTAAATGATTATTTGACAGTACAGAACGAAAGTTATTTGTTGAAACGTTTTAAATGCTTTAATTAGTGAAACAAATGCTTGAGCCTGCAAAATGGTTTGCTCTTTCTTTTCAATGTATAATAGAGTATTTAATTGTATAATAATTGTAAAATAAGAGTTTTTCTACTTCAGATTTTTGCCTATCAGGGTTCTTTCTGGAAACGTAACCCCGTGAAAAACAAGGTTTACTGTGCCGCAGAATCCAGAAGCTAAACCCCTGGGCTTCTGTGAAAGTGCGGCTATTACTCGGTTGTTCTAGCCTGAACCATCGATGTAAGCGGGCCAGTTGCTCGTTTATGTTTTCCTCACATAAACTGGCCAATCAGATGCCTCAATAAAAGTATGGGGTCTTGCATCCAACGTTTGGCAGGTTTTGTGTTTTCTGCTTTCAAATGGTAGGGATTATGGCCTTCCAACAAGTTCATTCAGCAGATGGTGAGGGTGGATGCCATGAAATGGTAACTCAGACCAACAGGACTTATCACTAACAACTGCAGCGATCATAAGCTCAAACATTGCGTTTCTGTATCACTTAAAAATGGCAGAAAAATCGATTTTATTTCCTTTGAACCGCAAGTACACATTTTCTTTGAGTGATGTCACTCACTCGGTCCAGTTCTCTTATACAGTCAATGGTTTGCTCCTCTGATGCTTGTTGTTTCCAACGACTAATATATTTTTTACATGCTAGAATATTGTGAAACAAATAGTTTAAAAACAGTTTATTAGAGTTAAAACTTTTTTACATATAAAAAGATCACAAAGCACAATCGCATGACTGCAAAGTGTTCAGGGTATTGGTCTATTGGAGGTAAATTCTTATCAATAAATGATGGAGCGTATATTAATAGTCATGGTGTGAATGATGGTTGCTGTAGGAGGAGAGGTGTAGCAGATTTTTTTGCCAAACATAAATAGTGCAGACTTGATAAGGAAAAGGATGGCCGAATAGTGCAAGATCACAGTAAAACACTTCGACAGAAACAAGAAACTACACAACATAGACTACAGCCAAAAAGAACCAACAGGAACAAGATGGATAGAATGGCATGGGTTTATCAAAAACGAAACAAGGTGTAATTTTCTACATTATAGTTAAATAATTGTCCAAAAGTTGAAAAAAAAGCAACACAAAGGCTGGAAACAGTAGGATGGATGAATATTAAACCTTCAACCAAAAGCTGCTGATGTGTGTTCATCAAAAGTATATATTCCACCATATTTTTAAAGGAAGATGCTGCTTAAATTTCTTTGCAGTTATTGGAAGCAAAAAAAGAAACAATTGTAAAAACAAAACAGGCAGAATTTCAAGGATAAAGAGAAATGGCATACAGAGATTTTTTATAATCAACCACAGCCATCAAAAAATGATTATTTGAAAAAAAAAAAAAAAAAAAAAAAAAAATATATATATATATATATATATATATATATATATATATATATATATATACACACACCCCAAAAGGAGATTAAGGTGAATTGCCTCAGAGATCAAATCTATTTACTTAAGGGTAGGAAAAAAATAAGCATATGTTCTTTAGTGTGGCAAAAGTAACATATTACATGGCTATTGTTTACTCTGATAGATTTAAGAAAAGCATGATGTAGGCCCTTTAACTCTTTTTACTATTTACATACCTTTCAGAAATGCTCCTTGAGAGTACTTTTGTCTTGGGACATATCACAACTTCAGGGTGTTTAACCCTTGTGCTATCTTAGATGACCCCTACATTGGCCGTGTTATTCCTGCCACTTGACAAAAGGTGGAACAAAAGGTGGAAAGATTTCATATGATCCATGGACACATGAAGATCACAAATCATTGAAGAAAAAAGGTTCAGAGCACTGTCTAGTGGGTCTAGATGACCCAACTCCCAATGTTAGAGTGCCTAGGATAGTACAAGGGTTGAGTATGCAGGGAAAAATGCAAAATCGTATGCATGTGGGAGCTCAAAGGGAGAATCCTTGCTGCAGGTAGGCTTCAGAAATTGACTCAATCTGTTTATTTTGTCTATTTCTTTAAAATATGTCTGTTGGTTCACTATACAACTTAAACGCTGAGCCATGATGATTGACTGTGAAATAACTATCATTTTCTCTTTCTTCCACATAGGAAGTGCCTACCCCCAAGAGAGGATGGTGAGTTACTGAAATGAAAACAGTTACAGTGCCAACCAAAAAAAAACCAAAAATCCCACATAAAACTCAGCTATTGGATATTGGAACACAAGAAAATCCACTGGTACACAAACAGACTCCCTTCCCTTACTGTGGAGGAACTTACTGCCTGGAAAAACCAAGAAAGACAGAGAAAGAGGAACTTCTCTACAGCTGACAGAGTTGTATTTGTACTGCATGTGTTTTCTTGAGTCTACTGTAAAGATATTCACATTGAATTAATTTAGGTCTTATTGTGGTTTATATCAAAGCACTGGGTTATAGGGCACAGTCTAAGTTATGAGTGATTTTTCGGTAATAATACATATAAAAATGCGCACCGGGTGTTAGGGAGCGAACACGTTTAAAACATACCAGTAAAACATGCATGCTAGTGTGTTTTAAAAAGGCAGCAAGAGCAAAACTGAGTTGGTTGTGATTTATCTTTTTCAGTCACAAATCAGCATCCAAAAATCCATCAAATTCCTCGAAGAGCAGTGCAAGCAGACACGTGTTGAATCTTTACTGCTTTGAATGTGCTCCACTCAGACGCGCCCTCCCCCCTACACTCAAAAAAAAAGCTGTTCGCTTTACTTAACAATGTTACATGTCAGAAGTGGTTCCCATAAGTCTCTGTCAAGTAGGTATTACTGTCGTTTACTTCATTTACTCATCTCAGTTAAGTTAGATTTGTACAAGGCTTTCTTGGTTAGTAGCTACTTGATGGATTGCTTTTGTTTTTATGTTAATATTCACATTGAACTTATGTGATGAGGTTTAGAATCAAGCCAATATAATGAATATGCATTTAAGCTATACAATGTTATTGAGTAGAATAATAGATTATGATCAAGTTGAACTTAATTGACTTTTTACTAAAAATGCCTACCGACATAGTTTACTAAAGCTTGTAAGATGGAAGGGAGAAATGAAAATAGACAAAATTAGTCGCATATCCCTTTTAATTTAGACAGCCAACAAGCAAAAGCTTTTGTAAAAAACAGTTTACAAAACGATCAACTAGTCAGCAGAAAATGCTTATTCTTGCTAATGAACAATGGGAGTAGCCAACAACAAAATTCAATCTTAACAGCACCAGCCTTCTAGAGTTTGACCACAACATCCTTCAAAAACAGGGTTTTCATAAAAAATATTTATAAAAAAGGTAACAGGTATAGCCAATCAGCAGAAAGCAACATAAAAGGTTTTAGGAAAATGCCAAAATCTCCAACCACAATGAACAATGTCTTGAGTAACAAAAGCTGGCCAATGTGTGGGACATTAGTTCAGCAACTTATTCTTCAACATCTGGACTTTTAGATTAAAAGCTGATGTGACTCAGCTCCATGAGGACCTTTTGAATATTTTTCAAAAGTGTGTACTTGAGTCAGGGGTAGCTGAGTTAGAGTCATGCATGAGGCAGCAGTGGTGCGCCAGGCACTGGCAATCTTTGGGATCGCAGACCAGCTGTAACACCTTCAACGTTGATCCCAAATACTCTGGTTGCTGACTTTTATCTTCACCTGGATGTTTGATCACATAGATTCCCCATCTGTTCCAGTTCTGCACTTGTTTCGTCAGGGTTCTCGCTCTAAAAAACATACAGAGAAAGGGGTGCTTCAATTAAATGTTTCTAAAACCATATAAGGACGTTTTTAATTCAGTCAGATTCTGAAATTTTTCAATCTTTTAATATTCATCCTTTTTCATTCATTTTCTTAACAGTTTGTTCCCTTTCGGGGTCACGGGGCTGCCGGAGCCTATCCCGGCCACTTGTGGGCGAAGGCAAGAAACAACCTGGACAAGTCGCCAGTCTTTCTGAATTTTTAAAGCTTTGAATTTAAAAACAGAAACGCCCCGAAATTTTATTTTCTATGTTTAATATTTCAATGTTCTTAATTTCGAGAATCAAAATTTCGATGGTCCACAAATCCGATGGAAAAAAATTCAGAGCTTAAAAATGCGCTTTTGTCCCAGTGGCACAGCTGCCTCACCAGAACAATTTATCAATCTGAGAACACATTGATAACCAGCCAATCATATCATGACGCATCATGACTTTTCTTATTTACATAGTTTTATTGGTCTTAAAAACGTGTCAACTTTCCTGTAAATTTTTAAATATATCTTTCAGTGGCATTCAGCCATTAAAAGTTTAACTAGTTCATCTTTAACCAGACAGCAACTGTCGCCTTATATTATGTGTTGACGAGTGTACAAAAGAAATCACCACACTTACGTTTTCATCTTAAAGCTAACTATGTGTCTCTGTGTGTTTGTGATTGGATGATGAAAATGTAAGTGTGGTGATTTATTTGGAAACCCATCAGATAGTTGCTATCTGGTTATTCGTGGTTGCTCCTTCTGAAAGATCCACTTTAGGCCCCGGAGAGGATCTTCCCTGCATTTTCCGACCAGTCAGAAAGTTCAACAACAATAGCATTCATGTTTTACAGGTGTAACATGCCCTAACACCTGGTGCGACTTTTGTATGTGTCAAATACTGAAAAATCTGCCATAACTGAGACTGCGCCCAATAACCCAGTGAAAATATGGTAGTTAAAAGTTTTAACGGCTGAATGCCTCAGAAAAAAATATTTTAAAAATTACAAGAAAGGTGACACGTTTTGTGACCAATAAAACTATGTAGATGAGGAGAGAATCAGGAGATATAAAGCAATTTCTGCTGCCATATTGGGCTCCAATAGAACATAGCAAACGCTGATGTTATGTTGGTGTCATGATGTGATTGGCTGAATATCAAGGTATTCTCAGAGTGATTGGTTGTTGTGGTGAGACAGCCGTGCCACTGGGACAAACGCGCATGTTTAACCTCCAAATTTTTTTCCATTGAATTTGTGGACCATCGAAATTTTGAGTCTCGAAATAAAAAAACACTGAAATAATAAAGATAAAAGCTAATATTTCTGAGCCTAACATTTTGCCGGTTTTAAATTCAATGGTTTAAAAAAAAAAAAATCAAAGAAAATTCAAAGCTTTGAAATTTCAGAATGAATATTAAAAGATTGAAAAAAAATCTTAATCTGATGGAATAAAAAAACTTCCATAATCATACAGTATCAACTAAATCACACAGCTTTATGAACCATAAATCTTTTCAAAGTTAAAGTCAAATTAGCTGTACGTTATTTGTTTGTTCTCCGCATTTGACCCCTCCCCTGGGGGAGCGCTGAGCTGCAGACACAGCCGCGCTCTGGGCTTAGTCTAGCAGGGAGGCATTGGGTCCCATTGTTAGTCTTGGGTATGACTCAGCCTGGATTTGAACTTACAACTTTACAGTTACAGGACAGACACTCTACCACAAGGCTGAGCTGAATACAACTCACCGTAATTGATTCAGCTACAAAATGAATCCTTGTACATGCACTGAAAAGTCAAGAAAGCTTTGACCTTGTTTCAGATCCCAGGTTACCATAATACCATCTCTACAGTAGGTGTACTAGTATAAATGTGCTGTTCATGTACAAAAAAAGGGCATAAAATAACTTACTTTATACTCATACACTAGCTTGGCAGGGTCCTCATTAAGATATGCTTCAAGGGCTTGGGGGATGCCACTTCTTTTTGCAAACGAATTATTCTGCAAAGTACAATAAGTAACAGGCTTTATAAACATATTACTGGTTTTTACAAGACAAAAGAATTCAATAAAGCCCCCATAATTTTTCTACATATCCCCCCCCCCCAAAAGATATTTAAAAGCATTGCCATAATGAGGAATTTATCATGTTTTGGGGTTCCCAAATATTTTCAATTAAAATATGCAGGATAAAACAGGATGTTTTACATTTAAAAACCATAAATATACTATAAAAATTAACAAAATAGACATAAAACTGAATACATTATTACAAGATTATGAAAACAAGATAACTGTGTAGGGAAGTATGAGAGAGACCTAGCTGAGTACTCCAGTGTTACATTATTTGTGTTACTACAAGGATGATGTGGGGATTACGGTGCAGTCTCCACAGAAAATAAGGTATCAACATACTTAATATTTGCTAATAACTATATACACACCTGGTCAGCAACAAATACAATTTCGGCTATTTTGGATCCAGCTGCGTCTCCTTTCTTGTGGAATACTCTGCTTCTTTTCGGAATAGTGGTCCAGATGAGACATGAAGTGGGATTGTTTTAATGCGTGTGAACACTGCACAGTTACCTAGGAAAAAATAACAACACAAGACATATGACAGCTTAAATGGTTACCTCAAAACAAAATTACAAAAGTCATAGTTTTTGCTGTATGGCCTTTTGGCTTTGATGTTCCCAATTTTCTGAAATACTTATCTATATTCCTTCACAATTAAGCAGAAATCAGTACTTATGTTTAAATACTTTTAAAAAGGAGCATGTAGCTGCATGTGTAGTCAAAAAAAGACGGTGGAGAGACAAGTCGGTGCTCAACTCGCCCTCCCCCCACTCCTGTCAATCATTGTTAGCAACTTTAAAGAACTTGCGTTTAAGCTAGCTAGCACTCACATTTGCGTTCATAGAACTCGACTGTTAGGTATTTTTTGTTGTATAAGCTGTCCTCCCTAATCTTAACCTGATACTCGTTTCAGCACGCTTACAAAACAACTTATTTCTCTTACAGAATCAGATATTTCATACAAAAACATCAGTCCGAGCCGGTGCATAATTAGCAGCTTAAAATGAAATTACACTTCAGTCTCCACCTCAACATGACATAAAAACAGTATAACAACTTTTTTTTATCAAAGTTAATGGCATTAAAAATGTCAATTACCGCTTTTATGTGGCTTTCATGGAAATAGTTTTGAAAGATGGCACAGTGTCTGCTCCTTCCGTTAGAACGAGAAGACGTGTGGCGGGAGTCACAAAGTCTCGCGTGACTTTGAATTTGATGACGCAAGATTCATGGGATGTCATGCTAACATAACAGAGTTAAGTTGGGGAAACTAAAAGAGTCAAGTAAACTTGGCATCGTACATTTTTACGTTGAAACAACACAACTTATTCAAGTTGATATGAGAAACTCACAATTTTAAGTAATTCAAAGGTAATAATATTATTTATATCCAACAGCAGTGATAATTCAGTTTTTTGAGTGTACCTTCTTGCATCGCGCAAGGTCAGACACACCGCTTTTAGCACACACACACACACACATCCCACAACACATCCCACAACACACGTTAGCCCAATTCATTCACAAATCATATCGTAATTTGCGCAGTGCTGCCTCCCACAACAATAAAGGCCGACTTTTCTTGCCCCGTTGAGCATATCGCTACCGTGTTAGTCTTGTTCTTCTCGACAGTGGGACTCATAGGGCCCTCCAACATTTTGGAGAAAATCTAAGACTTTTAAGTGTGCCTTATGGTCGTGAAAATACTGGAATTGGAGTTTCATTGCCTTAATTATGTGACACAAAGTCTTTCATACATTGGAAAAGAGCTGTGAAACATCCTTGCTCAACTTTTAAAATTCATGCCGTAATTCAAAAGTGCATTTGGTCACTTTTTTGAAATGTCGTTTAATGATGATTTAATACTGTCTTATGGAGGACAGTAGAGCTGTTCATCCCAATGCTCCAAACAAAATTTTGGATGTGGTATTTTATTCTGAAGTTTTAATGGCTGGTCAGTTGGAGGCAACAAATGAACTCTGACCAGAAAATAAAGAAAAAACTGGGTCGTCTTGGTCATTTTCACTTTTATGTAATTATAGGAGCCTTCACCTTAACTACACTTTGTAGTCCTTCTAAAGCTTTTACTTAAATTAAATGAGTTTCAGACTTGCACTTTGCGATTCACAATTCAGGTTAATTTATTGCATTCAATTCTTTCTGCTTTGGTCCATAGTAAGTCTGTCTGCATTCCCATTCCAAGTGAACCATGCAAGAGTTTTATTTACTCTACTATACTTTCATTTAAGAAAATTCAGACCCTTGTTCAAAGGCTCATTTTATCCAGCATGCATGCTTTTTAAATACAGTTACTTGTCCGAAGAAAATAACGCTGGAGTCAATCGAAACTGCCAAAGTGAATACTGAAGGCTGATGGTGAACATGTGGCGTGAAGTGAAACTCCTAGATGTCACAACCTCACTATCGCAATTAGCTTTAATCCAGTAAATTTAGAAAGATGGCACTGGCAAGCCAGAAAGATAAATTAGATTTTTGTGAGATTTCTTTATGCTGTTTCAACCTAAAGTTTTATTTTTCCAACTCTTTTTTCCTTACTTTCCTGTTAAGGTCTGCAGCGTAATCAACCTGTAACTTTTGAAAGCGCTGCAGCTAATTGGACTCCTGAGGTTTGGACAACTGGCTTGACTTTAAACTAAGCGAAACAATTTTCTTGGTATATTTTGACTTTATTTTTTGTTTCCTACCACTTTAAGTAAAGTTCGAATGGTTGTAATTACTTGAGCACTATGTTTATAATAATAAATAAAATTTAAAAAATCGCTTCTGTGTAAATATGTGAAAAACTTTTTCTTACCATCCCTTAACCATTGTTTTTATATTGCACAGTTCTAAGGGCATCCTTTTAACTTTTACTTTTTAGAAAATGATTGTTACAATGCCCTTTGAGTTGAAAAACTTTTATTTTATTATTATTTTTGCTTCAAAAATGAAAATGTTTGGGGTTTGGTTAGCAGACATGTTCAAATTGCCTATATCATGGTATTCATAAGTATGTTAGAGTAACTTTTATCCATTCATATGATAATATATTACCTTTGGCACAAAGAATTGAAAAAAAAAAGTATTTTTTTGACGTGTTTATTTGATCGATTGACTTTTAACGCAGTCAATAATAGTTTTAAAAAAGTCTGCATTGCTTTTAAATTTTTTATCTCCTAAGGCTTTATTTATACTTTAAATATTTTAGGTTTACTATATTCATTTAATTTGCAAATATACTCATTCTTTTATTTATGGATGGATGGATGGATGGATGGATGGATGGATGGATGGATGGATGGATGGATGGATGGATGGATGGATGGATGGATGGATGGATGGATGGATGGATGGACAGACGAACGAACAGACAGACAGACGGGCAGACAGACAGACAGACAGACAGACAGACAGAGACAGACAGACAGACAGACAGACAGACAGACAGACAGACAGACTGCAAACCCCAAGGTCAAAATGGTAAACACCTTCAAAGGTGGTAGAGAATAAGAGGGCAAAGACCCTGTGGGACTGTGGGAAGAATGAACATGAGAAACTGGAGAAATTTTAGGGACTCAGAGAAGAACTGGAGAAAGCATAGAAAGTGAAGGTGACTGTGGTGCCTGTGGTAATTGGAGCACTCTGGGCAGTAACCCCCAAGCTGGAGGAGTGGCTACAACACATACCTGGAAAGACATCAGACCTCTCAGTCCAGAAAAGCGCAGTGCTAGGAACAGGAACAGGAACATGTTGTGTCGCAAACTCCAAACGAGCTTCAACATGCTTCTTCTTCAAAAATGGAGTCTTGCGTGGTGTGCGTGCATAGAGGCCATGGCGGTTGAGTGCATTACTTATTGTTTTCTTTAAAACAACAGTACCTGCTGATTCCAGGTCTTTCTGAAGCTCTCCACGAGTGGTCCTAGGCTGTTGGAGAACCCTTCTGATGATTGTTCTGACTCCTCTGTCTGAAATCTTGCGAGGAGCACCTGGCCGTGGCAGGTTTATGGTAATGCCGTGTTCTTTGCACTTCCGGATGATGGCCCCAATGGTACTCACTGGAACTTTCAAAAGTTTAGAAATGCGCCTGTAACCAATGCCTTCAGTGTGTTTTGCAACAATAAGATTCCGTTGGGCTTTGGACAGCTCTTTGCTTTTACCCATCATGCTATGCTTCTTGTCTAACACCTTGCTGGTGAGAAACTTTTATAAAAGGCATTAAATCAGGTCTATACCAGCTGATATTACTTTGCACTAACAGGGGGCAGGTTAACCTTCTGAATACTGACAAACTCCAGCTGCTTTCTTGGCTTTCCAGACCTTTTTACCCCTCCTTTTATTTATGTGTTCAATACTTATTCCCTGTGCTATTTCACTTTATTACACATAACTTCATTTATGGACATAAATGTTTGGATTTCTTTCTATGTGTGCATTACTTGGGTTGATGCCGACATCTGGTGAAAATTTCGTGTCAATAGCTTGATTAGAAATGTGTTTTTTGAGAGAAATGTTGACACGTTCAATACTTATTTTCCCCGCTGTTTATATATTTACACACTCAGTCTGATGGTGGTATTTATTTTCACATTCTGATGGTGGTACACATTTTCAGAAGGAGCTTTTTCAACACTATGACATCTGAGATGCTGCCGGCTACCAACAGGCTGGGTACCTCAGTGGGTTAGGTAGAAGGCTGCCACGCAGGAATCCAGGTATCGCAATTACCATATCAATGGCGAGCAATTAACATCACCCAGTGGTGTTGAGCAAGACCCTTAACGCTACTGCCTCTGTAGCGCGTTTCAGCGCTCCACCAGGGGATGGGTCAAATGCGGAAGAATTTCCCATTGTGGGATAAATAAAGTATAAAAATATCACCTAAATAAGACGTTCCTTAACATAACGTAACTCTTTACCTGTTTATGCAATCAAATTAAATCAGTTGATTGTGACGAAAAGGTGAAGGCGTTTGAATCCACGTTCAATAGGTTAAATGGCAGGGGCAAGGCAAACCGGCGTCAGAACAGGCAGAAGTATCCAAACACGGCAAGTACAGTACAGACCAAAAGTTTGGAAACTCAAAGAGTTTTCTTTATTTTCATGACTATGAAAATTATAGAGTCACACTGAAGGTGTCAAAACTGTGAATTAACACATGTGGAATAATATACATAGCAAAAAAGTGTGAAACAACTGTAAACATGTCATATTGTAGGTTCTTCATAGTAGCCACTTTTTGATTTGATTACTGTTTTGCACATTCTTGGCATTCTGTTGATGAGCTTTAAGAGGTAGCCACCTGAAATGTTTTTCACATCACAGGTGTGCCCTGTCAGGTTTAATAAGTGCAAATTATTGCCTTATAAATGGGGTTCGGACCATCAGTTGTATTGTGCAGAAGTCAGGTGGATACAAAGCTGATAGTCCTACTGAATAAACTGTTAGAATTTGTATTATGACAAGATAAAAGCAGCTAAGTACAGAAAAACCAGTGGCCATCATTACTTTAAGAAATTAAGGTCAGTCAGTCCGAAAAATTGGAAAAAACTTTGAAAATGTCCTCAAGTGGAGTCGAAAACCATCAAGCGCTACAAAGAAACTGGCTCACATGTGCACCTCCCCAGGAAAGGATGCCCAAGAGTCACCTCTGCTGTGGAGAAAAGTTCATCCGAGTCACCACCCTCAGAAATCGCAGGTCAAAAGCAGCTCAGATCAGAGACCAGTTCAATGGCACACAGAGTTCTACAACAACTGTTAAAATGAGACTGTGTGAATTAGGCCTTCATGGTAGAATATCTTCTAGGAGACTTCTTTGTGCAACAAAGAAAAGGTGAACGGATGGACTTTACATGCCTGGTTCCCACCTGGTGACACTGTTGGAGATTTATTCAAAATTAAAGGCATACTGAACTAGCATGGCTACCACCGCATCTTGCAGCGGCATGCTATTCCACCCGGTTTGCATTTAGTTGGACCATCATTTATTTTTCAACAGGAAAATGACCCTAAACACACCTCAAGGCTGTGTAAAGGCTATTTGACCAAGAAGGAGAGTGTTGGGGTGCTGCGGCAGATGACCCCGCCTCCACAGTCATCGGACCTGAACCCAATCGGGATGGTTTGGGGTGAGCTGGACCGTAGAGTGAAGGCAAAAGGGCCAACAAGTGCTAAGCATCTCTGGGAACTCCTTCAAGACTGTTGGAAGACCATTTCAGGTGACTACCTCTAGAAGCTCATCAAGAGAATGCCAAGAGTGTTGCAAAGCAGTAATCAATGCAAAAGGTGGCTACTTTGAAGAGCCTAAAATATGACATGTTTTTAGTTGTTTCACACTTTTGTGTTATGTATATCATTTTACAAGTGTTAATTCATAGTTTTGACACCTTCAGTGTGAATCTACAATTTTCCTAGTGATGAAAATATTATTATTCACTTATAGTGTTCACTTATTACATACTCTGGTGATGATTACTGAACGCAGAACAGCTGGTGGAAGGTCCCTGGATATTGAGCTGGGGCTGATGGGAGATGTAGTAAGAATACAATCTAGGGAAAGGTCAAAACTCTGGAGATCGCTCCCTCTAGTGGTCGGAGGGCGAAACGGATGTCTGAATCCTAACACTGATTTCTGTTGATTATGTGAGCATTACTGTGAAGTTTCATATATCAGCCCAAGGTTGCTGTTCACCACTTCAGAATCCACTGGAATTAAGTTCATTGCAAATAAGGTTGAGGAATTGAAAACATGTTAATACCTGAGCTACAGCTAAAGCTTCAATGTTAATAGGGTTAAGTTTTGGAAGCATTCATTCAAAATTAAAAATGATTTCAGAAAACAACTTGGGCCCCTCTTTATTAAAAATTCATTTTTAGATTATTAATAAAATAAAGAAAACTGTAGACTTTGAGCCATAATTTAGCATGTGGCATAGCTTCACAATTAAGAAAGAGGAATGAGCATGGTACCAAAAAAGACAGTTGGAGTCAGTATACTAAAACACAGAAAAAAGTATTCTGTATATAAAAGTATAAAATGCTCCTTAAGCTTCCTAACAAGTACACAGACCTGCACACAGTAGGATTTCAAGTGACTTTAATCCTTTAATGGAACAGGAAGTGGTCCGTTCTAACCCTAGCGCTATTGTTTATTTATGAAACCACACGTTGGCACTTTATGTTAAACATGACAGATGACATGACAGGGGAATAAACTGAGAACTTGGACTCGAGACCAAGTTTTGCTCAACTCTCCAACTGCCTGCTTTAGATACTAAGAGCTAGCTCAACAGTTCCCAAGTCACTGTTCTGCTGTGAATGGAACTGCATGTGCTCATATGTGCCCTCCAGAGTAGGTAGCCAGAGTGTGTGTGAGCTCGCTCTAACAAGTTCCCATCTGAGCAGTATGTTTTATTTAACAAACAGTCAGACCAGAGTGCTGTCGACATCAACAGTCATAAACAACCAGGGAGGGAATCTGCAGGGATCAGGGAAAGCTGCATGCGACTGGCAGAGGCTGCAAAAACAACATCCCACCTACATTCCCAGCTGCTCCATCCTACAAGCTTGACAGCGGCATTAGTCAAAGGCATTTTTGTAAATGGACAACTACTTGACTTGGAGAAAGGAGATAATTATCGTGTAAAAATGGTAAGGCGTGAGAGCCATGAAAACTGATCCCAAACCTGAATGTAACCCCCGTTACAAATACACTCAGTAATAATAGAGCATTTTACAATTATATAAAAAGGTCAATAAATATTAATAAACAACATGATAAAAACAGCTAAAAGTTGTGAGGATAAAAATATAAATAGTATTCACATTAATAATTTATAGGTTTTATTACTATTTTTGTTTAAAAAGAGAAATTGTTTTTGTTGTCGATAAAGTTTAAAGTTTTTTCAAGAGCCCTCCCCAACCTGTGCGGCGCGTAGCGGAGAGATAGGCCTGTTTAGGGCAAAGACAGCAAGCACGCGCAGCAGAGTAGCCATTAGCTGAAAAACTACGGTGAAAAACTAAAATAACAGTGCAAACCTGTTGTCTAGCCAGACCGGAAGAGGGGTGTGAGCCAAATAAGATTTTATGCCATTACGAGACGAGTTTTGGTGAGTTTTGTTTTGTATTTTGCCTACTTTTGTGGCGTGGGTTTTGCCGTGATGAGGCTAGCCCAGTTGAGACCAATTTAAGTTGTGAAAAGACGACAAAACAGTACTTTTGAGTTATTTATAATTTTCTTTGACACTTCGAAACATGAATGTATTTTATTTGATTTATTTTGGGTATATTTTGTGTGAAAAGAAGCAAATTTTGCAAGTAGAGTTGGATGTATGAAAAAAGAAAAAAGAGCAGCCGCCAATTTAAGTTTCTAAAGAGTCACGTAGCCTTCTAGTGTGGCTCCGCTTTCATTTTGGAGTGGTTTTATTTTGCATATGGACTAAAATTATTTTTATGGCCAGGTTTTTGATTCCCCCCGAGAGTAATTGGGAGACGGTTCCGGACCGGATCGTTCTGGACTTCTCCTGATCCATGGATGGCGAGCCTACCCAAGGAGCACGATAATCCGGACTTCCTTTAGAGTATCACGTGGTCCTTTACTTTTCCTCACTACTACAAAATCTCTGCCAAGGTCGCGGTAGGAGATTGAACACTAACTGTGGATCCAATACACTTTAAAGGAGCACTACCAAAAACTGGATACATCTGCTAACATACTTTAAAGGGTTTTGCCAAGCAATTGGACATTTAGAAAAACAGTTCTTTGTTTGCTTTGCATATTGAATTGTCTTGTTTGATATCTGATATTTTGTAACTTTAAAGGATACTAATAAATACATTTAAAGTGACAAAACTGATTTAAAAAAAGTGAAAAGGGTAAATACAGTGAACTCAAAAGAAAGCTTAAAACTAAATTTAAGTTAAATAAATTTAGTTCTGTAAGTAAAATCCCTTTAAACCAAATGACCGGTCATCTTTGAGTAAAATAGATTGAAACTGAAATTAACTTGAACAAAGCCTTTTATTTCAACTTTAACAGAAAAAGTAAAGGAAAAAAAACAACATAAAGGGTGTTTAAGAAGTTTCTTAACATTACTTAAGAACCATATTTGTATGTTTATTGTTGTTTTTCAATTGTTCAGTAAACTGCCTGCTTTTTCTTTTCCATTCTACCTTTATATTGACTCTTGGCTCTTTTATTCAATACACACCACTCCGTACGAACCTATATCTGGTCCAGTAGCTTGACTACCTCTGCCTAATAGCATAGGTGCTACATGAAGCTCTGACAGAGATAAAGATTAATCATTGAACATACGCAAACAATTACATTTTTTGAAAAATTCATGATTCAATAAGATAAAAACAAACACATCTAATGTAAGAATAAAAATCAAAATAAAGTTTCAATCTACATTGGGATCATCCATTTACCTTCCAATCAAAAGGACACAATCCTAAACACAATAGAGCCCTAAAGAAATCAAAACAGTTGACATAAGTGTGTTAATATGTGTATGCATGGTTAAAGGGGACAGTGAGTGTAAAGAACTGTAAGTCTTCTAAGAAGGTAGTAAAGCACTTTATAAATATTCTCCATTTACCATAAAAAAATCTAAGGTGTTAGTTGACACAAATAATACACCAGAGTGCAAGTATTTATATTTTCTGGGTAAAATTGGACTATTTTACATGGAAGACAGTGCAATTACTTTCCTCTGCAAACTGCGGTAGGCGGTTGTTAGTGGTGTTGTAACAGTTGGTACTTCCTGGTTTCTTTTAATTTCATGTTAGTTTGAATATGTTAGGATGAGTGAGGCTGGACCCAGAAGCAGGACAGAGACTGGAGGATGAATGAGGAAAGAGGGTTTTATTAAGTCCTCAGTGACGTTGGTGGGTTCTGGCGTGACGGTTCTTAGCTTGGGTGGAATGAACTGGAAAGGTTGTCCCAGGGTGGAGGTTGAGCCGATGGAACTTCCTGAAGAGGCAGAGATAAGACAGTTAGATTGGAGAGCACAAGGCACTTAGCCCTTAGCACAACAGCACGAGACGTAGACTTGGCTTAAGGAGTCAGTACTCAACCACGTGAAGCAGATGGACTGACGTTGGCTGTAGGGTGGTGGTTCCTTATAAAGGCCGCAGGCTGATGAGATGATGGGTGGCAGGTGTGGAGACGAGCCCGGGATCCTAACAGGACCCCCCCTTCAAGGGACGCCACCCGGCGGCCGAAACCGCTCCGGATGCTGGCGACGAAAATCCCTCACCAGGGCAGGATCCACGATGAAGGAACGGGGCACCCAACAGCGCTCCTCCGGGCCATAGCCCTCCCAGTCCACTAAGAACTGGAGACCACGGCCCTGCCGGCGCACATCCAGGAGGCGACGGACAGTGTAAACCGGGTGGCCATCCACAAACCGGGCGGGCAGAGGGGGCAAGGACGGAGGGCACAGAGGACTGGTGACCACCGGCTTGAGGCGAGAGACGTGGAAAACAGGATGAACCCGCATAGAGCGAGGTAGGCGCAGTCTGACACTGGCAGATTGATGACAGAATCCACAACAAAAGGTCCTATGAAGCGGGGAGACAATTTTCGTGACTCTGTTCGAAGAGGAAGGTCTTTGATAGACAGCCAAACCTTCTGTCCAGGTGAGTAAACAGGGGCTGGGGAGCGGCGCCTGTCCGCAGTGGTCTTGGCACGTTGGGCCGCCTGTAGCAGCGACTGCCTAGTAGCAGACCAGACCCTGCGACAGCGACGTATATGAGCCGCCACAGAGGGAACTGCCAGATCAGCCTCTTCAGAGGGGAACAGGGGAGGCTGATAGCCTAAAGAGGCTTCAAAAGGTGACCTTCCGGTGGCCGAGGAGACAAGGGAGTTGTGAGCATACTCTATCCAGCTGAGATGGTCAGACCATGAGGTGGGATTCTGGGAACAGACGCAACGGAGAGCAGACTCCAGATCTTGGTTAGTGCGTTCCGTCTGACCATTAGTCTGAGGATGGAAACCCGAAGATAAGCTGGACGTGGCACCCAATCCCTGGCAAAAACATTTCCAAACCTGGGAAGTGAATTGGGGGCCACGATCTGACACTATATCAGAGGGGATGCCATGGAGACGAAACACATCGTCTACAAGGCGTCTGGCAGTCTCTGTAGCAGTGGGCAGCTTGGGCATGGCTATGAAATGAGCGGCCTTGGAAAACCTGTCCACAATGGTTAGGATTACTGTGTTTCCCTTAGAAACCGGGAGTCCGGTAACAAAGTCTATTGCAATGTGAGTCCAAGGCCTAGAAGGGATGGGAAGTGGATTGAGAAGGCCAGCGGGAGCCTGATGGGTAGATTTACTGGTGGCGCAAATGGTACAGGCAGCAACAAATGCCTTAGTATCAGCGGTCATGGAGGGCCACCAGAAACGGCGTTTGACCTGGAACAGAGTGCGACGGAAACCAGGATGGCAGGAAAACCTAGAGCCGTGGACCCAGGTCAAGACCTGTGACCGGACCGAAGCGGGAACATATTGGCGATCCGCTGGTCCATGTCCGGGGTCCGGATCAGTGGCCAGGGCTTGGTGGATTGCGCTCTCGATCTCCCAGGAGAGGCCAGCTAGGACACAGGAGGAAGGGAGGATCGGAACAGAGGGAATGGTTGGGTCCTCGGAGGTATGTAAACGGGACAGAGCATCAGGTTTAATGTTACGTGACCCTGGGCGAAAATAAACCGTGAAATTAAATCTGCTAAAGAACAGGGCCCAACGAGCCTGACGAGGATTGAGTCTCTTGGCTGTACTGATTTATTCAAGATTTCTATGGTCTGTCCAGACTAGGAAGGGATGTTCAGCACCCTCCAACCAGTGACGCCATTCTTCTAAAGCCAATTTAATGGCCAGCAACTCTCTGTTCCCTACATCGTAATTACGTTCAGGAGCTGACAGTTTACGGGAAAAGAAGGCGCACGGGTGGAGCTTCCCATCATCAGTGCGTTGGGAAAGACCTGCTCCAACACCAGTGTCAGAGGCATCCACCTCTACAACAAACTGCCGGGAAGGATCTGCCTGAGCCAATACTGGTGCTGATGTGAACCGGTCCTTGAGGAGGTTAAAAGCATCCTCAGCTTCCGGACTCCACACAAAAGGGACCTTGGGGGATGTTAGACTAGTCAACGGACGTGCTATGATGCTATAGTTACGCATAAAGCGCCGATAAAAATTAGCGAACCCGAGAAACCTCTGTAGGTCCTTTCGTGACTTAGGTCGGGGCCATTCCTTAATGACTGAGACCTTAGTGGGATCCATGATTACATGACCCATTTCGATGACGAAGCCCAAGAACGAGACTTTAGGGACATGGAACTCACATTTTTAGTTTTAACATAGAGTTTGTTCTCCAGGAGTCTTTGAAGAACCTGATGAACATGCTGAACATGTGAGTCCAATGAGGGGGAGTAGATTAAGATGTCGTCCAAGTAGACAAATACGAATCTGTTTAGGAAATCTCTTAATACGTCATTCACCAGAGCCTGAAAAACCGCTGGAGCATTGGTTAGCCCAAACTGCATGACCAGGTATTCGAAGTGACCTAAGGGGGTTTTAAATGCCGTCTTCCATTCATCCCCCTCCCGAACACGCACAAGGTGATAAGCGTTACGGAGGTCGAGTTTGGTGAATACCGTGGCGCCTTGGAGATATTCAAAAGCAGAATTTAACAACGGCAAGGGGTATTTGTTTTTAATTGTAATGTTATTGAGGTGACGGTAATCAATGCAGGGACGAAGTGTTTTGTCCTTCTTCTCTACGAAGAAGAAACCAGCTGCCAGGGGAGAAGAAGATGGTCTGATTATGCCTGCAGCCAGAGACTTCTTGATGTACTGTTCCATAGCTCTTAGTTCAGGTTTGGAAAGACTGAAAAGCCGGGAGGAGGGTAGGGTAGCACCCGGAAGCAGATCAATGGCTATATCGTAAGGTCTGTGAGGAGGAAGGACCGAAGCCTTCTGTTTACTAAACACAGCTGCAAGATCGTGGTACATAGGAGGGACGCCAGATATATCAGGGGGGTTTGGTGGCAAACTAGTAGTCTGCAGGTCAGGAAGAGCGGAGCGCAAACAGGTAGAGTGACAATAGGGACTCCAACTCAGGATGCAATTAGACTGCCAGTCAATGTGAGGGTTGTGCAAACAAAGCCAAGGGCGACCTAAAATGATCTGGGAGGAAGTGGCCTGAAAAACATAGAACTGGAGGGTTTCATGATGATTGCCAGAAAAACTTAGAGTTACAGGAGCAGTTTGGTGCTGGATTACTGTAAGGGGCTGTCCATTAGCTGCACTAACCTTTAAGCAGGGATCCAGGGGAATGAGAGCAAGACCGGCTTCAATGGCTAATTCTTTATTAATGAAGTTTCCCTCGGCCCCAGAGTCAATGAGAGCGGCAACTGAACGTGACCAGGAACCTGATGAAAGGGAGACAAAAAATTCAGTACTAGACAAAGATGGGGGAACAGCATCAGTGCCCTTCAATGTCCCCATAATCACTGAAGGGCCCTCTCTTTTGGCTTGAGAGGGCAGACTGCCACTTCATGACCTTTGTTCCCACAGTAGAAGCATTCTCCTCTTGAGAAACGCTCCTGTCTTTCCTTAGGTGTTAAATGCGTTCTCCCTAGCTGCATCGGCTCCTCAGGGGTTAATGCATGGGCCGCAAAGTCAGCCGGAGAAAGGCCGGAAGGGGGCGTGGCTGGACGTGGAGTGGGTCTCGGGCAGGCTGGTAGGGGCTTGTAGTTCCGAGTACTGCGGCGCTCACGGAGGCGGTTATCGATCCTGATGGAGAGAGTGATTAGACAGTCAAGTGAGGCCGGTTTTTCATAATGCAACAGTTCATCTTTAATGGAGTCGTTCAGTCCGTTATAGAAGACCTCCAGCAGGGCTCTTGTGTCCCATCCAGCTTCCGTTGCAAGAATGCAGAAGTCAACAGAGTAGTCCGCCACGGAGCGCCTGTCTTGACGGAGACCGAGCAGCTTACGAGAGGCGTCATGGTATCTCTCTGGTGTCTCAAAGACCAGTTTGAAGTGACCCAGAAAATTTTGAAAAGACATAGCGGAACTGTGATTAGCCAGGAAGGCCTCGGCCCATTCCAGAGCCCGGCCGCGTAACAATCCCACGACGAAGGCAATCTTGGCTTCATCCGAAGAGTACATGGCGGATTGTTGAGAAAAAACCAGCGTACATTGAAGAAGAAAACCACGGCAGTGATCGGAGGTTCCAGAGAATGGATCCGGGTTAGGAATGCGAGCTTCACGGACCGGTGACGGCGAACTCACAGGAGGCGGCTCAGGAGCAGCTGAAGATGAAGGTGGGTGTGACGAATCTGCTATGGTTTGGAGCAAGGCCTGGAGCTGGGCTAATTGTTGCGTGATGGCCTGTTGGTTGTTGGACAGAGTGTTGATCATCTGTCCCTGTTGGTCCAGGGTGGTGGCATGGGTGGATAGGGTCTGGTTAATCGTGGGTTCTGAGCCTGCTGGGTCCATGATGGTCAGTCCGTTCTGTTAGGATGAGTGAGGCTGGACCCAGAAGCAGGACAGAGACTGGAGGATGAATGAGGAAAGAGGGTTTTATTAAGTCCTCAGTGACGTTGGTGGGTTCTGGCGTGACGGTTCTTAGCTTCGGTGGAATGAACTGGAAAGGTTGTCCCAGGGTGGAGGTTGAGCCGATGGAACTTCCTGAAGAGGCAGAGATAAGACAGTTAGATTGGAGAGCACAAGGCACTTAGCCCTTAGCACAACAGCACGAGACGTAGACTTGGCTTAAGGAGTCAGTACTCAACCACGTGAAGCAGACGGACTGACGTTGGCTGTAGGGTGGTGGTTCCTTATAAAGGCCGCAGGCTGATGAGATGATGGGTGGCAGGTGTGGAGACGAGCCCGGGATCCTAACAGAATATGTCCTAAATGTTCCTATTTTGCAACATTTCAACATGTTCTAAAAACCTATTCCAACATTTTTTCTTTAAACACAAAAATACAGTGGTATTTTTGTGTTTTCTCTTCCCCTTCAGGCAATAAAGGAGACACTGTATCTGATTTTTTTCCATGGATCATGGGTTTTGGTCTGACCTCCAAAGTCTGATCATTTTTGGAGTTAGATCGCAACATTTCTAAACCGTACTCTGACCCATACAAAGTCTGTTTGGAAGACTCCAACAGACTTTATCTGATTGGTCCAGATCAGAGTCCACACGTGTGCATTCCAACTTGTACATTTGGAAACTGTGAACTAAACTCTGATAGATTTTACCTAAATCAAAGTAAGTGTGACAACATACAGTGCCTTGCAAAAGTATTCAGCACCCTTGAACTTTTCAGCCTTTTGAAAAATTTCAGGCTTCACACATAAATATTTACAACAGTGATTTTTGGTAAAGAATCAACAACAAGTGGGACACAATTATGAAGTGGAACAAAATTTATTGGATATTTCCAACTTTTTTAATAAATAAAAAACTGAAATATTCGGTGTGCAAAATTATTCAGCCCCTTTAACTTTCAGTGCAGATGTTCAGTAAGAATCTCTGAATGACCCAATGTTGACCTAAATGACTAATGATGGTAAATTGAATCTAACTGTATGTAATCAAGTCTCCGTATAAATGCACCTGCTCTGTGATAGTCTCAGAGGTCCATTTTAAGTGCAGAGAGCATCATGAAGAACAAGGGACACACCAGGCAGGTCCGGGATACTGTTGTGGAGAAGTTTAAAGCCGGATTTGGAAACAAAAAGATTTCCCAAGCTTTAAACATCCCAAGGATCACTTTGCAAGCGATAATTTTGAACTCGAAGGAGTATCAGACCACTGCAAATCTACAAAGCCCTGACCGTCCGTCTAAACTTTCAGCTCAAACAAGGAGAAGACTGATCAGAGATGCAGTCATAAGGCTCATGATTATTTTGGATGAACTGCAGAGAACTACAGCTGAGGTGGGATTGTTGACTACACAGATCTAGCCTCTATGAAAGACTGGCAAGAAGAAAGACATTTCTTAACCCTTGTGCTATCCTAGGCAATTTAACATTGGGAGTTGGGTCATCTAGACCCACTAGACAGTGCGCTGAACCTTTTTTCTTCAATGATTTGTGATCTTCACTGGTGTCCATGGATTACATGAAATCTTTCCACCTTTGTCCACCTTTGTCATGGTAGCGAGAACACGTCAATGTAAGGGTGGGGTCATCTAAGATAGCACAAGGGTTATAGATATCCATAAAAAGTGTTGTTTAAAGTTTGTCACAAGCCACCTGGGAGACACACCAAAGATGCGGAAGAAGGTGCTCTGGTCAGATGAAACCAAAATTGGACTTTTTGGCAACAATGCAAAAACGTTGTGTTTGGCGTAAAGCAACAAAGCTCATCACCCTGAAAACACCATCCCCACTGTCAAAAATGGTGGGTTGTGCCTGCTTTTCTTCAGCAGGGGCAGGGAGGATGGTTAATTGTGATAGGAAGATGGATGGTTTTCTTAAAACCTGATGGAGTCTGCAAAAGATCTGAGACTGGGACAGAGATTTGTCTTCCAACAAGACAGCAAGACAGCAAAATATACAATGTAATGGTTCAGAAATAAACATATCCAGGTGTTAGAATGGCCAAGTCAAAGTCCAGACCTGAATCCAATTGAGAATCTCTGTAAAGAACTGAAAGCGGTTGTTCACAAACCCTCTCCATCCAACCTCACTAAGCTCTTGCTGTTTTGCAAAGAAGGAATGGGAAATAATTTCAGTCTCTCGATGTGCTAAACTGACCGAAACATAGCCCAAGCAACTTCACAGGTGTAATCACAGCAAAAGGGTGGTGCTACAAAGTATTAACTTAAGGGGGCTGAATAATTTTGCATGCCCAATTCTTTAGTGTTTCATTTCTTGAACAAGTTTGAAATACCCAATAAACTTCGTTCCACATCATGATTGTTGTTGATTCTTCACAAAAAATACAGTTTTATATCTCTATGTTTGCAGCTTGAAATGTGGAAAAAGGTTGAAAGGTTCAAAGGGGCCAAAAACGTAGATCTTCTGGTTAAATACAGATGTCTTTGTCTTCAGAAATTCGTTTTTTTTTTTTTTTTTTTTAATTTTAACATGTTCTTGTGGCATTTTTATCATGATGGAGGACAAATAAAAATAAAATATAAATCAAAATTGTACTTCTAAGTGTTTTTCATTCAACGTGTTGTAAATGAGGAGCAGACAAAATAATGCCTTTGGAAAAAGCTTGCATCAATGACTTGGAAAATACAAGCTTGACCACAAGCTCCCTTCTCTACTCCATTCAGACAGTAGACTACTAGATCCATGCTTTACTTGTCTGAGCCTGTTAGAGTTTACGAGGCTGGACCCAGAAGCAGGACAGAACAGAGATGGTTGGTGGAAAAGAGTTTTAATCAGTCCCAGTGGTGGTGGCTTAGGTGGCTGGATCCTGGACGGCAGATGAGAACAAAGGTGTGGAGGATGCTGGAGGCAATGTCTGAAGGAAACAGATTAACAGTAGATTAGGATTCTTGGCATAGGCATAAGCATAAGCATAGAAATGGTTTTGACAAGGTCTAGAGTTTAGCATAGGTCATTACTCTACCGCTGAGAGCAGACGGACTGACATCGGCTGGAAGGTGATGAGTCCATAAATAGGCTGAAGGTTGATGAGGAGACTGGAAACAGGTGAGGCGATTATTCCCCGGTAGGAGTGGGAGGAGCTCATAATCCTAACAGAGCCTGTATCTGGCTCAAAACTGTATGACTGGATAGCTCCAATGTTGCTCTCCATTTTTGTTGCACCAGTACTGTCAAATTAGGGGTGTGAGGGGCTGTAATATAGCAGGGGATTACATAAACAAATGAATGATGGGAAATAGGAGTTCATCAACAGTCCCACCGACAACTCAGAGGTGAATTAACAAAAAAAAAAAAAACTCCTGTGGCTCTGCAGAAAGTATGTCCCAGAAAACGAAACAGGTTTTTTAAATTTTGTCTTAAAATGGTAAAGTCATCATTAAAAGACCACTGAGCACACTTTTAGATAAATCAAAAGATGAACGGAGTGGAACTGTAATAACAACAAAGAAGTTGCTACTTATTTTGAGCAGACTGGCTTTCAGTTATTGCACTCCTAAAACATATAAAACCAGAGCAAAACTTTAATGTCAGTCAATAAAACAGGAAAGAAGTTTACCAAAATGCTCGGAAAGTGACAGGCTGCGAAATTCAGGTAAATTCACATGATCTAAATATATTACTTAAACAAAGTACTCTTATAATAATTTGAAAGTGATTATTTGCATATGAGCAGGGCAGGGTTAGGGTTACGGTTAAAATATGTGCAGGCATTGCAGCAATGTGCACTTCGGCCGCACTGATTACATGTAGCCAATATGCATTGCCATCTGTTTCGTACTTGGTTCCACCTAAATAAGTGCAAATAACATCGGCCTAAGAACTTACTCATTGGTGTGCTTATAATTTACCTGTAGCTTTTAGACTTTATTTGATGGTACAGCCGGCATGAGTTCTTGTTACTTAACTTTAAGGGGTGACAGTGGCTCAGGCGGTTGAGCGGTTCGATCCCCACTCCCACCAGCCAAATGTCGTTGTGTCCGCTTGGGCAAGACACTTCACCCTCCTTGCCTCCAGTGTTGCCTCCACTGGTATGTGAATGTGTATGAATGATCCCAGTGATGGTCAGAGGGGCCATAGGCGCGAAATGGCAGCCTGTCCTGTCAGTCTGCTCCAGGGAAGCTGTGGCTACATTAGTAGCTTACAGACACCAAGTATGAATGAGGAGTGAATGAATAATGGACACACTGTGAGCGCTTTGAGCGTCTGGAAAAGCGCAGAAAATTCCAATCCTTTATTATTATTATTCATTATTAACCCTTGTGCTATACTATGGGGTCAAGATGACCATTGACGTGTAATCAGTACTATGACAAAGGTGGATAGAGGTGGAGAGGATTTCATGTAATCCATGGAAACTAGTGAAGATCACAAATCATTGAAGAAAAAAGTTCAGCGTACTGTCTTATGGGGTCTAGATGACCCAACTCTCAATGTTAAAGTGCCTAGGATTGCACAAGGATTAAGAAGCATGCTGGGAAGGATTTAAATGCAAGCACGAATGGATGCACTGTAAATTGTCAGTTTCTTAAAGGGTAACTAAACAGTAAATCACTTTTTTGGCTGTTTACCAGTACAAAAAGGGTTTTAAAAGTGCTGAGTGTTGGTCCATGCCACATTTTTAACAATATAAAATAAACTTGTTTAATACCGGAAATTATGGTGTCGAACCGTCTGTGTGCTACCCCTTGGAAGTTGAAATGAGGTAGTGAAGTTGAATTAACAAAATCCCATGTAATTTCAGAAGTTCTGAAAAATAACATCTTCCCCCACTCAGCCTGCCTTCCCTAGCCCCGCCCCATTTTTTTGCATTTTACAAATCTGGGCTGAGGTTGGAGTCAACCTCCAACTGTCCTGTTGTGTTAACCTTTTATACGTCATCCATACCCTTTTTCAACAGATCTGAATAAACGTTTTTCTTTTTTGGTTTCGTTTCATTTCATCGTGAAATAAATATTTATTTTTCACAATGCCTGTATTTGAGTTTTTAGAATAAGAGTGTAAAAGGAAAGTGTATTATGAACACCTTCAATAGGTAGTAGCATCACCTTATCAATAATACTAAGACTGGACACAAAGTAATAGCTCATTGTACGTATAAAGAAAGTACATAATTTCTCCTGTTTGAGTCAGATTTGATTAAACAAAAGGTGGATAGAAACATGGCATCTGAGAAGAAAAGGTAAAACTGTCAGAGAAGAACAGTCACACCAAAGCTTTCTGGCAGTACAGGGCAGCGCAGAGCTCTTTAGTTAGGTCCATGTCACACAGCCACTACGTATATTTGACGCATTTTCCACGTATGTTATTTTGGTCTTTCATGATACATGTGTGATATACCTAATTCATGAGTTTTTTCTTCGTTCGTCACTTTTCAATGTGTGCAGATGTCTGTCGAGGGTTTCAGCTAAAGTGTCTTTATCTAAATTCAGTTCAGGTTGAAAATGTTTGAATTTAAACAGTTTACGTGTATTTAATGTAATTTATACACAATATTGTGTAAATCTTATGCAGTTGTGTGTGATTTTTGTAAGATGTATATACAGATTTGTGGCTTTCCACAACTGTTCCACGTATGTCTAAAGGAGTTTTCATGCATGTGCTACAGAACTAACTTTTACATTGCAAATTGGTCAAAGGTTATAGTTCAGCTGAAATTGTTAGTCAGTGCTATGATGGAGCTTCTGTCATGAGTGGGGTCAAGGCTGGTGTTCAGGCTTTATCGCAAAATAAGGTAGGGATATACCTTATATCTACGGCTATAACCATCAGCTCCATTTGGTAGTGGTCCATGCAAGGCAGGCAGAGCCATATGAGAAAACTTTTTTTGATCTATCAGGATTCCTGCACTCATTATTCATCGTCAGTATGTGTCACAGAAGTATGATGATCCCTCCCTAAAATGGCTGTTGGAGATCAGGTGGACAAGCCATCATGATGTGACCAAGTGCCTTGTGGAGTATCAGGATGCTATTATGAGCATCCTGTCAGAGGTTACAGAGAACAGAGCGGCTGCTGTTGACATCTGCACAGAGGCATCAGGGTTACTGGTGATGTTAAGGAGGCATCATTTCTTTAAGGAATCCAAAACTTTTAGAAGAAACTTTCCTGTTTTAAAGTCTGCAAATGCCATGCTGCAGGTTTATTCTATTAACCTGTGCTGTGCTCCAGAAGTAGTCAGTGCATCTCTGCAGGCTCTGAAGAAGATGCGGGATGAGGAGAGTGAGATATTAGCCAGGATGCCTGCCCCAGCTGCTAAAAGAAAGAGAACAATGAGCTCAGTGCTAACAGGTAGAGCTATTATGTCCACTTTGGGCCATGCAAAAGACTCCCTGACTCTTTGCCAGGCTCTAAAGAGAGCTCTTCTCGACATTTTGGACAAAGCCATTGTAGAGATGGAGACAGAATTTTCCAAAAGTAATCTCAATCCTCGTGAAAGCAGTTATTTGTGTATAAGTGACAGTGATAACATTTACAAAGAGATTCTTGTCGCAAAAATAATGTTGGAAAAAGAGTTCAAAAAAACTGATGCTGACGGCAATGTAGAGTTTGTAGACCTCACCACTGTTTGCAATTATCTACATGGGTATAAGAATGCTTTTCCTCAGCATCGTATGAATGTGACGTCCACTGTGATTGGTGTATCATCTGCATCATGTGAAAGCTCTTTCTCTACTTTGTTAGGAGTTCTTACCCCCTTCTGTGGTACCATACTACAGGAGAGAAAACAAAATGTAGTTATTGTAGCTCATGAGAAGGCTATAAGAAGAAGCCTGGATATGGACTTATTTGTTAGGACCTTTGCACACAAAAATGACTAATGCTGTAATGACTGATATAAGCCATGCTGTGTGTTCATAACTAAATAGACTAAGGAGACAAAAAACAAAACAAAACATTGAAAATAAATAAAAGACAAAAAACTCAAAAGATTAAAGTTAAATAGTTAAATAGATAGACAAATTAAAAAGTGACAAAAAAATACAAAAAATAAATGAAATGACACAAAAACTAAACTAAAGATAAACTTAAAAATAAATACATCAAAGTGACAGAGTATGTAATAATGAATACATAAATAAATTAATAAAAAAAAATAAACAACAGAACAGAGATGGATAAACAGACAGTCTTACAATAAATAAAACTAAAAAAAGAACACTCACTCACTCACTCACTCACTCACTCACTCACTCACTCACTCACTCACTCACTCACTCAAAAATAAATACATTTAAAAAATATATAGCCTCAACAGGGCATAGGTCAGTGTCACATTTGTGCCGGTCCCAAGACTGGGTAAATGCACAAGGTAGTGTCAGGACTGGCATCCAACATAAAACATTTTGCTATTCATGTTTTTTATTTTATTTTATTTTATTTTTACTTTGTGGTTAGAACATTTTGTCTCATTTGGGGTATTTCATCTGGCAGCCTAAAACACAAACACCTCTTAAACAGGAATGCCAAGGGTAGGATCATGCTCAAGATGTGTGCTCTACGACAAACTACTTGTGTAAGTATCTACAAGACATCTGGCTTAAAGATCTATACCACTTCAGTTTACTCCCTTGAAGTATCTCAAATCTGAGCCGTGTTCTCAACGAGGAATCAGCAGGGATTCGATTGCACAGACGCTACAGATGCTGCTGGATTGAAACAGTTATAACATTTTTGACAAATCCCAAATATGCTGAAATTGAGACAGAACTACCATCTACATATAATTTACACAATGATTTAGGGATATTTTTACTTCCATCAATGCTTTTCCTGTTTGGTCATACTGTAGTTCTGTTACAATGCTTTAAGTTTTGTATCTGTTTTTGAAAGTAGGTTAATAAATGGTGTGATTTCGTCATAAGCACGGATTTTATAAGATAATCGGACTGAGTGACTTTTCACCCCGGATGTTCCAAACAGTAATACCTGCTGGTTCCAAGGAGCAAAATACTTCTATAACCATTTTTGCTCTTATACCTTTTTTTTACATGTTCTTTATAATCCTTGTTTTTTTCACAATGTTTTTTCAGTAGTGCAAGTTATTTGAGCTATAAACTGAACAATCAGATGCCTCAATGAAAGAAGGTTGTCTCATATCAAATGCTAAAAATGTTTCATTGACAGGTTCTCCTGAGACGCTTTCTCCTGACTGACGAGAGTGGTTGCCTTGGAAATGTTGATTCAGAATGACTTGGACCAAAACTGCTTACTAATGTGTTTGGTTCCAACATAGCAAAGTTGTACAAATGGCAACTGAATTGACTTTATTTGGTTTGAACCACTGTAAGTGATTTATGTATTTCTTTATATCATTTAATGTTTTATTTTCTGCATTGATATTTTCAGCTTATTTAAAAAAAGGTTTAACAAATGTGATTTTAATATTGTTCTTTTGAACACACACTAGACGTGCACACTCAGTTTTGCATAATCCCCATTCCAACAAGTACATATAGTTTAGTTAGTAAACATGTAGGAAAGATGCCTCATCAGGTTTTAATAATTGTAGATAATGATGCCTCATGTTCAGAATGCTGCTGGACGAAACCCTTCTGCTGCTTCCTGCCTGCTCATTAGTGTGATATGAGATGCAAAAAAATCCATTAGGAAACATTTGTTTTATGCTTCTGTTACACTCATCACTCATCAAAACACTCTTTTTTTTTTCAGAACTCATCGTTTCAAAACATGTACCGTAATTTCCGGACTATAAGCCGCTACTTTTTTCCTGCGCTTACAGCCCTGCGGCTTATTTAGTGACGCGGCTAATTTATGGATTTAATTGGCGGCCGCCATGTACGTACTTTCAGACTCAGTGAATGGTTTGAATTCTTTATCTAACACCAAGCACAAGTCATTTGTTTTTCAACACACTAAACAGCCAAACAGCATGGAGCTCACTTCAGGTCTTAGACACTTCAGTCATGGTTCAACAAAACAAAACACGCATGCCTGGCCGCATCCCAGAATCCTTTGGTGCCATTAGACCCAACGTGCACGTGATTGCCACTACAACATGATGCAACTTTCAAGTTAAAAACAATTGTTAAAAGCAGCGTGAAAAAAATCCACCATCACCAACGGGTTTGGAAAAGCTGGTCAGCTGCGTGACGGAGAGAACAGCGCATGCTCAGGAGTGAATTTACCTCAGAATCATAGTGACTCGGCTGGCTGCTCGTAAATATGTGGGAATAACATCAGCCTTTATTTTGTCGGGACACGACTAGAAACACAAATCCACGTGATCGTTTTTACGGTTTCTAAGGACTGACCGGAATTTTGCATTGAAAAGCTCACAGCCTCCGTGTGAGCTGCAGACATGTTCTCCTGTTGCCCGTTCACATTGAGCTGCGGGGGCCATTGGCAGTCTGATGGCTCCCACATGTAACAACGCATCCGTGTACAAAACGTACAGTATTAAGTCCGATTGCTCTGCACAGACACGATTTGCTCCTCCCTGGAGCCGCCCTGGCCAGAGGTGTCGGAGAAGATAGGGCGGCGAGCGCAGAGGCGTCCGCGGAGCAACATTGTTTGTTGTGGAAGGAAACTTCTGACGCGGCGTGCGCTTTTCAGTCGCCGCTGCTTTATTTTACTGGTGTGTTTTTTTAACCAGCCCTGTTACTCCCATAACGCTGCCGCGACACAAGCGGAAGGAGAGCTGTTCCCGTTCAGCCCTCCATGCACTGCTGCTACTGGCTCATTCTTAAACACGTACAACAGTGTGGCGTGCCAGGCGTTGGCCCCGCCTTTAGCCCTTAAGACTCATGGGAAATGGGGGATCGCGGATGTAAATTTCCTCATCATAACTGAGGGGTGTAATGTTGATTATATGGTTACTGTTTGTAATTTTATATATGATACCTAGATTGTCAATAAATAAAAAAAATAAATAAAAAATTAGATAAAAAAACCATAACTGAGGAACTTGTGAACAGAATAGACCTCCATGCTGTTTGGCAGATGTGGGTGTACTCAAATACATGAGCCTGAGGCAAAGCTGACTCCTCCCACAGTGTGGTAATGAATCACACTTACTCTGGGAGTCAGGACGTGATTTATCAGATTTACCATGTTGCCTAATACATGCAGCTATTACTCTGACGTGGCTTGTGTATGTTTTAAAGTAGTTAAACACGTGACAATGGGTGGGTGCGGCTTGTAATCGGGTGCGCTTTGTAGTCCGGAATTTTTCGGTATTTAGACTTTTTTGAAATAATAATTATCAGGGCATATCTGTGGAAAACATTTCAAGTTTTTACTAGATAATATTTACATTATTAGTTCAAAGTTGCTTATAAGAAAACTCAGATGACCCAGCATTCTAGCAGCATTTAAATGCATCACCTCTGCACAAACCTGGAGACGTCAAAAAAGTCTTACAGCCTTTGTAACTTGTAAACTCTGATCTGTGCCTAAATGGGCTTTTGTGTGTGTATTAGGTATTTTGTGTGTACTATTTATAAATTTGTAAGCATAGGAGCCATTTTGAATTTGTAGTTAATTTTAAGGGGGTGTAATTTCAGGTTGTGTGTACGTAAACTGTATTCCATATTCATTTATTTTTGACAGTCAAGCATACATGTTAATACACAACTGCAAGAACACACAGTGGTGGACAAAATGTATTGTATTAGTGGGAGTATGGGACTTGATTTCCCACACTATACTCAAGCAGAGTCAGTCCAATAAAGGCCATATCACACAGCCACTGCATACATTTTGCACATTTCCCACGTCTGAAATTGTGGTTTGTCATGCGTATATACAAAATTCACAAGTGCTTCTTGCCTTCATTGGCTGCCTCTGTCTTGAATTCAGATTGAATGGTCTGGTACCTCAGTATCTTTAAGATCTTTTACATTTTTTATAGAGTCCAAGTCAAGTCCTGAGCTCTGAAGATCAAAGGCTTTTCCTGGTTCCCAGGACTTGTCTTGGGACTCTGGGCCTTTTCAGCTGCAGCTCCCAAACTTTGGAATGCTCTTTCCTTTTAGGTCTGCCTGTACCTCAGTGACTTGAAGTCCCTTTTAAAACTCAGCTTTTTACTGTGGCTTTTAACTCTAACTTAACTTGTTTTTTATTATATTTGATTTTTTAATTATTTATTTATATTTGATTTTATGTGCAGCACTTTGGTAGTTCCTGTTTTAAAGGAGCTTTACAAATAGTAAAATTGAATGATTCTTGCGTCCATCTTTCGTCAATGTACCCAGATGTCCGTTCAATATTTTGGCTCGTTTTTATGCTTATTTAATGTAGCATATAACACAATTATTCCGTAAATCTTTTGCAGTTGTGCATTATTTTTGTGAGTTGCATATGCAAATGTGTGGCTTCCACAACTGTTCCATGTAGGTCTACTGGACTTTTCACGCATGTTCCACTGATGTATAACTTTTATGTGGCATGCACAGCGCACAGATTATGTTAAGATTATGTGTAATTGGTGCAAGAATCACTAATGAATTGCATGTAAACAGCACAATTATCACGTACGGTCCGTGTTTTACGTGTCCTTTGTGTGGTTTTTTTGTACTTGTGTGGTTTTAACGTAGCTCATTGGTAATACATCTGTGAAAATTTCTCGTAAAGACCACAACTTTTTTCACTCATTTCACTTTTTCTACTTTTTGAACGTATAACCAATTTTTATTGTGCAACATGAGCTAAATGTACATAGTTGCAGATTTTGGCATTTACCTAAAACATATTATGTTGCTTTCTGCTGATTGGCTATACCTGTTAACTTTTTTATAAACATTTTTATGGAAAAGCCTGCTTTGATTATGTTGTGGTTAAACTCTAGAAGGTTAAGACTAATTTTGATGCTGTCCCCCCATTGTTCATTCTGCATGAACATTGGGGCATTTTCTGTTTTGTAAACTATTTTTTAAGTAAAAGACTATTTTGCTTGTTGGCTGTCTAAATAAAAGGGATATTATGACTAATTTTGTCTATCTTCTTTTCTCCCTTATCTTACAAGCTTTATAAATATACTGGTAGGTATTTTTTAGGAAAAAGTAAAGTCATTTAAGTTCAATTTGACTGCACTGAGTTATTCTTATTCAATAACATTGTATAGCTTTAATGTATATTCATTATATTGGCTGAACTTAACCATGTAACATAAGTTTAATGTGAATGTTGAACATTAACACAAAGCAATCCATCTAAGTAGCACCAACTTAAGAAAGCGCTGTACAACGTACTTAACTGAAATGAATAAATCGGAAGTAAGCGATTGCAGTAATACCTACTTGACAGACTTACGTGGAACCACTTGACATGACGTCTTTAAGAAAAGCGAACAGCTTTTTTTTTTTGGAGTATGGGGTGAGAGTGGGGCGTGTTGTTGTGGCTGTGGCCTGTTTGTGAATCAGTGTAAAAAAACTGAAAACAGGAACTGCTGAAAAGATATAGTTTGCTCAGCGAGTCTGGAATGCTTTTATCATTTTCTTTGTGGAAACAGTTTTTTCCTCCAATAACTATTAAGCAAATTCAACCTACTATCTTGAAAAGACCTCCAGGGGAAAAGCATTTCTGCTGATGCTATTAGTTATCTTACGATCATTACCTGGAACTTATTGCTCGTGGTGGCACCTAGTTGTGTATTAATGTACAATAACAGCTTTGGCCTCTGACTGACTCTCATTTGGAAGTCAGACCAGCATAACATTGACTTTCTAGCATACATAACATCAATCCTGCCCCCACTCTTCCACTCCATTCCAGTCTCATTCATGATTAAAATTCACGATTCTGCCACTCTTCCATGCGAAGCAGCAACCGGCTCCCAACACAAAGAAGCCTTCTGTCAGATTTAGGAGCATAGCTTCAGACGGTAAAGCACTGCCTTTAATCCCAGATTTTCATTTAATCAATGCAAAAATGTTCAACAATTTTGGATTTTAGCACATATTTATAGGTTTTTTATTTGAAATATTTTTTACCCCTTCTTTTTATTAAAAGATCAGCAATTCATCCCTGAGACTGGTCCTTCTTTTATGTCGATGTTTGTGTATCCCTGACTCCCTCGATTGAAGTGTTTTTTCTACTAGAGCCTTCCGGCATATTGCTTGGAAAACGTTGGCTATTACATATTTGCTTGGCTATAAAGGCAAGTTGAAGCTTTTCAATTTTCATCCAGGAATAACATTTTACAGAAATATGTATAGAGTTTATGCAAAACACAGAATTGTGCAAATATATTACTTTTTCAAAAAACCAATAAACGGAAATAATAACAGTAAAAATACTGAATCCATTTGATTTCAATTGATACAAAATGTCCAAGGGCTACACAGTGGCACAGGGGTTAGTACGCTGTTTCAAATCCTGGCTGGGACCTTTTTGCGTGGAATTTGCAGGTTCCTCTCGTGCATGTGTGTGTTTTCTCCAGTTTCCTCCCACATTCCAAAATCATGTTGCATATTTTATTTTGCAATCTCTAAATTGTCCTTAGGTGTTTATGTGTGTGTGTTGCCCTACAATAGACTGGCAACGTGTTAAGAGTGTAACCCGCCTTAATCCAACTTTGGCTAGGATAGGCTCCAGCAACCCAGTGAACCCAAAAGAGATTAAGAGGGGATTCAGAAAATGGAGGGATGGACAGAGGATTTACATTTTTGTTGAATTTTGGATTTAATGTAATACTGTTTTATTAGTCAAATTATATTTGTTTGTTTTATGAAAACAAAAAGTTCTTTTCTTTTTGAGTATAGCTAGAGATTTCAACCAAAGAAAGGAGGAATTTTCTTTAATAAAACTGTAGACTTTGAAAATGATCAGAAAGGAAAATGTTGTCATTTTTTTTTCATATAAGGAAACAATATAAACAATATACAAAGAAAACAAAAAACAAAGATAATACAAACCTCATAAATCTGATCATTTTTACATTTTTAAAGTGCAGATTGGTGAGTTCTTAAAAAATAGAAATCCTGCTCAAAGGGATAACTAGGGGTGTATTCAGACTGAAAAAATTCTGGTTTCCAGATCGAGTCAGCTTAATTTGTTCCGGATTGAGTCCCAAACCTTCCGTTTGGTCTGTATTTGGATTGGCGTCAAGTGGCCCATTCTGTTACAGACCAAAGCTTGTAAAGAAAACCATGTGACTAAAGGTCTCTACAGTCATTGGCCAGGAACTACGAGAGCAGGTCAATACAACAAGAGAAAGACGGATATGCTGCATTTTACAATCCTTATCGGGACGGTTAACAGGTGCCAATTGTTGGAAAAAACTATTTTTACTTTCTTACTTTGGTACAGCGGGGGCATGCTGCAAGGCAGATACTGGCAAGGAGACGTGCCATGTTTGCTTTAACTCAGAGGAGGCTAGAAACTGCAGTGATGTGGAGACGTCGGGTATGAAAGTACACTGATAAGTGTTTATGACATAGATTTTTGGGAAAATACTGAGAAGCATTGTGTATCACTTTAAAAATTGTCTCAATGAGCCTGAATTCATCCGACCACATTTCAATGGGTTGCTGTGTCTCATGGTTGTGGTGTTATGGCATTGTTTTAACGGAATTCTGTTAAGGAACTACATAGTATTTTCTAGGGTGGCATAACGAGACACAGAAAAGTATACAAGAAGTGTTAAAATAAACGTTCTAACAAGTTAACATTTGGACCCTTTTTTCAGTGCGATAACACAACAATCTTTGCTTTACATTTGTCCGCGACTCATCTGATGCTTCATTTTTACTCTTTTTACATGGGCAACAGTGGCCTTTTTGGTCCAGTTGTTCCGCTCCAAAAATGGATTGTATTCAGACTAAGGAATCTGAGTGAACCAAAACTCAATCCCACTGGAAATGAACCAAGACCACCTCCCAAGATGGTTTCTAGTCCCAGACTAGAGTCCGCTTTGGTGTATTCGCAGATAGATGTTACAAATCAAGAATTTATGGTTTATGATAACATTTAAGGTTGGAGTGTGAGGCCTGTGTAGTGGATGAACATGTAGGGATGCATCTGAGCACTTCTCAAGGTGGCTGATAACACATCTCTGTGTCCCTGATTGCCTGTCTTGAAGTCGAAGAGATTAGAGGAGAGTGGGTCTCCTGTAGTCCAGCAGCCATTATTCTTTAAATAGAAACAGTCCATGGAGGCCACTCCAGAAGATACAGACTTGGGTTCACACACAAGCGTGCAGATGTGAAAGTGTAGAATTTGTCTGAACAATAGATTAGGAGCGATGTCAGATGTGATAACGTCTTCACAGTCTGTGTTCTGCCAACCTTTAAAACCCTGTTTTTCTTTGTCTCACAACAAAGTGAAGTGGTTATTTAAAATGTTGCAGCAGAATTAGGCCACCATTCTCCTTTTAAGTTACCTGCCAGATATCTAAGGCTGCTAATTTTTCACCTTTGTGGCTTCGAAATGCTGTAAAAAGATGACATAAAAAGTCTTCCTTAGGAAGCTTTAAAGATGATGCAAGTGCTCTGCTGAAGCCTCAATCTTCACCCTGCTTTCTGTGGAGATCATTTTAGTGCCCAAACTGACATGATAAATTAATTAGAAGTCAGAAGCTTAACTCTACTGCAGCTCAATTAGTGAGCCACACATCTTTCTCCACCGTGTACATCTTCAAAGTTAAGAATTAGCAAAAAGAGGTTTGGACAACTTCAACACAGATCAAGTTTACAGAAAGCTTACAAAATAAAGTTCAAAGAGTAGAAAAAGAAAATAGAGAAAAGCAGCTTTATTTGTAAGGAGCAAATCATGCAATGTGCACGTTTATAATCTCCAAGCCTTATAAAAAGAAGATTTTCCAAAAAAGACAATCATATTTTTCGAAATATACTTTGCTTCAGAGTATGATGCTACAAACACACTGGGCATGTGATGCACATTGAAGAAAGTGCTGAACACGGGTCCTTGAATGTGCATCTTAGCACTCACAATTGGATGAGACTTGGTGTGAACCCATCCCCTTTGACAACCCTCAAACATTTCAGTTCTCCAAAACTTTGTCTCTGTAGCCTATTTTTATCTATTTATTTATTTTATTTTTAGTTATTTATTTAAAACATATAAACATATATAAAACATTCATTTGGTCTCATAATGATAATAAATATCTTGAAATGTGAGAGCGTTGCAAGTCTTGTCAGTTTTGCTCCAGGCTTTTTCTTTCCCAGCTCTATTCCCACAGATTTAGTGTCAGAATTCCAGTCAGACACATACTGCAATTGTTCATTTCTTCTCCATAATCAGTTTTCAAACAGTTGGCACTTCCGTCAATGAAAAGGACGTCATCCCTAAATTACTACCAAATCCGAGTCCCAGATTGGTCAAAGTTTAACTGACTTAACTTTTAAAGCGCTTTTATTGGCCATGCGTTTTGTATGGAGAGCATAATAACGGACTTAAAAATGTGCATAGAAATGCGTGAATGCAATAGGTTCTAACCCAGAAGCTCAAAATGTGCATATACGCGTGTTTACATAGACCTTTCAATGAAAGTAGCAATGCGTGAATGCAATAGGTTCTAACCCAGAAGCTCAAGATGTGCATGTACGCGTGTTTACATAGACTTTTCAATGAAAGTAGCCACTTCAAGCTTTGTCGCCAGAGACAGTGTGAACGTAGCACCAGTGCAGCTGCCAAAAATGCATAATCAAGAAAAAAATCAAAGTCGCACTTTTGGGAGAAATTTATTTCCCAATATACCCGACAAGAATGGAAATAAGGCTTATTTAGTTTCATAAAACATAGGAGAAATGTAGTATATTAGTGCAACATATTAACAATTCAGATAACTGTAAAGAACATGCTAACAAGTTGGCTAAACTCTTTATATTAACTCAAATCCCTAAATTTGTTGAATTTTTCTTCCATCGTTGGCTGTTTGGAACAACTTTGCTAAGACTCAGTGGTGCTTATTCTGTCAGTAGCAAATACTGATAAACACACCTGCAGTTGCTTTATAAATTAAAAAGACATCAAACATAAGTCACACCTGGGTATAAGTCTCACCTCCAGCCAAACTATAAAAAAAATAGCAACTTCGAAAGTATGGTAATTTTATTTTTTATGCTAAAAACACACACGATCAAAAGTATTTCAAATGAAAAGTACATACATATAGAAAAAATGTTCCTGGTACTTGCAAAAGTCGACCTATGGTTGCAAGAACAATCCAGAAATGGTAACGGAAAAGACAACATGAGACATACAATTGGAGGTATCTGAATGCAAGACTCATGAGGGATAGAATGACCTGAAAATGGCACAGTGGTTAGCACTTCATAGTGAGTAGGTCCTGGTTCGAACCTTGGCTAGGACCTTTCTGTGTGGAGTTTGCATGTTCTCCTTATGCATGTGTGGGCGTTCTCTGGGCACTATAGTGTCCTCCCACAGTCACATGCTTCATAGGTTCATTGGTGACTTTCCATTGCCCATAGGTGTGCATGTGAGCATGAGTGTGTGGCTCTAAATCAGACTGGCAACCTGAGTGTATTTGACTTTAACCCGAATGTAGCTGGGTTGGATCCAGCAACATAGTGACCCTTTACAGAACAACAAACAAAATGTGAATTAGTTCAGTCAGAGTTACAGCTGAGGTTGTGTGGTTAACTTTTTATGAGCAAGTTACAAGCAACTGCACTTAAAACAACCTAAAGATATAACATCTGACTACATAACAATAGTAATAGCTAAATATATATACAGTATGTCACGGTTGCAGTTTCCTTGCCTTTGTGTTCTGGTTCTTTTTTGTTTCTGTCTTGTTTTGAGTTCATTTCTTTTTATTATTTTGAAAAGCTTCCTGTTATGTTGTTTCGAGTTTTACTTTTAGTCCCCATCTGCCTTCTTTGTTTCCACCTGTGTCTCGTCTGTTCTGAATGTATTAAAGTCATGTCCTTCCCTTCCTCCTGTGCTGCTCCATAGGTTAATGTTTCCATGTTTCCAGTTTGTTCTCGAGTTCCTGTGTCGTTGTCATTCAAGGTTTGAGTTCGCCTGCATACTGCAGTGTTTTTCTTTTTAGTTTTGTTTTAGTTATTAAAGATCCCTTTTGCCCGGAACCTCCTGGTTCCAACTCCTCTCTGCGGCCGGGTGCTTCCCTCATTTCCCCTCGTAACAAAATTATATTTTAAAGAGAAAATGAGAAAACCTTGACTTTATATTCTGTTCTTGAAAGATTACTTTATAAAGGCGTTTTGTCAAGTATATGTTTAAATGAGCTATGAGATGAGATTAATGTCACCATAATTGTTTTTCACTTATTTAAGTCGAATAAGAATTTCAAATACAATATTTATTAATGTCCAAAGTAGACACGTGTTCTTGACAGTAACATTTGGACAAAGAGTTGTGGAAAATACAATTCCTCATTTGTTTGTTCCTTCTCTTTTGACAGCCCACTTTAGTTACATGTGTTGTCTTTCTATCCACTCCTACTGCACAAGGTCTGTACTGTAGACCGTGAAGACAGATGACATGACAGCTTCCCTGAAAAGAAGCCGAAATAGCTAGCTACTCTCTTCAGCAGCTGGTGAAGCTGACAGCTGTCTCTTTTTTGGCTTCAGCGAGGTTACTGTTCGATTTTTGACAGAAAAAGTCCTCAGCAAAACCAATCGATTCCCTGTGCATATGTGCAGGATCTACATCTAAAAGTGTACTCATTCTTTTTCCTACGAGTGTCCATTAATGTTCTGAACTCTGACCAACGTGCATTTATTCAAAAACTTGAACTTTCATTTACAGTAGGATGTGGTTTGGTTGCAGTTCCCTTTAACGCCAAGCGCTCTTACCAACCGATGCAAAAACTGAAATATTCTCTCTACATCCACCATAATCAGAGCATGTTCCCTCTCCTATCAGACCTGCCAGGTTTTGTAATTACAGCTTCCATGGGTGCCCAAAGGGGTCAAAAAAGTATAAGAACAGAGTGTAAGTTGAAAAATGACATGACAGCTATTTAATCAAATACCGGGAGTGAGATTTGAAGAGAAAGTCCAATTCCCTACAGTGTGTTTCACATCAATTCAAAGCCATGCACTGGGGCCATATGAAGAGAGGAAGCCCTGTGTTGACTAGGGTCTGATGGTTTCAGTGGCTCAGATGTTTGGCGTTAGGTGAGAAAGGGGGAAAAAAAAGACCAGCCAGGTGGGTGGGCAGGTGGATGATATGGGCTGTGTTACGACATACGATAGCGCCTCCAGCTAACCTGTCTGTGGGTGATAAGCGTCTGTTCCTGCAAGTAAAAAGGCTGGCTTACTTAAGAGTTTGTTGGTATCTGCTCACCCCCCCAACCCCCCACCCCACACACACATCAGTACATTTCAAACTCCTCTGTTATGCAGCAGTTGATACATTTTTGAGACCATAACAAACATCACAGCACAAATCCGATTGAAAAAAAAATGGTAAACATGGATTTCCAACACATTAATTGCCATTTTGTCCACAAATACCCTTTTTATGTAAAGTGTTGGTTTGATTTTTCTCAGACACTGTGATTATCTTAAGTAACTATTTTTTTTAATTAGTTTTTTATTGTGTCTTATAATGTTTTAGGCAGTTGTTTCAGTAATACATGCTAATCCCTTAAATGATTTTAAATTATGCATCATAAAGTGGGTTCACATGTCTTACCCCAAGAGGCTTTTAAGTTTTGATAGCTGTGTGATTAAACTTTATAGTTCCAACTGTAATTGCACATGTTTAGGTTATCAGTAGAGTGTCTATAAGTACAATAAGCACTTATCTGTGACGCGTTCATATAGATTATAGTTTTTGGGATAGTTACTATCAAATTGTTTGGAAGATTTATTTTGCATTTTCCTTTGTTAAAAAAAATACTTTGGTTATGCTGTAGCACAGGGGTCTGGAACCTATGGCTCGCGAGCCATATCTGGCTCTTTTGATGGCCATATGTGGCTCGCAGACAAATCTTTAATTCAAAAAAAGATTTGTCATTAGACCAGTCCTTACCGGGCGCGATGCGTTGCCGGGGTGGGGGTGGGGTGGGGGGGTGGGGGGGGCGTGCGTGCAGTAGTAGCGGTGCTTGGAGAAAAGAAATCTGCAACACCATCAGTTTACTATTATCTGTTATATCACAGAGTTTGTACCAGCCTGAAACCTGGAAAATTGCAGTCCCTACTGCTGCACGCTCTTTCTCAGAGACGGGAGCGCGCAGCTGCAGGGACGGGATGTTGGAAAAGCGGAGGGGTAGTGGGTGCAGCCAGCGAGGTGAAAATGCGCAAGAATTGTCAGAACTTCGAAGCTACTGCCTGTCATATACCACACACTGCAGCGTGACTGTGTGTTTGGCTCCACGTCTGCATGTGAGCAGTCTTTTTCACATCTAAAGAGCATTTAAACCAACCTACGATCACGTTTAACAGATGGAAGTCTCAACACCTGCATGAAGCTTAAACTCACCGTGTATCGACCAGACAAGACCATCAGCAAAACCACCATGCAGCACCAGAAGTCGCGAACAATGCTAAGAAATATTCAGCGTTTATTAGCAACAGCATAACAATGTTATTAAAAAGAATCCACAGACTTATTGTACTTTAAAAGTTTTGAAATTTCATCAAATTCACACATTCACTTGTGTTTTTAGTTTTAAACATATTGTAGTGGACTGAGTTAGACTGGGTGGCTGTTGGGTCAGATTCTAAGTTCCGGAGTTCATTGAACGCATCAAGCAGAGATGCTTATTGGCCCTCAGTTCCGTTTTCAGCCTGTTTTTGGGTAGTTTGGACCAATGGGGTTCAGCTATGGGCTGAAGAAGTGAAATGGGAGGGCTGTTGCAGGGGCGGTGGCATAAAAGGTTTGGGGAGCGCTCTCAGCGGGAGAGATTTAAGAGTTGCTGAACAAGTTGTACGGCGTTAGTTACGGCCTACAGTAACTAAAATAAAGAACCTTAAAAGAGGTCAAGTCTCCTCAGTTATGTCTGCGTCTGATGTCCGTCCCCCCACAACACAATAAACTTCTGTTTTACTTTCAAAATAAGCATGTATAAAATTGTATTTTACATTTAAGGGAATGTGACCACGCTATAATGCATCGTAACACCATGGATAACATTGTTCATGTTGTTCATGTTAAAAATGGACGAATTTATGAGTCCACTGTCTCAATGTCTCTTTCCTGGATGTTCTTTATTAAAACAGGAGTTGACTTCCTTCTGAAGTTGATAATAATTTCCTTTCTCTCGCTGGCATTAATCCAGAGCGCATCGTTTTCATGTTATGTCTGACAATAATGGTAAAAAAACATCTATTCTGTTAGATAGGAAAGTTGACTTCACCGAAAGTTGTATAAAATAAGTATGATTCTGCATTGGCACAGGTACTTTTAATCTATATTATTTCAAAGTAAAAGAGTCTGCATCAAAATAGAAATAAATAAAAAATACTTCTCTTATTTGATTCGTTCTTGGCTACATTTTATAGATGCATTAATATCAGGCCTTGATCTAGTTAAACACTCTAGGAATAAAAATAAACCATGAGCACACATTCTCACCAAAATAGGATGTTACTTCGGTTTTCCAGAGATGAACATGAAAAAAAAACATAAAAGAATTATAGAGAAAGGAAAGGCTCGTTGAAATGACTGGATCCTGTCTGTGTGTTTCAATGTCACAGTACGACAAATGATGATCCAACACTGTTCTGCAGTTTTCACAAGGTTACAGTCGGTATAGCTGCACACGGGAACAAAGACCTTCATTTGTGAAGGCCTGTCTTGTGGGCTGACAAATTTTAAATTGAGCTGCTGGTCGTGATTATTATTTTTAAAGGTGGAAAAGAGAAGCTTGCAGGGTTCATAACACATCCAAGGTCTCAAAAATTCCAATAATAAAGTAATATTTTTAAGGAAGCAAATTGTCACTTTGAAATGTGAGCAAAAAGAAAAAAAAACTCAAGGTGGCAAAGCAGCAACAAGATGCATTCAAACTCTGAACGAATATGTTGAGTATTACAGTGTTAAGAGGGGAAAAGAAATGTAGGTGTCGTCATGTGAGCAGGCTTGTAGGAAATGTCTTCTTTAGATAACTGAAGCGAATTAACAACTGCAACGACACAACAAGGGAAAACAACATTCAATGGCATTGCTTTGTCTTTTTCAGAGAATTTTTGATTTGAAATGGTGTATTTCAAGCAATCACATAAAAATAGTACACAACAACAATACAATCATCAGTTATCCATTAATACAATGACGAATCAAACTTAGGATATATTAATAAATATTGCTTGAAAGGGAGTGGAAGGAAGCGAACGTATATAATGCAGCCCAAAGCGGGTGGTAAACTCCATCTAAGGCCTAATACTGAGCAGGATTACCATTGCAACAACACATCATCAGTAGGTTAAAACTAACCTGTTTCACGGTCTGATTCAAGCGCACGTTCCTATTAGTGGGTGAACAATCCAATGCTTGGTGAATTCTGCTTCACAGTGATAGGAAGAGCCGACATCAAAGGATTATGTAGTAATGGTGTCAGTCTGGGTGCATTTATAGTAGCTCAGTACTTTACTTTATATATATACTTTATAATAAATGATGTTAATGTCAGAAAGCCTTACGGTTAATGTGGATATATCGCAAAAGCCTTTTTTGTCAAAGTTTTTGAAATGTCTACAAAGTGTATGTACCCATTTCAAATATTTCTCACTTTAGTTTTTTTTAATTGGCCAACAACTCTTGACAAAATTCCAGAACATGTTGGGAGTCTTGCGGTTTGGCCGCCTATCAAAACTGATAAGGAGATAGAAATGGAGATCTGACCTTTTGAATGTCATGCAGGAAGCTGGCAATGCATTTTTATTTCTTGATGAATGTTGCTGCTTTTTTAAATACATATTTGTTAATTGTTTTTTTCTAATTAGTGTTAAGCTGTTGCAATCATTACATAAATCCCCATAAACACTGAACACACATTTTTATGTGTTTGTACGCTGTGAAGGTACGCCATAAGCTTCTGCAGTCAACAAAAGCTAAAATGTAAAGATTTATGTTAGTTTCTTTTTTTTTATATAGTCTTCCTTATAAAGTTGTTTGGGCACAAATTAAATCAACGAACAAAAAAATTTGGATAACATCTTCAAACACAATCAAAAAACCTCTCAGAAGTAGGCTCCATTCCCTCGACAGAGACAAATAATTCATTGGCTGGAGGTGGGATGTGCTATTCCCTGAATTAAGCTGCTTGCTTCTGCAACATATGAAAGACAAACAGTGCACACTGGGCAGAAATTGAAAGTGCAGTGTAAGGTGTTAGATGAGATAGTCTCCACAAACAAGCATACAGTATCTTGAGAATAAGCCTGTGAACAAAACCCCTAAGCAGCGTGCACTATCTATTGGCACTTGTTTAAATTACATCCACTGCCTCAGCACTCAAATAATAAAGGGTAGAAATAAAAAATACATATTATTTCGCAAAACAAAAAGAGATATTTCTTTAGACTGTAAACTAAATTGTTTAAAAAAAAATCATAAAACCAGAAAAGACCATGTTCTTGATTTTATCTGAACTGATAAGATGTGAAGGCAAGTGTCAATCTAAATTTGCCTTTTAAAACATCATGAACGTTGTGTTGCAGTAACGCACTATTTGTGCACTAAAACTAACTTATCACTGAATGCATCATTTTCTTGCTACATCCATCAGTTTCACACCGCCATGCAGAATACAAAAGTTGTTGATTGTAAAATCACTAAGGTTTTATATGCAAAATGTTGAATTGAACTGTCTACATGGGTCCAGAAAAACTTTATCCAATTGTAACAAACCATTGCATATGTCACTTTTTCAATCGGGAAAAATATTTATGACAGGGCAGAACTATCAAAAATACCGGAAACGGCCAAAAGAAGAAATAGCGAGTTCCGTGTTAAGCAAACAAAGCTACTGCATAGAGCGAGATGATCTTCTAAACATGCTTTATTGTAGTTATTGGTGGTTATTAAATTAAGTGCCTGTTTGCTCATAATTTACTTGGCAAGTGCTTTATTCTTGGCCACACGGACCCATAAGAAGGGTTAGGACTAGACTAATACGTGCCAACAACATCAGCCTTTATTTTGTCTGGAGATGATTGCTAACACAAATTGACATGATTATTTGCACGATTTCTCATGACTGCGCGGAGTGGCATTTCTGCACTCAAAAGCTGCCTCCGCCAGCTCATACACCGTTCCAAAGCTGCTCCTCTGCTCAGAGACACCATTCTCATTAGTCTGGCAGCTCGTGCATGCAGAGCCAGCCAGACTGCAATCCGAGGCTCTCCTCCGGTGCACACACCGTGAAAAAAGCACCTTTTCCTTTCCCGCAAACATGAAGCTACGAGTCCGACTGCACTGCTCAGAGACATGGTTCACTCGCGCGAAGAAGCCAGCCGGTCCTGTTCGCGCTCCAAAGACTCTCTGATGCGCCACAATGTCACACATGACGTAAAAGCCAGAGCAGTAGTGACCAACAATCGGGATAAATTGTTTACATGCACCACGATCAAATCAACTAATAACATAACCAACCTATCTTGGAAATGTTGATCCCAATGAGTCTGATCGGGGCAGAGTCTTCTGAAGGGTGTGTTTACATGGCACGTTTTTATTCCAATTAGGCATTTATTCTGATTACTTTTGGCCATATAATCGCAGTTTAGAGTTCCAGCTTAACCAATAATAAGCATATCACTTAATAAAACATTAAGTTGTTTCATCTCTTTGCCTGCTAACACACGTAAATCTGATAAATGCAGTAATCTGAAACTGTTATCCGCCTTCAACTCAGCATTTTTCTTTTCTAAAACGTTCATTCATCAATCTATCAAGGTCATAGGGTCACTATGGCCTGCCCCAGCTACTGTTTGGTGAGGCTGGCAGTAGCGGGCAGGTGTAAGTGTACACCTGGACAGGACGCGCAGTCACAGGGCTACAATCACACACTTAAGTAACTAATGAATATATGAAGGATGTTTTTGGACTGTCAGAGAAACCAGATTGGCCAGAGGGAGAACACGCAAAATCCACACAGAAAGGCCCCAGCTGGGATTTGAAACATTGCCTACAGAGCGCCAACTACTACAAGCAAAGAGTTAATAATCATTGTAATTCAGCAAGGGCTGTTTCCGGTGATGTCTAAAGACATCTTCATGTTCTCTATTCTAAGCACAGAAATACAGGCAGAGGGAATGTATTTGCTGCTGGATTCAGTGGAAACCATTCCACCTTTTTGCACTCTAGGTAAAAAACAGCAATGCAAGCCCAATGCAAAACATTAAGGTTGCAGAGAAATACATAAACACAGCTGTTTACTTCAGATCTCAGTTTTATTTCTCAGAGACATAGAAAAAACATTGCTTGCATTTGAATCTGGCAATTTCTGTGTTTATTCCTGACAGAAAATGTGTTTTACCTTCGAAAGATGCTTTTATGGAAAAACAGCAAAAAGTCACATTTTCTCAAATATATACCAGCAGCTCTTGAGGCCTTAAGACGTATTTTATCTTTTACATATCTAGCTGACATCAGTAATGACAGCTGAAACTGGAGCTGGAGGATGAGGCCTTTAATGCTGGAAACAGTCTGGTTAGCGTTCTCCAACTCCCCTCCGCTCCTATAAGACAACCCCTGAGAGTGAATAGGGAGAAGGCTCTGCTTAGGGCCCACTGAGGGTTGGACTACTTGTCAGTGGCACCTTTCTTTAGGCCTGTGTTATTACATACACACTTCGAACAACACACACACTCTGCTTACCAGTGATCCAGATGATCCTCCCCCCATGATCCTCCATTGTGGGAGGGGCCAGCAGTTGATGGGGTATTGCTGGATTCCCAGGTGCCCGTGTGCCAGAGGGCTTGCTGTCAACTGAATGGGCATGATAGCTAATCCATAAATTAAATCTGAAGTTGTTCATGCCCCCAGAGATTGGGTCAATGCCTTTGTGTTTTGGCCCTTTTCTTGTTGGGGGTCACTGGGTCTAGCTAACACTCTACTCCTTTTGGATGGGGATTTAGCTCTTGCCATTGCTCTATCAAATCTGATTTGGTGTTGACAATGAGCTGCCTGGGGGCATTTGAGTCTCAATATGAGACACATTGTCTCATATTGTCTCAGAAAAATACATAAACATGGCGTATGCCATATGAGACATATTGAGTCTCAAACTCAATTTGGGGTCTCTGAAGGCAGAGTCTGCACACGTGTGCAGTTAATGGGTGTCTGGGAGCCAGTGTCAATTTGAATAAAAAAAAATTCAATTTTCTCAATTTTTTTCAAAATTTTATTTTATAACACAAAATGAGATGAACAAGGATTTTGCTGTAAACAAGGTGTGTATAACTATATGCACTTCGCGTATATGCGCACTCTTGCATAGAGTTTAGATTGGATGTGGTCACTTTAATGTGCATTGGTTGGTGCAGCAGCATTGCTGTCATAAAAACAGTTTAGGGTTTTGAGTCCCTCTGTGTTTGGGAGAAGATACATCTCTAAGAAGAAAAAAAAAACAAGAAAAAAAACAAAAAGCTTTCCACAAGGACCGTGGCGAGAGGGGGTCTTAAAACCAGCCTGAACAACCACCAAGATTCTTGATGATCTGAGCAGAAACATGAACACTTTCATCAACCGCACGTAAAAAATAAATTAAAAAAACAGGTTTTTCAGAGGAGCTCAGCATGTTTAGTGCACACAAGGGGTGTAGATCAGTTAGAGAAGTGGGGTTAGTCCAGAATGAGGCCGGAAGGAAGCATGTGTAGACAACGCAGTGTGGGGGCCTTCTCCTACTTTTATCTCCTACGTGTGGTGTGACAGGGAGGATGCAATCTCAGAAAGATCCTCAGGTCAAGATGAATGATGAGAAGCATATGCCTGTTATGAAAAGCTGGGGTTTGGGATGAAGAGGACGGAGTAAGAGGAAGAAACAGCTCATTAGTCTCAGCTGAACTGGCCTCCTTTGGGCTACAGAGAACTGGGTTAAAGACACTGAGGTTATGAGTTGTTATAAGTTTCCTGTACACCTTTAGAAAACTCATTTTAGGCTTTCAAGTCAGTGACATTATATAAGTGTTAAATTATAAAGTATTACAACCAAAGATGTTACTAGATGCTGTTAAAATAATCAAATTGCTGCATTGATATTTATTTTAATGCTGCTTAAAATCGAGGCTTCCTCATGTAGCACCACAAAGTAATGTACCTACTGTATTTGGGCGTTTTAGTCATGGAGGGAGTTCTTCGTAAATCTGTGCAGCTTAGTTCAGGGTTAAGTTGCACTTTAACAATCAGCACCCAGAACTTCAAGAGCCTGGGGGCATTTTTCAAAGAGTTGAAAGATTCTCTTAGACCTCAGACAGCTGCATTTCCACTGAGGTCTGAGGTACTGGCTGGATTAAGCAAATGAAGTCAGCTAAAGTGTGTCACTGTGCCCCAAAAGCTATGGCATTAGTGACAGAAGTGGAGTGATTGATGTTCTCAAAAATCACTGATTTGTTATTAAGAATCAGCTGGGTAAAGAAGTGCTCATCATGAAGAACCATTAACTGATATCTGCTCATCATCTCACACATTTTTACTGTCATTTTTTTAGACTGCTGCAAAACGAGGTGAATGAGGTGTTTGTAAATGTCTGATTTTGTATTTTTATTTTCAAATGAAAACAGCTAGAACTACAGCAAAATCAAAAGATTTGATACAAAAAGAGCTCTGCTGTCAGGTAGACGTTTGCACCATGCATAAATAAGTTTTCTGGTAGTCCAATCATGAACCATGCCTTTTAATGAAAATAGAAGGGGTCTAAATAACACTACACTGCAAAAAGAGGCCTCTTAGAAATAATTAAAAAAATAATAAATAAACGTCTCACCCCATTGGCAGGTCTTGTTTAAACAAGCAAAAAATAAATAAAAAATTAAAATCTATCCATGGGTAAGAAAAAGCAATCTTATTTATATAGATACAATTTCTAGTTACTAAGACATGCTTTCTCAAACTTTTTGAAAGATTATTTTGCTATCGAAAAATGTGTCACTTTTTCTTGCAAGACAAAAAAGTGAGAGTTTTATTTAATTAATTTTTTATTGTCTTTTTACTTTCTTAGGATTCAGGTCTGCTGGGTAGTGGTAAAATAAAGATGCATAAAGTTGAAAAAAAACATGTTTCTTTTGATAATGCATGTTCTCCCCGTGGATGCGTGGGCCCCGGTGACTCCGGCTTCCTCCCACCGTCCAAAAACATGTTTCATAGGTTAGTTGGTTACTTTAAATTGCCCATAGGTGTGAATGTACATGTTGGATATGGGTTCCTTGCAGGCAAAAAATGGGCAAACCTTATTGACCAGCACAAAGGTGATATATTGCTTGGTGAGTTCATAGAGCAAAAATGTTCCAGCACATTTTTTCCTACAGGCATGCTGCCAGTGACAGACTGTGGTACACACTGACACAACACAAAACGGTAAGTAAGGTTGAAGTAAGTGACATGCAGGCACATCGTACAGATTTTTTGACCCCACCCCAAACCATAAAAAAAGCAAGTTGATGCTTCACATGATACGTATGTGGCCTGAATGTTAGAATTTAGGAAATTAGACACAGTGTAGTTTGTGTGGACATGTAATGGGGGTCCTACGGGCACTTGCATTACCTGCAAACCTCGCGTGTGCAGCATTTGAGCATGGTCAGTAAGGAGCCAGTACTTGCACTTTACTAATAACTTGAATGTGCCGTAAAGGCATACAACAGCACAGCCCATACATTATAAGTGTGTGCAATTAACATTTGCCTAACCGATACTTCAAGACAGACTAACCATAACAATTTTACCTTTTATTTATATGACGTGGCTGAGGTGGCTGTATGAGTCTCAAGGGAACTGCAAGAAACACTTGGAGCCGTTCCTATCTATGACCCTACACGCACCCGCATGGGTCAACCCCTGTATGGGTTCACCCCTGCGGGTCCATGTGACTAAATCTTTATTTATTTTTTTTCCCTCTACAATACTTTACAACACAAACTTCCCAGTTATGCAGATGAAACCTCATCGTCAAACCCACCTCCAACCTTTCCCCCCTCTTTGCTCATTGAAAGCTCGGTAGCAACCAAAAACTGGGTCTTGTTTAACTGAACAGTGATAAAACTGAGGTTCTCCTCAATGGCTCAACATCCAAATAACCCAAAATGAACAGCTTTTCCTCCTCCACTGACTTTCACTCTGGTTTTCCTTCAGGTATGGAGTCTGGGTGTCATCCTTGACAATAAAATTCTCTCTTTTGTCATATCTTGACTCAGGATTAATCTGTTTCAGCTAATTCATTTACACTTGTGTGTTGTTATTATTTTATTTTAAATGTTTTACAGTCTCATGAAGTGCCAAAAAAACCCTTAAAAAATTAATTAAGATGTATTATAAAGTAGCAGAAACTAGAAGACTCATGCTACTGTCACAAGAACAGGCATAAAGCTGGATCCAAATGCAACAGGTTCATTAGCTCATCTAAAAGTCCACAAAGCTAAATGAGGGTCAGGCAGGCAGGGGTCAATGGCAGGCATGATATCATCAGAGGAGAGACAGGTTGGTCAAAATCCAGGAGAGGGTTGGGGCAGGTGGCAGGCAAACACAGTCAGGGTCAGGGTCGGGGTCGGGGTCAGGGTCAGGGTCAGGGTCAGGGTCAGGGTCAGGGTCAGGGTCAGGGTCAGGAGACAGAAGATTAGGTCCAGATATAACGCTTGGTAAGGAAGGCAGTGTGGCACAAACAATACTTCACATTGAGCTGAGCTCAGTGCAGAGCTTAAGTACAGAATGCTGTGGTTGATTGAGTAAATGAGAGTCAGGTGTGCAGCATCCAAGAAGTGATGACCAGAGGAGGAGACAGAATTCTGACTTCTGACAGCTATGTTCACACGGAGCATATGACACATTAAAAATGCGTTGAATACGGGTTATTGAACAGAGGCGGAGGATTTTTCTTTTTTCTACTGTTAACTAGCACATGTCTACCACCTACAGTTGGAAGAAGCTTGGTGTGGCATTAAAGCGCTGCAAATATCAAAAGTCTTTCTCCAGACTTTTTCTTTCAGAGCTTTATTGTAATAAAGAAAGATTTGGTGTCATAAAATTCCCAACCAGAGAAACCGCAACTATTCATTTCTAGGGGTGTAACGATGCACGTAGTTGAACCGAACTGTTACGGTACGGCAGTTTCAGTTCGGTTCACTTCTGTACCGTTTCGGTACGTTTATTCTTTTTTCCCCCCCGCACATGCATTGTAATGACCCAGCTGCTTTGTCAATCGAAACAGGGAAACGAGAGCTGAGCTGCCAGTTAACTAGCTGCGTTGACTGTCCTTGCCCTATACTCCACTCGTCCTCATAAAATCTCAGAGAGAGAAAAGACAGAACAATGGATTGCTCAATCTCTTTTCCAGCATTTAAACCCATTTATTATGAACACACATGAACAGCGTAACAACATGAACCTCACTTCTCTTCATAGCTCTGTCAGTGATGGTGAAGGATCCAATACGCAAAATTTCACACATGAGTCTTAGTGGCTATAGGTGGGGCTATCTGTCTTAACTTAGCACCAAGGTGGAAGTAATGTTAGCTGTGAGTTTCCTCCGAGACGCTATTAGGTGATGGACAGTAGGCATGTCAACGTATGGCTATAGCAGACGCGAGGCCAGAGGTGAGGACCCCCACTCCCCCCATCTCCTTACGCTCTCCTGTGTGGGAACACTTTGGCTTTGTTGTCAGCATCCATGAAGGAAAAAGACAATCAGATAAGTCAAATTCTGTGTGTTGACATTGTTACACAAAGATAGCGTATTCCACAGGTAACACATCTAATCTGTTATTGAACTTAAAACTGCATCACCGAACTGTAACAAACAGGTCTACAAGAAAGAAAAAAAAAATTGCAAGTTAACACTAGAACGTCCGTAGGGCAGCCATTTGGCTTTTCTACCTACAATGTCCAAGGGACAGCCAAGTAGCTGGATTAGTTAAAATTTACATGCCCAAAGAGCAGCCTTCAACATAGTTTGCACATGAACAGCACAGTCATTAGGTTGTTCTTTTGGCATGCAAAAAGGACAAGCCAAGTGGCTGCGCAAGTTTTCACTATTTCCCCTCACCTCTGTCACTTCTAGTAAGAGGTCAACACAGTTTGGTTTTTCTTTTTTGGCTGAGATTTATTGTTCATGCACAAGGGACAATTCTTTACCGGCATAATACTGAAATGTTCAAGGAAAGAAATCATGTGGTCAAAGTCATATCTTCAACCCACTACTTGTCTGCGCATACTTGGTACTGCCCCAAAATCTCCTTTCTGAATTTGCCACATGGTATACTTGTAGCAATCAATAAAGCGCACTCTGGCATTATTGTTCTTATACTGACTATTCACCTGGCATATTGCCCGTTTCCCTTTGCCAGGTATGGGAGCTTGTCACCAAACACGTTATTCCTTTTTTGCCTTCACAGCTCCCGCATGTACCTGTGCGAGGTTTTTTACTGATTCTGGAAGCTCCCAGTGAATTTTGCCTGGGTTGAAAGGTTGATTCAGTTGGCAACAACAAACCCACAAACATTGGAGATTGCAGGAAACCTGTCAGTCCCAACTTGTTCCATGCGCGTGCCCTTGACATCCAAGTGTAAATGCCGCATGATATCTTTGAAGTGGTTTCTGACCATAGCTTTTTTTAGATCAGTGGATTTCCCATTTTTGCCAATGATCTTGCGTTTTGCATGGATGGAAGTTTTATCCCCCCTCACAAGGAGGATGGCAATGAACCCCAATAGCTCAGGGAGTGCCATGAACCAGCTGTCATCTTCTGTCTGACGTTCATGCTGAACAACACAGTCCCGAATAGTCTGAAGCATCTTCAGAGTGAGGAAACACAGGAAACTCTGTAAGCGAGTCGACACCGTACTTCTGACCAAAGCAGTAGGCTCTTCCTCAGCAGTGTAACATTCAATTGTGCTGTGACGGAGAGGCCTCCCAACCTTTTCTGAATGCCACATCGTGCCATCTTTTGCTTTTTCTGTTGGCACAGTGTGTCTCCTCTCTTTCGTCCTCTCTTTTCTGATGGCAATGAAATCTCCTCATCTGTGATCTGAGCAATGAAAACCTTCAGCAATGTAAAGATATATGTTGTTTCACTTGTTTATTTTAATTTTTTGTTTTTTGTTGAATTCTAGTTGATACTATAAATTCCAAAACATGTCAAATAGGCCTCCTTTGCCTCCCCAGTCCAAGAAACATGTGGTTAAATTAAATGACTAAATTTCTCATAGGTGTGTATGTGAGTGTGCCTGGTTATTCATCTATGTGGCCCTGCAATGGACTGGTGACCCATCCAGGGTGTACCCCTCCCCAGTTGCTTGTGACTAGCTGGGATGTGCTCCAGCAGACCCCTGTGATCCTGACCATGATGAGCAGGCACAGAAAATAAATGGATAGACAACTGCTAGAATCAGCAAATTAGAACAAGATGTTCATGAAATCTTATCAAAAGAAATATCAGTCTGAGTCCAGCTAAAGGACTATCTCTTCTCCCTCAGAGTCAAATGGGTTGACTTGCTCCAGGATAATTTTCAATGACTGCTCAGGGTAGTAAAATTAAGGCATCTTGGTTTTTCAGTTGACAAACTGGGAGTCAAAGTTTGTCAGAGCTTGAAGGCTTTTTTGAAGCAGAAAAACCTCCCCCACCCTGATCTGAGTAAAGAATGTGGTTAGCTAGGGCATGTCTTCATCCAGATGATCAGGTAGTTAATGCTGCATTTACAAATGAAAGGTAGCTAATTGAAGGCTGTTGAATTAGTCATTTTGAGCCACCCAGCCATTTGGCTGTGCTCTGGACGCTGCAGGGGGAGTGAAAAATCCTGGGCGTTCTAGTGTTAAAATGTTTTTTAAGCCCGGGGTTAATTATCCAAAGTTTTTGGTTCCTGATTAAGCAGATCACCTACATAGGTGATTTTTTTTATTGTTATGTAAAATCAATAAATGCATTTTGTAAGTAATTTTTTTCAGCCTTATTTTTGGTACCGAAAAATACAGAAAATAGATAGATAAAAACGTTATTAATCTCCAAAGGGAGAAATTCATGTGTCTGGCAGCAAAACACACACAGTTTACAACAATAAAATAATAGTTCACAAAATAGCAATTCATATCAGGCAGATTTGTCAAACAGCAGTACCGAACCGAAATGTACCGAACCGAGCGCTATGAAACTCTGAATCGAACCGAATTGAGATTTTAGCGTAGGGTTACACCCCTATTCATTTTTCCTCCATAATCAATCTTCAAACAGTTGGCACTTCTGTGAATTACAAGAGGGGCCACATCACTACCAAAGTCCTTTATTGGTCAAAGTTCAATTGATTTGACTTTAAATGCTATCCATTGGCCATGTCTTTTGTATGTAGAATGCGTATATGGTCATAAAAAACTTGAATAGTTATGCATGAACCCAAGATCTTTTAATGCAGAATCCCAAAGAGTATATTTACGCATGTTCATATAGACTTCTCCTTAGAAGTGCCTTCTTGTGTGAATGTAGCCTAAGGGATGGAGAAAATAAAGTGTTGCTGATGAACAGTGAAGATACACCCTTGTATGGTTTGTTACATTTAGTAAAGTTTAGAATGCAAAATGGCAACAGACACAATTCCATTGGAATTGGACCAAGGAATAGATCAAAACTTAATCCACGTGTAATTTTAGAGGTCACGAAGACAAAAAAAATATCTCGAAAATTGTTAGTACTTTAATGTATGATAATCTCTCCACAAAAATTTCATTTAGTACGGGATCATAGCCAGTCAAAAAAGACAGAGTTTTGTTCATTCAGTTTTGCGGCAAACCTCCCATCTGATTTCCTTTGGAGTCTTTGGATAGAAAAACGTTCATGATCAGAGGCAGAAAAAATATTTTCCGCCAATTTGAAATTTCTGAACTAGCCACATCTTGTCTCAAAGGAAAAATCTGCAGTACAGCCTCAGCACTCGATGAGTCTTCTCTGGCTTTTAGCCTGCAGCTTAAAGCGATCACAAACAAACACTGTTTTTTTCACTTGAGTTGTTCTGTCTTTCCGCCCTATAAATAGAAGAACATGAAGTAGTTTACCAATAAAAGAAGGAAAACACTCATACATCCATGTTCTCTCTGGTGCCTCAACACCAAAGCTTTTATTATGTTTTTGGTTTTAGCCTCAGAATTTATAACACAGTAGATTTTCTACAAGTAGGGGGATGTGACAGCTGGTCAGCTGCTGTAAATCTTGGGGATATGATGATCAAGTTCTGGCAGTGAACCAGGCTTTAGAGCTACCTCAGCAATCTATAGTTAAATAGAATATTAGATGAGCTTGCTAATGCACAAAACTTTCTTCCAAGGTCTCCTTTTTTCTATTCTTATAGGTTCGGAGACACAAAGATTGCCGTTTCAAATGAGCACTGGGTGCAGCAGGGTCCTTCAGATAGTTTGAATATTGAGGTTCTGCTTACCCAACACCAGGCAGAACATAAAGAAGCGATCAATGGGAACCTAACCATTACACTGATAGATAAGGAGCTGAAATTAAAAGAGAGCTTAACACTAATGAGGGAGACAGTCAGAAAGGGAGCCTCTCTGCTCTCCCATTGATTAGCCGTGTCCGGCCTATATGCATGTGGACCAAATGAATCAGAGGAAGCAGATGAGAAGGAGCGTGAGGATGGGGCTGTGAGCCTTTAAGATCTATTTCACAAATACTTCGGACATGTGCTCGCTTGGCTTTAATGAAACTGTCAGCCTGTTCCGAAACCTGATGAGCTTCCCCAAGCGCTACATCAACAGCAGTCCCTTGGCCACCTTCTCATGCCAAATATAATTACAACATCATTACCAGCGTTGTCCCGGTCCCTGCTGGACTCACTAGCCACCTCTCACCCATCATCCCCTGCTTTCCTTACTCTCTGATTCCTCTCCACCCCCCATAATCACGCCGCCTTTCTGCAATGCGGCAGGAATTATATAAATAATTTGTAATTGATAGTCTCATTAGTTTTTTCATGTCCTTCCTGTAGTGCCATTTTCACTTGGAATAGAAATGGAGAGACAACAAACTGCTGCATAAGAGAGAAGGAGGAGGGATGGTGTGGGAGCTGCGAAGCTGCACCACGCCGAAGCGCATGGGGCTGTGTGTGCGCTCCTTTAAAGGATGTCCCTGAGTCTCATTGTGGCATTCAAAGAGGCTGGATGGCATTGTGAAGAAGCATTTGCTCTTTGTTACCCCTCAATTTGTGCCGAGAAAGCTGTTTGAGAGTGAGAAGCATTTATGCGCGAGCTAACATAGAATACAGTGGTGGCAGAGTTCAACTCCACTCTCTGTGTACTGTACATTTTTAACACAAGTGCAGCTGAAATTGATTCACTGAATAAGGAAATCTGAGCCATGGCTTGAGACTGAATTGAAAGGAAACAGCATCTTGGAAAACCTTTATTACATATCAAAATGATAGAAAATATGTTTTTTTGCAGGACAATTTGAGCTGAAAAACAAACTCCACAAAAACATTTTTTAAGATTGCTCAAAGTTTAATATAATATGTATTACTTCAGCATACTTGTCATGTTTTTCTCACAGGAACAGCCCATAAATAAAACTGTCCTCGACTTTAAAGTAATCAAAAATCTTTAAAAATTCACTTTGGTCGTCTTTGGAGCTGTTTATCAGTATTTCCATGATGCAGATGCTGTGGTGCAGAGGTAGAACGGTCAACCTCTGATTATAGGTTCGGTTCCCACTCTACCCACCCATGTGTTGAAGTGTCCTTGGGCAAGAAACTGAACCTCACATTGCTCCTGGTGGTTATAGGTTGGTGTGACAAAGTAGTTGTATCTACTTGTCACCAGTTTTGAGCCAGAAACCAGCCTCAGATGAAGAAAACAATGATATACATGGATATATCCGTCTGACAGTGGATGGATCTGAATGGAGCAGAGCAGGGAGATTGTGGCCTGCCAAACATATTTTCTATGTCACAAATAAGCTCTTTTTCCAACTGCATTTTCTGTCTGCTCTTGATTCACAACAATTTGAAATGCCATTTTAAGCTCGATTTTCTTTGTGTCCTCAATCATCAAAAAAATGCCACGAGAACATGTTAATTCTTTACAACCATTTGTATCATATTTGATACACACATTTCTGAGTTTTCTATCTCATTAGCATGATCCAATCTTTCACTAAAAAAGGCCATTATATATATTGTAACTTGGTCAATGTTTTATACCCTGTAGTTCATCATCATTCCACCAGGAAGGGCTTTTCCTGCTCATTTCAAAATGGCTGCTTCTGTAAAACCTCAAAAACACTCCTGGCAGGAAAAGTTTTGCTAATTTTTCAAACTTTATGGTTGAAATAACTCACCTATTTACATTTTTTAATAACTACTTTCTGTACTGAAATAATATAAAATTTGTTCATTTATTATAATTCAATTACACCATGTTAAAAATGTGTGGATCAAATTTGAGACAGTGGGTAAGTAACCCTTGTGCTATCCTAGGCAATTTAACATTGGGAGTTGGGTCATCTTAGACCCACTAGACCAGGGGTCGACAACCCAATGTTGAAAGAGCCATTTTGGACCCAAAAAAAAAATATGTCTGGAGCCACATAATATTAAAAGCCCTATTTAAGTTATAATGAAGGCAACGTATGCGATATGTATCTATATTAGCTACATTATAAGCATTCATGATTAAATGTTTATTTGCCCTGCAGTGCATTCTGCGGAGAGCGACGCGTCACGTGACTGCTCTGTTGTGCAAGTTTAACTTCATTACAATATCAATGAATTGTGTTTAATTGCTTTGATAAAATTAAAGAAATGCAATAAAGAAATCCGATTTTTGATGTCATTTTTATTTTGAGGATTCGAACACAAAACAACAAAATGGAACGTGCATGATGACGTGCCCCTCTCTGGAAATTAAACAGAGTGCAATAAAACGCAGCCTGCATTTATTATTATTATTATTTTTTTTTTTTTTTTGCATTTATAAAAAAAAAGAAAACAGCAGTCTTTTGAAAAGGTGAAGTATATAAAATCAAATTAATACAGTTGAGTTTGATTTCTGTGCAAATGCCAAGCAAGTCAGTGCATGGGTAAAACGCAGCAGCATCCTCTTCTTTCGCTGTACGTCTCTGGCAAAGACATTCAGCTTGCGCTAAAATGACAGAACAGTTTCAAGCATTTGCGGTGCCTGGAGACTTTCATTCAGCTCATTTAGGTGGCTTGTCACAATCATATCCACCATAAAGTGCAGCTTTTCGAGCCACTCAGTATCTTCCAGTTGCGGGTAGTTCAGGTCTTTGCTTTTCAGGAATATTTTCACATGTTCGAAACAGACGACAAAGTGACGCAAAACCTCACCCCTGCTGGACAGCCATCGGACTGTGTTGTGTAGCAGGAGATCGGAATATTCGCTTTCAACTTATCAAGCAATGCACGGAACTGACGTTGGTTCATTTACATCAGCCACCTGCCTAGCGGTCCGCCGCCCTGCTGGTAGAAACGTGTGTCGCAGGCTATGACGCAAATCTTTGTTGACAGAAATGTTGAAAATTAATATTTATTCTACACATTTTTACAGCATTGGAAAACGTTAAGAATATTTGTGTCATGTTTTTCCTCCTACAGAAACCATATTAAAACATAAAATATATTTCTCTCCCCCATCTTTTTACATTTTCAAACATTTTTGAAAATGCTCCAGGGAGCCACTAGGGCAGCACTAAAGAGCCGCGGGTTGCCGACCCCCGCACTAGACAGTGCGCTGCCGCTGAACCTTTTTTCTTCAATGATTTGTGATCTTCACTGGTGTCCATGGATTACATGAAATCTTTCCACCTTTATCCACCTTTGTCATGGTAGGGAGAACACGTCAATGTAAGGGTGGGGTCATGTAAGATAGTACAAGGGTTATGATGCTTTTGTCTTGAACACTCTGAACTGAACATGAAAATATTAGTACATCAAACGCATCATTGTAACTGAACCTTACCAAATCACCCAAAGTATAATTAATGCTGTCTTTATTTCATCATAAAAATAACACTTTTTTTTTATTTCAGTAAAGTGTTTATATAACATCCTAATTTTACTAAAATTGAATGTTTTCATCAATTCTTTGACTTAGTGGGCTTTACAGGGTTTAAAACACCAAAAGCAACATTTTCATCAGAGTGGGTCTTTAAGGAAAGAAACCAGCCTGCAGTAACGTAATTGGTTATTCATAACTAGTTATTAATTATTTCACATTGTAGAGCAGTGGAACTGACAGAATGTTAAAGCACACTCTGCGGCTGCATTCTTTCACCTCAGACAGACAGATGAGGTGTAACACACTGGGTTACATTGTAGCTTTCCAATGCTGAATCCTAACCTTTTGCACATTTTCCTTTTTTTTATTTTTTATTGTTGTGTTACTTAAAATGGTGAATCATGAATCAGTGGCTGTTCACTTTGAATGTCAGCAGGTTCCACTTGGTGCAAACTTTATCATCCTTTTCCTTTTTCTGCTGAAATCTAGAGCGTGTGCCTTTGATGCATATTCAGCATTTCATGCACTACGCTGGCTGTCAATCACCACCACAGATTCCTATTAGTGAGTGTACAGAAAATCCCAGCTCAGCAATGACAAGTGAAACACAGAAGATTAGTGGGAGCAAGAATTCTCCCAAATGGATTCATGACAGAGTTTGTGATTCTTTTCCACCAGATGTGTTTTGACATATGTGGCAAGGCGCATGTCACACTGCGATGCAAGGTCTCCTGCCATGCGACACAAAAGGATAATTGGCCATTAATCATAATTTATAAGTTGATTCTGGCAGCTGATAAACATTTTGTACAGAAGATGTGGAGAATTTAACATTTTCTTGTACGGCTCAGTTTTCCCGACCAGTTATCCATAAGGAGGTTTGAAAAAGGTTTGAAAAAAATAAGGCACAAATAATAGCATCGGACCAGCAGGTTTAAGCTGTCACTAGTCACAATTGGACTAATATGAAGAGCTTAATGGTCTACAGCGGTGCAAGTTTGTTATATAAAGAAAAGAAATGTAAAATTACATTTCTGAGTACTTCTTTATATCATTGTGAATCCAGAACACATGAATAAAATGCTGTTTTAACAAGATCATGTGTGACACAGAAAATACAGTGGGGCAAAAAAGTATAGTCAGCCACCAATTCTGCAAGTTCTCCCACTTAAAAAGATGAGAAAGGCCTGTAATTTTCATCATAGGTATAGCTCATTTATGAGAGACAAAATGAGATTTAAAAAGAAAAAAAAAACAGAAAATCACATTCTGATTTTTAAAGAATTTATTTGTAAATTATAGGGGAAAATATGTCATGACTAGAACGCGGGACGGACCCAGATCCTGAAACCCAGAAGGCAGAGACAGGTAAGTGAGAGGTAAGTAAGAAGTTTGAGTTCTTGTTGGGTCCTGGCGAAGCTGTGGGTAACGTGGCTGCGGCTCTTGATTGGAGGCTCCGGTACTGTTCGTGGCAAACTCCCTGAGCGAGGGGCGAGACAGAGTTCGTGGCTTGAGTTCTTGGTGCGTGGCGTGGCTGGAGATCTTGAGGAGCACGGTAACTCTGTTTGATGCCTGGCATGGCTGGAGATCTTGAGGAGCACAGAGACTGTGGCTCACAATGGCATGTGGCATCAGCGATGGAGAGCTGTAGCTAATGCTGCTCGAGGTGGTAAGACGCAGGTGACAGTCATGGCATGAGATGTAGAAACCTGAAGTGCAGAGGACAAGACAAGGTTAGCTCAGGGCGAGCCAAGGGCCAGGGGTAGTGAGCTTCAGGAGACTAGGCACCATCAGGGTTAACGAACTGGCGAAGAATGATAAAGCTGGGTCTCCTCTTGTAGCAGGTGGCTTGATGAGATGAGTGGTCACAGCTAAGAGGAATGAGCAGCTGAGCTGGAGGTGGAGGAGTCTGACAGGCCACCATGACAAAATAAGCATTTGGTCAACTAAGTTCAACTTAATTCTTTGTTAAATGCCCTTTTGTTGGCAATGACAGCAGTTTACAAGGTTTTCTCAAACTGTTACTGGTATTTTGACCTATTCCTCCATGCAGACCTAAAGCAGTGATGTTTTGGGGCAAGACCGACTTTTAACCCCCTCCATAGATTTTCTATGGGGTTCAGATCTGGAGAGTGGCAATGCCACTCCAGGACCTTGAAATTCTTCTTACAAAGCCATTCCTTTGTACCAAAGGCAGTGTTTGGGATCGTTGTCATGCTGAAAGACGCAGCCACATTTCATCTTCAATGCCCTTGCTGATGGAAGGAAGTTTTCACTCAAAACCTGGTGATACATGTCCCCGTTCATTCTTTCCTTTACACAGATCAGTTGCCATAGGCCGTAGGTAAGGGGTTCCTTCTCCTCCAAACATGAGGAGTAGAGTTTTTACCAAAAAGTTCTATTCTGGTTTAATCTGACCATAGGACATTCTCACAATCCTCTTCTTGATTATCCAAATGCTCTCTAGCAAACTTTAGACGGGCCTGCACATGTACTGGGTTTAGGAGGGGGACACGTCTGGCACTGCAGATTGAGTCCCTAGGTGCGTAGTGTTTTAATGATGGTAGCCTTTGTTACTTTAAACCCAGCTCTGTGCAGGTCATTCACTAGGTTCCCCTCAGATGGTTCTGGGATTTTTGCTCACCGTTCTTGTGATAATTTTGACCCAGCAGATGCCCCAGATGGAGTGAGTTTATGAGTGGTCTTGTATGACTTCCATATCCCAATAATTACCACAGTTGATTTCTTCACACGTAGCAGCTTACCTGTTGCAGATTCAGTCTTCCCAGCCTTGTGCAGGTTAACAAATTGGTTTCTCGTGTCCTTAGACAGTTCTTTGGTCTTGGCCAGGGGTCGGCAACCCATGGCTCCGGAGCCACATGTGGCTCTTTCATCTTTCTGTTGTGGCTCCCTGTGTCTTTGGAAAATAATGAGTATTTTATAATAATTAAATTTTATTTTAGTTTGTGCATTTTTCATGGCATTTCAAAGGCGCTGCTGGCTCCGCATGAAGTGAGTGCCACGTAAAAAACAGCTTCGTTATGAGCTCGTATTTATCGGGCGAGACCTGCAAAACTGATAACAGGAGGACACACGCGAGACCCAGCCAAAAACCTCCCAACACAACTTTTGTTGATGTTTTTTTTCCGTACTGGACTCATTTAGCAAAATAAAAGATTTTTCTAAATAAAAGAAAGTTCAGACTAATAATAAAATGTGTATAATATTGAATATTTCTTCAGCGGGCCGCCTTCTTCCATTCATTTACTTAACCCACTCTATCCCTGCTATAACCTGCGTCCGGCTCTTTCATCCTTCTGCTGCACTGGAGCGCCCCGACCATCGTTTCATCCTGCAGAGCATGTGAACAGGTAGAGAAGAAAAACAGGTGGAGAGGCGGAGGAGGGGCTTTAGCTTCAAACTCGGTCAGAGAGATGAAAACACGGGCGTCAGATTGAGACGCAGCTTTCACTGCAGGAATTGAAGCAGAGACTTTCTCTGGGATGATTTTATGAACTCAAACATGGAAACATGTTTACCAAGTAGAACTCTTCAAAATAATAAACCTGATCTCTCCACATTCTCAGTGTCTACCATGCATTGACAAACAGATCGCTCCATGCAGCGATCAGATCAGAACCAGTAACTCCTCCCACGCGCGGCCACGGTATCATCTTTTAAAGAACATAATGTGCATTTGCAGCAACGTATGCTTCAGACGATGTCCGATTGGTAAATCTACATGTCAATCAAGTCCCGTACTTCTCAGTGAGGATTTTGATTGGCTGGTGGATTTTAAAGAAGTACTTTTTTTTTTATATCTTTTATGGCCCGCGATCTACACTCATGTCATTGAAGATCGACCGGTCGATCGCGATCCACGTAATGAGCACCTTTGAATAATATATACATGCATAATATATATATAATGATGTCAAAACGGGTTGTGGCTCTGGGTGCTTTCTTTTTTATTAGGGGCGGTCCCCTAGTTCAAACAGGTGCCATTAATATAGTTAATGAGTTGAAGACAGAGGATCCTCTTACAGCAAAAGGTCTATGAGATTTACAAATAAATAAATTTACAAATAAATGTGACAATGGGATTTTCTGGATGTTTTATTCTCTCATTGTGTCTCTCAGAATTTAGGTTTACCTATGATGAATATTAGGTTCTCTCTTATCTTTTTAAATGAGAGAACTTTAACAGTTGGTGGCTGAGTACATTTTTTGCCCCACTGTAACTGATATTTTGATAACGTTATGACATTTTTAAAAATAATACTAATTTGGCTAGTTTGTAAAAATGGCCTTCTGTTTACTGTAGATTTCCATTTGAAATGTCATGTCAGAGAATTTGGTAGTTTTCATGGCAAAGCCACAACTCCATTTTGAAAAGTGTCAGAAATGTCAACCTATCAGAGGCCAGGAGAGATGGCAGAAATGGCACAGGGTGGCTAAAACAGGCTGTTTGGCTGCATCACACCCACACTTCTTCAGTCTTTTTTGCTGAACAGAGCAGAGTGTTTGTCCCAATTATCCCTGCTAAAATCAGGAACGAGCATGTTTGCTGCAGTTAGATGACACAGAACACTTAAGGTCTTATGAAATGGTCTTTTGAGCTGAAATATCCCTTTTCACCAGATAAACATTAAAAGCTAAAAAGAAAAAGAAAAAAAAACTACTATGGCTATGTCCAAATTGTTTCCCTAATCCCTAGCTACTAAAAAACAATCTATTGCAGGAATATCTAGTGCCTTGAATTTAAAAGCCATGCTTTTGTTTTTTCATGTAGGATTTATTTAGAGATTTCTTAAATAAAGCTTTTAAAGGCCAGAATTCAAAGACACAATTAAAGAAAGACATGCAACAAAAGAAAAAAAAATGTATAAAATAAAGTGATTATACAAACAGTACCATGCTACCAATCTTACTATTTTGTTTTTAACAGCAAACATGACATTAAAGATTTTGCAAACGAAAAACTTAATAAATATGAGTATTTCATGAAGACTGTTTATAAATCCACTGTGTTCTGATGATAAAAATGTGAAAAGTACATTAAAAAAATAATTAAAATACATTTTAATAACATTTTTTAATTGTTTATACGCAATGCATTGTGGTCTATACTCGCCAATAAAGTTAGCATTGATGCACACGCGTTTTTCACAGTTTTCCTAGGAGATTCAATTTTAGAATAGTAGATTTGGACAGCACTACAAAATGGCAAATGCACTATGTAGCGCATTACGTAGTCAGTGGTGAAAGAATTTGGACAAAACCATAGTTTTCATCTTTGTTAGCTGCTTTTTCATCACATAACTAATGTGTGTAGCAATAGAACAGGCCTGTGTGAAAATCCTGCAGCACCAGTCAATCCATAAAACTGTTTATATTTGTACAATAGTATACTGTGTTGATGCATTTGGTTATTAAGGACCATGAGCTAATGAGGTCACAGCTAACAATCAGTGGATTCTTTTCTTTTAAAGTAAACCTTAATCATAATAATGTCATGTGAGGTTGCGCTAAAGCATAGGTTTGCTGTTGGTTATAGTTGCTAAAACTATTTTTTTGAGTTTAAAAAAAAAATTGTTTGGATGGTAATGTTTATTTTAGCCCATGTTTATTTTAGCTACATTTCTTGGATGTTGAAAGATAGAATTGAATTTGAGGAAGTTGTTAAAAAGTTGTGCTGATTTAACTTATCATGATGACTTCATTTACAAAAAAGAAACTAAATTTGTCCCTGCCAACTAATGTTCATAAATCATGTGTAAACTGTGAAAATTACTAAAACATATATTGGTATTATAAAAATGTTTGAATCACTGAATGAAACTTTTAAATTCTTGCAAAAATGGTTTGAATGAATGGTCTATTTTTGAACGTATGTCATATATAAGGCAAACCAAATTACATTGTAAAGCACATTAATCAAGAGAAAAGAGAGATAAGAACATCAATCAGTCAGACTGACTGCATTCACAGTAACCCTAGAACTTGTTTGTTACACACTACACTTATGAAGTGTTAGCCCGGTCACAATACATGTAACCCCCAGCCTTGTTTGCAACACATTAAAAAAAGACTGAGACCACTAAAACAAACACTTCTGTAACTACACTAACTCATAACATTGTTGGTAATGTGTAAAAAAAGTTAGCCACGTTAGCATATTCACCATAACACCCAACCTTTTTTTTAACTTGTAAAAACAGACTAACATTTTGACAGAGTATTGTGTACCTCTCAAAATCCCTTTAACATCAATAAGCACAACCATAGTTAATTCATATTTAAGGCTCTTCAGGTTCTAAGGCTCACATGCATTTTTGAAAAAAAGAAAAACAAGGCTTTTAAGTGCACCTTACAGTGCGGGACATACAGTAAAGATATGGTTGTTAAAGGAGTATTTTTTTCATGTAGACTTCTATGGTAAAAAATGTATTCCATCAGCAGTAAACATTAATTAATTTGAAGCATTCTAATAAAAGGAACCACCGTAGCACAATCAGAGATACATGTGGTCCCACTAGCTCATTTAGAAGTACACATAAGAATACATTTACCCCAACTCTACATACAGCCTCTTGTGTCATGCTTAATAGCTCGAAATTCCCAAACAGAAATTATTACACTGAATAATTTATTGACATTACTGGTTTGTTTTGTGTTTCTTTGAATGTTTTTCTTGTACAAGTTTGTATCTGGAACAATTCATTTAACCTAAATGCCTGACTAGTCATACACATTAACCTTCAGGGTGCTTTTGTTGCCAATGTATCTAAGTATTGTTAACCTTAATTAACTGAACATAAAAGGAACATTACTTTCTGCATAAATTAAATGGAGCATAAAGAGCAAAGTAAGGCTTCATGTTACACATTTTCTAACACAACACTTTACAGCAAACGATAATAAGTGCAACATATCAATGCCAGCTCGCAAAACCCTTTAATTTGGTCCATGATGCCATAGCTATAAACAGTTATGGAGAGATTAAAAAGGAATACAACATTGAAGATAATTCTTTTTCTCTCAGAAAACCTAACTCTTCTGGATGTGATTCAGCCTCAAGAAACAAGTCAGTTAACTATCACTGTTCTACTCTGGATCAAAAAGCATTGAAGGTGTTTAAAATTAAATTAAAAAAATAGTTATAAACAGGAAAAATGTAAAATAAATCTAGCTGAACAGACTGAAAAATTTACAGTGTTTTTTTGTAAAAATGTATTTAGATGTACTTGTTCTATGGAAGGACATGAAAAGCATTTCATTTCAATAAAATGTTCATTAAATTGTTCAATTAAATCTAATGTTACTAAACTAGTTGAAGAATGCAGGCCGAATGGTTGGCCTTAACACATTTCCAGCTCACCAAATGTGGCCCTCTTTGCAAAAAGTTTGGAAACATCTGGCGTAGACGTTCAAAGAGCGTTTGCTATTTGGGTGTCACCAGCAAAATATCTGGTGTTAAAGGATTAACCAAGTATGGTATTAGAATAAGCAATAATGGTGTTTAAAAAGTTTTCCAGTTAACGTTCACGTTTTTCCTTGAAAAACTTTCAGGTTTGCTTAAACCTTGAAAGACACTCTAGCAGAGGCCTCTCAGCTTCCTTTCCAGAAGCTTTCATTTAAAAGATACATAGCAAGATACTCATTTGCATAAAGTCTCCCTCAGATTTCTATCCAGATCGTTCCTTTCCCATTACTTTTTTGGTTGAAGGAGCTTAGTCAGCGAGTCAGGCACAATGCTCACCTATCCCAGAGACAAAGAAAGCGCATGCATTGTGGTGAAACAGCTAAGACATGAGTAAAAGCAAACATGGTTCTCAATTGATTTGTTCTGACAGGAACCTTTTCAGCCAGCTCTCGGAGAGATGTGTGTTATTCATCCAGAAACATACCCAAGACAAGTATTGATTACAATGCATTAGGCAAGGCACATCCATAATAACACATCAGCAAATGTGAAACGGCTGTTTCTTGAAAAAACATTTGGCATGAACAAAATAAAACGTATTGTGGAATGTTGTTGAGGGAGAAGTCCAAGGCTTTCATCTAAAAGGGCAGAGAAATTCAGGTTTTCATCATTACATAAAAATACTATTTTGAGTCGTATATGTTTTTTATGTACATATTCCTAAATATGGTTATAGATAAATATAGAGCAGTTTGGCATGTATCTGGAGCAGATTGACATGAGAAGGACTAAAGAGTATTTATTATTGGAAAAAAACTTGATGTCTAAATGCTCAAACTCTACCATAACCACAGTACTTGATGTCAGCTCAAGTATTTTTGAAACCTTGGTATGCAAAACTTAAAAATCTGACCAATAGGTGTAACATTTTTAAAACAAGGCTACCCTTGCTAATCTTAAAATGGCAGGAGAAAATAGAAAGCAAGACTTTTTCCTCTTTTTCTAAGTCTTTATACACACTCACTTCAGCTATATGGAAGCATTTCGCAAAATTATATAAAAATGGAAATGTTATGTCTATAATGCTACCATCTGTATCAGGGGTCTGCTACCTAAGGCTCCTGAGCCACATTCATCCCTCCATTAGGGCTCTTTGGCTATAAAGAAAAATGCTAACGATTTCAATAAATAATGGCTTTGTAGTTGTGGTTAATTTTTTTCTTCCATTCTTCAATTCAAGTAAATCTGCAGCAGGACAATCCTTTTTGACACAGGGTGCATTTTATGTTTAAGGAGAATCACATTGTCATGGTGCCTCTGTCAGCTATCTTCCCCCTCCCCTCTCTGCTTGGCCACTGATTCGTCCCAGCTGCGTTCACTCATCTCATCAACCTGCCAGACCTACTTAAGGAGCGCCAGGACCAGAATTCAACGCTGGTTAGTTGCCCCTGATGGACCTACATATCCCACGAGTGGACGCCAGCTTCAGCTTCAGCTTCAGCCCAAGCGGAGTTATCCCCGGAGTTACCTACCTCCTCTCAACGCTCCATACATCAGGCCTCAGCTCTAGCCTCAGCCGAACCTCCAGCCACGCCACGGGCCACAGTCGAACCTCCAGCCACGTCAAGATCCACCCTCTCATCTGGAGTTGCCGTTCCTGCCATTCCCCGCCACAACAGGACAAATTCATCCGTTGGAAAAATTAAATCTATTATTTACCTTCACTCACCTCCTGTCTTCCTTCTGGGTTTCAGCGTCTGGGTCTGTCTAGCTTTGACAAGTCATGACACACATGTCCTGCTGTCAAAAAGAAGAAGTTGTTAAATTACAAACTTGAATATTACAAAAATGAATTCTTGTAAATATTTTAAAGTTAAATGTTAAAAATTAATGGTTTCATATCTGCAAAAAAACATATAAAGTGTATTTTTCTGAACATTGACTTTGGGGTTTCTGCTAAAATTTGCTCAATAAGAAATTGGAACAGATGTTTTTTTTTAGCGTTAAAGGTTGTAAACCCCTGATCTGTATGGAGTGATCTGTACAGTCAATGGCCATTATTTAAAAAAAATGAATGGACAAAAATGGGTATAAAAGCACAGGAAAAAGATTGAAAATTATTACGGTGGTACACATTTAACAATTCATAGTTTTCTGTGGAGATAATGGAAAACAATTTCTTTAGCTACATTTGCAAAACAATCAAGCCTAGAAAACATTTGTGGCTCAAATCATAAAAGCCAAGTAAAACACAAAGATAATTAAAGCCGCAAGCGGCGTTGTATGGCCCGCAGACGCAACCCGCCTTCCACGCCCAACTTTACGCACCAACGCCGACCTCCCCGCCCTCACAGCCCACAAATTAAAAGCTAGTCGAGGCTGCATTTGCTAATTATGTGACCTATGCTAACTATGCTAACGTGGCTAAAAGTGCTAGCATTGCGATCAGCATCATCAACTCTCTCAGAAAAACACATTGCTCAAAATGCTAATTATGCTAACTATGCAAGCTATGCTAATGTGGCTAAAAGTGCTAGCATAGCGATCAGCATCATCAACTGACTCAGAAAAACACATTCCTCCATTGTTGAGAGCTATACGTCATAAGTTGATAAAAAACCCACTTTTTCCAAAATGGCGGCTTTTCTGTTGATTTTATCTCCATAGCAACCATTTTATGTTTTGGTCCCCTCTGGAGGACGAACAGATTGACGTCAGTTTCGGACAAATCGGTAAAAGTAAAGTTTTTGTTGTCCTTAGCAACAGTGGTTTTATGCTAACCACGCCCACATTCCTTATATGTCCATATCCAGTGTTTTTCAATGTATTCTGTTTCAGGCATGAATGCATGCATTCAATTTTCACTGTATTGTATTGAAATGCATGGGAGTTATAACAGTGCGCCACTTTGCTAGCTTGCCTTGTGCACACCGTTTAAAATCTACAACTTCTAATTCCAACATTTTTTCCACAGTAGCTTGCTATTGATGCCCGAAAACTTACGAGACGATTGATGAAAATTCCAACGACGAGTTTTCGTTTGTATCTGGTGCTAAAGGTGCTTTTTTGAGAAGATTCCAGATGGCGGCCTTTTCCCAAGGTCAAAGGTCAACGACACTTCTGGGGTGTTTGTAGACTGGAGCTGGCAGCAAGTGTGTGCATTTGCGTGAAAATCGTTCAAACAAAAGTGTTTTTTCCCCATATTGTGGGAAAACTCGAAAATCGCCAATTCTCAGAGTTCGCCACAAAATGGCCGCCAAGCCGTAGGTCGTGTGGCCGTCCCATAATGATTTCAAAACATCTTTGGGATATCCCCGACACGTGTGTCTTGGTTTCGCGGCTGTATTTTGAAGTACATTTTGTTCGGCCCCATACGCGATTTTCGGCCCATTCATTTTTTTGACGGGATCGCTGGCCGTGATGTCATCGTCTTCGGGGGGGTGACGTTGACTTTGTGGAAAATTCATTTGCAATTTATCCCAGGTGTGTGCACGTTTTGGTGACTTTTCGAGCATGCGGCGGGGGTCAAATTCTCGCTGAAAGGCGGCGAAGTCGTCGTTCCAACTGCGAAAACAATATGGTCCTTGCAGTCAGTGACTGCTGCTGCGGGCCATAAATATATGAAAATGTTAGGTAATTTGTTTAATGTCTCACTTTTATTTTGTGGCCGGGTTTAACAAACTGGATGCAATCACAGCGCATGCAAAAAACAAGTAAACAGTCAAGAAATGCATGCACAATAACATGTATTACACTGTTCCTAAGAAAGACTTTTTTCTTTTTTTTAATTTTGTGTGGCATTTATAGAGAAAAAAAAATGTTTTACTTAAAAATGTAAAAGAAAGCAACCAGATATGAACTTTTAACAAACTTTTAAAGTCACTAAAACCAAAATCCTACATTCACATGGAGAGTGTGACGCATGTTCTTGAGCGTGCTTTTAGAGTGCAATGTTCACACCGTAAACTACCAGAAAGTAGCGCATTTACTCACGGTTCTTTTTTTTCTCAAAACCAGCTGTTCTCTTGTCCTAACTGGAGGAAAGTGCTTATTTTGCACACTTGGACATTTACTTTTAATGCTAAAATCTAACCAAACAACACAGAAAAATAAAAGACTAAACATCCGACAAAAGGCCGTTTGTTCTACCTTCAAAAAAAGGTAACTGACTTGCTGTTGAGACTAATACAATTTTTTTAAGCTACAAATCCAATGACTACATTTAGTGAGACTTGGAAAAAACTTAAAAACTGTTTGAATGAACACAATGGTGTCCATTATCTAGGTTTCATGCAGTTTATTTTAATACTGTCCACTTTTATTAATCGTGCTTTGGATGAGTTGGAGCACTGAAACCTTGAAGAAACCTGAATAAATTATAGCATTATATAACTAAGGACAGCTACGTTGGGTCTTTAGAAATGTATGAAAGCCCCTTTTGCGCATATTCAGTTTGCAGACGTAGAAGTTTCTTATAAGTTAACCGCAGCACTTTCAGGGCTTTACAGGATGTAATTAGTATAGCTTCTCGGAAAAGTTCTTTTTTTATAAAAGTTTTCATGAAAATTGGTTTCCAAGTATTACAAGAATTCTTTAATATTGGTTTAAAAAGGATGAAGAGCAATGTTTTTATTCAAAATAATTATCTAGGAGCATAAGGATTCATTTTATTTCTATTTTCTTCCCACCACACACATACATATATGCATACCTGACAAAAGCATGTCAAATAAATGTTTGACGTGCATCAATGTCTCAATAAATTAGCTAATTAGCTGTTAAATGTGTGGCTGTTTAGCTGAAAGAAAAAAAGAAACAAGGTAAAACCTTTTTTTATCTAACTAGTGTTAGACCAAGTGTCTCTGGTTTTAGGATTTTCAACATTCTTTTGCAATCACATTACACCCAACTAACTTTATTATAACAAAATGAGGGCTCTGCAGAGACACTAACTGTTACTAAACCCTGTTGTTTTGTTGTGCTTAAATACAGTTCTAAAACAGTTCTACATGCAGTCTTAACATGCTGTGGCATGCATTTGGAACTAATAAGGTGCGTCTTTAGATGTGAACTTTCTTGTCCATTTGAGTGCCCCTAAAACTTGCACTCCGTGCTGTGTTTGGCTCGGTTTAGCATGCAGCCCTCCAGCAGATGTGAATAATAAAATATGAGGCAGCACCTTCTGGAGCTAAACTGGGGTATTTGTTCAGAGTGTTGTATCTAAGACTCCACACAAACTCACTCACCACACTGTGTGGACTGTTGTGAGTTTCCACAGTAAAAAGAAAACAGACTTTTGCCAACCGAAGGATCCGAAAGAATAATTATCTCATTTTTATGTATTGTATTTTCTGCACTATAGGGCACATCCGATAACAACGCACACTGGATTATAAGGCGCACCGTCAGTGGTGGGTTTATTTTTCAATTTATGTCATATAAAGATGCACTGAACTATAGGACACATTAAGCCTTGTGCTGTCCAAGGCACTTTAACATTGGGAGTGGGGTCATCTGGACCCCACAAGAAAGTACGGCAAACCTTTTGTCTTCAATGATTTGTGATGTAGGTGTTACTGATTACATGAAATCCTCTTCGCCTTTATCCACCTTTGTTGTGGTAGGGATAAAACATCAATGTTAAGGCCCGTACACACCGGGACGAATTTCGCCGGCGATTTTCGCCGACGTTTAACGCCTCGTGACTAAACAAAGGGCACCATTGAGAGTGTGCACACCGACGCGAAAAAAACGCCACGCGTGAAAGCGTCCAAAAAAAAATGCCTCGGGTTCGTTTTTTTTTTTCGACGCATCGCGTCGAAATCTATTCGACCAGTGAGAATTGCGCTTTTGCACACGTGTCTGGAGCTTCTGAAGTTACAGTTAAACACAACTTGGGGGCGCTCAAACAAAACTGTCTTGCTGAGCACACATACCAGCGAAGAAGATAGACGCCGGGTAGCGTCTACACTGCCACGAAGAAATAATGACGGACATTATAAAATATCCCCGAACCAAGCACCAATTGGAGCAACTGGTGCTTGAAATATTCATGTTTTTTTTGTTTGATTCTCACAATCGCGTAAATACTTGCTCTCTTCTTCTGAGTGAAAAGCGACTTTAAGAAGCGTAAAGTTGCGCAGCGCCACCTTGTGTACAGGAGTATTCTGTTTTACATTAAGCGCCATCTAACGTCAGGGAATGAAATTGCATGTTCGCTCGGCTCATCGTCAGCGAAAATCGCCTGGGTGTGAACACAAAAAACGTGGCGAAAAACGCTGGCGAATAACGCCTGGCGAATATTCGTCCCGGTGTGTACGGGCCTTTAGGGTGGGGGCATCTGGACCCCATAAGATAGCACAAGAGACAAAAGATTCTGGGTGTATTCAGACAGGAAAGTCTGAGTCCGCTCAATTTGTTTTAGATCGAGTCCTGAACCTTGCATTTGGTCTGTAGTTAGACTGCCGTCATGCGGACTTTCCTGTTTTTGACCAAATTTTTGCTGAAGAATTGTGAACATCTATGTGTCAACATCAGGTACACAATTAGTTTTGCTACTTTGGTACAGTAAACAGACATGCTGCAATACGGTTATTGAGGAGATGTCAGCTACGAAGGTACGTTAATAAGTGTTTATGAATTTTGACAAATCCCCAACATGAAAATATTTTAAATTAAAAAGCATAAAAAAAGTAAAGGTGGAAATGGCTGCCCTTAAAACACAAGTAGCTTTCAAAAGATCTTTGGTTAGATTCTAACCAAAGATCTTTTGAAAGATTAGAAAAGAAGGACTTTATTTACAGAATTTACAGAAAAGAACCTTGGATTAAAGGCAATGACAGGATGCTTTTGTATAGTTTCAATGACGAAGCACCTTAGATGTGGAGAAAACTGTATGTATGTGGTGAACCAACCAGACATTGTAGTGGGGGACAAAGAACATAGGAAAGCCGTTGTGGTGGATGTAGCAGTGCCAAGCGACGAAAACATCAGGAAGAATGAACATGAGAAACTGGTGAAATACCAGGGACTCAGAGAAGAACTGGAGAAAGCCTGGAAAGTGAAGGTGACAGTGGTGGTAATTGGAGCACTCGGGGCAGTAACCCCCAAGCTGGAGGAGTGGCTACAACACATACCTGGAAAGACCTCAGACCTCTCAGTCCAGAAAAGTGCAGTGCTAGGAACAGCTAAGATACTGCAGGACCCTCAAGCTCCCAGGCCTCTTGTAGAGGACCCGGGCTTGGAGGAGAAACCACCCGCGGAAGACTGAGAGGGGCGATTTTTTTATTTTTTTTATTTTTTAATGATGTAAGGAGGATTTACAAAAAGTAATTTAAAAAAAGTGTATGAATATTCTGAGAATATATGAAGTTTTGAATTTTAATCTCAACAGAAGCACACTCCTCTTTTTCTACTATTTAATTCATTTGATTTTTTTTTTTTTACTTAAACGATTTTCTTCTAGTCACCATATGTCTCAGAAACTCTAAAGAAAACACAAAATCCCTTGACTTAGAGAAACAACTTCCAGCACATTCCTCCACACTACTGCACCTGTTGTTGCCACCTGTGTCGGCTCTTGCTTCCAGAACAGTGGGATGGAATCTGTCACGTTGCTCAGGAGGGAATCCCAGAGGGAGAACGATGTTCTTCAATCAACCCCCCCAGCTGAGTAAAGAAAATGATGAGAATTTGAAAGCCAGAGAAGGAGAATGGGGCCGTGATTGCAAGACTGAAAAAAAGAGAGGGAGGTGTGGCAGATCTAGGCTTAGTGGAGGTTTACTCTCTGGGGGTCTTCACTACACCTCCTGGTGGTTTTTTTGTAATCTTTACATTTCGGCAATACAAATATGTAAAACAATGCATGTTAATCAAAGTTCAAATGATTATTTTTGTGCTTGTAAATTACTTTGTGTCCTATTTTTTCAAATTTCACATTTGAAAAACAACTTTTTCCAAACACTGCACTGTTTGTTAAGCAACATCAGTCAAACCGAGCATCTCTGAGCATTTTCTCATTAAATTATTTACAGCCATTTGGCTTATTTGACTTGCAGATCTTGTCAGCTCATTGTAGCATGTGTTTTGGTCTCTCGTCCTAAATCAGCTCATTATGCTTTGTAGCAGATCTAACAGGTGCCTCGGAAATTGGAAGAAAAGAAGGAAGTTTAATGAGAAGATCAGTAATTTGTGTGAACAGGAAAGTCCTGGCATGACAAAAATTTGCTTTTTCAAAGCGAGGCAAACAGACTGCCAGGCCAACGTGTCCTATTAACTCAATTCATGGCGTTTCCTAGACTTGACGACCGCGGTGGCTCCTGTAAAGTAAGAGCAGCAACCTGCAGCTCATTTCAGCTCCACCTGGCACCAAAGTCTTCAAATACCAGCAGGAATGTTAGGAATAGAAATGCTAATGACACAATTCTTACTTTTTGAGTTTATTTTTCATCATTTTACTGTAGAAAACATCATTTTTATAAAGAAAAACGAAAAAGAAAATATACTGTTGATGTGTAGTGATTTAGAAAAGTCAATTTGTATAATTTATGACCCCAAATTATAGTAGTACAGTGATCCCTTGCTATAACGCGGTTTATTTTTCACGGTTTCGCTACTTCACGGATTTGCTTCGTGCATTTTGTTCTGCATTCTGATTGGCTAAAAAGTCACTCCGCTTCTTCTCTACCTGCGCGTCAATCATGTTGCAGTTTAATATGTACAAGAGAAACTCGAAATTGCTAGAGAATTTGCATGTATGTAATTTAAATTTGGCAAGCTGTTCTACGTACTAAAACCCATAGAAAAAAGAGCGACAACAACTGCCTATCACTATGTTCTTCTCCCAAACAAACACACCTGCACCGCGGTCTTCAGAAGAAGAAAACACTGCAGAGCGGAGTCATAATGCAGCGGCTCAGAAGAGCAGTGAAATACACCTGAGTCACTATTTGTTCCACTGTACTTTGTATTTTTTTCATGATCATTTTAAATTTTCTCCCGTTTAATCCAATTACTCGGGTAGCGGTGGGCGGGGCTAATCTCCGCAATTTGAAGCCTTCTGTTCACATTTATGATTAAAATTATTATTTGACAGTACAGTACAGTTGTTTGTTGAAAAAAAAACGTTTCTAAATTACTTTGATTTGTGAAACAAATGCCTGAGCCTGTAAAATGGTTTGTTCTTTCTTTCCAATGTATAATAGAATATTTAATTGTATAATAATTGTAAAAAAAAAAGAAAGGTTTCTACTTCACGGATTTTGCCCATCACGGGATCTTTTTGGAACGTAACGCCCGCGAAAAACAAGGGTTTACTGTACACCAAAAGTACAGTCTATTATTTGCAGAACAGTGAAAAAATCAAGGAGGGACCAATTTCGTCTGAATTGTTTTGTATTTTTGGGGTGTTTCTATCCTGGTAGATAAGTTTAACATCTAACCCTATCTTTGAATGCATGTCGAGAACTGCTGGGAGAATTCTCATAGAGCTGGCGTGAAGGGAATTACAGATGACTAATGCGAAAAAATGGCTTGGTGATGTCTGGAATTGGGCCAAAATCCTGAACAATATCCATGAATACCAACACGCTCTCATCCCAACTCGTCATGGGTAGAGACCCCCCTCCACGTCACGTATTTACTCTTTTGGGTGAGCCCAACTCGTTTTTCATTGTGCTGAAGAAAAGAGATCCCGAAATACTGGTGACTTATTTAGATTTTCAACGTAAATGGATTTTTTTAATTATTGATATTTAAATTAGGCTTGGTGTCCCTGCTATAAAAACAAAGAAAAAATATGAGAAACAAAAATAAAAAAGACACAATAAAACAAAAAAATAAAAAATCACACAGAATGACTGATAGTTGATTTTCCCTTCTGCCAAACTAGTCATGCACCCTCAAAGCTCCCTCTGAATGATCCAGCTAGCACTCTAATAAAACACCATAGACCTGCAGCCAAAAATAACTGAGAAGTCATATTTCAGCCACTGCGTGACTGCATGATTCTTAGACTTGGCTGAGTAAAGGGACATTTTACCACCATTTATTTGTTTTATTTTAGCAACAAACAGAAAAAAAAAACATTTTGGTAGTTTCAAATGCAGAAAAACACTTACAGAAAAGTAAAGTTTGAATACTTTTGTGGGATTTATTTAAAAAAAAATCTCTTAGGAAAAAAGTAAAATAGGCTTCAGTGTGGAGAAATTTCAAAGCAAACCAGTCAAAATAACTGTTACACCTACAGATTGTCATGATGTTTACATTGACCGCTGTAATCCTGACAAAGCCCCACAGATGTTTCCCTGCAGTCTGCTGGTTATATCTGTTTTCGCATCCTTTTACCTCCAGACATTCCCTTCTAAATTTAGCCCACTGACAACATATTACCACACAAAAGCACACACACACTTACACTATGTATCTGCATATAAACTTTTTCAAAAGCAATCATCGGGTTTAGTTGTAGGCTTGAATGTTCATGAGCAAAAGTGATGTTAAGCATCTCTCAAAAAGGAGAAGAAAAAGAAAGCATCCAGATTGATTTAAGATTCATGCTGAAAATCTGAGAAACAGCCTAAGGCATACATATTTACTCAGTCCTTTTGCAATTCCTCTGTGAATGTCTGTGGGTTGTTTCTGTGTTAAATGCCTGTGCTGTTTTCATTTTGTTTTAAAAAACATTGGCATGGTTTTAATGTTAGCTGGGTTGGTCTTTTTGCCCCCTAAACTCCAATTCTTATGCTAAAATCCCAAATATGCTTGTCACAAAGCCTTTGGCAAGTTGAAAGATTAGTAGGAAGTGATGCTTTATTACCCAGGAGATAAAAAAGAATTTTTGTCTAATTAATTAAATTCAATTTAATAAACAAAAACCACATGAGCTGGGGAAACATTTACTGACCAAGGTGAACAATGAGTCTGTTTGAATTTGCGTTTTTTGCAGGTTTTCTTGTGACCTTTTTAGTAATGTTCCCTACAGCACCCTAAAATTTTCTACTCGTATATCTTATGTCTTGTGTCTGTGGAGCATCTCACTTGCGTTTAATGGGAACTCTGTCTTTCGACCAACAAGTTACATTCCATTCAATTTTATTAACATTACAACAATAGTTGTCTCAATGGGCTTCATATTGGTAAGTGTATTGTCAACATAAAATCATAGTGATCATGAAGTCATAGAATTCAATAGGTAATTTCTGATCTAAACTAACTAAACTAAACAGACTAAACTAATTTTGGCATCCCTGCCCTCAGAGCTGAGAATTAAACCGAAAACCTGCTAGTGATCTGAACGCATTCTGTACTCCATAGCGTCTACAGGAGATAGATTGAAGATAGTCTACAGCAAATCAGAACAAAAGAAATCTGTGAAACAGCAATGCCATGACAGGTCAAACCACGTTATAGCGAAGGACTTTTGTATATACAGTATAGCCTAAGCCCAGAATAATATGTTACGAGTACATTTGGGAATTAATGCTCCTCTAATTTATTACTGTCGCTAATTATAAGGAAGTATTGCTTGTCAACAATGTTCAGTACTGGTTGTAGAGGTTTACTGATTTAGACCATGTGACAAATTTGATCTTTGTTGCAGTGGCTGTACAAGAGAGACTGAACAGGACATGTTCTTACCAATAGGCAAGACATATCTGTTCTACCAGGCCAATTGGTGCAAGGAGGAATAGATGTCTTGCTTAGGTTGGGATCAGGTAGTCTCTTTAAGCTGGGTTGATGGAAGTCTAAAACAACCAAGTTTTCCATAGCAGCCCAAATCCGCTCGACAGAATCAGCTAAATTAAAGTTGATTGCATAAAAGATTAAAGAGTTCTGGTAAAATGGAACATCTTGAGCTGAAGTTTCATTTTGAAAGGGTTAAGACATTTTTATTCTTACCACAGTACTTCCCTGAACAAAGTAATCAAAAATTGCAATCATGAACTGCTTTTGTCTTTTAAAATACAAAAGTTTTTCGAATGTCCAAGAGATTGCATGATATACCTCTATGGTTCATAAAAACAAATAAATCCACACAACTGAAACTATATACATCCCCCGGGCATGGGATGCGCGTTAACCCTTGTGCTATCCTATGCACTTTACCATTGGGAGTTGGGTCATCTAGACCCACTATACAGTGCGCTGAACCTTTTGTCTTCAATGATTTGTGAACCTCACAGGTGTCTATGGATTACATGAAATCTTTCCACCTTTATCTACCTTTGTAATGGTAGGGAGAACACATCAATGGAAGGCTGGGGTCATCTAAGATAGCACAAAGGGTAAAGAACTTGCTTTTATCTAGTGATGTTTACAGTAGACTATTGCTACCGGATACTAGAACATGTACTCACAGTTGTAAAATTTGTGAAATGTTGAAGTGGTGCAAATCTTTTTATCCTTCACATCTTTTCAGGTAAATGAAACACTTGATGTTACGTTATTCCAGCCTGGCAGAAATCGCAATATAGTTTCTTCTCCATGAAGAGGTTGGCATTTCCATGAATTACAAAGTGTGAAGAAACTGGATTTTCTAGAAAGGACTGTATTCAATTTTAGTTCGTAACCCCGTCAGTTTCTTACACATAGAAATAATGAATAACGACTCAGAGACAGTTACTTATCTTTTGTAGATTTACTCCGCACAAAGACCACAGATTTGTACGCAGGGTTACAGACAGATGAACAAAGTGCATTCAAAGTCTAAACAAAGGGGTTCAGCAAAAGGCCTGGCATATATACCTTGTATTTGCATATTCAGAACATCATTCGATGGATCATGGCGTGAAAAACACACCCACAGACTGTTGCAGGCTAGATGCTCGAAGGTCAGAGCACCTAAAGTGTCAGATCTCTTGCAGACATTTGCCAGGACGCATACACCAGAACACACAAAGATGAAAAGGGAGGATGTTAAAGGAATATTTGCGAGACAATAGTCTTGGTTGTGCTCTGTCTGGAGTGTAATATAATTTTGAGATGATAATACATAGTAAATCGAGGTTAAGCCATTAATGTGATAAAAGGTAAAAGTTAGTTTAATAAAATGCAAAAGGGAGTTTCTAACTATTCTGTTTCTAATCATTCCTAACACAAAGGTTGCTTACATCCATCCATAATAAATCAGAGTCGCCAATGGATCTAAGTTCAACTGGTTTAACTGTTGATGTGCGTTCAATGGCCACACATTTTGTACATATAGCCCAAAAACTTGCATAGCGATGCATGAATGCGAAAATGTTAGGAATGTGGAATCCCAAAACGCGCACTTATGTAGACCTTTCATTGGAAGTGACCGCTTGAATGTACTTGCTGAGGCTGGCGTGAATGTATATATTTCTTTTGCATGTTTACAAACCCCACCCCCTTTTCCCCCCAACTGGTTCTGTGTTTCTATGGAACCTCTAGAGTCAACTAAATGTTATCAACACAATTTCAACCACAATTCGGGTATCAATAGTTTCAATTGGTCAAAACAAACTAACCAGTAGTTAATCACTTAAAACCATTCATGTTTGATGGAAAAAGAAAAGGAATAAATCCGCAAACATGGTTAAGATAGCTTTTGGTTAAGTATACTTTTGGAACACTTCTTCAAACAATTTATGTTTTAAAACAGTGTTTTTCTTAATAACATTTTATTTCACCATTAGTTGTAGCGTTTGGTCAATCAGCTTCATTTTAGAGTTACAAATAGTAAGTGGGTGACATATCTTTAGTAGTAAAGCTGTTAAACTGGATGTTTACTTTTTGTGCATTTTATTTGAGATCCATGAAACTGTTCTTGCAGTCAAGAGTTTTCAGAAAAGGGCTGGAGCTTTCCTTCACACCTGCTCTCTGTTGCTGACATGATGGGATTCCGTTCTTTAATGTGGGACAACGAACAATCCTATCAGTCTTCTACAGACATGTTAACACTTCGAAGCAGTTGACAGCCTGACTAGATATTCAAACAAACTGGTGCTCCATATTTAGATCAATCATGCATGTGATTGCTAGAAGCTTGAGATTCCCAAACTGCTTATCTCTCAACACTCAAACTAAGCAGTTCTCGTGAGACTCAAAAACTTGAGATTTTCTGTGTGGTTGAAGCCAGAAGTCCCTAAAAGACTTCCCCATTCAAAAAAATGATGACAGCCCATATACACAGAAGTGATGACAACACACTTAGGCACAGCAGCTAAACTTGTGCGCACATATCCCCCCCCACACACACACTCTTAAAGAATTGCCTTTCATTAACACTCATGAAATTTTTTCTAAAATTTATATTTTACCATTAAAAATAAGAAAAAAATTAAGTAACGCTTTCTTTTACAGTACAGTTCTTACATTGTACTTCAGTGGTATTTACCTGGTACTTATTGTGCAACTACTAGGTACCCATAGGGTGTTTACATTGTACTTTTTATGGGACTTACTGGGTACTTACATGGTACTTTTTTGTGTCTACTCGGTACTTACATGGTACTCGTTGTGTTATGTGGGCAGCCGTGGTGCAGCGGTAGGGCGGTCGACCCATGATCGTAAGATTGCAGATTCGATTCCCGCCTTGCTCACCCATGTGTCAAGGTTGGTGCCCAAGGTTTTATTCCCACCTCCCACCAGCTTGCCTCTGGTGGGTGGTTGGCGCCAGTGTTCGGCAGCCGAGCCGCCATCTGTGTGTGAATGGGTGAACGGGTCTGTGACTGTAAAGCGCTTTGGGCTTTTGAAAGAGTGTAGAAAGTACTATTAAGTATACGCCATTTACTATTTGGTTCATACTTATGTGGTACATACTGGGTATTTAAAATATACCTACTGGGTATTTACATGTTGTGCAAAGGTGTCTTTTGTGGTACTTATCACATGTAAGAACAAGGTGAGTGCAAATAAAGTACCTTGAATTTAAGTCTGCACTCGTATGTTTTATAGTATTTACCATGAATTTACCACAGAAACTACCCCTTAAAGTGTGGGTGACATGGCCTATATTAATAAGCCAAAATATAGTAAATAGTCTCTATTTCATGTTGCGATTGTTTTTAATATTTTTCGAAAAAGAATAAATAGCGAAAAACGCGATATAAACAACGAGGACGGCCGCCGGCTTCACACATTCCGCCGACTTCGCGCCGCCATGTTTGTGACGTAACGAAAGGCAGACAACATGGCTAGCGAAGCACAGAGTGATGCTACCGTCTCTATTAGCGATTTATCATCAGATGAACAGAAAGATGAAGAGGAAAGTTGCGGAGATTATCATGATGATGAGTCACTTTTGCAACCGAATCGATTCGAACCCTTTTGCGAAAGTGAGGAGGATATAGCAGAAAGTAGTAGGTCTAGTGATGCCGATGACGATAGCCAGCATGAAGATTCGGCTAGACTCCAGAACACGGCATGGTTAGTTGCCAATTTTATGTAGCACCCGTGGAGCCCTCCTGTTAGTTTAGAGTAGGGGGGTGGGTGCTACTTACCCTAAAATATACTCAAAATGTCCCCTTTTGGCCTAATCTAAACAAAGGTGAACACTGGTTTTCAACCCAATCTACAAAATAAATGTCACAAAATAAAAGTTTCCCTGATATTACTACTCTTTAGTTAACAAAGTCACTGTATACCATTAACAACTGTGGAACATTAACAGTTTTACCTGTTTGAACCAGTTTGAAACCTTTTCTCGTGCGCGCGCGCGCTCACACACACACACAGTTCAGTTTACTCATGGTACCGGCACCTCAAAAGTAAAAGAAAAAAAAAGAAGTTGCAGGCCTGTTGCTTCTCTTGCAAAACATTGAGTGCGTTGAAATACTCCAGTTGGATCCAAGGACAACAGAAAACACGACTACTTCGCCTCAATGTGATCCGTCGTGATGCACACTAGCCTAGCTTAGCAGCCTCCGCTCCCGACTCCAGCGCCGTCCTCTCCGACCCAGAAAACGGCTCGCTCGCTTCCAGCTCACCCGCCTTTCCTCGACTCAGAAGCCAAGATCCTCCTCCCAACTCTCCGTTCAAAATTCTTCGTTTGTGTCCCGGTTTTTGTCCCTTCGAAAACGCAGACTTCTCTCCTGCAGATCTGGAGGGAAAAATCCTTTGCCGTCCACCTTCTTGAACTTTCCCCTTTTCAGCAGCGTTTCTTGTTTTGGGAATTTATACACAGATACACTTTCACTAGATGTATTGCTACATCCAGCTGCCACACAACGACTTGGCATGTTGATGATTAACAGATTTAAACACGAGAGAAACGAAGACTACCTGTTTTGTTTGCATGCTGTCCGAAGCGGAACTGCGAAAGTCAATGCCTTTCGTGACGTCACAGGTCATATCGAGGTCACTTCCAGCCTGCGCTCTTAGCGGCAAATTCAAATCTCTGATTCCTTCGAAAGATGTCTATTATTCATATGCTTCGGATTTTTTTCGACGCTAACTATTGGTATGAATAGAATCAGCGTTTAAAAGGCTTTTTTATTTGACAAAGTTGTTCAAAACATGGCATCCACACTTTAAGTACAATGAAACTGGACTGTAGAAGAAATTCAGCCCCAATTCCACTCAACTACATGGTACTTTCAGTAGTAAATGCTGAGTATGTTTACGTACTACCTTCCAGTACAGTGTACATACATACTTGGTCTTCTTACCTTACCAAATGAGACAATGCTAACTTGTTGGTAAAGGTGAAGTAACTTTATTGTAAAAACATATTCTGTCCTGATTACTTCTTGTAACTTGTGGCAAATTTAAAGAGTAACAAGACAGCAGCGAAACAACAATATTTTATATGATACGCTTCTGCAACAGTTGCAAACAAATTTCCTTGTGATGACAATTTCTATGCTGCTGAAAAAAAACATTGTTTTGGTGGTGTCTCATAAACTTTTGTTTCATTGTAGCTTTTTTTTTTAACCACTAGCTTTTGTTATTATTGTAAAATGAGATTGTTACTACATATTCTATATTTGATGACTGTTTAGTTCTTATTATAATAATTAATTAACACACATTTTTATTTGGCCAATGTCTCTGTCCTGTGTTTTATTATACAGTAAATACCAAAAAAAATGAATCTCCAAAATTATTTTACATTTAAATTTCATGGAGAAAGTATTAGTATTAATACTAGTCTTGTAATTATTTGATATCGGATCGATAACCAAATTCTCAGCATCGCTACCTGTTGTAACGAATTCAGACATAGCCATGGCTACACTGAAGAAGATTGCCTGAACCAAAAAAACAGCTGTGAATTATAACCTAAACCTTGTGACAGAGGGAACAACAAAAACCTGAACTAAAATTTGACAGAAACCAAACAATCAAAACTGAAATCAAACAAACCAAACTAGACATCGCAATCCTCACATTACCAGCCTTGTAATAAAAAGGGGATAGATTTGGGTTCTTTTTGTTGTTGCATCAGCGTTCTGTGTAAACATTTTTTTTTTTAAATGTATTCTTCACTTACAAGGCTCCAACTCTATTGCACTGTGTGCACTAAGAGACACAGATGATTGCATTGAAGTCATTAAAGTCATCAGTCAGAGCACAGTGTCAAATCCTCACTAATGATTTTTCCAAACTGGCTGTATTGAAAATCCTTTGGGATTCAGAAAGGCTATAAATTCTTACAGTCTCTCTAATGCCTTTTCAGAAAGAGAGCCTGTAGGGCTCCATCCACCACTTTTAATAAGCATGTATTGAGCGCCTTCACCTTCTCACAATTTGTGATCATTTCAATACTTCTGAAATAATACACAACATGTTGAGAATTAACACAATCAATACCTTAACCAATATTGAGTTTGCAACACGTACAGTACAAACTAACGGTGCCCTGTAGGATTATAATGCTCGGATTGATCATCCTTCTTTAATATTGTCTTGTTAGGCAAAAAAATCTTTACAAACACAAGGTGGGTAAATATAAATTAGTTTTACTAAATATGGAAGCCTGTTGACCAAAACATTGTTAGTTTTCCAAAAAATATGACATGCAACAATAAACAAATTGAGGACTCAAGTTTTTTATTCCTTATTTTCCCCTTTTTTTCTTCTTTTCTACTCCTTTTTTAACTTAATGTTGTAGAATTACAGTTTATATCATTAGGCTCATTTGCAAGATGTTCTCTGTGGCTGTGCTATGTAAATCCATATTTTAGAGCACTTAAGCAACTTACTGTTTTTGAAAATGGGATTTTTTAATTACAGGGTTGTATATCTCTGCATTTAATTTCTGGAGCAACGAAGACCTTTAAAAAGGACATTTTTCGCAGCAGTGATGCTACACTAATTAGTGTATGCGGAAGGCGGTACATTCAGCAATAAAACTTAAGCCCTTAATATGAAAAAAAGGAGGTATTGCAAATGAAGCAGGAAAAAAATCTCAATCTCCTGAACATTAATTTAACTAATGAAATTCTGCAAATGAATTGAAAAATCATATTTATATTGTTTCTTTCCAGTCTGGCAGCACCTTTACACTTCAGGGAACCTTCTCCTGACACCTTCTTAGACTCCAGAGTTCTTCCAATGGCCTTGAAAACATTTTCTTGTCAAACAAGTTCACACTCAAAAATGCATTAGGACTAATACAAGTGCAGATGTCCTGCTCAAGGACACCAGCATTGACTGTTTGGGGAAGGATTAAACCAACATCTTGGTCTTTTTCCAAAGGTGGGAGCTTAAATGCAGTATTATAAAATAAATAAATAAAGCAAGATAACTGTTGTTTTAGTGTGTGTTGATATTAGTTACCCTCAAAGTCATTAAAACTAGAAAACCAAAGGTTTTCTTACTCCCCCTTTAATGCCCCAAGGACAGACATAAGGCTGTGTGCTTTAAAAGACAGATCCCACAACTGGCCACCTTTTTTTTGTAAATGCAGCTATTACCAGATTCAGTTGTTTACAGACATAATTCGCTTTGAGTGTTTACCTACTACTGAGGGCTGCACAGTGGCGCAATGGTTAGCGCTCTTGCCTCACAGCAAGAAGGCCCCCGGTTCAGGGACATGAAAAACACAATATCAATGGGGGACCTTTCTGTGTGGAGTTTGCATGTTCTCCCCGTGCATGCGTGGGTTTTCTCCGGGATCTCCGGCTTCCTCCCACCGTCCAAAAACATGCTACATAGGTTGATTGGCAACTCTAAATTGTCCATAGGTGTGAGTGTGAGAGTGAATGGATGTGTGGTTGAGGATATTCTACCCTGCGACAGACTGGCGACCAGTCCAGGGCATCCCTTGCCTACGCCCAAGTGGCCGGGATAGGCTTTGGCAACCCTGTGACCCCGAAAGGGAAAAGCGGTCAAGAAAATGAATGAATGTTTACCTACTACACTGGAATGTGGTGGTACACTGCAATCCTTAGATTGGGGAGAGGGAGGTGTGCTTGAAGTGATTCTGGTTGCCTCAAAAATCTACTGGGAACATTTTCTTGATTAGAAATTGGAAGAGGATTTCAAAACACACGTATTGCACCCAAACAATGCAAATGTGTCTGCATCCTCAGCAGCCTGCACAGTATGGCTAAGACCATTGAGAGTATATGAGGACTGGAGAGAGGGACCACCCCCCCCCCAAAAAAAAAAAATAACTTAAGTTTACTTTTAGCTCCAACACAAAGTTGTTGGAACCATTATTGCATAACCAAATCTTTGCTAGGGCAAATAAATGCAAATTTCACAACACGTCCACCACATTTCTTGGTCTTGTGGTTTCTGCTGTCAGAATCCACGTGGATTTGATTAAAGTCAATGCACTCACTGAGTGGCCTATCCGCGAGAACAGAAAAGTGCTCCAACAGTTTCTGGGGTTCACCAATTTCTACAGAAGGTTTATTCAACAATTTCAGTCAAGTATTTTTGCCTCTACATACCCTCATCTCCAGCAAAAAAAAGTTCTGCTTGAACCAAGATCAAAGGAACCAACCAAGAACTAAGGAAGTTGGAGTGGAAGTAGATGCATCAAATGCAGGGGTTGGGGCAGTGCTGTCGCAGCGAGACCAGCAAGACAACCGCATTCATCCATTTTCTTGCAGTTTTCTGCTTGTAGTTAATCTGGCTTAAGAGGAATGGAGACATTGGCTAGAAGGGATATTTCTGGCATTAGTGGTTCTCATTAATCATAGAATTCTGGAATATCTGTAAACTGCCAAATGTTTCAACGCTAGGCAAGCCATGTGGGCTTTCATTTTACAAGATTTAATTTTAAACTGTCTTACAGACCAATATCCCGTAACAGCAAAGCTGATGCCCTTTCTCGATGTCACAACGAACCTGAGGACAACAAGCGCGCTTGGCTGCCGCCTTCACTGTACTTTGCACGGGGGAAAACAACTCGCTGCTGCATAGGATGTGAACAGGTAGAGAGGAAAAGCAGGTAGAGAGGTGGGGGGAGGGGCTTTGGCTTCAAACTGTCAGAGAGATGGACACACGGGCGTCAGAGTTAGACGCAGATTTCATTGTGGGAGTTGAAGCAGAGACTTTTTCTGGGATGATCTTGTGAACTGCCAATGTTTGTACACACCTGCCTGTCAGACCCTTGGATGTCTTCCTGACTCATTTTAAAACTTGGTTGGAATAGCCTTACAGATTATTTCACATTTGCACAAATTCATAATTTAAACAAGGTTTTTAGAAATATTGTTGCATTTCTTTTAACATTTTATGCTTACCAAAATATAATGCAGTCATTTTTCCATTGTTTTAATGCCTTCAAGAGCTTTTGCAAACTATAGTAATGATCCTACCCACTACAGGAATGCATTATGGGAGTTAAAATTTGGTTTTGGTTGTCTGTTGAACCTTAATTTGGTGGTTTACTTCCACAAATAATATTGCTATGCTGTTTCAGAAAGTGTATTATAGTTTAGGATTCCAAAGCTTAACCCTTGTGCTATCCTATGACCCCACCCTTACATTGACGTGTTCTCCCTACCATAACAAAGGTGGATAAGGTGAAGAGTATTTCATGTAATCCATATACACCAGGGAAGATCACAAATCATTGCAGAAAAAAGGTTCAGCGCACTGTCTAGTGGGTCTAGATGACCCAACTCCTAATGTTAAAGTGCCTAGGATAGCACAAGGCTTAATATGTGGTTGCACTTTGCATTAGTAGTTTTCCTAAATATTTCCCAAGAGCTTCTGGTTAGTTATGGTGTAGTTGAGGTGTTGAAATGTCCTTGTGCAAAACACTGAAAATGCTAATATTTTAGCAACATGCTAGCTGTCCTGGCTAATAATAATAATTGATACTTTATTTATCCCGCAATGGGGAAATTCTTCTCCACATTTTGACCCAACCCCTGGGGGGAGCAGAGAGTTGCAGATTAGCTGTGCTCAGGGGGGTGACAGCTGGCTGGGGAGAGCGGGGATTAATCCGCCAACCCTTTGGTTGTTGGGCGACCTGCTCCACTGCCTGAGCTAAACTGTCGCCTAATTTGGCATTTACCTGTGTTTTTTAAGATTGTCTGGCATTTAGCTAAAATTGTATTTTGTTTCTTGAGAAAAAATCATATCTCTGAATAAATGTTTTGTTATATCTTTGGTTTTTAGCTTTCTGTCCTGCCATTTATGGACAATATTGCTTTCTTTTGCAATTTTTTCTGCCCTTTTCTGCAATAAAACTAATGTGTTACAATGGTAAGGCTCTTTGCAGGTTACACCTTTAGTTTCAAAAACATCTGCAAACAGCTTCAGCAATTTATTCAACCTTTTTCCTTTCAATAAACCTCAGCTTCTGCTGCTAAAAGTTATGCAATTAAGCAATTAAAAGCAACCAGCTTCAATCAAACGTATTTCCACAGGAAATGCAACTTTTCTGGTTTATTTGTATTTGTTTATTCAAATTATTGAATTGTAAGTTTAAGCCTGAACAAGTGTTCTACATTGAGGATTTTATTTCTTAATATTGCTCTCCTCACTTCAGTGCTGGGATTTACTGACCTGGACGTGCTTCCTGGAAATGAGACAATCTTTTGTCTGGACACTTCTTCAATCAGTGCTTGTGCTTCTTGAGGGAATCCTAAAATTCCTCTGTTGCTGTGAGCCGCATCCTGTCCTTTAATCCTGTTTAGAGACCCTTAATTGCTTGGTGGCTTCTTCCAACAGGGAAATACTGTTATCAGTTTCACTTTGAACTGTTAGCAAGGTTGATGGTTCAAAATTAAAACCAATTTACGCCTAAAAGGCTAAAGACTGCAATGAGGAATGTCAGGAAGTGAGACAGAGAGAGGGACTAAAGGACCACTTGTAAAAGTCTGAGAAATAGTGAAGTTTGGGATCTAGATTAAACCACTTTAACTTGGCAACAAATAGAACCAACCAATGACAGATAAAATGATTGACTTTGAAATTACTAGCATTGTGGACACAAATGCTATTCTCTTCCCAGAGTATTTCTACCCTTCCTCACTGAGGGGGCTCAAGCAGTGATATGGAATAATTTGCATTGTATTATTGGTCCACATTAATGATTTTTAGAAAACATTGATCTTATAGGTGCACCATCCTGAGAGATCAGATTGTTGATGTTTTCAAGACAATTTGTATTCTTCCGGAATACTTTTGTCACATTTGTCTTGACTGCAAGATCATTTTCTTTTAGGCCGCATTTACACTGCATGGTTCAAGTTACCCAATTCCGATTTTTTTCCGCTCAGATCGGATATGACCGGTGAACGTGTAAGCAGGACAAAAGCGCATGGATTCCGATTTTCTCAGATCGAAATCACGCCCCATTCATATGTGTAAATAAATCTGAAACGAATCGGATACGTGCATTTGCGTTTGCCATGTAAGCAGACAAATCAGATATTCCCCAGTAAATGTGAGTCGTACGTCAGTGACGTCAACTCAGGACACCACCAACTGAGATCACATGACTTATTAAGGTGCTTTTGTGCACTGATTTTGCTGTTCGGGGACAGCTGGAGCCCCATCAGCGTGTTACCTTTCAGCCTCAGGCTTCAGACCGTAGTCGGAAACAGTTGTTATTTCCGGTCCGGTCCCGGTCGGGACGCAAACAGTAACAGGGTTTTGGTTTTTTTATTTTGGCCTTTGTTCACCCTGAAGCCTTTTTGCTTTACCTTAAGCTATTCTTGGTTTGGCATTTATTATTTGTAAAAAAATATATGTTATTTTGTATTTAAACAACCTTTTGGTGTTTTGTTCATTTAAATTTGGGAAAACTGTTACTTTTGTCATGCTCTTCTAGACCCCACTAGACATTAAAAAGGGGCATAACAGAGATATTCTCCTTTGAATACGCCCCAACACTTTTAAGGCAGAACTCTCAAAACTCATTCGGAAGATGATAAAAAAGTTTCTCTAAAAGGCAAAGCCATTCTGTATAAAGGAACTTGTACTTTTAAAGAAAAATATCAAAAGAAGTGCAAGAATAAAAATTATTTTATATTTTCCTCAATAAAGCCAAGTCAACACTCTTAGCACTAAAATATCCCTCTGTCATAATTAAGAATATAATCCAACAGTTATGCTCCCTCCACTGCTGTCTTCTTTGGCCAAAAGTAATAATTCAGCACAGCTCCTGTTGAGAAAACTGGCAGCTGTACAGTCATACAACTGACAACCAGTCCCTATTCCAACCATACACGTCTTTCTATCACACGCTATTACTGTCACCTAGCAACCAGCATCTGGACATTTATCTGTGCATTACTGTCTCTAAGCAATCACCCATCATGCTTTCATGGCATATCCAATGGAAATGCTTTGCAGAATGCCTGAAAATAATAGACAGGCAGAAGTCGTAAACAGCAACACTGAATGAAGACAGAAACTCTGACACAGCTGCTCACTGTGGGATTGATGGACCCAGCTTTGATTGACGGCATGGATTGAATTGTCTTTACAATAGGTTTTGCCTGGAGCAGTTTTGTTATTCTGTGACCACGTTCTTGGTGCTAAAGCTCTGCTTTGAGAAAGCACATCTGTTGGGAGTGTTTAATCCTACCTTTGGTTCAAGTGATTGTTACACTGAAACTTGGTACAATATTTAGGGCTGTTGAAACTTTGGAACAATGAAAAATGAAATATCTAAGTGTAGATGGCTGAAACGTTCTGCAAGTTAGAGCAAAACAAATAAATTAATAGCTAAAAAAAATATTTAGATTTTGTTAGGTAAGAAACATCCTCTTGATTTGGATTTCATCACTTTTCCATTTTTTGAGATTCAGACTGGTGAGAGATGAGTTACTGCAGGGGTGGCGAACACGCGGCTCTCGAGCCGCATGCGGCTCTTGGCCAATGAGCGTGCGGCTCTTTGCGTCTCGTCATATTTTCCATATACTGTGCCTCATTTCATAATTTTTTCCCTCTTAAACCACACTAAAACCATCAGAGGATATTAAAAATAAATAATTAATAATAAAAGTAATTTGGCAGTGTGTGTGTGTTTCATTCTGCTCCCGACACATACGTGACCGCCAATCATTTGCGCGGGTTACGCCCACTGACGGAACACATAGATAAAGATTGATGTGCGTGCAGACCGTTACCCTCATGGTCAAAATGGTGAAATTCAGAGTATAAAGATAAACACAGGATGTTTCTGGAAGAACGGGAAGATTCTTACTTTTTACTGAACAGAATGGCGTCACGATGTTTATTATTATGAGCTTTTGGAAGCAGTAACATTGGTCATGGCAGAAAAGAACAAAACGTATCCCGGAGAAAATTAAAAACTTCCTGATCTGACACAGATTGTCTCCTTTATTAACAAGTTGAAGCTTTTCAAAGTGCTCATTCAAAACGGCAATCATCCCACTTTCCTTCTTTGCGGAGCTCACAGCAGAAAGCTGCAATCAGAATGAATGAAGCGCAGAACGTGACGCTGCTTGCGCAACTGGACAGAAACGACCGCAGATCACTTTTCTCATGGATCCTCTAATGCAGAGACTGACTCCCTGAGATCCCTGCTTGTCACTGATGAGGCAGCGAGAGAACCGGAGATAAATGAGCAGAAATCTCTTTGAAAGGAGGCCCTGTTATAATTTGGAGAACAGACATCGGTCCGTTCTGACCGACACTCAGGTAAAGGAGCTGATCAACTGGCCGGGGCTTAGCCCCGCCTTCAGCCCCTAAGGATCATGGGAAGGGGAGGGTGATTTTTCAGTGTAAAACCATGAGCCAGGTAGCTGTTAGCAGAATTGACTTACATGCCGTTTGGCTGAATGAGTGTGTGTCGAAGTTACCGGGTTCCTAATGTGAGCATGAGGGAAATGTCGTGACTTACGCAGTCTGTTAAATTGTAACACTGAGCGTGTTGGAATATTACTCCTTAGTTTAAACTGATTCATTGCAATGTATTAATATTTAAGAAATTATGTGCTTTTGATGCACATGTCAGTCATACAATTTCGAATAGAAAACATAAAAGCAAGATATTCTAATGGTCCAATTTAGTTGCACACAACTGAAAAGTAATATATTTAATGTGTTTATTGTGAATATGAATGACTCAGACACCAGAAGGATGCTCTGTCCAGATGTTTGTGTATTTGTTGGTGTAAGTATCATTGAAAGAGGAATGTTGAGACACAAAGAATTACCAGTTAAATGCTGTTGGATAAACAATGAAATATTCAGTTTTATCATCTGACTTCAGAGGAGTCACATTCTCACCAGCATCAACCTTACTTCCCTTCCCTGAGTAGTTGTGTGTCAGAGAGAGGCAGAGAAAAGAGTGAGATGAAGAGAGAGAGTGTGTATGAAATGAGAGAGAGGTGCCTGTGTGTGTGGAGGGGTATCTGACTTCTAGGGTAGTCTCTGTGTTAACTCTGGCTAAGCTGCATTGAGGTGTGTATTGAGGGTGGACACTTTCCTTGAAATAAACACCAGTACAATACCTGCTGTTCTGTTGTAGGGAGAGGAGTGTGTTATGGACAATAATACGGCTTTAATTGCGTGTGTGTGTGTACGTCTTGGCAGGTCAGTGTGTGGTGTGGCTCTTTGACTCTCACAGTGAAAAAATTCGGCTCTTGGTGTCAAACTTGTTCGCCACCCCTGAGTTACTGGAAGAAAAATCAGAAATCCTTGAAATGCGCTTACACCAACAATCCAAGTGAGAGGGAGTGAAAAAGAGAATGCAGGTCTGAAACTGTTTTGTATTTCCCTATTTGAAAGAGTAAGGTGTCTGTATGGAGGTAACAACTGGATTCCGGAGAACCTCAACAACCTTTTTTCCTTTTCCTTTTATCCCATGGCTGCTGTACAAGTATAAATACCTTGAACATGTAGTTCAAAATGACCTTTCTAAGATATTTTGGGACTTCTAGATACAGACAGACAAAATTGTATTATAGCTTGGATATAGAAGTGCTGGACAAGTAAAAGAACAAAACTGTAGTGATAGATATAGCTCTCCAAAGTGTTAGCAGCACCAGGGAACATGGGAAGATTAAGAAATCCCAAGGACTGAGAGAAGAGCTAAAAACAATGGGCGTTTTGTCACAATCCTCAACTTGAGCCAGGACAAAAACAAAGAATAAAACAATTCAAGTTTTGGGCTCAGTTATTCACCAAAACTTAAATGTAATTTGTATTATTTCAAAGTGGAAATGTCAACACAAATATGCACAAATCTGGTGCTTTTGTGTGCCAATCCCACATAAATGCAGAGTGTTGTGTCAGAAAGGGCATCTGGCATAAAACCAAAGCCAAAATAATTATGCAAACACTCATTCAACATGACCCCAAGGCAGAAAATGTAAACCTTGTAACAGGTGAATTTATAAATAGAATATATAATTTCAGATAACCTCTGAAGAAATAGTAGTAAAGTAACCTCAACAGGCGAATAAAGGGTTTGAATGTGTGGATTAAGGAAGCTAGAACAGATAATTAACCTATACAGGCTAAACAAGTCTAAGACATGACAGAGACGGAAGACTCCTGCAGCAGAACCTGCAGCCAATCAGGTGAAAAAGAGGATGCATTACTTCTGTCAGCTGCACTTAATGGAGGAAGCAAAACCTGTCACTCTAACTATTTGTAAAGAAAATTTACCAATGGATCTAACAGTCTTGTGCCAAATAAAGCAGGAATGGTGGCATTCTGTCCATCTTAGGTTTGTGGAAACAGGACCAGGTCAGAGTTATAATTAAATTAAAAGCCTGTCATAGTGATGCCTGCTTGTGTGTTGAAATGTTTTCAGACATCCTTCCTCACTCCAGGCGCTTCACTCTTACAAAAGATGGCTGCCGCTCGTCCAGACGGAGTTTCATGCACTCCCGACGACTGTGACCCAGGACATTGCCAACTTAAGGAAACTGTTCAGAAACTTAGACTGGAGCTCAGAGAAAAATCTGCTCTGATATAGAAAATTCTCTCAGTATCTGCTTCCTTTTCTAAGTACATCCAACAACTACAGCTTTCCATTAACACCAACCGCTCCCTGTCTTAAACCCTTCCACGGTTTGGAGAAATTCCCACCGAAGCCCATTCCACCGCCACGGAGAGTAACATCATTCAAATTTGTGGCCGTAAAAACAACGGGTGGGAGCAGATGGACGGGGCTCCGAGCACCACCAACACCAGCTCTGCAGTGGAGGCCAGGAGTCCACAGGGGCCCAGGGCTCCAGCCCTCTGCTCTACGCCCAAGCAGTCGTGGGCTGAGGTGACACGTCGCGGCCAGAGGATCTGTGGATCCAAACCCAACACACGCTGGCTGAAGACCTCACCGCGGCGTCAGCGACCTGAGTGGGCTCACCGGGACTGACTACGGGCGGAACTCCTACCGTGGCATCCGGCTCTGCTGCTGGTCCCAGCCAGGCGACGACACCCGCTTCCACCGCTACGGGTCCAACGGCGTCTGCTGCTTCGGGGCCCACTTTGCTGGAGTTTGACCAACTCGCGCTTCTTCCTGGAGCCGCGGCACTGGCCCAGCCGCCCGGATCCTCCACTGTTCCGCTAGCGCCCGGCACGAGAGGGAAACGCCACCGTCTGCTGAAAGAGGCTGTTGCCCGACGCTCAGGTGAGCTTCCCCGGGGCTCGCGCGCCGCATCCTGCGTTTCACCGGCTTCAGGGGATCCACTCTCCACAAGAAAAACAGGTCTTCACGCTGGATTACTGTCTGTCCGGAAACATCGCTCTGGAGCTCCCATTCCTCCACCTGGGCCCTATGGAGCGGAGGCCGCTGCTCTTCACCCCGCTGCTGTCGCGGGGAGACCCGCTGGGAGACCCGGACCTGTGCAGCAGCCTGGGCTCATCACGGGGGACTCCGTTATCAGGCATGTCCGGGTCAGAAGGTGCCACACACACTCACTCTCTGGAGCGGTCATCAATGACTTTAAAAACTCTGCTCACCAACTCTCTGTCAAACACCCCTCTGCGGAGACCTTTATCATACATGCAGGCACCAACAACCTGAAACTGCAGCAATCAGAGACTGAAAATGGACTTCATCCATCTGATTCACGCCATCCAACAGTTAAACATAAACTGCATCATGTCTGGACCACTACCTGCACCCCGTTATGGAGACATAATGTTCTCACGCGTCCGTCAGCTTCACATTTGGTTAAAAACATACTGTCATTCCATAAGCATTCCATACGTTGATAATTTCAAAACTTTTTACAATAGACCATACCTCTTCAAATCAGACGGTTTACACCCTAACAATAGTGGTTCCCGTCTTCTCAGCATGAACATTGATTTCACCCTCCGTTCTTTAAAAAACATTCTCAGCTGACGGTTGAACCAGGACACCCACACCCCTGATACATCATTCTCTGCCATACAGCATCACATACCAGTCCGCATCACCAATAGACATTCACCGGAAATACCGGAAGACGAATTTAATCATTCATAAAGACATTTTAAAAGAACAACTCAAAATCTACAATAACTCAGTTAAAAGGGCCAGAACCTCTTATTTTTCAAAAATCATTTCAGAAAATAAAAACAACCCCAAATTTCTTTGTAAAACAATTGATATTTTAATAAATAAAGACTTCAAGTGCTCCATGCCATCATCTAATGCTGCATGTGAGGACTTCACAGACCACTTCATGGGTAAAATCAATGCTATAAGATCAAACATTTCATCTATGCAAAACACTGATCTTAACAGACCTCTAGCATTGTTTTTACCAGAAGAAACACTGGGGAGTTTTGTCCTGGTTGATGCAGAGATGCTTGGTCGAGTTGTATCCCAAGTCAACACTACAACCTGCTTTTCAGATCCCATTCCCACTTCACTTTTTAAAACATTTTATGGATTTTTTGAGTCAGAGCTTTTAAATATAGTAAACTGCTCTCTTCAGACGGGGGTCTTCCCCTCTGCCTGTAAGACGGCGGTGGTGAGGCCCCTTCTGAAGAAGAGTCAATTAGATCCAAAAAATCTATAGACCCGTATCCAACTTACCATTTTTAAGTAAAATTATAGAAAAAAGTGTCGCTACTCAACTGCATGAGTTTTTAAATGCCCAAAAAATTTTAGAAAAATATCAGTCTGGTTTTAGGACAAACCACAGTACAGAGACGGCTCTTTTAAAGATCGTTAATGATCTTAGATTAAAACTATGACTCACAGAAACTTTCTGTTCTGGTGCTGCTGGATCTCAGTGCCGCTTTTGATACAGTAGATCACCAGATTTTATTAAACAGACTTAGGAGTCTAGTGGGCCTCTCTGGAAATGTTCTTAAGTGGTTTTACTCTTACCTTACAGATCGAAACTTTTATGTAAGTATGGAAACATGCTCTTCAAGAATCCATGAAATAAGTTGTGAGGTTCCCCAAGGGTCGATTTTAGGGCCAATACTTTTTACTTACTTTTTACTTACAATACTTTTACTTTTTGTATATGTTGCCTCTTGGGGAGGTCATCAGGAGACATGGCGTTGACTTTCACAGCTATGCTGATGATACACAGCTCTACATCGCCGTGTCTCCTGATGACCTTGAACCTATTAACACTCTTTAAAATTTATTTTAGATATTAAGTCATGGATGGCAGAAAACTTCTTACAGCTCAACCAGGACAAAACTGAAGTTTTAATCATTGGTTCTGAAGACAAGAGAGAGATGATTTTATCATGTCTTCATAATTTTAAACCTTCTCCATGTGTGAGAAACCTGGGCGTACCTTTTGACTCTGAGCTAGATTTTATCTAACACATAAAAAATGGCGTTAAGACAGGTTTTTATCATCTCAAAAACATTGTCACAGAGTCCGCCCGTTCCTCTCTCTTGCCAGCACAGAAATGCTAATGCAAGCTTTTATTTTCAGTCGTTTAGATTACTGTAATGCCCTGCTCTCTGGTTTACCCAAAAAGTCTATTTCAAATCTACAGCTATTGCAGAACTCAGCGGCACGAGTTCTGACGAGGACCAGGGAGCGGGAACACATTACACCGGTTTTAAAATCGCGGCATTGGCTCCCTGTGTGTTTCAGGATTGATTTCAAAGTTCTTTTAATGGTTTATACGTGTTTTCATGATCTTGGGCCTTCTTATTTGAATGATATTCTTTTAAAATATGAGCCCTCGCGGACCCTGAGGTCCTCCGGTGCTGGCCTCTTAGTTGTTCCTAAAGTGAGGACCAAAACTTATGGTGAGGCTTCGTTCTGCCATTACGGTCCTCGCCTGTGGAACAGCCTGCCGGAGAACCTCAGGGCCGCAGAGATTGTAGAGGTTTTTTAAGAAAAGGCTCAAGACCCACCTTTTTAATTTAGCTTTTAGTTGATTTTAACTGCTAGTTTATTCTATTAGTTTTATTAAAGGCTATTTTATGTATTTAATTTCATTTTATGCATCTTATTCTCAGTTTTTTATTTTATTTATTTATTTTTTTAAATAAATCTTATAATTTTAGTATCTTATCATGATTTTAGCCCCAGTGTTTCTTGTGGGGATCTTTTCTGCCAGGGTTGCCGACTTGCCCGGTGGCTGTTGCTGCAGTTCTTGCCCTTGCTGGGGCGGCTGGGGTTTAATTATGCAGCCTCACGGCTGTGAAGTGGACCCCGGTGTTGTCCCGGTCTGGGTTGGCGCTGTGGCGATGCTCCCGTGTCCGGGCTGGCTCCTGGTATGAGGAGATTCCCAAATACCGTTTCCTCACAGCAGAGCCAAGCCTTGTTTGTTTGTTTGTTTGCTTGCTTGCTTGCTCGCTCGTTCGTTCGTTCGTTTATTTATTTATTTATTTAAACGTGCATAGTCAATATTCATTGTCGTGGGTCATGTGTTTTAATGGAGGGAAGTGGGAAGGGTGAAGGGTGGGTTGGGTTTTTACTGTAATGTTGTGTGTTTTTTGTTTTTAATGTTAAAGCGCTTCGAGCTGCACGAAATGCATGATAAGCGCTATTTTATAAATAAAGTTTGATTTGATTTGACTTGATCAAACCGGAGTGCTTCAGGAAGTTATTGGGTTGAGCCTTACTGACAATCCAACAGTCGTCATTTGTGAGCACTATACGAAATAAAGAGATATTGATTTGGCCAACCAAATGCTTGTTCTAACCTTCAGGAGTGGGTGATATAGGGCCAAGTGTCATGTAGGTCACTCCCTGCACTGATGCTTTTACCACTACAAGACATTGAAGACTTCAATTGTCTGTGGACAAATTGATCTTTCAACTAAGTTGATGTTTGGGCTCCGAGTTTTCAGTACAACAAATAAAAAAAGTACTAAGAAAAGCACTTAAATTCTTCAAGCCCTTTGCAAAATTATAGACTTTTTACCTGTTCTAGCTGAGGCGTTTTTTCGTAAACACAAGACAAGGGAGTAAATTCTTACTCTGTGAAACTGTCTAGTGATTCAGGTGTGGCTCTTATGGTGTTTGGTAGATATAGAAAGCCTGAATTATTGCACCGTGGGTGGACATGGTCTGACCTGTTCCAAAACATGTTTCTTTTAGTCAGTCTTGTTCCACATCAATAATGGATTTACTAAACAGGAAAGGTCGCTCCAAAGACATTGTCGCTTTTTCAGATTTCACACTTTTTGCTTTCTAAAGCTTGAAATCCTGCCAGGAACTGCTCTTGGATTCATGGATGGACCCGTGTATGGATGCATAATTGATAGTATTCTAGTCTTGGGGAGTTTTTGAGAAGAAAAAAAGTGGAGAGACGTCTATTATATACATTTGAACATGTCATTTTGGCCCACATGATGAAATATGCATTAGCAAGGCAGTTTGAGCCTAGAAACCTCCCCACTTGTAACAGATGGAAAAATGAAAGGTTATTTAGTCACTTTCCTAAGGTTTTTCTTTGCACTTTTTGCTCTTTCTTCATTTGTACAAAAACAATTACAACCCTCTAAAGTTGCAGATGTTATTTGCGTTAGTTAATATTTTACAGTGAAGCACATCTCTTTACTGTGTGCAACAGTAGAATGCCTAAATATCGGCGCACGTTATTCGCCAGCATTTTTCAACACGTTTTTTGTGTGGTCACACCCAAGGGATTTTCGCTGACGACGAGCCGAGTGAACATGCAAATTCATTCCCTGACATTAGATGGTGCTTAATGTAAAACAGAAATACCCTTGTACACAAGGTGGCGCTGCACAACTTTGCGCTTATTAAACTTGCTTTTCAATCAGAAGAAGAGAGCAAGTATTTATGCGCTTGTCAGAATCAAACAAAGAAAACGTGAATATTTTAAGCACCAGTAGCTCCAGCACCAGTTCCAGCGATGAAGAATTTATTGTTCTGTTGAAGGATGAAAGACGCCGGAAAAGACGCCGATTTTGGATACATCCCATAATTACATAAGAGAAGAACATGGGGAGTTTTATCGACTGGTACAAGAGCTGAAAATGTATCATGAGCGTTTTTGAATGTATTTTATTTTATTTATTTTAGAATGTCCGTCAGTGAGTTCGAAAATTTACTTCAACAACTGGCTCCCTCGCTGACGAAAGAACAGACACACTACCGTAAACCAATCGACCCAGAATAGCGTTTAGCCGTGTGTTTACAGTGATATCTTCTTCGCCCTTACGTATGTGTGCTCAGCAAGACAGTTTTGTGTTTGAGCCCCCCCCAAGTTGTGTTTTACTGTAACTTCAGAAGCTCCAGACACATGTGCAAAAGCGCCATTCTCATTGGTTGTATAGTTTTTGACGCAGCGCGTCAAACCAAAAAAATGAACCTGAGGCATTTTTTAAAAAATGACGCTTTTACGCGTGGCGTTTTTCGTGTCGGTGTGCACACTCACATTGGTGCCCTTTGTTTAGTCACGAGGCGTTAAAATGTCAGCGAATATCGTGCGCGAAATTCATCCCTGTGTGAACAGGCCTTAAGGCTGGAGGAGAGGAATAAACATAGGGAAGCATCAATGACAACGGTAGTCTTGTTGGGGAACATTTAACAAAAGGGCAAACTTTAAGGTCAAGGGGGGTGTTGAAGACCAGTGAAACTTCACATTCAGTTAAAATTTCCCTAACAAAGCCTCTCTGTTGGAAACACCAAAGGGATGTCTTCTTTATGCAGAAAATTATGTGGTTCTTATGTGTTTTATTTCCTATTATAGATACAAAAATGGTATTCTACACCAATGGTCTTCAACCTTGTTCAGTCTCCAGTAGGTTAGACTACTGTAACGGCCTGCTCACCGGCCTCTCCAAACGAGCTGTAAAACAGCTTCAGTACATCCAGAATGCTGCTGCTCGAGTCCTGACCAGAACCAGGAAGTATGATCACATTAGTCCTCTGCTCAGGTCTCTGCACTGGCTCCCTGTACCTCAAAGAATAGACTTCAAAGCAGCTTTGCTTGAGTACAAGTCACTCCATGGCCGAGCACCAAAGTACATCTCTGACATGTTAGTGCCATATGAACCATCTCGTACTCTGAGGACCTCAGGGGCCGGCCTCTTGTTGATTCCCAGAGTCAGAACTATACAAGGGGAATCAGCGTTTCAATATTCTGGAGCTAAAATCTGGAACAGCCTCCCTGAAGTCGTAAGACAGGCCTCTTCTGTGTTCATGTTCAAATCTAGACTTAAAACATTTCTGTTTACCCGTGTATATGACTGAAAGGTCCTATCTGCACTTTTCTTTCCTTTCCTTCCTTTCTTTTTAAATCCATTTTCAATTTTTTTCTTTTCTTTTAAAGTAAATTTTACGTTGATTATTTCTATGATATATTGTGATTTTAATGCATTTTTCTGTTTTGTGAAGCATCTTATATTACTTTGTGTACGAATTGTGCTATACAAATAAACTTGCCTTGCCTTGCCTTCAGGCCACGGACAGGTTTAATTTCAGGCAATATTTTCACAGACCGGTCCAAACGGGGGTGAAGTTTGCGTCTAATATTTTTAAGCTGCTGGTTTCTGAAAAATGTCAAAGCAAAATAAAATGACATAATCATCGTAAAACTGGTATTTTCTACATATAATTATAAATATGAATCTACCGTGTCTGTAACTTTATTATGTGTGTGTATGAAGCATTCAAATGCCAGGCAGAGCGACAATCTCTGGTAAGTAACTGTTACTGTTTCAATAAATCAATATGTCAAGGAAGACTCCAGGTTTTGTCTGTAAATAGCAGCTTTATGTTTCCTTGAAGTGGAAGGCTCTTCTTAGTTTCTTCGCTCTTTTCTTCCAGAATAAACGTACAAAAAATAGTTATTGTTTGGTTTTCATTAGCATTTAACATTGAGCTATTAACTTGTATCAAGACAGACAGATGTGTTGAGCATAATCCGGTAGTCTTCCAAAATAAAATTTCTTTAGTATCAGAAAATAAACAAAATAGAAATAATCAGTTATGCTTTCTTTTTTTTAGTCTGCGGCCCCGTATCAAGTGACACAATGTCGGTACCGGTTCCTGGCCTGAGTGTTGGGGACCACTGCTCTACGCCACATGCAGAAGACCAATGGACTTCAAAAAGGACATAAAAATGCCAAAAACATGCAATAATAAAAGAAAAATCTTATTAGACATTTTTCAATTTATTTGCATAAGCACATTTGGACTACCTATTTTGTGCAATATCAGGTACATGCAGAAGCTTCTTTTTTTTCAAAGAACAGTTATAGTCTGGAATGCCTTATATATGGATTAGTTACTGATGTAGAAATGATTTTGATATGTACTACAGCACTCTGTCAAATTTTGTTATTGTGAATACGCTAATGCGTCTTACGTATAGCGGTGTCAGATAGTTTTCTTTTCTTTTTTATGTATTACAACGTTTGGAGTTAGTGTAGTCCAAGTAACGTTTGATTTAGCAGTATCGTGTTTTTCTTTTATTTTAGGTGTTGCAAACAAAATTGAAAGGCACAAGTATCGTATTGTAACATGGCTAACATGTAGCTTGTTACAAAAAAGTTCTACAGTTAGTGTGAACGTATTTTATAATGCCTGACAGACCTATCTTGGACTCTTGTTTTGCTTAATGCACCTTATACAAGACATACGTGAAAATAAATCATTGATTGATGGTGCCACTTATAATTCAGTGCAAGGTTCAGTGCAAGTTCTGCATGGTTCACTGCATGGATGTTTTCAATTATGAAAAATCGATACGTTGTTCATTACGGTCAAACTTTCAACAAAAACATTCAAATGTCATAGTAATATCCTATTTTTCCACCCCATTGGTATGCTTATGAAACTCCTGTCTAAAAGTTTAAGCAAGTCTTTCAGAATCAATGCAAACTTCCCTTAAAACCCAATTATAAGCTAAAAGCTAAATAATGATAGGAGAACTGTAACAAATGCAGGAAAGAATACATTTAAATGCACGTCTCTTGATATGAATAAGCAATTGGTAGTGCTTTTACATTTGTGGCAACTCAGAAGGCTTGGCTTTAATTAACATTTTTTTTAACAGTAATTGTTTATTACTGCTCATTTTGGCAATTTAAAAAATCAGTTTAACATATTCTAAGTGACTGTTAAAAAAAATAAGAAAGCCTGTAAAATAGTATCAGTAAAAATGCAAAATACAGTGTATACTATTTCTTCCTCCTGTAAATCAAGAGTTTAAAGTCAACCTTTTTTATAATAGGGATGGGTGACTAAAGGTTTGAGGTGCTGTTGTGTGACTTTGGCAAAGAGGGCATAGGAGAGAACAGAATGAAAACGGTAAGGAAGTGTGAACGTGAAAGAAGACAACCTCCACCGAATATCACAAAAGTGCAGGTATGTGAATGATGCAGAACAAAATTGTTTTGGAAACCTTGAAAATGGCAACCTGCAAAGAGACACACTTATGAAGCACAGTTTAAACTGTGAGCTATCAGCTATGCGGAGGAACAATGGAATCCAGCTGCTGAAAGAGGATTCAAGGTTAATGAATCTATGGTTTGCAAGTGGAGGAAGCTGGAAAACGAACTCCGACAGATCAGGAAGACGCAACTGAGTTTCCGTGGAAATAAGGCTAGGTGGCGACGGTTTTTTGGATGCTAGTTGGTGGCTGAAAAAAAAATTACAACCAACTCTGTTTTGCCCCCCACTGCCTTTTTTAAAACACAAACTAGAATGCTTGTTTTGCCGGTATGTGTTAAACACAGAAAACACCCATAACTGAGACTGCACTCTATAACCCAGTGCACCCTATGGTCATGAAAATACGGTAAAGAAAATGAAAAAAATGCTTAGATCCTCCCTAAAATACTTTTAAAAAGCACTGGGTCGATCAATGATTGATCACAGCAAGAAAAACAAAAATAGAGCAGAGGTAAAGCTTAAACAATAGCCATTAATCTAAAAATTAATTATTAGTTATATTTCTGAATTAGGGTTTAAGGGATTCCTGAATGATGCCCTCACAGTCACCATGTAAGGAAAAATGTTCCCCCAATGTAGCCTATACATTTTGCCTTATTTGTAAATGATAGTGATATAATTACTTAGATAATTATAATATGAATAGTAAAATAATTTTTAGTATTATAAAGCCAATTATTTCATGAAGTTTTTCCGATATATAAAGACATGTAGTGTATTCACATCCTTCACCCGAGAGGGAACTGTGAAATCCCTAAGACATCTCAGCTGGTGTAGATGCCCACAGGCTTGCTTCATTAGGGTGTTTGTTTGGCAGGACCAACATAAGTCCTACATGATGTGAACACCTAGGTGCCATAAACTGTCTGCTCTTCACTGGGGTCCCTCTGATATTTCTTGGTTGGTATGACCGTCCCTGCTTTGTACTAAAGCTCATTAGTTTTTTGGGTGTAAGTTGTTCATCTGGCAAGTAGGTTCTTAGTTGTTTTGACTGGCCACACAGTCAAAGTGTACTGTGAGTACAGCATGGGCCTCAGAACACAGTCTTTTATGAGGCTCCAGGCTCCATAACGTCGTGTGGATGGAGGATGGGGGATGTTTCCCACCCATAAAGCCCTTGCTTTGTCTGTAAGGAAATGTAAGATCCACTGAAACAGACTTGAGATTAGACCTTGGATCTCCGATTTACAGGTGAGTGTGGTGGGCGTCATACAGTTATATGCTAAGCTGTGGTCCATAAAAAGCATTTTTTTAACAAACTTCCTTTCCTTGCAGTCCATAGGATTTATTCTTGTGAGGTGTGAATGTGTTTTTTTTTTCCTGCAGGCAAACTGTAGTGGATCCAGTGTGTCTGGTAGTGGTGCAGTGATAAATCATTGTCTCAAAGCATTTCATCAATACTGATGTCAGGGCTAAAGAGTGGTAGATCTTGAGGATGGTGGGCTAGAGTTTGTTTGGGTTAGGAATTATGGTATATAGTTTAAAGCATCAGGGGTCTGTAGACTTCAGGGACATGTTTCATATCTCTGTGACCAGCGGTGCTACAGTAGCTAATCAGCACAGAGTTTCAGAACATGACAGAGCAGGACCAAGTTGTTGCCCCCTGGTCCTGCTGCCTTCCTGGTGTTAATTACTAAATCTCCTCCATAATGCTCACAAATGGTGAACTTGCCACTTCAAGTGTTATGCTACGTCCAAACCAGGCATTTGACGCATTTAGCCCATGATGTTCACACTGGACTGTCCTGTCGCTACCCTATACTAGCACATGTCCGCCACCTACAGGTACAGTAGGATGAGTCTTGGTGCAAAATGTCAATGTAGTGCACATCTGGTGAATCTTGCTCCAGGCCTTTTCTTTTCACAGCTCACTGCTGTCATAGAATTCCAGCCAGACACAAACTCATATTGCCGTAGGTGGTGTGAATGCAGCCTGTATGTAGCTTTAGAGCTTTGATCAACCTCCAAAGGTTTTTCATGCAAGCCTATTTAACATTTTAGGAATTCCCCCCACCCTTGTAAAACCAAAAAAGAGATTTAGCATTAAAAATAAGATTCAATTACAAACTATTTGTAATAGCTTAAAGTGTCTGCATTTTTTACTAAATTGACCTAAGCAGGAATTGAAGACTTTTTGGTACAAAATTAACATTTTACATGGATATGACTCCATTCAAGCTTAAAAGGAGGTGAGCGGGTGTGATTGTTTGTTACTATCACCATGGAAACTGTTGGGGAAGTAGTGCAGCTGAATGTAAACTCTAATAGAGAAAAGGGAAAAGCTTTTAGCATTTCATATCACTGACACTGTTGAACTGACATTACTCAAATGGAAAGCAGATGGATACAACTAATGCAGAATACACATAGTTAATGTAAAAGAAAAAAAATCTAAAGGGTTTCGTTTACAATAAAAGTACTTTTGTTTATTTCACAATATGTTTTCAACATATTTTAAGTTCAGGTAGCAAATATGCTGCTTTTTACATTCAGATCACAAGGTCAAATCATGAGCCAGCAGCATCGAGTTGCTTTATGTCCCTGCACAGCAGCTGTGCAGAGGTGTTGAATCTCCTGCAACACTTTTGTGACAGGTCCCCTCTGCCCATTATCGGCTGCACGTTACAATGTCTCTCTCTCTCCTGGTCGGGCTGGAGCATGCACTCTCTGTCCCCCTGTGCCTCCCTACTCTCTGGCATTGGGGTCCCTTGGTGATTCTACTGGCCCTGGCGTGGGTGGCGGATGTGATTGACCGGCGGGCGGTTTTTATCTATCTGTGATACCATGCGGGTGTTGGGTGGTCCTGGCTGCCACTGCTGCCGCGACGGGGCCTTGGTTTGGGGATGACCGGGAACACCTTTGCAAAAAATATTTTGTGTGACTGAATGACCTGTTTCAAATGTGTTTGTCTGAATGCAAAAAGCATGTGTGTGCAAATGTTAGTTGTTATATGTCCTTGTTTCCTTGTTTGTATGACATATAACATTATTGGAGCCTATACAGCTCTGAATTGATCACAATTCAGAGCCAATCAATCCCTCCATTGCAAGTCCACACAAAATAATGAAATAACATTAATAACTTTAAATGGCTTTGAGCCTACAGGTATGTTTGTAACATTTGAGTGTGTTTGGACAGGCCTCGCCCCCTTTAGATCTGTTGTATATCTAACATATGTACTGACAGTAATATGTTTGGTTTTCATATATTTTGAGCACGAAATGTATTTAAAGATTTAAGTTAAAAACAGTGAGTGTTGTGCTTGGAATATTGGTACAAAATTACTCCATAGGATGCAGCTCCTGTAGCAGAAGTGTACTGTCAAGCTAACATTAACACATTTCCAGATAAGCAACAAATTCGCCAAGGAGAGGCATCCGACGCAGGTAGAGCCTGCTCTGACCCTATCCCGTAAACTCTCAACAGCTCCTCTTAAAATAAATTACTTTTGCTTCCTACACTTCAACATCTCTTTCTACAGATTTTGAAAGTTCAAAGTGCAGTATGTTGACAAGACAATACATTTAAATCTGGTATTAATTATGTGTTCTGGTTACTGTTCTCGGTAATGTAATTTTACATTAAAAGTGAATAAGCAACTCCTTACAGTCACTTACAAACCAATCCAAGCAACTACAAAGCAAAAATCCTGGAGCCACCCAGGGTCTTTAAAGGTGGTGCAATAAATAAATAAATAAATAAATAAATGTATTGGATTCTTAGTTTTTATACATTATTCAGATAATCAGACTATATCTCTGATTTGTTTAGATAACTGGGGGGAAAAGCAAGTCATAAAATTGTTTACAAACATATACTTTCTCTGTCTCTTTCGGCTTTCCCCATCAGGGGTCGCCACAGCGAAACAACCACTCCTTCGAGGATGAGTCGCATGGTTAACTTGGCAATGTTTTACGCTGGATGCCCTTCATGATGCAACCCTCTCAATTTAACTGGGACCAGCACAGAAGCAGAGAAGGGAATACGGAACAGCCCGGACTCAAACCCCAGCCTCATGGACAGAAGGCGCTGCAAACCAGCACGAGCCAAACCGGCTGCCACAAACATATACTTTCTAACATCTACAAATAAAGTTTCTTTGAAAAAGTACAAATTAAAATGAAAAACAGTGTTACATTTTCTTAATTTCTTCATTCGCATATCAATAAGAATCCTTGCATGGTGATATATATTTACACAAAAATGCCAAGGGCAGAGGCTTTGTAGTTTGCACAGGTAACTAAGAATTAAAGCTAATTACTGTTGCCATTGAATGACATTTGTATAGCTAAGGTCATATTCCTCAAAGAACACTCAACCCGGCACTAACAAGCTGCAGCTTTGCCAGCCAAGTACATCCACACATAAAAGAACATAGATTGCTTCTCTGACAACAATTTATCTGATAATTAGACACAGCGTTTCTATTGCACAGATGACATCAGTTTGGAATTTCTTCATTAGTACGTACTGTTTTGAGAACAAGTCTTTTGAATCAAAAATGAATTTCAAAGAAATAGCCAATAAATATAAACAGTAATAAAAATATTATTTCTAAAGTTTAACTTTACAAATTATTGCAATATAAAGATGGGCATTTTATTTTTCCAAAAGTTTAAAAAACACTCAAACAAAAATGCTGATTTTAATGTGTTCTTTTGGGCATTTTTCTAATTATCAAGAAGATTTATAAAGAAAATTAAGCTTAAAGTGGCATTTCATTTAAAATATTGTGAATCAGGAGCAGATATTGGTGGATATTTAGGAAAGTGTCATACACCAACTTTTAATGCAAGTTTATAGCATATATTTTAACTGTTTTAAGAAAAAAGAAAGCTGTGTTGGATCCTCCTTGATCCACATTAAGAGAAACAAGACCTTGAAAAAAAATCATGTGCAAACATTCAGTTCTTGTTAGTGTGTAACGTCTATCCTTAAGTCTGTCAGGTGTAATCTGTCATTTGCATGTGAAGAAATGAGAACAGGGTCGATTGGCTGATGTGGTAACCAAGGAAAAAAGATTTGGAAAGTTCAGTGGAAAGTACAAATGACGTCCACATGCATATTTTTCATGAGGATTCGGTGGAACCCAAAACAAGCCATTAAAGACAGTATTTAATAATAAAGAGAAAATTGCAACGGTACCAAAAAATAAGAAAATAAGCCATAATGACTTAATACAATCAAAGACAGTAACAGTTTTTATTTCTTTTTTTCCCCTGTTCACAGATATTGTGCTGTTTCATACCAGCATGAATCAGGCTTCAGGGGAAAATTGCCCAACTGGATGTGTAGCTGCCAACTGGATAGCTGCAGTCCTCAAAGTTTGGTCTTTCTCCCAGCGATTCCCTGCTTCAGGGAACCACAGGCTGAATGAAAAATGTTAACATCCGAGCTTTGTGGTGGCAACACCATTTTCTGCTTCACTCTCTATTGTTGAAAAAAGATATTTCTCATTGTTTGTGTTTGGCATTCTGCAGTGTGAATTTGGTGCAGAGTTCTGCCATTGTGGGTTATGCGTTACAAAAAAAATAATCTCACGAGTCACGAACTTTTATACTTTGTCCATGCTGGGTTTCTGTGATTATTTTTGCCAAGTTTTGGCGGGGGGCACAGCAGGTCTTGGGAAATTGTTTAGTTCAGAAACCTCAATCAAACAAAACTGTTGATCAAAAGAAGCATACTGTTGGCTTTCTCCAAGCAGGGATGACATGAGAGCATCTTCTTATGAGCTGAACCATTTTTTGTTGCTGTTATTTGTCTAAAGCATGATACGTTCTATTGATTATATATTAACCTGTTAAATACACTCCTGACAAACTTTAAATGGTTAAAAATTACAATCTAAATGAGGTTGATGCAATTAAGTGTGCATATTTCATCCAACAGTGATGGAAAATGAATGGGAGTGACCAGAAGTCACAGAGGCCAGACTGAGATGCTTTGACATGTCCAGAGGAGAGACAGTGAACATTTTGGTAAAAGGATGCTGAGTCTAGAGCTGCCAGGCAAGACGTCCAGGGGAAGACCAAAGAGGTTTATAGATGCTATTGGAGGAGAGGATGCAGAAGACAGGGTTAGATGGAGGAAGCGGATTCGCTGTGGCAATCCCTGATGGGAAAATCCAAAAGAATGAATGAGGTCAATGTTATTGAACTGCTTTGTGGCTGGGTCTCCAGTGACCCCATGACCCTGAAAGTGATTCAGCAGTTTCTGAAGATGAATTGATGGATGGTATGGAAGGTATGCTGGTTTTCCAGCATACCATAGGTATGCCACCCATAGGTATCAACCTATGGGCAGAGAAGAAGGGGCCTAAAACTAAACACATTATCGGAAAAAAAAAAAAGCGAAAAAAAAAAAAATAGAAAAAAAATGAGCAGACGGTAAAGAAACCCAAACAAAAATATTCATTGTACAGACATCGGCTAAGACTTGAATTGAAAGAAGAAGACATTGTGTAGTGGTTGTTATTTATGGCTTATCCCAACATGCCACAAAAAAGCTGCAGGAGTCAGGGATCTGTAAACGTAGAGACAATCCAGACAAAAGGCATAAGTGTGGATGGAGTTTATGCAGAGCCACGATGATAGAGAGTTGAAGGGGACTACAAACACCTGTCTCATTTTTCACCTTTGTTGCAGGCAGCTAAAAGTAACGGATGCTTGGCTGCTACAGTTTATTATAGCCAGATTAGCTCCCTCCCTCCCACTCTACATCATAAGTGTGCTGACAGCTGGCCTGCATCTCTGGGATGAGAGTCTCACATCGGCAGCGTTAAGATGAAACCTCCATGGGTGTTGGTGACTAAGCCTATGGCTGGAAAAACACTCCATACATGATGTACATTTTTAATAGAAATTCAAACATTTTATTTTAGAGCAGCATGCATTTACTCATGGTTTAAAATAACTTTGAATGTATTTATTTACACACAAATCAACTCAATCATTTCTTTTTTACTTTAATTACTCAAATATTTATCACATGAAAAACTGAATTATTTTTTCAGTTTTACTGAAACTCAGCAAAATTATTATTTACAAACCTGGATTAATTCTTTGCTATTTTTCCTCTCATTTATATTTATTATAGATAAGATAGCCTATCTGTATAGCCTTTGACTACTATAACACATTATGATTTACTTTTCCTTTCAGTTTTTTTTTCTTTTCCAGCATAAGAGTTTTAAGTGTAGATCCAGAAAAGATATTAAATTAAAAGGAAAGTTTTTCTAAAAATCAGTTTTAAAACCTGTCGTCTAAAACAAATGATTGTTATTATTTGGGCAAAAGCACACCAAACCAACCCATAGTAAAAATATCTTTGCGTATCTAGCTACGTTCAGGAATTTAATTGTTTTCTAAAAGAGGCTTTTACTCATTTTTATTTAAATATTTTTTCCTTTAAATAATCCCTGCTTTAAGTGTTTTATTAATGAGGTCGTTCAAGTGTAGCTATAGTGAAGCTTTTTTTAAACGAATCATCAAATCAGACATTATTTGCATACCACTTTTACAACTTATGCTATGCAAAGTGCTTTACACAAAACATAATCAAATTTTAAAAACAAAAACAAAACTATTTTGTTTAAACCCACACAATGCCATCCCCCCCCCCCACACACACACACACATACATACACATGCATACACACAAACAATCCATAATAGGAAGAATGATAAAATGATGCAATGTAGAAATCTGGCTGTGTACTAAAGTGGGGAAACTGTATTTTGGGTTACATGTCCACCTCAGTGAGCCCTCACTTCAGTTCACAGAATCCACTACCACGGAACACCCCCCCCGATCTAAGCATAGGAGCCAAACCTGGGAGATCCCATTGCAGTGAACCCGCACACTGAGAAGGGTCAATCACTGATGTGGAGGATCCCTCTGAGGAAAACACCGGAATTACAAAAAAAATGTAAAGGAATACAATACAAATTAAAAAAGATAAATAACCAAATAAGTACGTGAATAAACTTTAATAGACATATAAAAAATGGCAAATGTGATTAAATAAATTCCAAGAAAAAGAAAAAAAAAAGCCTCTGAGAGGCTGTGGCAAGGTCCATAAAAACTAAATAAGGCCTCGCGGCATGTTTTAATTCTTACTTTTTGGATAACCAAAAGGCCTGTATCAGAGGACCTCAGGTTCCGCGAGGGCTCAGTCTTTAAAATCATATCAGATAAATATGACGGCCCAAGACAATAGAAAACATTTATAAACCAATACAAACTTTAAAATCGATTCTGAATTTCAGGCCGACCCAATGCTTAATATAGGGACATTCTGTAAGAAGGATTTATTAAAGAAAAAAAAAGTAAAACAGGTATTATATCACAAACTTTCCTTCTTTTTTTTTCTTAGTTGAGCAACCAACCCAATGTAAAAAACATCAAAACTCAACTCAATAATTTACAGGCAAGGCTCCTCAGAAAATTTAAATCCCTAATATTTAATTAAATGACAAGTTGGGTCGTTTTAATAAAATATTTTTTTTCATTCATTTTCATTGTGTAATTCTGATAGAGTTGTCATTGCCCTCTGGCTGCATTAGCAAGATTTGATAGAGTAATTTTGACATCAAGCCATACTAATTGGATTGATTATATATTTACTTTAAATATGCAGTGTGACCTTTATCTTATAATTAACACTCTCCCATTTTTTGTAGGAAAATTACAATTTTCATTTCAGTACTTAGACACCAAAAGCTTATATCCAAGGGAAAAAGGAAAGAAAGGTGTCATGATTTATTCGCATAGAAGTCCATATTGGAGGTAGGGGTGTGACTGACACATTATCTAACATGAAAAAAAAAAACTACAGAGATACGGTGATGAGACAAATTATCTTTTCACACACCATATACAGAATACAGATCTTATGCTAAATAAAAAATATTTCAGTCTTAGATGTGTTGCAGCAACAATAAAAAGTGGATCCAAATGATAAAAATGATGCTTTGAGGCCTGCAGCTATACAAGTGACCATACTTTTGAGCATAAAGATACAGTACAATTTAGCTGATACAAACCGTACAGTTACTGCAATTTGAACTAAACACCAACCTTGTATTCTTTCTTTTCTATCGTACGGGTCCATTAGGTGTCAGATGCTCTGTGCAGCCTTATTATGTTGCTGCACAGCAACAAAAATGGCTGACAGAGATAATGTTTCAGCAGGTTTTCCAGTAATGGCTGTGAATCAGTTATTTAGATTCGAGCATACCAGCTAAGTGGCCTAGTGGGAGAGAGTGTTAGTACTGGAAGGCTATGGGTTCAAACCTAAGGTTGGGTGATACCAAGGATTGTGAAAGTTAGATCCAATTCCTCCATGATTGACACTTACCATTAAGGGGTTGCTTTGTGGAGTTAAACCACCAAATGGTTTGTGACTGCAGCTGTGACTGCAGATCACTGCTCCCCAGTGGAACGGTGAAATTTGGAGATCCCATTATATACACTCAGATGTGTGGTAATGAACTGCAATGGACCAGTAACCTGCCATGGGTGTACCCAGGGCTCCAGAATGCAACGCTGTCACTGCAGCACACCCCTCCCGTGGGAGATGGTCAGCTGAGGAGAATAAACGTCCCACACCTACATGCGTGACAGCTAACGGGGCTGTAACATTAAACACGTGTGAGCGACAACAAGATTCAGTCATAGACACATTTAAAACACGTGGGGAAAATGCAACGATAGACGTGTTTAAGATGAACCGGCGCCGCGCCTGGGACCGGGGGGGGGGGGGGGGGGGATGAAGGCGAAGCTGTAGCGAGACTGAAGGAGAACAGGAAGTTGTTGTCCTTAACATTCAATTTAGTTTTAATATGCCTCTTCCCCTCAGTATGATCTGTGATTTGTGATATTATATCTTTTATTGTTTTAATGTTTTGTAATGTATGTAGCCTATTTTTAAGCAGTTGGCATATTAAATTATTTTAATTGAACACTGAACTACAAAAACCCATCAGGATACATGTCCCATAACTCATTGTTTTTTAGTCTGTAGTGCAGCTTTCAGTCAGTTCAGTACTAAATTTCCAGCTGCGTTCGCTCAGGTTGGGGCCTTGCTCCCACCCCTTTCTCGTGATATTTTTGTTTTGATTGACAGGTGATGTTGGAGCAAAAACAAAAATATACATCTCACACCAGGTGATCTGCGCAGCGTTGCGTCCATCTGGGTGATCTCAAACACGCTTATTGTGCATCTTGGTTGCACCTATTTAGTGTCGCCAACATGAATTTCCATCCTCTAATATGTTTACATACATTTAAGTGTTGTTTGTAACTGTAAAATGACCGAAAGGTTACTACGGTAACCACTTTGTTACTAAAAACTTCTGAATGTGTGGTATTTTGTTTACTATTTGTACTGTCATGACAGTGATGGTGCTGTCAGTTTACCTTCTTGTTGCATCTTCAAAAGTGCAGAATAAAATGTGACACTGAATTTGGAACAGCACGTTGTAATTTCTGCATCTATTATTAAAGTATTTATTAGTAATACAGTGGAAATTATTAGATTTGGTTAGAATGTTGATTTACGGTATGCGCCCCTAAATTTTCTGGTTGTGCCCCTAAAATTTTCAGTTGGGGGCCACAGTGCTCCTAGTGAAAAAAGTTAGTCTGGAGCCCTGGGGCCACAGTGCTCCTAGTGAAAAAAGTTAGTCTGGAGCCCTGGGTGTACCCATCTACAAACTTTAACTGGGATGGGCTCCAGCAACCACACAACCCCAAAAGGCATCCAGCAGGTTCTGAAAATAGAGGATGGATGGCTGGATGTGATACAAAAAGTGTGACTTAATCTTTAAGAATATGAATGAAAAAAAGGCACGCTCCACGAGTCTTGTTTGGCGAGTGTTTAGATCAGGGATAGGCAATCAATGGCATGGGGGCCATATATGGTCCATTACACTGCTTAATCTGGCCCGCCAAACTGGATTAAATTATACAGATAATTCTTATTAATGTTTTCATTTCTGGTCCCTGTAGATAGTACACTACAAACACATTGACCTTTGTTTGGGTGCAGAAAGTTAATCTGCATCCATTTAGCGTTAGAAGATTTATTTATTTTTTGTGTTGATGTGCGTTTTTCAAGATAGCCATTTTTACAACCATTCCAACACCACATGAACGCAGCACAGCACTTCTCTAATTGTTTTTTTTCCCCTAAGTAACATCCACCCATTGGTGCAATTGGTACTAAGAACTCCATGCATCCGCTTCTGGTCCAGCCCCTCTGCCAAATTTTAGTACCCCCTTGTGGCCCAAAAGTCAAAAAAGTTTGCCCACCCCTGGTTTAGATGGCCATGTTCTTTTCAAAACATGAAGATATGATTCAATCAGAATGTTAGCATATATTTCAACAAAAAATTATGAATATTAATAACTAAACTAGGAGCTAAAACCATGGACGGGTTGAATGAACTGTGCTGAAAAAGCTGTCGAGATTACTTACAGATATCCGAAGAAACTTGAAGAAGCAGAACAAAACTTTACAACAGAGTTTTAAGGCTAGTTTACAAAAAAGATTTCTTTTAAATTACGACTTTCAAGTCGTAGATTTACGAGAAAAAAAAGTCATAACTGTTAAATTACTAGTTTTTTTCTCCTAAATTTACGAGATAAAAACTCACAAATTTCCGAGTTTTTTCTCTTGTAAATTTACGAGAAAAGAAGTAATAGTTTAACGAGGAAAAACGTAGAACAATAAAGAGGAATGAATATAGTCTGTAATAGTAGCATTAGAACGTTGAAAATGCTAAAAAAAAGTTCTTCTCCTCAGACAGAAGCATCACACAAACGTAGAGCTCTTGTCTTTGGTGGAGGAAGAAAGGATTCAAGTGGACATCTGCAGGGACACCGATGGCTTCATCATCGGGTGCAGAAATCCTGCAAACCACCCATCAATAAATAAAACATTAAGAAATCAAACAAATGAGCTTCCAAACATTTGAAACATTATCAATAAACATTCAGCTCACTTGTTCAATTGAGTTAAGTCAATCACTTGCTGCTCTGTATGCTCACTTCGACTTTAATCTCGTAAAATTACGGGTTATTCTCTCGCAAATTTACAAGTTTTTTTTTCTTGTAAATCTACGACTTTAAATCTTGTAATTAAATTTTTTTTTTTTTTTGGGTGGCCCTTAAACTCCGGCATAGAACTTAACCCGTCTGCCCAAAAAGTAAAAAAATACTAATTCTTATACTATACTAATTCTTACTAATGTACCTACTAAATTCATTGAAATAACAAAACATGAAAGAATCCTTACTATTGGCATTATTAATACCTTACAAAAAAGTTTCATGCCCATGAACAGGCATACTGTGTGAAGGCTCGGATTTTTTTTTTTTGTGTGAATGCAATGTAACAGGCCTTATCAGAACAGAACTAAGAGTCCGGTCAAGTTCCTTCGGAAGTATAACTGTGTTTTTTGGAGGTAATAGCCTACTGGAGATAAATAAATACAGGAGAAGATCAGATGCAGGGAAAAGAGAGAAATGAAAAATGGCCACATCATCAGAATCTCCAAGTCTTAGATCCGTGAAGCTGAATACACCCTTTTTCCCCGAACACAGATGATGACATTAACTGTGTGAGCAGGAATTTCTGGCATCTTTAATAATCCTATTCAAGCAAGATTTTGTATGCCTCAAACGTAAACAACCAACATGCTAAGTTCTTATACAGAGGTGATGAGCCTGATTTATTAATGGATTGGGGGGCGGCTAAAAGTATTGCCATTTGAATGCGCTTGCATAAGTGCATGTTGATTCGCTTTCGTGTTTGAAGCTATTCTGCCTGCCACCGCTATACGCCATCCAAACTATGTTCTCCATCACACTGAACTCACGCTGTCTGTCTAAAGACGAGCTGATTATAACAGACCCGAGGGAGTTGTGTTGTGTAATGGCTTCGATTTGTGTCTGTGCTTTTATCCAGAGTGCACACTCTCACACAAACGAGCTTCCCGTGACTTTATCCATCAGGCTAATTACACATCAATCCAGTTAATTTCTCATTATCAATAACCTTGGCCACCCCCTCCTAAGAACACAGCCATCTGGTAATTCTTTTAAAACCTGCAATTTCAGTATAAGCGAAGACGCAAGAACAGGAGTGCGAGCAGGAGCACCAAATCTCCCTGCTGGTGTTCCTGCACCACCAGAGAGGCTAAATGTGTCCCTCTGAAGAGAAGAGCGGAACTCTAAAAGTTGGAACTGCACACGTCTACCTCAGTTAATGAACCCCTGCCGCTGAATCCTGGGTAATGAATTACTCCATTATGATTAGTCTATGATAGCCGCCGTGCCCCTACTCAGCACGGCATTTGTCATTTTACATGTGGGAGCTTGACTTTCCCATTAATTTACATAAATCAGGTTATCAAGCAGTGCTGTTTAATTTGAAGGTGATTGATGAATATACCTCATGTTTCTTTTATCATGTTTCTTTTTTTTCTTCCAGGTACACAGACTGTAATTTGCCCAGGTCGTTTTTATACCAAACTACATGCTGGCTGGCAGTCATACATGACCAAGGTAATGGACATTTCCTCTGAGGACTAAAACATCTCTGAGTTTAGGGATTGGGAAACTCCAAATAAGTCAGTGTTTTCACACTGAACACGGTATGGGTGTCAAATTTGCATTGGACACCTTTCTTTTGACATGCATCCAAAATTACTGCTTGAGTGTGGGAGGAGCTGCCACCTAAAGTTTGTATCCTCATCACTACATTGAAGCAAAGTTGAGTAACTGATTGGTTAACATGATGTGTCTTTGCCAAAGTTGAGATTTTTTAACTCCTGATGCACAAAATCCGCTGCTGTCAGATCAACCTGCCGCACCCAACACTCAAATTGCACCGCAGGACATCTAATTGTGTCTTTACAATGACTTAACAATAGCTGCGTTTACGTGGACAAAAGTAATCGAAATGAACGCCTGATCGGAAGAAAAATGCGTCATGTAAACACGCCGTTCGGAATAGCCTGTTCCGATCAGACTCATTCTGATCCAAATTTCTTTCCAATCGAGATAGGTGGGTTGTGCGGATTGTTGATCCGATCGTGGTGCATGTAAACTGTTTATTCCGATCGTGTGTCACTACTGCTCTGGTCTTAGGTCACGCATAGACGGTGTGGTGTTCCCTCATTTTATGTTCATCCAAGGCTAAATGTTGTTAGCCTTCTCCTAAGCCCTCTTCCGGCTCAGTTGCACCACAAAAAAAAACTTCTGACCACACGTATTAAAAATAAAATGATGACCGAACAAGCGCTTCATAATAACCATAACAATAATAAAAGTACCTTTAGAGGATCATCTCGTATATTACATCGCAATCTGTATGTGGCAGCTCGGCTTGTTTACAGTGGGACATATTCCATTATAGAGTACTGTGCATGTCCAAATGATTTATTCCGACCGACAGTGCAGGGCATGTAAATGTTTGTTATAATCGGAAAAAGGTTTTTTGGCCCATGTACAGGGTTGAATTCTAATCCGATATTTGATCCGATCAAGATACCTGTGGCCACTGATCGATGTTAAAAAACTCCTCTGGTCGCCGTTAAATTGTAAATTTTCCTTAAAACCTCCAAGGCCACCATGCGGCATGTAAAAATGCTACCCCCGCCTCCCAATTACAAATGCCACTGCGTGCCCTACCAGCTGCATTAGGGTCACCGCACAGTGGCATTTTGGAATTTGTGACCATAGTCTAAGATGCAGCTCCTCCTGTCTACAATCCTCCACGGGCCCGAACAATCCAAAAACTTGCAGCACCGGTATGACTCAGCCCTCCATATATGTAAGACTTTTTTAAATTTGTTTAAAAAAAAAAAGAAATCACTGAGCTTTTCTGGAAGGGGGAAACATGTAAAAGCACCAACTATTGCAATCAAATGTGTCTGTTTGACAGCCAGTCTTCATCTTTTTGAAATTGTGCAGGAGTTTGTTTCCTTCTTTTTATGTCTGTGATGTGTTTCTGTGTTTTTTGCTTGTTTACTCCTCTTGCATGTGTTTGCGTCATCTGTCTACTACAAAAGTCCAGTTGATTTACAATTGAAGGGTAAAGAAAAAGGCTGAATGTAACAGAGGAAAAGAGTCAACGTTTTACTGCAGGTTTTGGTGGATTTTCTAAAAAAAGATAGCAAATTTCTCAAATAAAAAACAAAACAAAAACATGAATAGCTAATTAACAAAACATTCATATACACATTGTATCATTTTATTTAGCTATGTTACATCCACACTTAATAATTATAAGTCTTAGCCTCTTTTTCTCACAAATTGTGATTATAGATTATGTCATCCAGGTTTCAGGTCAGAACTGTTTGTGATGATTTTCTGACATAAACAGCCCAGAGTTCTGTTCTGCTTAGATTCCACTTGCACCTGGAACAGATTCCATCCATTCGTCACATGTGGGCGCTTTTCGCCTGACAGCTTCGAAAGAGTTTTTCAACTCAGAAAGGTAGTGGTAACGGCAAAAAACAGTTTCCAAACTCTTTGAAACCTAATGGAACTAAAGAGGTACATTTAGGAAAATCTCCTGACTAACTGATGTGTTCCTTCATTTTTCAGAAAAATAATATAATATACATACACGGAGAATATATTTGGTATAATACATTTGGTTGGAGACGAAATTAGATTAATTTTCAATGTCACAATATTTATTTTCACTCATTTATTTGTTTTTGGCTTTAGAGCCCCATTATTAATGATCTATTTTATTCTCTTTACTTAACCAATGATGTGAAATTTGTTGTTTAAAATAATAAAACAGGGCTGCACGGTGGTTAGCGCTCTTGCCTCACAGCAAGAAGGCCCCCGGTTCAAGTCCCGGCTGGGGGACATGAAAAACTACATCAATGGGGGACCTTTCTGTGTGGAGTTTGCAGGTTCTCCCCGTGCATGCGTGGGTTTTCTCTGGGATCTCCGGCTTCCTCCCACGTCCAAAAACATGCTTCATAGGTTGATTGGCAACTCTAAATTGTCCATAGGTGTGAGTGTGAGAGTGAATGGATGTGTGATTGAAGATATTCTACCCTGCGACAGACTGGTGACCAGTCCAGGGTATCCCTGCCTACGCCCAAGTGGCTGGGATAGGCTCCGGCAACCCCGTGACCCCGAAAGGGAATAAAAGGTTAAGAAGATGAATGAAAAATAATAAAACATAATCCTTAGAATATGATATAAATTCATATAATTTTATGATACAAACTTATAGATAACATCAACAATAATATAATAGTAAAAACAATTAAAGCAGGCAGGTGCTTACTGTGGCCTGCCTTTAAAAAAAGCTATCATTTTACTCTCAAGACAGCAATGATATTTTATTAATAATAATAATTTATACATGTTCATCTTCATTAATATACACAAATGACAGTAATAGTAACAATACCATTTATCCATGCATGACTACCCATCTTCACTATTTCAATCTTTAGTTAATATTGTTAATTTCCAAGTAATTATCACTATACTATTTTTCCCACAATTACATTTTTGAATGTGATGAAGATTTATTATAATTCCTCTGTATGCATTGAAATATACTCAATGAAGTGTTTAACCCTGTTTATTATTTAAAGAAAATTTAATTATTGTGTTTTGTTTACATGTGTATGAAATAGAGGGAGCAATAAATGGAACAAATGCAAAAACAGCTGCAACAAATCCACCATTAAAACATGCGAGAGACACAGAAAGACTAAAAGTTTGATCAAAATTCTTCCTGTGCTGAGAAGCAGTCTCAACTCAAATCCCGTTTTTAAAAGTCTTTTCCTTGGCCTCAGCACCAACAGCACTCAGGACACATGTTAGAAAATGTATTCTTCATTAGACCAAAGACTATGAAAAGCTAACACATTTATTCCATAGTTTTTCTACCAAATGGGAGCAGCAGGAACAGCTTCACTAGATGAAGTTGTCCACATGCTACATGTCAAGGACTGACAAACACCCATGCTGCAGCCATTATTCACTCACCTCATTAAGGAGGCTGACAGCTTGCCTTTATTGATATTTATGCACCTTTGTCTCTGGCTCTTTTGCAGCATGACCATCTGCTTGTAAGATTTCCAAAAGGCTCTTGCCTAAGAAGTGTGGTGTAATTTGATAAAAAAGTTTTTTTCTTACAATAATTAGTAAATTCCTTCTGATTTTTCGCAGATAAAATCTAAAAAGTGTGTTTAACCTGAAACGGACTCACGGTAGAAGCAATAACCCATGGCATTACCACTGAAAATACAAGATTAATAATATATGAATATAATATAAATAGATTTAATATAATAAAATAATATATTTTATTTGTTTCGTTTTGTTTTTTTAAGAGAAGAATGAAGCTAAATAAAATGATGATCACAGAAAATGTGTGCAAGACCAAAGCTTTTTTAGTTACCACAGAAATGGCTCTCCCCTTTTTCATACAGCACAAAACTGATGTGTGTTTGTTCCCATGCGTCCAATTCCTGGCAAATGTTTGACTCAGTATGACTGCACATATATTATCGAGGCATGCTATGCAATAGATGGTCTGTGTGACTTTTAGTGCTCTGCTAGGCAGCATCATGCCCCGTCTATATGCTCCAAAGGTGATCCATAATTAATGGATATTATGTGGATCCTGTGAATCTGCTATATATATTTTATTTTATCTAACCTTCAAGACAAACTGCATTCATTTCTGTTTCCATGGACACCCCCATGTTCCTGAAGCAGCAGAACCACTTACTTTACAGAGAAGTGTGAGTGTCATGCGCACTGACAGGTCTCATCCATCTGAGAACTCATTACTGCTGATGATGGCTCTGATATTCACAAACACTCCTGGCATGAGAATACGATGGAAAAGCAAAAATACAGACATTAAGGTCTTTTAATGATCACATTAGTTCAGGTTGTGTTGTTACTAAAATTTGTGTTACAAAAGAAGCACATTTCTACATTCAATACAATCAAATTTGCCCATTACGTCATCCTTATCTTGCAACAGAAGTTCCAAACGGTGAGAAAAAAGATGTCCCGGGAATATTTGACTTTCACAAGTCACCTTTCTTGTGTCTTACATTGTTCCAAAAAATATCATACTATCACCTTTTCCTGTGCTGCTTTTACTACCTGCACTAAATAGGCTTCCTCTTAAAAAGATATGGCAATCATTAAACGCTTAAAGCACTTTATGTAGTCTAATTTTTAAGGTTATACATAAAGATATTACCATAATAATAGGACAGCATTCAGAGCGATTGGCTCCATCTTTCATAGGCTTAAAGAAATCATATCTTTGATGATGTGTTATGCACTTTTTGGATTAAAAATGTAAACCGTGGAAATGAATGGTGAAAACCAATGCATCCATCCATTCATCCATTTTCTAAACTCGCTTTGCACCTTTTATGGTTATGCACACTAAAAACTCTGTGGTAAAAGTAAATTGGGTTAAAAATAACCTAACTTAAAAATAACTCAAGATGGGCTATTTTAACTCTGGAAAAAAAAGAGTAAATTGGGTTGAAATAAAACCATTGTAACCCTAAAAATGAGCATTGTTCCAAAATTAACATCCCAGCATGAATAACCCAAGAATTGGGTTGAAGAAATAACCTAAGAGTTTTACTGTAATAGTGGGAAGTTGCTAGAGCCTATCCCAGCTACTATTGGGCAACGGCATGAGACACCCTGGAGAGCCACACTGAGAGACACAACAAAACACACATACACTTTCAGACCAAAGGGACAATTTGGAGAAATTAACCCACAAACCATTTTTGGACGACAGCCTTAGTGCCCAGAGAAATCCGTTGAAGAAAGGCAAGACACCGAACCCCACCTTGCCTCTGGGGGGAGGCTGGCAGCAGTGCTCAGCAGCGGAGCCACCATCAGTGTGTGAATGTGTGAATGGGTGAATTGGTCTGATTGTATAGCGCCTTGGGCCTTTGAGGGAGGGTAGATGAGGGCTATATGCCATTTACCATTTATTTCCAAATGTGTTTTTATTATGTGTCATTTTAATTATGTTGTCAAGTCAGGGGTCATGAAAGCTTGTTTTTGCATCTGGAAGGAAAGTGAAAATAAGGAGAATAAAGGCTAGACTCTGTTAAGACTGACAATACTAAATAGAGTCTCTGTCTCTACATAAAGTAAAAATAAAATAACACCTTCGTAAGTGCAAATAGCTTAAAACTTCTATAAATGTAACTTATAGCGGCTTTCATCATCCTACTAAGAATAATCATTTTAGTGACCTTCGTATGTAATAAAACAAATAAAATCCCCTGATTTTTTGCTTTTTTATTTAACAGTGATGGAAGTGAGGAAGAACTTTTCTAGAAATGCAAAGGAAATGTTATTCAGAGGCGACATGGTAGAAAATGCCCATGGGGACCACAAACATCAGCAGTACCTACCTGCTTGATAACTCTCTCCCCTGCAGAGAGCATTTTCACTGTTAGATAAAGTGCTTTTATTGCTCCCAGCTTTCAGCTGTATATTGCAGTCCAAGTGGCGTGGGCTGTTTCTGGTCACAGTTCTGGTGGGAGGTTGGGAAGTTATGAGGTGAACCTAATGGGGATTTTGACCAGAATCAGTTTTCTAAAAGCTTTGGGAAAGTTAAGCAAATGTATTGAAGTGGGAAAATAGAAAAAATAATGAAAAACCGGTCATTCTAACTTTGCTGTTTATACAAAGTACAGTGATCCCTTGCTATACACGCAGTTTACTTTTCACGGTTTCGCTACTTCACGGATTTGCATCGTGCATTGTGTTCTGCATTCTGATTGGCTAAAAAGTCACTCCGCTTCTTCTCTACCTGTGCGTCAATAACGTTGCAGTTTAATATGTACACGTACGCAGAACAGCTTGCCAAATTCAAATTACACAAGTGCAAATTCTCTAGCAATTTCGAGTTTCTCTAAAACCCATAGAAAAAAGAGTGGCAACAACTGCGTATCACTATCTTCTTCTCCTGAACAAACACAGCTGCAGCGCGGGCTTCAAAAGAAGAAAACACTGCAGAGCGGATTCAGGATGCAGCGGCTCAGTCTGAAGAGCAGTGAAATACACCTGAGTCACTATTTGTCCGACTGTACTTTGTATTATGAGGCATTTTTTAAATTTTCTCCCGTTCAATCCAATTACTCGGGTCGCGGTGGGCGGGGCTAATCTCCGCAATTTGAAGCCTTCTGTTCACATTGATGATTCAAATTATTATTTGACAGTACAGTACAGTACAGTTATTTTTTGAAAAAAACTTTTTTAAAGTACTTTGATTTGTGAAACAAATGCTTGAGCCTTTAAAATGGTTTGTTGGTTTGTCTTTCTTTTCAATGTATAATAGAGTATTTAATTGTATAATAATTGTAAAAAAAAAAAAAAAGGATTCTACTTCACAGATTTTGCCTATCACGGGTTCTTCTTGGAACATAACCCCCGCGAAAAACAAGGGTTTACTGTAATAAAGCAGATGGAAATGTGTGACAGCAAGTTTGTTTAAAAAAAATTATACAAGAGCTTTTTGAATAAAAGTTAAGTTAGAGTGACAAGTAGTTTTAGATGGCAGTTTAAAAACAAGTCTTTTAGCAACTTGACTCTGGAGACCAGCCAGCTACAGATCAAGCTCAGAAAGACAATTTAGAGTTTGGTGCCTCGTTAATTAACCTATATGTAGTTCAGAAAAGAGCATGGTGTTTGTCAAACCTGCAAATGTGAAAACGGAAGAACATTTTCGGATTAATAAAAACTTGGGTTGCATAAGGTCAGGTGGAGTCTCTGTCAACGATTAGTTGACTATGTCTGTTAATTGGCTATTAAAAATTGTTGATAAATTTGGTATTGTTGACGCGTTGATTTCTTTTTATCATTTTAAATTATCACAATTATCACTAGCCTGTCATTGGGATCAAAAAGCACAACAGGAAACTTTGGAGGCGGTATAACCCTTTCTCAACCATAGAAGACAACAAAATGACGTTTCATGCTGCATTTACACCGGCCGCGTGTGGTGCATTCAAGAAAGGGCTCTACGCGGTTTTATGAACCCACATCCTGGACACACTGTACCAGCGCCAGACATGCAGGTAGCGACAGGGAGAAGATTCTTCTTCTTTTGTATGGATGCTGTTCATTAGCGCTCGTCAGCCATCTACAACAGACTTAGTGTGCGAAGTCAAAGTGGTGCAAATCGTGCAAATCTTGCTCCAGATGTTTTGTATTCAGACTGAAAATTTGTTCCAGTTTATCAGGGGAAAAGAACTCTGGTCTCCTGTAAGAGGACCAAATGTTCCAGTCAGAATACACCCTTAGTGTTAAAATAGTTTTATTTTGGTCGTCTGAGTTGTAGGTTTTCCTTTCATGAACAGAGGGCCGTACATTTTTTTCCATCTGTTGCTGCAGATGCTAAAAAAAACATCACATAAAATGTTCTATCATGAAGAAAATTATGCCGTCAAACGTGTTGGCCAGTTACCAAATGACTCTTTTTTATAAATACTTAATACTATAGATTTTCTTCTATCTGTAAAAGGTTGTGCATATAAAAATGTATCTTCTTCATTGCATTTATGGTTCTGAGGGTGGAGTTACAATTCCCTTCGTTCCACTTCAGCAAACTAATAAAACAAACTTTAATTGCATCATGAAACTTGTGCAAACTGATGAATTCTGCCATTAATTCCCATAATGTTTAAATTCATTGAGATGCAGCGCACAAGTATTTATAATTGACCAAAATGCTATTTACAAATCTAAAATGATTAAATTAGCCTTCAGCTTGGCTCTACATCTCTGATGAACACAGGTGGTTAAACATATTTTTGCAGATTAGATCTTACCCCAGCAGACTTACAGCACATCATGAATCTGGGCTTTTGAACATTTTCTATATTTTGTTAGGTTGGAAACATTTTTGAGTATCTAAGGTTTTTTTTTTTTTTAAATGGGTGATTGTAAGAGCTGTCATAGAGATAAACAACACAACACATCAACTTTTCTGCCCCATAAGGAAGAAAGTGTAACATGTCTGTTAATATGATTTGGTATATAAAAATATCAATTTTAAGCATTATAATATAAAATGTCAAGTACGCAATCATGAAGTTTCTCTTGAATTGTGCATATAACCCTTGATTACCCTTACATAGTGTTCATACTGGACTGTCGCTACGCGATACTAACGTACGTCCGCCACCTACAGTTGGAAGAGGCTTGGTGTGAAATATTTTGGAATACATGTCTACTTTTTGGTAAAGAAAAAATTAGAAAACAAAAATGTTTAAAAATATTTAGAAAAAAAATTACAGCATACAAAGTGTTGCTATTTTACTATATTCCATGTTAAATTTTTAATTTTTTTGTTGATATATATCACGTTCCAATAAGATACACGTTAGTAGTACGTTGATGACTCTATTTCTATTAAAAACAACCTAATGCCATTTAATATAAATTCAAAAGAGTTGGAAAAAATACCAAATTTTGTCCATGTTGGCCTAATGGCATTATAAAATTACAGCATCTATGTAAACATATCAGCAGCCATAAAATTTCAAAGCTGCTCTATTGGAGTAAGATCTGTTTATTTTAGGAAGATCAGGAAAGTAAACCAAGGTCTGTTACCCTGCTGGAGATAGGAGTGAATGATGAGGCCACCGTGGTTTTAAAAGAATGGGTGTTTTCAGCAATAACATTGAATCAGGCTGGGTTGTTAATGTCTTCAACCAGGCAGACAGAACGGAACAGAACCAGAGATATCAGAGTCAATCGAGAGTCTCTATTGGGAAATCGTTTGAACAGGATGGTATAGTATTTCTGTTTGTAGTGATGAGGAGAGAGTGGAGCTGGTGAAGCAGGAAGATCTCAAAATGAAGGAGAGAGAGTTGTAGTCTGAAAGAAATTTTCCACAGGCTCCCGGTATTTGAAGCTCCGGAAGTGGTAGATCCCTGTGATGTAGCTTAGGGTCAGTAGCAGGCAATATTGGCAAGACGACAAATGATCTGGATAAGTTAAGGTCACAATCACATGAAGGCACAGAATGGTAGACATGCAGAGGTCAGGTAAGGTAAAACAATGTAAAGCAACGTGTGGTCAAAACGCATGCAGCAGTCATAAACTTGAGTTGGACTAGAAAGAAACAAAGCAAGAAAACAACAACAGAAACCTTAATTACCTGACCGAAAAGGTGCGTAGCATGATCATGGATCACTAGGTGGTAAACTGTTGGTACATGAAGTACTTTTAATCCTGCAGATATGGAGAGGAGTTTGGCAGGTAAATGCAGACTTTGCTTTCACCAAGGTTCACACAGTTTTGGGGGGAAGAATACTTCCAAAGCAATAACTATCACCAAAAGGCTTAAACTACTGTTACAAACCTGGATAGATTGCGATATCATGCAAAAAGAGGCCATTGAATTCTGGGGATGTTCTTTGATTAGGTAAAGAAAAATGAAGTAAAATGATCAGGTGAAAGAGAAAAAAAGAAATTTGATATTTCCCCTTTTTTCTATGAATGGTTATCTCCAGAGTCCAGAGATGGTGATTGCAATTGCTTAGTAATCATGTCATCTCATCTTATCGTCATTTCCTGCCCTATCTGGAAGTTAGTTTGAAAGAAAAAGTGTCTATAAAAGTCATATACAAACCTTGTAATCACACGACTTATTGGTTTATCTTGACTGGGTCTGACCTCACTGGACCTTTTCAAAACAGGAAAATAGTCAAGATAAACAACGTTTGTTAAATGGCCATTAACTGCTAAACGCTGGAGCTTCAGTGTTTGTGGTCTTTAGCTATCACAGCACACAAGGATTGTTTGTACAGTTTACATAATTCCAACAGATTCTGCAGCAGAGAAAATCAGCTTCGATATAAGGTACGGTAAGGTAAGGTAAACTTTATTGTCCTCAAAGAGGAAATTCTTTCTGGGCCAAAGAGCTACAAACTTCATAACATCCTTCATCATTCATCATACACACGTCACATACATAATAAAATGATTACATAATAAATGTCATGATTTCCTTAGCGTGGCAGACCCAAGTGCTGGAACCCAGAGAACGAGACAGGTAAGTGACAGGTAAGAAGGTTATTTATTATTTTCTCCCAGGAGGTCCGAAGGTCCGAGGGTGATCCAGAGGCAGCTGTGGTTGGTGGCGTGGCTGGAGGTACGAACGCGGTCGGCGTGTTGGGATTTCTCCAGCGGTGCTCCGTGAAGCGGGTCCTGAGTTCCACTGACGTCACTCGTGGCAAAGGTTTCCTGAAGCAGGAGAGCAAGGTTAGTCAAAGGCGAGATGCAAGACAGAGAGCAAAGAAAAATCTGACTTGAGACCAGGCTTAGTCACCATAACGTAACGATCTGGCGATGAACTGGTGGATGAGGTCTCCTTTTAACAGCAGGGTTTGATGAGGTTGAGTGATGACAGCTGGTGGTGGTTAGGAGAGGAGCAGCTGGAGGAGGGGAGGGGAACTGATCCGGGCACCATGACAGTAAATAAATAAATAAAAACAGAGTATACAGATTTTCCCCCCAGGCCTGACCTTAACAGTCAAGAACAGGAATAGTAAAGTAGTAAAAAATAGTAAAATATCTAATTCAAACCCTTAAAACCACTATGCTATAAATAAACAAAAAAAAAAACTAAAACTCTCCATTAATCTACAACTATTGAAACTTGGGATTGGTACCCAAAATGATAAATACATAAGCTCCTTTAAACAAGTAAGAAGAACACTGATTTTGTTATTTATAGGACAACAAAAATTTCCCCCTGCAAATAGAACTAATCAGTTCTTGTTCAGCAGGGTGACCGCTGCTGGAATAAATGAAGATCTGAATTGATTTGTTTTGTATTTGACTGCTCTGTTGCGTCTTCCTGATTCACTTTACTGTAAGTCAGTATAGTGCTACACAAGCAATGTAAATCTGTGGATTCTGTTGTGAAATCATCTGTTTCACAATCATCATGCAGTTAAGGAGTGACAGTATGTCAAAGAGATGTGGCCAGCAACATCTGTGGAGTTAAAGGGGTTAAGGCTGCTTGGAACTTGATGATTTAAACCAGTGGTCCCCAACCTTTTTGTCACCGCGGACCGGTACAACGCAAGACACGTTTACCGTGGACCGGTGGGGGGGGGATTAAGGTGCAACGCAAGGCACGTTTACCGCTGCCTATTAAAGGCAGATTTCCCTTTTTTAGCAGGTGCAGGTTCCTCTTCTGTCCCTTCATTGGCCCGTTTCCCCTTGTCAAAGCAACTTTCTAAAGAAGTTTGTTTTTTGCTCATTTTGGTTGTTTGGGTTTAATTTTAGCGGGGTGTATCACGTGATGTTTGGTGTCGCGACTTTGACGTGCATTAAGTGTGACGGATGTAACAGAGAGAATCCGGTCACTTTTCAGAATAAAACGTTTTTTTTTCGAGATTAAAAACAATAAAATGGAAATTATTTTTTCTTTCTGTGCGTCCCGGTGCCAAGTGTCCCGCGGCCCGGTACCGGTCCGCGGCCCAGTGGTTGGGGACCACTTATTTAAACTATATGTTACAAATAAAATGTAATCCAGTTTATACATTTTGACAGAAATTCTTGCTAATTCTGTTACCTTTAGGTTTTTGGTTTTATCAACTGGGCTCAGCAGAAAAAAATTAGTTTTAGTTTTTTTTTTCCTGAAAGTTATTTTAATGCCCTGAATCACATGTAAAATTTGTCAAAATTGAAGTAATCTTGTAGTAAAATATAGTGAGGGAGTGAAACCATAAAAGTGAAGTGAAACTTACTTTACTTGAGTCCCCCTTTTCACATGAGCTGTTGATGGTTCCCAGTAGGCATCACGGAAAAAGAAAAAAAATCTTGCACAAAAGCATTTAGATGCCAGCAATGGATAGGAAAAAAATGAAGAATTATAACAAAAATTGTAATTACAATATTGAAACATTCTAAAAGGCAAAAAAGAAAAAAAGAGCTGGAGGAACAAAGTTGTTCCTTGCATCGTGGGACATCCCCAAGCTGTCTAGGCCTGCAGCAGCAGAACTGAGAAGCTGATTAACATTTATTAAAACCACAAGATAAGAAACATAAAAGTATTAAGTCTTCCTTCAAATTCAGGGAATTGTGTACCTCTAAAACCAAGGAAAGGAAGTAGTTCAACAAGGGACCAGCCTGTTGGTACAAAGGTTCTGCCTCCCACTCTTGAATCTTCTATCCGAAAGCCAACTGCTCTGAGAATATGAAAATACGAGATATTTAAGCATAAGCAGCATATTTATTTTGAAACATCTACAACTCCAATTCTCTGTTACATACGCTGTGGATTAAAAGACATTTTCTGCAAGTACGCACCAATATGCACTAAAATAACTTTGATTTGATTTAATGAGCAACTTGCCTCAAACAGATTGGTAGATCGTAGGAATAGAAATTGAATAGAAATTGATTGATTCCATTAGTCATTACAACCCTATTAAGTCCATAAAACCCAAACAACTAGGACTTAAAAATATGGAAAAAATGTATACCTGCACAGAGCAATAAATCCCCACACTGCAAAAAGCTTCAACACCACACTAATCCATAATCTAGGGTTTCCATAAAAAAAAATATACAATCTAAGTGCTCGGTGCTTAATATAATTGCCCATAAATGGATTAAATCGGACACCTTTACTTGAATCAAAGCAGTAAAATTTACATTCACAAGGCCTCACTCTGAGCTTCTGAAACTGCTTCAAACAGAAATATTAGCAGCATTTACCATCCAGAACTCTGCCAACAGATTTTATCCACACCCTGATGTCTAATATCTGTGTCCAAACCCACAGACTGAGATCCAAAGTGCACAGCCCTCAAAAGAATAGGAAGCCATTTGAATTCTGACGAAGTTCTGACACTCTCCTTTCTATTTCAATATTCTCTTTTTGAAGCATTTCTGGAATCATTATATCATTTAGGATTGAAAATGAAGAGCAGAGAAAGCCTTCAGTGAAATAAAGGTGCGCCTTTATGGTAGCAATGTTACAAATGTTGAAACATTCAGTCAGATGCCTTAACCCTTTAATGCTGAAGCTTTAGCTTCAGTGTTTACATTCTTTCAACTACCATAAGTCGTCAGCCATTCATGCAATTATTGTAATTTCCAGCAGATTCCTGTTATTACTGATGCCACGCTAGCAATTTCAGTGCAAAGCCGATATGAAAGCCGTTTTTCTCCATGTTAGAATCAATGGATTCTTGTTGATTGCATAAACCAGAGGTCTCCAGCCTTCAACACTTAAAGAGCAATTTGGGTTGATTTCTCACAGACCACGACCGAGTAGGAGCCACAAAGTTAGTCTTTACCCATTAAAAAATAAGATGCTTTGTAGAGATGATTTGTATTTATGGCATTGTTACAAATATGATAAAAATAAATTAGTTTTGTTTAAACCTAAAGAAAGAAATTGCATTTTTCTAAACACAAAATAGTTTAAGTTTTGACAGAGGTTCCTTTCGAAATAGAAGAAACCTTGAACCAAATAAGATGATCTCAATGCAGCAATTGTGGTATTACTTATGTAGGAAGTGTAGTGTCAGCAGTGAAAAAAATAGGTGCATCGCTGCCAGAAATCTTTAAATCAGAATGAATTAAGGGAGCCATATTGCATTTTTTTGATCATAGGACACACCTAAAATTCTTGAATATTTCAACAAAAAGAAATCCGCTTCATAGTCAGGTGGATCTTATGTATGAATTCTGGCTGTGATTACTGAATCTCCAATGGATTTTCTGGTGAACATGGCATGCCAAAATCTGTTAAAGGTTTTAGTCCAACTTTGGTAAACTACATAGCTGCACCACTTCATAGATTAATGGAGAATTTTGGGTACTTTAGTCTAGAGCAATATGGAGCGACTTTTAAGATTGAACTGTTTGTGGATGAGTTGAATACAGTTTGACCTATTTGACTATTTTGTTTTGCTTGATGGCCCTTCTTGTCCAAAAAATACATTCATTTTTCAAATAAAATAAAAAATTTTTTTTATTTTTCTTTAACCACAGAGCCACAATGGAAGGGTTAGAGAGCCATGGATCATTTATCGCTTCAGTCGAACACAACAATTGATAATGACATCAAGTGTTGTGTCAAATTTCACAATGGTATACTATGATTTCACAATTATATACTATGTCTACATAGAATGAGCACAAATTATTCTAAGTGGTAGTTCACACAAAACAAGCTGTCTCATATGTTTTGTTTCCAGTGATAGTACAACTAGTTTCCTAGATGGGAGTGGTGGTATCACGCTTTGATCCGAGAGAGGGAGCAAATTGGGAGCAAGTCATATTGCTGAGCCGAGAAGTGTTGTGATAGGGAATGCTTCGTTTTTTGTTTTTTTGTTTAAGTTCAGCTTTTACTCTAAATAATCAGAGGCATTTGTGGAGCACAAAAGATTTCGTCGCACTTAGCGAATTCTGTCAGAATAGACTTAATTGTGGTAAAGCAGCAGACTTTTAGAGGGTCTTTGAAATGGAGTTGTTGATTTTGTTTCCAGTTTGCCAAATGAAAGACTGCTGCATTTCATGATTTGTAAAAAATAAAACTTTCATCACTAAAGCATAGTAATTTCAAAAAACATAACAGTCAATGTTGAACCTTTAACACTTTTTTATATTTTAGTTTTTCATTTCATCATAAAAAATCTCCAACTTCTTTTGTTGACTTTTCTTAGGATCAACTTAACAAATAGTTCCAAGGTTTGATTTTTATTTTGATTGATTACGTTTGTTGAGAGTAAGGCATCAAACGTACTTTATTTTTTAGTTTTCATGTGAAATTTACTTTGTTTGCCAAAGATTATGCTGATCTTCAAAAACAAAAACAAAAAAAGGCCCTGCAGCTGTAGATTTACCATGTGATCCAAGCCCAGAATTGATTAACCCTAATACCCAGAGACCTCAGAAGTAATTTGTAGTTATTTTGAAATCATTTTTACATTGGCTTTCCAGGCAGTAATCTATCACTGAGTCTACTAAACTATTAAGTGGCCAACTGAAGAAATAGATGTGTATGTGTCTTGTAGATTCCTTGAACTACAAGAAAAATCTTTCGACAACTTTTATATTATAATACAATAAAACTTTATGTTTGTAAATGATTTTTTTTGTCTTTTACACTATTTTTATTTTGTTTTCTGCCTGTTTACACTTGGAAACAGTGGTTGGGATAGGCTCCACCAACCCTGTGACCCTAAAGTGAATAAGGTAGATTTCAAAAGTAGATAACTTGATAGATAACATCCATAAACGTGTTAGTTTTCATGTTTTCTCATGTCATAAGTTCAGTATCAGTAGGTGAGTAAATGTTGTCTTTTAGTGTGCATTCAGGGTGGACACATTTGGTCCGCTTTAAGTCAACCAGAGTTTGTTTCCCCCAATATTCCGTAGCAAATTTTTAGTCTGAATACAGCTATGCATACCCTGGTCTGGGTCTTTGGAGGTGGTCTTGGTTAGATTCCGGTCCAACTGAGCTACAGTTCACTCTTGTGATTTCTCAGTCTGAATACGCTCTGTGCTTGGAGTGGAACAACTGGACCAAAAGGGCCACCGTAGGCGGGCATTCCAATGTAAACAGATTAGTAAACTAATGTGACACACATTGCTTCTCACACTGTTTTCTCGACAATCTATATGCTATAAACACTTATCAGCATACCTAATTAGCCGTCGTCTCCTCGGTAAACTTCCATTATTCTTTCTCTTGTTGCTTTACCCCTCGTGATTACTGACCAATCAGTGAAGAAATCTATAGTCACCTGGTTTTGTTTACAAGCTTTGGTTTAAATTAGAAATATCTGGTAGATAGGAGTCTAAATAAAGACCAAACGCTAGGTTCAGGACTCTATCCAGACCCAAATTTGACGGACTCGGTCTGGACCAATGAACCTTTCCAGAGTGAAAACACCTTAAGACTTTTTTAAAACTTTTTACAGTTTTGTGTTCAGTGTAATTGTTATCATTTTGTAAGTGCACAATTTTTTTCAGCATTTTTTCCTACTGTATTGCGTTTCACCTTATGAGGTCTCGCTGTTTAGCAGATTTCTTCAGCACCAACAACAACTCAGATCTCTAAAAGTTTGAATTTTATGAGTTTGAACAAGAAAGAAAAGTGAGTAAAATGTGTAGTGAGGGATTTCACAGCCTTAAAACATCTGTAATCCTTCTACAAAGATTTCACCCATTGCCAGTAGCTGTAACCCAATTTCCCAAGCTGGGATCAATAAAGTATCTTTATCTTTATCTTATCTTATCTATCTAAGGGTTATTTATGGAATATATCCCCCGCGTAAAAAAGGGGGAAACACTGTATAGCAATACTACACAGCAGAACCACAAGATTAGAGTGCTGCTTTAAAAAACAATTTCAGGAAAACTACCCGGATCCTATTCTGGATTTTTTGCAACCAAAGTAAATTGAGTCGTTGACTGGTATACCAGAGCCCCCCAGCCTCTTTCTGGTGGTTCATGTGCAAGAACAAGTTGAAAAAAACGAAAAGTTGTTAACTAGTTTAGTTTTCTCTGGCTCAGCAGCAACCATTAGCTTGGAGCTGCTGGAAAAGGAGACTTTCTTCCCGCCACAGTGTGACATACATCACTGGTGAACCTTGTTTGTGCATCTAATCCAAAAAAATGCTGCAACATCAACAGGCTGCTGACATTTGAGGAGATTTCACTTCAAATAAAAAGCTGAATGTACTTCCTGAAAGTGGTTATTAAAGATTCTTAGGTTTTGTTCATTTGGGTTATGAGCATTTAAATTTAAACATAATGGGCTTTGGAAACATTGCCAGTAGCTGTAACATCTGTTTTTGTTGCCTTACAACATTCAAACAATTGGCTACTTTGTGGATGTAGTAGCACATTGTTTATGAAAATTAAACTAAAAAATAAATACAAATAAAATTTTTACTACTTGGATCTTGAAGACCAGTATAACTTTATTAGTCTAACCGTATCTTATAAATTACAATACATTTTTCATATCAAAATGTTTTACTGTTTTTTTTCGGTGTTCCCTAATGCTCTACAAGCAACGCTATATATACGTTGCATGTAGACCGTCTTTTATCCCAGGAGTTACGTTCTACAAAATAAAATAAAAACTACCATTTATAAAATCCTTGAAGTGATCTTTATTTTTTTACAACAATTATACTTAATTGTATATTCATAATTATTGTACAATCCAATACTTTTTCAGACAAAAATGAATATTTTCTCACTTTTCTCTCTTGTTTATAACCTAGGTCACATATCCCAAATTGCAACAGCACTGCAACCTATTTTATTAGCAAATTCAGTAGATGGCCAAGTCGTTGCATTTATAATCGGGAGGCACCAGTCGCATTTTAACAAGGTTTAACCAAAACAAAATAATTGGCAGATAGGAGGGTCTCCAAGTTCCCCAAAATTCTCTAATGATCGGGCGATTTCAGACTGCCACCTCCACCCACCACCTCAACCTTGTGTTGTCGTCCGACTGACACAGTCCTATTGTTAGAAATCGTCCCATAACAGCACTTGGCGAGGACCCTTGACATGGGCTTGTCAATCTGTCGATCCTGGCCACCGTGGGTCCTACATATAAATGGGGAGATGGCATTGATGCTGTACAAAAGTCTTTATGGTCTTGATAGCATTACAGCGACTCTAAGACCTGCATATTGACAAAACGGGGTAGAGTCTGAGAGGAAAACGAAAAAGACAGAACACTGTGCTTGCTGCCCTCCTCAAAGATGAAGAGCAATGCACACAAGGAGGGGGAAGAAGTTGGATGAGGCCATGGTTGCACCGCAGTGTTGCAGACAGTATATACACAGTTTAAATATCCTTGGGCTACCGGGTGGCTGGTGGTCAGTGACAATTGATATGGAGCTAGGCTGTGTGGAGACATATACACATCGTCCAATCAGAGCTACTGCTGGCCAGCGATTCAGCTGCCACCGCCCTGTGGCAGCCAGATTTTTTAATGATGTCATCTCCACCTGAATGACTAACGCCTGACTGCCACTTTGTACACTTATGACCACACTAACGATTTTTCAAAATAAAAAAGCAGCAGCCAATCTTAAATATTCTACCAATGCCTCCCCGCAGTGGCACTTGTACATGTGACAGTAGAATAAACTCTTAAAGTTCATACCTTCACAGAAAAATAAGTCCAGTATTAGAGTAAAAAAAAAATCTGCTTATGATCAAAGTTCTTTTTTAAATATGGGAAACTGAACATATTCAGTACATAAGACACCACACAGAGGAAATAGTCTGCAGCCAATCAGGACATAGAACACAATGCATGCAAAATTGCACCCAAGAAATCTGCGAAACAGCAAGTCATCATTGAAGAAAAAAGGTTCAGCGCACTGTCTTGTGGTTCTAGATGACCCAACTCCCAATGTTAAAATGCCTAGGATAGGATTACACGAGCAACTAATAGGCCAGTGAAAAGCCCATCCTTGGCCTTCCCTCTGTCCACATCACCTGTCAATGTCTCAGAGCCCCTTTCCTCATAACAATTTGCTTTTTTGTAAGGTTTCTTTTTTTTCTAAGTGGAGGACCCATGGTCAAAATAAAGAAATAATAAAAGGAACATGTTTTAGGCATAGACACATTTAGATTTGGAAATAAGATATGCAAAACATTTTTTTTTATTTCCAACTATTTGAATAAATGAATTGGAAGAAAAATATAAATTCATTTTTCTTCTGACAGCATCTTATCGGTTAGTTCAAAATGTCTCAACGCAGCAGTGGAAATCCCAACCCCTCTCCATGAGGGTAATTTAGTTCACACCTTCATTGTCATCCACTTGAAACATCCTGGAGTTATGGAGGATTGCAGATACAGTGGCACATACAGGGCCAGCTTACATCCAATATATTGTCAGATGATATTTGGTTTCTGATTTGGTTTCAGCTGCTTCTGTTCGCCGACGGGTCAGTTGAAATGCCAGCTGCATGAAGGGAAGGTGCAGGAGAAAACGCTTCCTTCTGCTGTGAAGAGATAGTGCTAAAACACCATGGCTGGGCACACGCGGCACAAATTCCCACCTGTCCGCACCGCAGTCACAAGACAGCAGCTGTATTTATTCACAGTTACAAGCATCCTGACAGGAATAAATGGGTCGGCACACACGGACAGGCTTTAGCCCCTCAGAGCAGTTTGAATGACATTAAGATTAACCCTGAGCCCGACATGTTTCCATCACTGCGTCATCTGAAATGAGGGAAATGAGCGTAGCTCGATGTTTGCCTTGTATCTATCATGCAGTGCTGGCAGAAATAATCCATCTGACATGCCATCTGCTTTAGTTTCAAAACCATCTCCATCTGCAATCACCAACAGCCATGCTCATTTTCTTTTTTTATGTCCTTCCATCTCTGCCTGCTCTACCTCTGACTCCCCTGCCCTCCCTCCACCCCCATCGCTTCCTCAGATTTCCCTCTGCACTCTCGGTCTCAATACTGTGTTGCTAATATTAAATGTGGCACTAATTAATGGAATTGTACTGCGAGAACCGAAAGCAGATGGCTTCATTGCACAAACAAACATAATCACGTCCAAAACAGTGGCTCATTCAGCAATGATCGCTGCATAATAAGCCACCCCAATAACCATAGTCTACCAATACGAACATTACTTCTTCAAAACTGAGCAAAACTCCATCCAGGGAGTTTATTTTCAGCTGATTAATGAGACAGAAATCTATTCCCTGCTCACTTGATTGAGAGAGTTGTGATGGAAAAGACAGCAGATGCTTTCAACATCTGGTGCCCAATTATAGGATTATTGTTAAACTTAATCGTCGTCTCTTTTTTTTTAGGGTAAAAAGCATTAGGATACAAGGACAGACACTGGAATTTTAATGTAGAAAACGTGTACTTCAAATTATCTTTCGCCACACGTTTTATCCGTGGAGAGTAAAGAAACCGCACTGGGTTCACATAAAAATGTGTTTATCCAATTGTGGGAAAAACAAGTTCTCAGACAAAGATTACAAAAAAGAAAAAAAAACTAAAAAAAAGGGCATGAAGAGAAGCTCAGTCAAGGCTGGCTGCAGCTGAGACTCAAGACTTGAGTTTAGCGTGGTCCCACTAAAAGAGTATAAAGCAGGGGCAATTTCCCCCAGCTTGACCTACTTTTTCTGGAAGCCATTACACTCAAAGGACAGTGTGCATAAAAAATAAAATAAAAATAAAAAAAAGGGGAAATTAAGCCAAAAATCATTTCTTATGTGTTTTGTGACTTGATTCATGTTTCTACAGTTGTCACTTGTTTATGACAGTTGTTACATTTCCAGCACAGTGTGACATACATCACCGGTGAACCTTGTTTGTGTATCTAATCCAAAAAAATGCTGCAACATCAACCCACAATAGGTGAACTAGGATTGCAGATGTTTTAAGTACGGTGGCACTCAAGGGCAAATCACACCAACAAATTCTAGAATGAAATGTAATGCTGTATTTTTAATATTTGTTTTGGTTTTGTAATTGTCATTGTGATCTTTACCATGTTTTTGCATTGAGTGATTTGTTGATTTGGACTTCAGGGCCACCGTAATTTAGGCTTTAAAACTCTTCACTAAAACACTTTCTACACTTTTCTCATACATTCACTTTTTCTTCTCTGTGAAACTCCAAAGTTCAAATCTTCATAGAAAATAATTCCAGTATTTATAGAATAAAACAAAAGAACTGCTCTAACAGAAGATTTATTTAGAGGAGGCAAGGCAGGGAGGATATTGATTGTCTAGGTGCTAATCAGGATACAGAAGCCAGTCTGCAGTTAAAATGAAAATAAATAAATAATATAAAAAAACATGCAAAATTGCACTAGAAAATAATTCAAAACAGCAAAATCTGAACCGCAATACATCAAAGGACCACTGTCCATCCATCAAAGGACCACTGTCCATCCATCAAAGGACCACTGTCCATCCATCAGCATTCTGTCTTTACTTACATTTTTCTTTAGTTTTTGCAAGCTGATGTTCATCACACACTCAAAATGCCAAATCTGATAAGGGTTTTCTAGTGTGATTTAAGTCCATTTCTGTGCATTGCAATCATCACCACTGCAATTTACTCACCTCAACTAGAGAAAGAATTCTTCAGCTCTTTCTCTTCTCCGCTGAATTGCACAAACCCACACATTCACAGACCCACTCTGATCGGAAAAAGCTATCACGATTCTGCAAGGTTAACTTGCTTATGCAGAGTGGGACATTATTCAGAGCAGTCTAGATCACAAGACTCTCAGTAATCCCAGATTATGTGCCTCCTCCACCAGACCAATGAAAACATTTAGGAAACACCCTGACCTTAGATCACCCCCTAAAAGTATGAACTGCTAACAGCACCGTAGACATTTAGGACCCCTTGATGGGGAGGGTGATTGGACATCACTGTGAGTAATCAGGAGATGTCCTCTTAGTGCCCTACCCGCAAATGTTAACCGCACCCCCTTGGTACACACACCCTTTACCCTTCAAAATATACACTCCAACACATATACACATACATGCACACACAGGCTCTCACAAACACATGCATTTCACAAGGAAAGTGGGACCTAGGACCATCTGTCCCCTACCCCATCCCTGGTTGGGGGTACCAGACCCTTGGGAACGGCGGACGTGTTCCCTGGGTGCTGGCTCCTTGACTCGCACACACGGACCCACAAACATGTCATTTACGTTAACCTCCCTTTTTCTGTCCGTCCCTGTTCCTCTGCAGGTAGCCCTGGGTGCACACTAGGTTGCCGACTCACGCATACATCTACACACAGCTCACACAACGCCATCATTAGTTTGTTTGTTTACCCGGAAGTAATCACCGACACACCAGGTCATGTGAAGCATCGGTCATTGTCTGTATTTTATTTTTATGGAAGAATTATGTGATTCCTCTGTACAGAACACAGACATGTTTATTTCTGTATGTTTATTTATGTTTTTGAAACAAGTTAAGACTCTTGCCTTTCTTCTTTGGACTGATGAAGAGGGACGCCCCAGTAGGAAGGGGTTATGGTTTAACCCTTGTGCTATCCTAGGCACTTTAACCTTGGGAGTTGGGTCATCTAGACCAGTGGTCCCCAACCACTGGGCCGCAGCACACTTGGCACCAGGATGCACAGAAAGAATAAATAATTTCCATTTTATTGTTTTTTTTTCTTCGAAAAAAACATTTTATTTTGAAAACTGACCGGATTCTCTCTGTTGCATCGTCACACTTAACGCACGTCAAAGTCGCAACACCAAACATCACGTGATACACCCCGCTAAAATTAAACCCAAACAACCAAAATGAGCAAAAAACAAACTTCTTAAAAAAGTTGCTTTGACAAGGGGAAACGGTCCAATGAAGGGACAGAAGAGGAACCTGCACCCGCTAAAAAAAGGAAATCTGCCTTTAATAGGCAGCGGTAAACGTGCCTTGCGTCGCACCTCAACCCCCCCCCACCGGTCCGCGGTAAACGTGTCTTGCGTTGTACCGGTCCGCTGTGACAAACGGTTTGGGACCACTTATCTAGACCCACTAGACAGTGCGCTAAACCTCTTTATTTTTCACATGTTAACATGTGAAAATTTGTGGAGCCAACAGGTATGTTTATAACATTTGAGTGTGTGCGTGGACAGACCCCGCCCTTATAGATGTGCATTACACCTGAGCCTCATCATAATAAGTATAATCATCCAGAAACTTGTTGCTTTATGCTGCTTCATGATTTTAACCCCCCTTTCTATAATAGCCCTCCTATCCCCCCTCTCTAACGTCCTTCTCTTTTCTTCCCTCCTTTTCTTTTTCCTCCGGTCCAACACAAAATATTTTAAATATTTTAAAACAAAAGATTTAAATGAATAAAGTTTGGCCTCCATTACAAAAGGGGGTTTATTCAGACATACTTCTGGTTTTTCTGAAGATTCATAACCCCTGTTGTTAAAGTAAAATATGTCCAACACAAGAGGCCTTCAGCTCTCATCTGTCTGCCCAGCTGTTGGACAGGACAAGTTAAAAAAAAAGTAGGAACTGTTTAACCCTTAAACACTGGAGCTTAAGCTTCAATGTTGGCATTCTTTGAATTATAGTATCACTTCAGCTGTTTACGCAATGAACGTAATTCCAACACATTCTAAAGCAGGACAAAACATATCTGCGCTATTATGCAACACTTTCTAGTAGCGAAAACACTATGCAACTGACACTGATTCTGGTGTGAAGAAAAGTGGCTTTGCGTTGATACTTAACCCTTACCGTAAAGGGGTTGCAAAAAGCTGAACTCCTGTCAATATACTCAACCTACAAATAAGGACCAACATTACCAACCTCCAAAAGATAATTTTTCTAAGAGTTCTTCAGTTTTGGAAGAAGTTTGAGCCTCTGCCAAGAAGACACTCAGACACCCTTTTTCTGTTTCACCTCTTGAGACAGTCAAAGGAGAGGTTTAGATGGTAAATGTGTTGTCATTTTCCCCTTCTCCAGTCTGCTCTCATCACTCAACCCTCTCTTCCAAGACAGCATTTGTAGCCAGCATTTAAATGATGTAGTTTCACCAAACTCACTCATGCAACAATAACTTAAGTGCAAGATAAATAAGTGAGCAGGTAGGTCAATGTTGGGTCACTATGAGACTTTGGATATATATGAAATGCGTCAGTTAGAGATTTTACCCAACATGATTAAATGTTTGTGGATAATGTGTTGATAAAATATAAAGATGAAAGCAGGATGCAGTTAACTAATACAAAAAGGACCATCATCTCTGGTTCTTCAAATGTCTCTGTTCTTAGCTGACAGTCCAATGTTGACTTTAGGCATGTTCTTTGTGTTGCTATGATAATTGATGCTTCTCTCAGAGTACATCTGAGCCTTGTCCTTGTCTCTGCTTTATCCTTCAAGTGTGTTTGATGCTGTACACAACACACACATTCACTGAAATGCCACATTTTGCTGCAAGGACATGGATTGTGCTGGGCGAAGCTACACTTTTAAGATTCGATACTGATTATTTTTTGCATTAAATATTCAATTTCAATATCGGTATCAATTACTAATCATTTTTTACTAGGGATTTTTGTTCTTATGCACATTATTAGAAATCCTTGAACCTAATACAATCAAATACAGGCCAGATAACAACTTTAATGTGCAAGATTCAAAATACAAAACAATTAACATAACTGTGAATTAATACAATTTAAATAAAAAGAACAAAAAAGTGCAGACTGTCTTTAAAGCTTCAGATTGGTATTTATGAACAGAAACATATTAAAATGTTCAGGTTTTAGACGATTGCACTTTTGGCCAACTACTTTTCCTGCTTTAGAAAACGTTAGTGATGCGCACTTCCATTCCTTCTCGGGAGACAATTCTTTCAGTTCAACTCCCGGGAAGAAATGGCTCTTTCGAGTCTCAACTCTCGACTCTTTACAAAGGATTTTTTTGTTGCATGGCTCAAATTGGGCAGCTATAGGACCAACAGTCCAATTTCCTCAGATATGTTTGTACTATTGACTTAGCATTGAAACTCGACCCCTCTGACGTTGGAATCCCGTTCGCTGTGTACGAGCAGGGAGACAGCACGTAGGGAAAAAAAGTTTCGGCTCCCCAATCACTGCTTTTGAGCTTAACCCATCACTAGAAAACAGCTTCTCCATTGGAACAGATGTAGCAACTGTTCAGAGATATTTCTGTGTCACTTTGCTCAGCGGTGGAAATGCCTTCTCATATGTTTTCCACCAAAGCAAATGCTCCTCATTCCTTGTGATCACTTTTTCTTCCATGTATCTGCGCTTTGTGTGCATCTGTGTTTGCTGTACTAATTGGTCTGAGAAGACAAAACCCTAGTGCCCAACTCCTGCCAGAGTTTATACCCGGCTGAAGTTTTGTCAGGTGGCGTAAAATATGCCCATTCAATCCTTCTTTACTCTTACAAAATTCCCTGCTCATGCTGTGCTGTGTTCTTGTTAAGGGTAACATGCGTAACTCTACTCGTCACGTGACCGGAACAGTGTGCTCTGGGCTGGGTGGGTTCAACACAAAACACTGGAGAAACTCACCTAATAACCAGAAATAACACACACACACAATATTATTTTCTTGTTTATTAATTAGTATTTCATAATTTCATACCTAAATTGTTCATGTAGAGTGATCAATACTTTAATGCCATGGTATTATTACTCAGTGGTTTACTCAGTGATTGGGGGTAGTGGAGCACCTGAGCTAAAACATTTAGACAAGGTTTTTAAACCAGATTAAACTTTTACCAATAAGGGACTCAGATTTGATAGTGACTTATGGATGGTGTCCCCTCTTGTGCCCTGCTGAAATTATATGAAACCAAGTTTTTCATATGTTGGAATAGAGCTGTGAAAGAAAAAGCCTGGAGCAAGATTTCACCGCTTTGGCATTTTGCATTAAGCCTCTTCCAACTGTTGGTGATGGACATGTGCTATTATCAAGTAACAAAAGTCCAGTGTGAAAATCATGGTGAGAAAATGCAAGAATTTGCATTTTCTTGAACAGATGTCCCATGACCAGTGGGATCACAGTAATCCCTTCCCATTCCGTCCACACAGCTTTTTTTTAAGATGAAACCATCTTCAGCTCTGTTACCTGGCTGTTAGATGGACTACACAAACATGTCAAACATGGATGAGCACCAACCTGTCCATAGATTTATTCAGATGAGAGGTCAAGACCATCAGTCTGTAGTCCTTTGTTGGTGGTGAGATGTCTTTGGTACTTCAAATACTACAGGGCTCAGAAGAAGACAGTGGATGTGGAGTGATATAAGGTCCAACGTATCTGAATATGAATGGGGAAATTTTAAACACACTAATCCATATGGCAAACTTTTGGTTGTAGTTAACCAGGGTAAGTAACTAAAGTGTAAATCCAAGACAGGCAAAGGTCAGATCTTGGGTGAAGCAACTAAGGGTTGCGAGACAGGCTGTCAACTTTGATGGGTGACTTGACATGAACTGTGATGCTGGAATGAGTAGACACTACCATAGTTCGACAATGGAGTAACAATGGGGGGAATCTTAAATGTCACATATGATGAAGTGGCACAGGAAGTCCAATTTATGGTGATCCTCCTACTGTCAGATCAGGGATTATGACAACAGCAGCTAGGTCATAGGATATACAAGCGGGATTCCAGTGGAGTTGAACATGGCCACATAAAGCCATAGTCAAGCATATTATCAAGATCAAGCTTTTCAGGGCACAATCTCAGATTGGATCAAGCATCTGCTACCTCCAGTAAGCAAGCTTCTTCTTCAGCTACCAAACAAGAGAATGAGCCACCCACACAAAGCTGCATAAGCTCTGCTAAAGAAACTCAGACTAGGCTAAATTTTAGCTCCAGTGTCCTCTTGCCAAAAAACAGAAAATGGAGAGGAAAAAAGAGAAGACAAACATGATTATTTAATGATACACTGGATGCCATCGAAAACAGAGCAGATCATGTGCTAAAAGGTAAAACAGTACATAAACCTCCAAAAAAGGAAGTCTCAGATGGAAACAAAACAAAGCAAGCAAACTGTCCATGGCTACAAAAGAAAACTACAGGAAATAAATAATAATGACAAGCCACAATATTGAACTACATAGAGACTGATATTTCTGTATCATCTCTATGAAACTCTTGAATAACTCAACGTCAAACGAACACCGTCATTAGAAGCTTGCACTCCTGCAGTGCCATTAATCAGAATTCACTGCATAGCAGACTGTTGTATGTGGCACCTTTTGTTATTCCGTGTTATTCCTACCATGACAAAGGTGGATAAAGGTGGAAAGATTTCATGTAATCCATGGACACCAGTGACACAAATCATTGAAGAAAAAAGGTTCAGCGCACTGTCTAGTGGGTCTAGATGACCCAACTCCCAACGTTAAAGTGCCTAGAATAGCACAAGGGTTAATCAAGTCATGCATTTTGCATTTTTGTTGCACAGGCAAATTGAAGATCAATAATAAGGAGACATGTCAAGCTAGTATGCATAGCTGTTTGAAAACAACGGGTTAACACAATTCTGAGTTACACAGACCTTTTAAAGTGTCACGGTGCCTCTGTCAGCTCACCCCCCCCCCCCAACTCACAGCTCCTGGTCTGCTGATTGGAACCAGCTGCTCATCATCACCTCATCATCCTGCCAGGCCTTCATAAGGGAGCGGCTCACCAGAATTCAACGCCAGTTCGTTAAACTCACTCCGGTGCTTAAGTCTGCCTTTTTAGTAAAGTTTATGATTCCTGTTTGCATCCTACTCACCACGCCTTGTACTTACCTCCAGGTTCATTTCCACGGGTCAAGCTGGTTCCTCCTCATCCAGAGCTCCACATCTCACTCTAAGTTGGTTCTGCGGTCCTCTGCGTCCACGCTTCGCCTCAAGTTGGTTCGGCGGTCCTCGGTGTCCACGCCTCGCCTCAAGTTGGTTCTGCGGTCCTCGGCGTCCACGCCTCGCCTCAAGTTGGTTCCGCGGTCCTCGGCGTCCACGCTTCGCCTCAAGTTGGTTCCGCGGTCCTCGGTGTCCACGCCTCGCCTCAAGTTGGTTCCGCAGTACTCGGCGTCCATGCCTCGCCTCAACTTGGTTCCGCCGTCCACGCCTCGCCTCAAGTTGGTTCCGCCGTCCTCGCAGTCCACGCCTCGCCTCAAGCTTCGCTATCATCAGCGGCCCACGCAGAACTCATCACCTTCTACCTCCAGGACGATAGCGACATTCTTCTTCCCAGCTCTCCATATTACTCTGTACCCCCTGGGTAAAAATAATTTTTTTCCAAGAACTAGTGGCTCTGAGTGCTTCCGGGTTTCAGCATCTGGGTCTGCCACGTTTTTCACGTCATGACATAAAGATGTTTATAACTATTTTTTGCTTTATTTAACTGAACATCACTTTTAAACAAAAAATTTGTTCAATGAAATTGAAACATAGAGGACCATTATGCTACACTTAAATTGTAAAAGAAAAATCACCTATGAACTCATTTACACTAATAATCTCTTATGACAGAACACGTGTGTCTGCTGTTTATGTGACAGTATAAATGATTACACACAAGTATTGTTCCAAGACCCCTGAAAATGCGTTGCAATGATGAAATGAAATTTTGCAAACTGTGAATGTTTTCATCTAATTATTGGTGCAGACCCTTACTCACCTCATGGTAATGAAAAGAAAAGAACTGTTAGGAACCAGTGGTGTAAAAACAAAAAGGACCAGGAATGGCTGCAGAAACTTAGCCATTTTACTGATTGAACTAAAGCAATAACAAACAATTAAACAAAAGATAACAAAAAGGTTATATCCATTAATGTTTTGTTTGTTTTTGTTTTGTTTAACTTTCTACATTTTAATTTGTGTTGCACTTTGTATGTATGAGAGCTATCTTTTGTAGACCAGCGCCTGGTCCAAAACACGTTACACATTGAAAATTAAACCAGTTGAATTTTGACTAATCAGGGACTAAGACTTGGTAGTGCAATATGGGTAGAGTCCTTTTTAATTTGGAAGTGCCAACCTGCTGAAAATTGATCATGAAGGAGAAATTAATAATTGCGGTTTGTGCCTGGCTAGACTTATAGGACACTCTTAACTTTTGTGTATCAGAACAGAGCTGTGGATGGAAAATCCCGAAGAAAGATTAGCAAGATTTGAAATGCTTCGACATTTTGCACCAAGCCTCTTCCAACTTGCCTGTCTGCGTGTTACAAGGATATTGGTCTACGACGTCCTCATTTTGCAGATGCTTTGATCTGAAACAAGTTTCAAGATTTTACAGCTTCATGATTAAAGTTCAGTTAGGACTTAATGACTATAAAACTTGAAATGTGTCAAGGATGAGATTTGAATTACTAAATAAGCTATTAGCAGACAGCTCTTCAGAAAAGTAAGGTGCATAAAACATTTGTTTTTTTTTAGTTAATTAATGTTGGATGTTTATGGGTTTTTTTTTAGTTTACCACAGCTTAAAACAGTTGTAAAGCTCCACTTGAAGATGTTGGACACAACAAAAATGAACAAAGCAGAGGGAAAACATTTTTGCATTTGTTAAGTACATACGGCACTGTAGTACTAGAAATGTAATTTCCCTTAGGTAATCTAGCAAGAGATCAATAAATGTTTATCTTGTCTAATTTAATCATGTGAGTTAATAGAAGACAACGCTTCAAACACAGGGGTCCCCTTGCATCGAGGGAAATCCAAAAGAAATTCAGATTTCAGAAGAGTTGTGTTACCTCAGTTTGTCCTTGGGTGCAATTTCCTGAATGAAGGTCTTTCGTTCATCTTTTTAATGAAAAAAAGAACATGAATGTAAACACCACAAAAGCACACAGGTCTACACCACCCAGGAATTAGACAGCTCCTGTATTTGAGATATGAGCGTGCTTTAATGTGCAAATGAACCAGAGAATCAACAACAAAAGCTTTTGAAGTAAAAAGAGTTTTATGGATGTAAACCCGTGTGAGATAGAGGCAAATGCTGCACCGAAAATGTAGTTTTTAATAGACATGTCCTTTGGTCTGTTAGTTATCAAAATTAAAAAATAAAATAAAAAGAACTGCAAGTCTTGGAACACCATCTTAGCACTGAAGAATGTAGGTGGCAGCACAATGCTTTGGGCTGCTTTGCTGCTGGAAGGACTGATGTACTTCACGAAACTGTTTAAAAAAATATAAACTTTCATGGCTTACCATCCTAATTTTAACAGACACAGCTCCTAACAACCAAGCACCGGTCTATATAAAAGACGTTTTGCAGCCGTACACTACTAGCAGGTCCCTGAGATTATGTGATCAGGGTCTGCTGGTTGTTAAGAGAACCCGGTCAAAGACTAAAGGTAACAGAGCCTTTGCAGCAGTGGCTCCATCCCTCTGGAACTCCCTTCCTCTTAGCCTCAGATCTGCAGACTCAGTGTTTTCTTTTAAAAGACATCTAAAAACATATCTTTTTAAAATTTATTTTTTTATAATTATTTTTATATTATGTGTTTTTCTGTGTTTTACTCTGTTTAACTTTGTTTTACTGTGAAGCACTTTGTGATTTTTATCTTGAAAGGTGCTATACAAATAAAGTGTATTACTATTATTATTATTATTATTATTATCTGTAGTCAAAGGAGTAAAGGAATAATTTAAGTTTAAAGGTTTGTAGTCACTGTTAACTATTGTTTGCTACATTTAGTCAAGGGATGGAAAGAAACGTAACATTGATCACCATCCATACAGTTAAAAATAAAGTGTAGCAACCTAATGGAATTTCTTTCTCATTTTTAAATGGTGTTACAGCAGATTTTGATACCAAAAGATCTGTCCAAGGTACACCCCACCAACATGAAACAGTAGCTGTTTTGTGTTGGACATATTTTACTTTTACAACACGAGTTATGATTCTTATGATACACCAGATGTATATTTGAATAAACCCCTTTTGTAATTTTGGCTAAACTTTATTCATGTTAATTATATTTGTAAATATTTTTTGTTGGACCGGACGGAAAAGAAAAGGAGGAAAGAAGAGAGAGGGATGACAGATAAGGTGGGGTAGAGGGGTGATTATAGTAGCGAGGGTAAGATCATGAAGTGTCAGAAAGCTACAAGTTGTTGTAGCTTTATAATCACAACTGACAGGTTAAGATGCATGAAATACCTAAAATGGGCGGGGCCTGTCCACACACACACACACACACACACTCAAACATTACAAACACACTTGTTGGCTCCAAAAGTGTTCACACACAAACAAGTCTACGTAGACATACTGCCACTAACATTTAGTCACGCCTACTTATGCATTCAGACAGACACATGTGAAACATTTCATTCAGTCACGCAAACTGTTTGTGCAAAGGTGAGACAGCACCTGTGGTCGAGTGAGTGTTTATGTTCTTCTGGGGTGGATAATGGAATGTAAAAAAGAGGGGGAGAACCCAGCCGCCCCCAAACCAAGGCCCCCACCGCAGCAGCGGCAGCCGGGACCCCCAACACCCCCGCACAGTACAGCAGATACAGAAAGACCGCATGCCAGGCAACCACATCCGCCACCCCGGGCAGGGCCAGCGGGACCACCATGGCGGCCCCAAACGCCAGAGAGCAGGAGGGCGCAGGGGGTAAGTCCCAGCCTGACCCGTAGAGCAGCCTCCCCACGGGACCCAGGGGGGCACCCCAAGCCCCAGACAGGCAGCCCGCCACCACCCAGGAGTCCCCCAGCCCCAGGCACGAGTCAGGGCCCCCCAGGGAAACCCGCCCCCACGCTCCAGGCAGCCCACCCCAGGCCACGGTTAGTCCTGGAGAGAGCAAGGCAGGGGGCGGACCCCCCGCCCAGGAGGAGGACGGCCAAGAGAAGCGAGGGAGCAAGAGAGCTGTTTGTTTGCTGAAACTCTTGCTGAACTGCAAAAGGGATTCAGTGGGTTTGGAGGACGGATGGATGCTGTTTGGGAACATCAACGTTAGGCCATTGTTCCAAATTTCAATGTGCAGCAGCTTGTGCAAAAGTTTCTACGTCCCAAAAGTCTTTCCAGTACATACTTTAAATATGTCAATAATTTCAAAATCAGACATGCATTAACAAATGTGTTTTACAGTCTAAAAACATGTTGCAACTTCCATTTAGAAATAGGCAAGCAGCGGGAAATACAGAATCATCAGTCATCTTTTTGGGAGTGGTCTAAGCATCGTCTTTCAATGTGCTTATCATTTTTGTAAACCCACTACTAAGGTACATCTGCTAATGCACATTATGACTTCTAATGCAACAAAATTGTGCCAAATTGCCACATGATTTTAAAACCACTGGAACACCCCATAATGTGTGGATACAGTAGATGGCAGCCATAGTCCAAGCATTGCGCTGGAACAATGTCCCAGGGACTATCACAACAACAAAGGATTGCATCAAATTCTTCTGCAAGCAGTGGTGGACAAAAAGGGGAGTTTTTGTTATCTTTGTGTCATTTTTCCATCAAGTGCACATATTAAAGTCCTTTGTCAGTCTGCTTTGTTGGAACTTCTAAGGGGTGGCTGGTTATTGGAAGAAAACATAATCACAATATCTAGCTGTTAAATTGGACACTTACCTCATTGCAGATTCTGTTTATCCCTTGCAAAAATGGCTTTCTTGGATACAGGCGGACTTTGCAGGAATGTAGGAATATAGTCTGTCTGGAATATATTTATATATATATAATATATATATATATATATATATATATACTCTATATATATATATATATATGTCATATGTGTATTTGAGACTAATATACTGTTTAATAAACATAGTATTATGAACTATTAGTACATAACATTGTTTATGTACTGATAATTTCAAAACTACACAGTGAGAGTACACAAATATTTGTGAGAAGGTACTTTTGTATTAATAGATGAGGAGTTTATAACAAAGTCAGAAATTAGTGACTATAGTATCTCATGCTCTGATGTAAACCGTTCAATGGGGGCAGCATGGCATTTCTAAAGCTGCTGGCTCCGTGCGAAGCGCATGCCACAGGAAAACATTGCTGCCTCAGTGGACTCGGATCCATCGGGCAGGAACTGCAGAGGCACGCGGAGCAACCCAGGCCTTAATAAACACTCCAGTGGGCCGGAGTGGTCTTCTGCTGGGGACTTGACATGCAGTGGGGCAAGTAGCGACTTTCTAATGACAGAATTTGCGCTCAGTGTATTTAGATACGCATGTGCAGTGACGTATGTATCAGAGGATGTTCGATTGGCCGTTCTGCATGTCAATCAAGTCATGTACTTCTTGGTGAGGATTTTGATTCGCTGACGGATTTTTAAAAAAAAAATATATATATATATTGGGAGCTACCCTCATGTCGCGAAGATCGACGATTATTCGCGATCGAGCAATAAAGCACCCCTGTGCTAAACTATGCCGGTGTTGGGGGGCCCTGGCTATCACTACTGCTCCGGCGGGGGTCTTGGTGTGGGGAAGGTCGGGCAGTCTTCCTCTTTTGGTATTCCATCATCCACCTCAGAAGAACATAAACACCCACCTGAGCACAGGTGTCAGCTCACCTTTGGACAAATAAAATGCGTGACAGATTGAAATGCTTAACATGTTTTGGTTTAAATGCATTTGTTGGTCTGAATTTGGGTGTGTAGAGTTCATTTGTCATGATTGTACACAAAATTGTTAGAGCCAACAGACATGTTTGTAACACTTGAGCATGTGTGTGGACGGGCCCTGCCCCTTTTGATTAACACATACACCGAGCAGTAATGATGATGGTACTCCAGCATCTTGTTCTTAATGATTGTACCCACCCCCACTTTAGTAATCATCCTCAAGATTTCCTTAACTCTCCTTTCCCCTTTTAAAAAACAAAACAAAAGCTAACCCAGAAAACAGTTCAGGTTCACTGCAGTACAGCAGCAGTGATGGGTGACACGGAGAGCCCCTTTCTCTGAAACAGGTGTGAAGAGGAGCTGTCGAACAACTCTCCCCCCAGGACAAGAAGCATAAAGGGCAGTAGCCCCAGTGACCCTGCTCTGAAGAGAAACAGGACGGGGATGAGCGGTGACCATGCACAGGGACAGGGATCATGAAAGAACACGTAACATCATTGAGCATTTCCTCTGAGACAAACTTTGACCTAACTTTATTTTTGACTAGAGTCTACAGAGTTTCTAGTTAACAGAATACAAACAGGACAGGGGACATTAAGGAGTGGTCCTGGGGACCCTTCTCAAGGACAGAAACATGAAGAGGAGTGGCTCCACAAGAAAAGGTGACTCAGGTGGTCCCAGTAGTCCTCCCCAGGAACAGAAGCATGGGTGTGACATGGCTTAGCTTGTACAGTAAATAGCTGATGTGATCTGATGTGGCATGGCATGGTGTGGACGGCAGTGGAAAAAAACCCTACCAACTCAGCAAAGATAGTCCTGCAGAGAGACTCTCCTCCTTTTTTTCAGGAACAGTTGATTGTAGAGACCAGGCTTGGTGTCAAAAACCTAAACATTTAGTCAATAAACTGGAACATGACCAAAAACAGTAGGAACAATATATTGGTCAAAAAGCAGTTAACCTGATATTGAAAAACTGAAACCCATAAAAACATATACATTGAGGGTAATTAACTAATCGAAGACTGCTGTGGATGAGCAACCTTAACCTGGTGAAGACTATGGGAAAAACAGAACATGACAAAAAACAACAAAAATTCTAGGCAAATTTTTTAACAGTGTCCAGAACTTCCATGAAACAAACAGCTAAAAGAACTTCACGAGTCACCTTGTCATGTAAACTTAACTTCAAACGATTTGCTCTTTTGAAAAGTAGCCTATAGAAAGATTTAATCATGTGCAACATCAATAATGTAAAGCACAGTGGGGTCATTTATCAGCACCTTACAAACCTTTTTTTGACCGGATCTGCAAACTTTAGAAAAATGCACCACTTTTCTAGATTAAATTTATGTAGCTTTGGCTTTAGGGCAAGAGGCCTTATTAGTAAAGTGGTTGGTAGATCTACATAAGAAGAAGGAGCTAATTTAACTGTTAAATGAATCACTGATGCAGCAGGTGCTGAAAAGCATTATGGTTTAAAAAAGGACGTAGTTGCGTAGTACAGCTTGAATTTGCAAAGCCAATGCAGTAATAGTAGTCAAATCAGATTCCAGTCTCATATCCATGAGCTAGCAATAGAGAGAATTTGATCCTCCATGTCTCCAAACTATCTTCAATCTGACTAGAAGCAGCAAGCTAACAGGGGGGGCAGTGTCGCAACCCTTGGGTTGTGTGAGTGTTTTGCTTTTGTGTGTCTTCTTTTTGTTTCTTGTCTGCAGGTTGCCCATCCAGTTTCCCTGTTTCTGCTGACCTTATGTTGCTGATCAGCTGGGCATTACTAAAAGACGGGGATTTCTGCAGCAGTAAGACAAGCCTTTGAAAAAAAAAGCACCCTTAGATAGGAGGAGCACTCAAGTGAACTCTCCACCATTTTGATCCCCACACTTGCCCTCTCGGGAGCTTTTCTTCTGGTTGAAACTAAGCCAGCATTATTGGTGCATTCGTGTATGTGTATTTGTATAACAGCATCTTGATACATCTTGATGAAAGTGTTATAGAGTTTTTTTGATTGCTTTACATTGGTCCCTGGTTCACCTTTTGCAGTGTCTGAGTGTCCAAAATCTATATTAATCCTTGATTCTACTGGGAGCGCTTTTCTGAGAAGGTTTGAACTTTGAGGGAGTTCAAACATAATAAAAAAGTGTGGAGATGTTCATGTCGGTCTGAGAAAATACATAGGTGTGTGGTGAGGTGTTACTGCCCTAAAACGTCTGTAAAAAAACTTTATGGATTTCACCAATCACGAATTATTCTTTTAAATGTTGTATACTTTTAAAGCACTTTTCTACCTATAAGGCCCAAAGAGCCTTGTAGGTGAAAAAATAGTTTCTATTGATCCAGTCACACACATCCACACACACACATACACACAATGGTGGCGGCTCTGCGCCAACCTACCACCAGAGGTAAGGTGGGGTTCAGTGTCTTGCCCAAGGACACTTCGACATGGGTGTGCAAGGTGGGAATTGATCCTGAAATCTTATGTTCATGGGTAGACCGCCCTACCACTGCAACACGGCCACCCACTTAACCCTACGATAAATAAGCAAACATTATAGTTGCTTTCTTGGGTTTCATAACCGTGAAGCAATAGAAACAATTTTTTTAAAACAGGCTGACCCTCTGTGCTGTGTACAGAGAACAGTGTTTGGTTAGTGATCAGTGGAAGCACCAGCATGAAGTTTTTAAATACTTTAAATTGTGTAGTGAAAACGATGCAGGTTCACTAACCAAATGGTTTAAGTAAAGCTACAGAGACGGCATTCTTAATGCCAAAATTTGATTATTAGAATATAAAACTTTTCTGAGCGTTATTTCAAACTTTCTTCTTTCTGAACTCAAAGCCAGTTTACACAACACCTTAAAGAAAATGATCTAATTTTAGTTTCTTACTTGTCTAAACTGAACCAAATTTAACTCCTCTCACTAGCTCCACCATCCTCAACATAGCTGTCACCAATATTGGCCCAGCATTATATCTAAAGCCTTAGGCACAACTGCCCTAATGGGCAGATAATTTGTCTGTAGACAAAAAAATGGGTGAACTTGTAAGGGGCATGCAGACATCCAACCCCACACCCAAGTCATAGACCACTTAGTGAGTCTGTAGAAAGGAAATGTTGATGTGCACTTTTCTACGGATATTCTGCAGGCGGCTGGGCATATTGAACATTTATACAACGCCATGGGTAACTTGGGTGAACTTATGTAAGATGCGGGTGTTAATCTAGACAAATTTTCCTTTTTAACTCCTTTTTTCCTTTTTTTAACTTTAAATTTGATTGAAAAGGTGCACGCATATACAATGGCGCAAAGGGCACCTTACAACAGCATCACCCATAGATCAAAATTGCATGTAATTTATGCTAACCCACAGATACATTGCACTATACTTACCACATGCACAACAATCTAATGTAATATTTTCATGAACACGCAGCACTCATATAGGTCAACCACATATGGGTCCATGTGACTAAGAGCTTTTACCCAATGCGTAGTGACCTGGAGACTCGTTATGTAAGTTCAAGAAACAATTTTTAGGTATTTCATAATATTAGGTTTAAAGGTTGTCATCTGGACTTGGTTTTTAAAGTCAAAAACATTTCACCTCTTATCCCAAAGACTTTTCAATTAAGAATTGACATCGAATGGAATCTACCTGGATGAATGAGAGTTTTCATAGACATTTATTAGGTATTTGTTACTTTTAGATTTTAATATTTTTCTTTTATTTCCCCTTCCGGATTTTAGGTTAGTTATTGTAGAAGATATTACTTATCTAAGACAACTTCTCCTTGAGTTATTGTGAATACTCAAGGTTGATCATGATGGTTTGCATCTAGGTATCTTCTTTGAAACAGTTAACTGAAGGAGCTACAGAGCAGAACATATAACAATTAGCATAACCTTGCAAGAGCTCAAAATATGACAGAAGTAGCATTTAGGTTTATATAGTTTTCAAAAGTGTAGGTGGTTGTTTTGCAATGTGTGTTTATGCTGTTCTAAAAAAAGTGCAATGAGTTTATCTGCAAACTACGCTGCATCAAACTGAACATTTAATGTAAATAAGATTATACAACATCCCACAGCTCTGTGCAGCTGCATCTGAGGGCCAGAAAAATGGCATTCAGATGAGATGTGGCAGCTGGGGGAACAGTGATAGCCTTTTAAAGCCACAGCAGGTGGGCAGATATATCATCAGCATATCTGTACTTGTTTATTATATGAACAAAATGCCCTCGAAATGGGGTGGTGTATAACAATTATTTTTAATTTTTGTCTCATCTAACATTTACATAAGACACCATGTTACGGCTCTGCCAAATAAGTTGTTGCTGAAGGTAATAATCACCATCGGGTGTCTCTTTTTGTAGGGACAATGTTTATTGTAATGCAGTTGGAATGTTAGAAAATCACTCTGTAAATGGACATTAAAGCAAAAAATTGGTTCCTAATGTTAAAGAAAAATCAAAGGTCTGTCTTGCTCTACAACAGGGGTCGGGAACCTATGGCTCACGAGCCATATATGGCTCTTTTGATGGTCACATGTGGCTCGCAGACAAATCCTTAATTATACATAAGTATTGGCCACAAGAAAAGGCCACTCTGAAATCTTCAGTTTTGTTTTATTGAGGGTCAGGGGACTCAGACAACCAGTCAGTGTCTGGTGTGACCACCATTTGCCTCATGAACTGCGACATCTTCGCATAGAGTTGATCAGGTTGTCTATTGTGGCCTATGGAATGTTGGTCCACTCTTCTTCAATGGCTGTGCGAAGTTGCTGGATATTGGCAGGAACTGGAACACACTGTCGTATAACGTGATCCAGAGCATCCCAAACATGCTCAATGGGTGACATGTCCGGTCAGTATGCTGGCCATGCAATAACTGGGATGTTTTCAGCTTCCTAGAATTGTGTACAGATCCTTGCAACATGGGGCTGTGCATTATCATGCTGCAACATGAGGTGATGTTGTTGGATGTACGGCACAACAATGGGTCCCAGAATCTCGTCACGGTATCTCTGTGCATTCAGATGTCATCAATGGGAAATGCACCCATGATTCTTAAGCCCATAACATCACGCCTGCCCATACCATAATCCCACCCTACCATGGGCTGCTCGATCCACAACTTTTGACAGCATCAGGAAACGCATGGGTTTATCATATGACTATTTCATTTGCCAACTGTGCCTATAATCTGGGTGCCCGTTACGTGCTTATGAAGTTGATCGTTCATTCTGTTTAATGACACTGCAACATATTTTCTGGAGCATTTTATGGTCCAAAAGATACAATAACTTCTTTCACTTTCAGCTTCTCCCATCAGGGGTCGCCACAGCAAAACAACCCTCCTCGAGGATGAGTCGCATGGTTAACTCGGCAATGTTTGCGAATCCATTCCTGGCGCAACCCTCTCCAATCAACGGGCCCAGGACGGCACAGCAGCAGAAGAGGAGCTGCCTGGAAGTGAACCCTAGTTTCACGGACGGAAGGCACCGCAAACCAGCACGAGCTAAACCAGCCCCCCTTGTCCAAAACATACAATATACAAACAAAATAAATAAAAAGTAAATAACCAAAAACTTTTGTAATGGATGGGCCTGATTCTTTGGTTAATGCTAAGTAAACATCTGATGATTTGGAGATAAGACAATAGCCCATTAGGCTTTTTGTTTATTGTTGCCTGTTCTGTGTATGATTTCAAAAATTCAAAACAGCAAAACAGTTAGAGCTGTCGTCCAGTGTAGCAGGGCTTGTTTGTGTGGTGTTGTGTGTGCATCTATTTTTAACACTCAAAGGAGTATCTGTACTGATGGAGAAGACATGGCTGGAAGTGAAGCAACTGTTCCACCAGAGGATTACCTCTGTCTCTTTTGTTTGTCATCATGCAGATTTAAAGTATGCTTGAGTGTTCACATCTGCAAAAATGTGATGGTTATATAGGAAATGCAAAGATGAGTCAAGTGAAGATGACCTAGACTTAATCAACTGTTAAGTCTACTGTTAACTGTTTTTCCTACAGGAATCTCTTGCCTTAGTTAACTTTTAGCCCGTTTTTAATTTTGAAAGACAATGGAAATTCCTTTGTTTAAAGACTAGCTAAAGCACTTAGTTAAATTATGTAGTGATTTTATTTGGGAGGTTATTCTTACTACAATAATACTTTGCCCAGCCAGCTTTTCTTTACCTAGTAATAAGTCTTGTGTTTTTTTGTTTTGTTTTTTGCAGTAGACCAAGGTTCACATCACGTTAAAGATCTCTATTCTAAATTTACAACTTACTCACTCATAGAGTTCAGTAAAATTAGTCTGACAATTTTATAATGCATCACACAATAGAGACCCATTATGTGCTGAAATTCTGTGCTATTAGGACATAACATGACCAAGCTTCTCCTTTATTGACTGTGCAGAGTACAGATAATGTGGTCACCTTGCTTTGAGGTGCCTTGACATTTTATATATATATATATATATATATATATATATATATATATATATATATATATATATATATATATATATACATATACATTCAAGTAAACATCTGATGATTTGGAGATAAGACAGCCCATTATATATATATACACGCCCCTCTCACCCGCCGCGGTTGGTTTCTCCTCCAAGCTCGGATCCTCTACCAGAGGCCTGGGAGCTTGAAGGTCCTGTGCAGTATCTTAGCTGTTCCTAGCACTGCGCTTTTCTGGACTGAGAGGTCTTTTCAGGTATCTGTTGTAGCCACTCCTCCAGCTTGGGGGTTACTGCCTAAGTGCTCCAGTACCACAGGCACCACTGTCCTTCACACCATGCTTTCTCAGTTCTTCTCTGAGTCCTGGTATTCCCTTCTTCTGATGTTCCCATCGCTTGGCACTGCCATCCACCACAACGGCTTTCCTCTTGTTCTTTATACACCACTACAATGTCTGGTTGGTTCCACCATTATTACCATCCTATCAGTCTGGATCTGGAAGTCCCCAGGATTTTTGCCTGTCATTCTCTACCACCGTCAGGTGTTTCCCATTGTGACCTTGGGGTTTTCAGTCCATAATGCACATGTTCCTGTATATTATTCAACCACTTGATTGTGGCGCTCCATGTATGCTCCTGCAGCATCTTACATCCTGCAGTTATGTGCTGGATTGTTTCAGGCGCCTCTTTGCACAGCCTACACCTTGGGTCTTGTCTGGTGTTGTAGATCAGAGCCTCTATCGCTCTGGTGCTCAAAGGTTGTTCCTGAGCTGCCAGGATGAGTGCTTCGGTGCTGTCCTGTAGGCCAGCACCAGCCATTAGTAGGACTTCTTGATATCAGCTACTTCACGGTTATGGTCCGGTGGTATCCCATGCAGGGTTTGTCCTCCCATGAGGATCTGTCCTCCAGCTGTATCCTCTGCTCTCCATTTACCTGAGACATTCTGCTGAGCACACTGTCAGTTGGGGCCTTGAGCTTGATGTACTCATGCATCTTGGATGTTTCATCCTGGATAGTGGCTTCTCGCTCACTAGTCCTCTGCCTCCTTCCTTGCTGACTGCATACAGTCCCAGGGTGCTGGTTGGGATGGAACCCTCCATGCATGGTGAGAATCTTTTTGTGTTTAACATCCGTGGTCTATATCTCTCTTCCTTGGCCATCTTATTATTCCTGCAGGGTATCTGATAACTGGCAGTGCGTAGCTGTTTGTGCCAGGTCTTATTTTTGCCATTGAGCTCGCTTCTCAGAACTTGCCTTTACTCGTTGGATTTATTTAGCTATTCCAGCTTTTCCTTGTTGTCTGCTCCAGGTTGCGTTTGCCTGCGGAATTCCAAGGTACTTGTAACTGTCCTCGATGTCTGCTATTGTTCCATCTGGGAGCACCCCTCCTGTCTGAACTACCTTCCCTCTCTTTGTCACCATCCGGCTGCATTTCTCGAGCCCGAAATCGCATCCCAATGTCAGTACTGTAGATCCTGGTGGTGTGGATCAGGGAGTCAATGTCACGCTCGCTCCTAGCATATAGCTTGATGTCATCCATGTAGAGGAGCTGACTGATGTTGGCCCCATTTCTGATTCCACAGCTTCATTGAGTTTCCTATGAAGGCTCTTAGAGTCCTGTTGATTTTGTACAGCTCCAAGCATTCAGTGATCCGTGTGTGGCATTGAGTCATAGGCCTTCTTGTAATCAATCCAGGCTGTGCACAGGCTGGTGTGTCGTGACTTGCAGTCTTGAGCGACTGTTCTGTCGATCAGGAGTTGGTGTTTGGCTCCTCTGGAGTCTCTACCAATGCCCTTCTGTGTGTTACTCATGAATTGATCCATGTGCCTATTTATCTTGGTTGCAATGATTCCTGACATGAGCTTTAATGTGACTATCAACCTGTGTCACCGCCACGACTGCCTCTGGCGTGTAATCCCAACAATGTTCCAACCCAGGTAGGACGACGATGGAGAATTTTGAGAAAATTGAAGTTCCTGAAGAAGGGTACGTTTAATGGCACCTGGGCAGATGTTTTTGCTTTCAATGACTTTAAAAGTATGATTAATATGTGATGAGGAATTAACAAACAAGAAATTCATAAATATGGCAAGACGTTGAAGAAACAATATGAACAGAGTGGCTATGGTATACCGCACATACATGTAATACATTCTCTAGTATGTTTATTTTTCTGCTCTGCTGAATGACCATCCTTCTTTCACTTTAGGCTTCTCCCAAAAAAGGAAACAAAGAGGGAAAAAGGGGAGAATGAAAGAAAAAGAAGATAAAGAGAAGAGATAAGGAAAGAGAGAGGGAGGAGGAAAAAAGAAAAAAGCAGAGAAAGAGAAAATGTGACGGTTTTCAGTTTCTTTGCCTTTGTGTTTGGTTCCTTTTTTTTCTGTATAGGTCTGAGTTCATTTCCTGTTTTATTTTGGCAAACTTGACAAATTTAAAATGAGTGAAATGATGCCATGCACTGGAAACATAGGGCTTTCCAAAGGGTGTTGCTTCTATCTGTGTTTTAATTTCTGTGGGAAACTGGTCCAAATGGCAAATGGCCCCTGAGCTAGATCAATAGTTAGTTTGGCATGTGTTGTTCTGTTTTTCTATTAGTCTGTCATACAGCTTTAGAGAAAAACGATTGCATGTCTCTTTCCAGAATACACATTTTTTTACATTCTTACAGCACACATGTATTCTGATGGAAAACATAGAACTGATAACGAGCTGGTGAACAGGCAGAACAGAAAAAGGAAACTGATCAAGCACATTCAGCCAGGAAGGACTGAGCAACAGCCACGAGGTCACAACAGCTTTGAAGAAAATGAGATATATTCTGATACGTTCCTGTCTGAAAGCAAACTTATTACAGCTCTGTGAACCTTATCCTCTATGGCTGACTGATCAGAGCTAACAGTATGGCACTAAAAAGGATTTTTGTTCTTTGCTTGTGCTAAAATGACAGAAATGTCCTGCCACAGGATTCATGAGGTCCTGCATTTCAACTTTAAACTGACTAAACATAAATGTATGGCTGATACATCAGGATTTTGTGCAATGTGGGCATGGAGCATATGTGTGGGGTCAACCCACATGTGACTAAGGCATTGAATAAGAGCCTGTTAACAAGGGTAGTTGATGGTTACCTTGGTGGCGACCCGATTTAATTTACGAATAAAGATAAACAATTCAAAAATGGTTGCTAAATGAATGTCTTTTGACTAAATGAGTGACATTTTTAATTAAGTATATTTAATCATCATTTATATATTTATCTTGAAGAGATTAGAATCAACAAGACATAAATAAAAACAAAAAGATTTAGAAAGTAAAAAAGGGTATTTATCATTTTGAACAATGTTTTACTGTTTTAATGTTTTAACAATGACCGTCTTGTTTGGTAGTTTGTGAAGTGCTACTAATTCAGGAAAATACGGGACTACTTATTTAACCAAAGAAACCAACTAAAGTAGAAAAAAACAACAACCAAAGAAGCCTATTACTGGAAAAACGTGTCAAAGCAAAAAGCAGAAAGGGAACACAAAAAGTATACATAGAAGTAGACAGTTGGAGTTGGAGTATACGCCCTAATGTTCAGAATTGACTTCTTCTGTCCAAACAAGCTTTTAGGAGTTTGAGTGCTTTGCTTAAATCCCTGTATCCCACATGTGTGCAATTATACATAAAAAAACTTTGCCCAGCTGAGTCATCACACTGTTTTTCTTTTTTTTCGGATATGCTGTCACCCAGACAGAAATGAACACTGAAGTAGTTTGGAAATCTAAAGGATTTACAATGGGCCAGATGTGTTAGCAGGGCTTTTATACAAAAACACAAATGCAGTTTGGCTTTTAGAATGAAAAAACAAACAAATAACTATTGAAGCAAATGAATAGCATCACACTAAAACATGGTTGTTTGTTATTATTCATTTATTTATTATCTATTTTCCTCAATGCACTCTTGTTTCCAACCAGAAATGCAATGAAGATTTAATCATATTAGAAACCACATATCTTTTGAAAGAATAAATGAACAGTAATACTAGGCTGTAATGTATTTTTATCATTATTTTTTTCTTAAAACTTGAAAAAGAAACTAATGACTGATTGTCAAGAAAAAAAGTTACATTTAAATGGTCATTTTGCAAATATTGTTATTTATATTTTTTAATTATTTAGGGTTGTATCGCCTTTACTTAAGTACTTTATGTGTTACATCCCATAAAGAAATGAGAAAGGCATCCAGCCTGAGTCATTTCAGATTTTCACTAATAAATCCCCAGTCTTAACAAGTATCCCGTGACTATGTAAACATGAACACTGTAATACGAATCTCAGTTTAAAAAGCTCATATAAACCACATGAACCTATAAACCTTAACTAAACATAGGGTGTATTCAGACTGGACACATTTGGTCCGCTTAAAGTGAGTTCATTTCCCCCAATAATTCGGAAAACATTTTCAGTCTGAATATAACGCTGGTCTGGGATCAGGAACCGCTCTCGGATCCATCTTTCGAGGTGGTTTTGGTTCTTTTCCAATTAGACTGTGTTCCAGTTCACTCTGAGATTCCCCAGTCTGAATACAATCCGTTCCTTGAGCAGAAATATTGAACCAAACAGCCACCGTTGCTGATGTAAACACAATAGAAATCAAAAATCATTTCCGGTTCCGGGTTAAGGCAAGACACGTGGTCGCGGCTCTCTGCGGATACTATCTTCAAATTACTTAAGAAGTTGATTTTCTCCAAAAAGGGAGCTGACCATGCCCCCGAAGAAACCCCAGGAATATGAAGAGCTCAAAAAATCTCTTGACATTATTCAAGAAACGCTGAAAAGTTTTATGGATCAAGTGTCGGCTAAGCTAACGCCACTCTGGGATATGATGGAAGAGTTCCGAAGATTTCGGGCTCAAAACGAGCAGCGAGAAAACCGGGTCGAGATTCTGGAGAAAAGACTGGACGATGTGGAACAGCAAGTAAGGATGAATAATGTCATTCTCACTGGAGTACCAATCAAGCCTCGAGCGAAGCTGAATGCAGCTGGAGCTAGCACTGCTAATGCTAGCGCTAGCGTAGCTAGCAGCGCTAATACGGAGATCGGTGGAGAGACTCTGGAACAGCAAATACATTCATTTCTCACATCTAAAGGGATTTCCCTGGATCTCAATACCATCGAGACCTGCCACCCGCTCCCCAGGAGAAAGGAGACGGATAAACCAGCAATCCTCATCAGGTTTGTGAATCACAAACACAAGCTAGCTCTGATGAATCAACGCAAAAATCTCAGAGGATCTGCTGTTTATCTGAACGACCATCTGACCAGAAGGAATGCTGAAATCCCAAAACATGCACGGCTTCTCAGGAAGCGTAAACAGATTGAGAACACTTGGATTAAAGGTAGCAGGATCTACGTCAAACCACTCGGTCCACCGGACCGAGCCAAGGTTCTGGGCGTGCACACCATGAAGGACTTTGAGAAGTGCTTGATTATGGTTGTCTGAAACAACGTGGAGTAATAAATCAAAGAGCCAAATAATTTCAAGAAATATGACACCAGGAATCATCACTTTTTCCATCGTCTGACGTCACCTGAATAACAGCAGAGAATTCTGACCCACAGACAACTTGACCTCAACTTTCACCGCAGCTGATATCAGCTGAAGAAGGATATGGACCTGAATCTAATGTCTGCAGACATAACATGGAAGAGAACTATTAACTGTTTTGAAACCAGAAGATTGGCTGTTATCAGTAAAAGAAGAAATGCCAACCTTGGACAATCGACAGATTATGGACCCTTTTTATTTTCCCTTGCAGCATTACCTTATTATAAAAAAAAAATAAAAAAAAAGAAAATACAAAAAGATATTTAAAAAAGTAAAACAAATGATTAATCACTTATTGAAAATTGTTAAATTGATTGACTTTTGATGATATTACTTCACTAGCTCCTAAAATTGATAAATTGATTCAAAAATCTTTCCTAATGTAGCATAACTTTGCACATGTCTTTAACTTTTGATACTTGATGAAATTTTGCTATGAAAATTCCTGAAACATTGTTGTGTCTATTTTACTGATATAGTATTATGTTTTAAAGCATATGAATGACTTTTAAAAGTAACATAATTTGCATATATTTCAGATGCTGCATTTGCCATGTTGATTTCTAAAATAGTTATTTTTGACATAGTACTTGAGTAATTCAGCTTTGGCATATGCTTTATTGATACCTTATGATTCTTAATTCTGTCTGATAAAACATAGGAACCGGATATTGATAAATCATGTAATAAAATGGTTATAGTATAACGGGATGGGATTATATAAGTTCACTTCTTTCCACTCCCTTTCAAGCAATTTTCATTAATTATGTCTAATTATCCCAAGTTTGATTAGTTACTGTATGAATGTATAACTGATAATTATATTGCTTTTGTGTACAACTTCTATTTGATTGCTTGAAATAAACCATTTCAAATCAAATCAAAAAAATGCAGGAACAGACGAGTCATGGACAAATACACAGCAGTCATGTTATCAAACCGAAAAAAAGAGTCCAAATGTTTTTTTGTTAGAACCTTTATTTTACCTGCTTTTCTGTGTCTCAGTATGTGGCATGCGCCTGGTGCTGCTGTGACGTCATCCTAAAAGCTACCTTGTAGTTTCCTTAAAATAATTAAAAATAATGCCATAACACCACAACGATGACACACAGCAACTCATTGAAATGTTGTCTGATGAATGCAGGCTCATTATACACATCACATTTAACGTGAAACACATTGCTTCTCACACTGTTTTCCCGACAATCTACAAATTATAAACTCTTAGTCTAGCTTCATACTCTATGTCTCGTCATCACTGCAGTTTCTAGCTTCCTCTGGGTTAAAGCAAACACGGCACGTCTCCTTCCTAGTAACCACCTTGCAAGCATGCTACCGCCGTACCAAAGTAACAAGTAAAAAGTGTTGATCCCGACATTCACAACTGGTAATCGAAATATAAAGTTTAAATAAGTCAACTTTCCCGATAAGAATTGTGAAGCTCATCATGTCCGTCTTTTTGACCCACACTCGTATTTCCTGGCCAATGATTGAAGAGAGATCTTCAGTCACATGGTTTTGTTTAAAAGCGTTGGTCTGTAACAGAATGGTTTGCTTGATGACAGTCTGAACACAGACGAAATGCAAGGTTCGGGACTCGATACGGAACAAAATATTTTTTCCACTCTCAATACACCCATAGTCACATAAACCTACTAGTTTTGCCGTATTAAAATAGTTTATATTTCAGAATTAGAAAGTAAAATGTTTTTTTTATTCCCAATTTAATACGTCTATTGGCAAGAACTGCAAGAACTTATTCCAGCTCAGGAATAAGTATCACAGTTTCTGATGGTTCTCTGATCATCAGCAGTTTGAAAACCCACATTTTTTATTTTTTTCATTTAAATAAGAACAGTGCATATTAATCAACGTTTCAGCAGCTGCTTCAACATAAATAGGCCAAAGTTAGCACAGGAGCTATATTTCATCCGTTGTCCTAAGTCAGGATAAAAGGTTCAACAATTACACTTACAACACAATACAAATAGCACAATATTAGTGATAAAGATATTAACGAAGGTTATTTATAATAAAACAAGAGTCTAAAAAAAACAAGAAAACAATAATTGTTTAAAACCCTTGTGCTATCTTAGATGACCCCACCCTTACATTGACGTGTTCTCCCTACCATGACAAAGGTGGATAAAGGTGGAAAGATTTCATGTTATCCATGGACAGCAGTGAAGATCACAAATCATTGAAGAAAAAAGGTTCAACACACTGTCTAGTGGGGTTTAGATGACCCAACTCCCAACCTTAAAGTGCCTAGGATAGCACAAGGGTTACGAGCTGTTCTGAAGGTAGAATGGTTTTCACAGTTTCTAATGTGCTTTGGCAGTGTATTCCATAACTGTGTGCCTCTGATCGACACCACTGTTTGTCCCTCCTGGGAGAGTATCCCATCCTTCATGTGGGCATCCCTGAGGTTTCTTCTAGGAGTTTTTTCCATACCGAGAAGGAGAGTCTAAGGGCAGAAATGCCCAATTTAGCCAAGTCTGTTTAGTTTAGTTTAGCTAATACCTAATGAATTCCATGACTTCATGTTCTTTATGATTTCATGTTTATTATATATTACTTGTATGAAGCCCATTGAAGTGACTATTGTTGTAATATTGGGCTTTATACCGTAATTCAAATTAAATTAAATTGAATCAACACAGAAATATTCACAGACTAATGGGCTAAACTTTGCCTTGGGTTCCAAGGCTTGAGATCTGATTGGTTCTTCCAACTGTCCATCTCTACAAACATGTTAAGTGGATTCTTGGGGTCTGGGACACATGACAACAAAAACAAACTTAAATATAATTAGATAAGAACTCAAATGCTGAACCAAGCTATTTTATTTGATATGAAGACACTATAATAAATAATAGTTTTTATTAATTTATATTTCTCTAATATTTTAATTACATATTAATAAATATGAATAATTAAATGTACAGCCGAGAAGGCCGTGCTGGCCTTGACAGCCCATCACTGCTAGCTAGTGATTGTATTGTTGTTGATGGTGGGGCTTCCCTTTATCTATAATTTGCCTACAACTCTGTTCTTGTTGTTCTTTACAGTGAGACAATGTGTATTTTTTGGTTTCAAAGGCTTTAGGAGTGCATAAAGAGTTAGTGGGGAGAGGAGCAGTAGGATCTGGAAGGTGGCAAAAGGCAAATCAATACTATTTGAGGTTTTTTACGGCCTTAATAGAGCATGGGAGTTAAAAAAACTCATACAATTTTAATGTATAAGAAATATGTGGCGACCAACGTGATTACACAAACTTATTGTCTTGCCTTTTACATTTTGTGTAATAGAGATACCATAAATAATTTTATATAAAGCCATAAAAGCTTTAAAAAAATCCCTTGAAATGCACATATTTTAAAACCCAAAAAAGCTTTGAAGAAGACTTTTACTAGTGTTTACTAAAAATGAGGACTTGTTCCCAATGGCAAAAGGCTTTATGTGGCCTAGCTGAGTTTAGTGAACTGTGAAGGCTGAATCCTGCTGTGTTGCATTCATTTGTTTTCTGTTAGAGGCTTTAAATCTCCCATGAATAATTAGCATGCATTTAATTGTATATTTCTTTTTTGTCTTTTTACCATACAGCATCTGTATCTGTCTCTCTAACGTTTACAGACAGCCTCCATCTTTAAAGCAACAAAAAAATAACTAAATAAAATACAAACAAGAAACAGTGAAAGTTTATGTTTCATTAACAAAGGCATGTGACATCAATCTTCTAGCTTATAACTTTGAGGGGAACAGATCTAGACAAGGATGTTGGTACCTCATCCTGTGGATACCAAAAACAAACAAACAAACAAACAAACAAACAAACAAACAAACAAACAAACAAACAAACAAACAAACAAACAGGAGTCACAACAATTGTTAAAGGCAAAAGTAAAAGTAATTATTATAAATGCTCCCATTAAGAAACATGGCATTGCTTTTGGATTTTTGCTTGATTTAAACAATTTAAAGACCAACTCTGAAAAAAATAATGTTTTTAGTGTTTTAAACTCTTATCTTGTGAAGATATGTGAAAATAAAATGATGCTTAAAATAGCGTTTCTGATTATTTCTTTTTTCAACCTGACCCTGGCACCATCTGTGGCAGGCATGCCCAAAGTCTGGCCCTGGGCCAAATACAGCCCACATTCAAAATGTTACTGGCTCACAGGCTCTAGTAACAAATTTAGCCACCCCCAGCACTTTTACGTCAACTTTTAAGTACAATTATTGATTCTGATTGGCTGAAAGACATTATAAGCCGTTGTAAACCTGTGGTATGCACCTAGTCTTCAAATCAAAAGCTCTTAGTAATTATGGTTAAAAAATGTATTAACTTTTTTTTCTGTTCTATGTGCAGAAATGAAAGGTCTTCCATCCCAAGAGACCTTTCATTTAATATTCCGAATGTGTAGGCCGAATGTATAGTCGTCACATGTTTTCACTTCACCATATCTGTCCCTCCTTGCAAAAAGTCTGGACACCCCTGATCCATGGTTTTATGCTCTCCGTGATTCCACAGTGATCACATTGAAGCGTTTCCACACAAGACAACTGAGAACTTTAGGGGATTTAAGACCGGATCTCCACACAAGTTTGTAGATCCTCTTTTTGTTCCTGTCAGTGCATCCCCCCCCCCCGAAACACAGTCTATAGAAGAGGGCAAATGCTACAATGCCATCGTTAAAAGACTTTAACAGATTCCTGCCAACTCAAAAGGTGCCCAGTTTTCTTCTCTCAATCATCTTACTCTGGCCCTTCTTGTGTACAAGAGTACAAAAACGGCCATTTCTTGTATGTCTGTACACGGAGTAAACGGTTGAAGTCTGATGATAATGGAGCTAAAGCTCTGGTGTTAAAGAGTTAAGTATTATCTTAGAGCTATTTAGAAAGACCTTATGATAAATCTCTTGGGTCGTCCAACAGTAGCTGCGATAGGCTACAGCAGGGGTGTCAAACTCATTTTGATGTAATGTTCACATGTAACTAAATGTGATTAAAAATAATTGTAACTACTCCTTAATGTTAAATAACTCATTTATTTAATATAACATTTTAAAGTCACAATTGTAGTTGCATAAAAAAACACGTTTGCTTGTTACTCTAGAATAAATCCTTTTACATTTGATTCTGTCAGGTTAGGTTACATGGACAGTGTTTAAGTCCTAATGTATTGTTGCCCAATCCAATATTTAAGTCCGATTTCCCCCAGATAAGAATAAATACACACCATTTTTTATTTTAAGAAATTAAAATCTTTTATGCTCTCAAGGGCCACATAAAATGACATGCAGGGCCACATTTGGCCCCCGGGCCTTGAGTTTGACACATGTGGGCTACAGCAACCCTATGTCAGAAAATTTCTGGTGCCATGGTGCAGCCTAAGGGTTGTTGTTGACCTAGGGCGGGTGACCTCTAATTGAAAGATTGCAGGTTCAATTCCCACTTTGTCAGCCCGTGTGTTGAAGTGACCTCGGGCAAGACACTGATCCCCACATTGCCTCTGGTGGTTATAGGTTGGGATCACTGTTCGCCATCAGTGTATGACTGGGTGAATAGAACTGTGACTGTAAAGTGCTTTGGGCCTTCAAGGAAGGTAGAAAAGCGCTATACAAGTATACGCCATTTTACCGTATACAGAAAAAAACCAGATGAAATAAAAATAAAAAACTAAACATTTGAATTAAGCTGATTCAGAAGCCAAAAACGGCCTACCCTACTTTTTGTTGTTTCTTCTATATAAGGAGATAATCTCTTTACAACAAGAAAACAAGTTTTTTGTAAATACAAAAGCTCAAGTCTCAAGTGACACGCAGCCATTCCATCCTGCCCCTCTCATGCGTCATTCTGTAAACGTGTAAACGCCCTGATCCCCTCATCTGATCCCTGATGCAATTGACAAAAACCGCAGGATCACTGAACGTCAGCAGCCAGCGCAGCTGTAGCAGCGCTTAACTTCTCTACAAGTGGCGATGACTGATTTGGACAACATCAGCACAATCTCTGCCTGAGTTCGACCAAGATTAAATTGATCAATTAGAAATCGATGAGTTGATTGAACATTTTTTTTCTGAAAAACGACCTTGTTTTGTTGTGGATTGTAGAAAAAGTGTATTTTAGCAGACTGAGTTGGGTTGGGCAGCGGTTTTTGTAACGTCCGCAGCTCAGTGAACGTACCACGGAGAAACGTTTGTTGGACCTGGCTTCTGTCATTCATCCTGTTTTAGGAGGGAATAAAGGGAGGGGCACTGATGCATGAGATGGCATTAAGGCATTAGAAGAGCATAGTTCTGCTTATAGATAAAAAGATATCTAAAATAAAAATGTTTGAGGAGCATCTCTGTTTCTGAGAATTGTTGGTGAAAGCTGTACAGTGTTGGTTAGGGATGGGTATCTTTAAGGTTTTAACGATACTATTACTCTTATCGATACTGCTTATCGATCCGGTACTCTTATCGGTACTCTTATCGATACTTTTTGAGGATGAAAAAAATAAATAAATAACAAATTAAGAACATAAAGTGTTTTATTTCCTCACTATGCAACAACATTGTTTTTTTTTTAACAAAACATTTTACTTTATACATGAGAATGTTCCAGACAGGATATTTATTTAATTATTTAATCCAATTGTTTTTATTATTTATGAGTGTGATGTTTCATTTGATCTTTTGTCCATTTTCCACAACCTTGAATAGACTTTTCTGTCTGTCAAACACCAGAGTTAAGTTAGGTTAAATGATGGAAACAAATTCACTTTGATGCAGACCCCTCTATTTTGCCAACTCCATTTATTTTTCTTTAAATCCAGTAAACCCAATAAATGATATTAATTTTACGGATGACAACTATCATTAGTTATTAATTATTATTAAGTATTAGGAAGCAGCTGATAGTTTGTCGCAGGTCTGGAATCATAAGTGGTTAGTCTAAGCCCCGCCTCTCTACCTGTTTGTTGTATGCTCCGCGTGCAACCCACCCCCCCCTCCCGCTGCCCCAGTCTGTTCTGCACAAACAGCGCAACATACGGTCATCGTAGTAGCAAGGTGACAGCATGGTAGGCAAACTTAATAATTTTTACGCAGAAACGTTTGTTCTTAGTCTAGGGCGCTCACGTGTCCCCTACAAAATCGCCACTGACTGTGTGTGCGCTGCCTTTTCTTGTGTGTGTGCGCGCGGCGCGTGCTGTCTGAAAACAGCCCCGCCCCCCGTGCACACAAATAGACAGAGTTCTCCGCTTCAACGAGAATACCGAAATTAATATCATCATTAATTAACGGAAAATTGACTGACTTGGTGAGTTGAATATGGCAGATAACGCTTATATTTTGTGGGACACAAAAAAAACAAAACAAGAAAAAGTAACTTCTCCAGTACCGATAGCAGAACCGTTCAGGGGGGTATTCCAGGAAGCATGTTTAAACTAGCCTGACTTTAAGCCTGAACTCTGGCTGAAATCCGCCTGAACTTGCTTACTCGGGGTATGTCGGTTCCAAAAGACCGGATATGAGTTGGCGTAATTACGCTCGACTTGGTAACCCTGGGTTAATGGGCGTGCACAGCAGGTACATAAAGACATTCTCAATAGATCGCCGATTTCTGGAGTCACCATGGAAACGCGTGGTGAAAAAAAGAAAACGCTATACTTCAGTGAGACGGAGTCTGAGGTTTTAATGACGGCGTATGAAGATTACATGTCCATCAAAAAAGTAACACGGCTGCATGATCAAAAAAAGAGTTTCTGCGTGTAGAAAAAGAGCAGACAAAGTAACCGCACGAGTTTCTGATCTTATTTCCATTTTCCTTGTGACGCACATACATATATAACTTATCCAATTTTGCCAACTTAAATGAATTACTTCTATTGGTAACAAAAAATTGAGTTAAATTTATTCAACCTAATTTCTTACGTCTATAAAACTCAATAATTGTTTATACAACTCAAATTTACGTATTTATCTAACTAAATGCCATATTACTCCAATTCAATTAATATTTTTTTTCCATCTTAATTAATTACATTTCTTGAACTCTCAAATGCCTAAGTTTGAGCCGGCAGATATACTCATTTTTATAACAATAAAAAAGACGGGGGGAATAATGCACGGAGTGCAAAAATTCGTTAAAGAATTTACCATCATTGTCATTACTTTGAGCAGCCGTAGGGGTGCTATATAAACTAACCATCCTCTCCTTCACTCTCACTCATGGTGCAGAGACGTAAGCTCAGTACGGCAAAATAACTCGGCGAAGCATGGCAAAACGCAGTAAAATAGCTAAACAACTAAACACATTTGGTCAAAAACCCACGCCTAAACCCAAATCCGTCCAGACAGGCAAAGGGAATGATATCCCACAATCCTTTGCGGTGCCGCTCTAACAGCAGCACCAAAGTTACACCTACTTAATTGAATTACTTTAAATGAAAGTAAAATATCTGTCTGAAAACTACATGTAATTTTTAAACCGACTTACAAAAAAATGATTTATTTTAACTGAAACAAATATTAAAGTTAGACCAAAGTAAAAAAAACTATTTTTCCAGCATCCATATGTGGTCTTATCACCATCTCACGGTGGAAAAAGTATTATCTGAGCTTCTTCATCCACTAAATCATCTTCAAATGGACACGCCATGCTGCTTTACCTCTCTATAAACAAACTAAGCTTCAACTAAACCTGCTCCCGACCAGGTTATGTTCAGAGCATGAGTTGCCATGGCAACTTGACCTACCCTGAAACATACCTCCATTTCTGGAACCGAAAACTGAGGTTATCAACTTCCTTAGCCTCAAACTTACCGTGAGAGCTAGCATAACCTGCTTTCTGGAATACCCCCCAGGTCAGATCTTAACGATACTGCGGTCTTGAAGAATGGGGCCCCGGGGCTGGTTCAATACCGGGGCACGGTACCCATCCCTAGTGTTGGTTACCGCCAAGAGTAACCACAAAATAAAGGGACTGTTTTACTGCTTGTGATGCCACTTTACATACATGTAAACACTGACACATGGTAAGAAACATGGCTTTTTTCAAAAATATGATTTAAACTGTTTTAATAACATTATAACTTTTGAAATACATTTTTCACAAGGTATTGAGATTGTCTTCAATGCAAAATTACGTTGTTTTCATAGTAGTGGATTTCATATGGCATTTATCATTGCTTTGTGTTAAATTCTAACTCTGACTGACCTCTGCATTTAAGAAGCTGACACATCCTGGAAAAAAATTCAAGTTGGGTCAACTTAAAATAATTTGTAACCTGGCTGCCTTAAAATTTTGAATTAAGTTAGCAAAATATTTCTAATAATTCAAACTCAATGATAGTTTTTTCAACTTAAAAGTTCAAGTTCACATAACTTACTGATTTGGTGTGGGTACTTAATTTTGTAACTAAAAAAAAACAACGTATAGTTTGTTTTGTCAATAACGCAAATTAAGTAATCACAACTCTATTTTAAATCTGGCTAACACATTTTTTGAAGTAGTTTGAATTTAGTTTAAGTTGACAGTACTTCAGAAATTAGACTTAACCAGAAAATTAGTTGAGAATACTTGACTTCCTTAGTTCATACAAAACATTTCCCAAAACAAAGCAATAAGTGATATAAACTTGATCTTTCAAATTTGAAAACAAATCAATATGTTGAAGTTACTTGAAATAATTTGTTAACTTTAATCAAAATTTTAAGACAAGTTAAAATAGTGAGCTGAAAGGTTCACCTCACCAAAAGGCATGATTTGAGTTTGAGTTTTCATTCGACTCTGTAGACCTGAGTGGTTCTCATGGTCATATGGGAGGTCAAGAACAGCCAGGTTTGTCTGAATCTTGAGAGACCAGCATCACACTCAGCCTAAAGGTAAAGATGAAATTAGCTCATTTTACTTTGGTACAAGGATTGTAAATAAATAGTAAGAAATAAAAGCCTTCAGAACAGTGTGGGTACACCACACAGCTGGAAGCCATTTGAAGGCAGAGAGGACACCTTTCCTTACTTTTTAACTAGGAGGATGCAGTGGTGTTTAGAATAAATAAAAGTTAGGTAATATTTCAGTAGGTCTCCGGGAAATTTGGGTTTTGTTTGCTATCTGTTTTTGTACATTTTCAGTGCTTTGATCATAGGTGTCTCACCCATCAACTGTCACTCTTCGAATTAGGTTTGAGCTCTTCACTCGAAGCCTTTTGAAAAGCTTCAACCGTGTGGTCTTATTAATCAGACATCTAGACAATAGTTTTTAGCTGCATTATTAATCAGCTTTGCTCAAAGGTCTGAAAGTTGAAGGATCAATTCAATTATCATTTCAATCTCAGTCCCTGGCAGCCTTTGTTGTCTGGAGGCTGAACTTACTCAGGGGTCTGTGGGTTTTAGCAGACAATGAAAGCTCATTTTCTCATTTCATTTACTGTGTTGCTTTCCTGTGCAGAAAATGGATAAATCATTAGTCTGGTTTAGTCACAGAAGATGCTTTTGTTTGTTTTGATTGCATATGGTCTATGCAAAGTAGTCCTGCACCTGTTATGGACATGCACTTTATGACAATGGGTCTATTCTGTCATTAATTTGAAAGGATTGTTCATAGAGAAAAAAAAGGGCTAATTGATTTTGTACTTAGCCCTCATATTAAAATCGTGTTTGCATGACCGATCTGGCTTGATTTTTAAGAGTTTGTCATAATTCATTATCCTCCGAGGGATTCGAAATGCTCTCCATTGTGCTCATTTTCACACCCACAGCACAGGATTCAAAGAGGGTTTTAGAATCTCCGTCAAGTGAAAATCAAATTAAATATGTGCTAGCTGACAAATATGGACACATTTGGATCTATAAAGGAAATTAAATCTCTACATCTGAGCTTTGTGCTGAAGGATTTATTGTTATTTTTTTTACATATTTGTCAGATTTTATTGTAAACACTGAAGATTTAGACAGTAGGAAAGCTGGTCCAGCCTGACAAGAGGACAAAGTTGAGTTGGAAACTGCACGTCATTCAAATGTTTCTGGTAGGAACTCAGGTGAAAATTGAGGTCAGAGATCCAGACAGCAGGAATAATTAGCCTTTCGGCCCTTACAAGTGGTTTTGTGGATAACCAGGCAAGTGACCTTTGGAGAAACTAAAACAGGAGTCTCCAGGGAATCCATGCAGTTAAGTTTAGGGTAATTCAAGGTTCGTATTATTCATATTAGTTGACAGAGTCTCCACCTGCAGGTTTGTCTTGACAGTCCAAGAATTTAAGTCAAATCCTCAGTCACATGCTCCCATATGGAACAGTTGATCTGGACAGGTGCTGCAGGTTTTTTGTTTTTTTCTGGCCCTTGGAGGGTTATAGACGAAACAGGCTTCAATATTAGGAGAGCGCTGGTGTGTCTTGCAGTGACGTCCTAAAAATGAAACGCACCGTTATTGTGTGACACACGCACTTATGACAGATGGGTGATTCTGTTGTATGGTGTTCTTACGACACAGTTTAGTGAGGTGTAAGAATTAGCCTTACTGACCTGCATACACTGGGTGTGCAGAAAGATGCCTAGACCCTGATTGTATGATATCCTCCATCCATCCATCCATCCATCCATCCATCCATCCATCCATCCATCCATCCATCCATCCATTCATCTTCCTCTGCTTCTTCGGGACCGGTTTGCCGGGGGGAGCAGTCTAAGCAAAAATGCCCAGCCACTTCCTCCAGCTCCTCTGGGGGGTCCCTGAGGCGTTCCCAGGCCAGCTGAGAGACCAGTGAGACTTTCCCAGAACACCTCCCCAGGGAGGCGTCAAGTAGGCATCCGGACTAGATGCCCGAGCCACCTGAACTGGCTCCTTTCTATGCGGAGGAGAAGACGTTCTGCTCCAAGCTCTCTGCGGGTGACCAAGCTTGTCACCCTATCTCTAAGGGAGCGCCCAGCCACCCTACTCTCATCAACATGAACCTGAAAAAGAAGCTGGTGCAACATGGGAAGCACAATGAAATGGAAAAAGTAAAGATAAAGTGGGGTGTGAAAGCAGTACTAACTAGTTGGAGAAGATGTCTTGATTGGATGATGTAAGGAGCGTCTGGAAGGTAAATGTGTGATTCGACCAAAATCTGATTTAACATTGTGACAGAATCAAATCATAAAGCAATTTTGAAAGTCACACACTCCCCTTAACCTAAAGGCTGAAGCAATTTAGTTATAAAGTAAAAGAAGAAAAAGTTGATTATCAACAATTTTGATAAATAAATTAGAGGCATGTGCCAGAAACTCCTAAGAGTGTTTTAATCACCGGTATTGCAACACATCACAACGCAACACACCTGTTGCTAAGATATAGTAAAAGAAGTCATAAGTAGAGGAAACTTTGTATTTCAAAATTTCTCTTTATTATTGGTTTGTTCTGGTAAAGCCTAAAAAGGGTCAAAATTGATACTCAGTGACACATTGCCCTGAAATTACTCATGCAGTTTAGGGAGTCTCTGTATTACAACCTTCATAAAACAGGTCTCCTGCTGAGATCTGGGCAGGGGACCTATTTTATGGAGGTCTGTATGACCTATCCTCTGCTTCTTCACATGATGTTCTGCTGGCTTCATTAAACCAGGACGTATACTGGCACAGTACTTAGTGTGGTGCAAAGTGGCCTAAATGTAATCAGTACCTACTCCAATTCAGAGGTTATGGCTTTTCCTGGAAAAAAAAATGTTTCTCTCTCTGGGTTTGTGATAACCTCTTGCCCCAAGGAGTTTTGAGGTTTGTTCACGAGTGGGGGTGGGGTCCAGGGTTGACTGGCAGATCAGTGCAGTGGTTGTGATAATGCTATCACCATTTTGTCTAAGAAGCAAATTAATATTTTGAATTTTTTGTCCAAATCCCTAAATATTTAACTTTGCCAGGTGATGTCTCGCCTTTTTGTGTTTTATTTGATCTACTGTAGATGACCTTTTACAACAACCCTGGTAAAAATGTGAGATATTATAGAAGTTAGAATTTTACCTTTAAAAATAATATTTAGGGACTTAAATCAAATATTAAGAAAAGGTTGGTTATATTGAGGCTGGTTTGCACTGAGCGTTACTGTTGGGACTCGTCCGGTATTTTTAGCATTTTCATTATAAAATGGACCGAACTGTACAATTTTTGGGCCCCCGGTTGGTTGTAGGTCCATAGAAAAATGGAACAGACCAGTTAGGGCGGAGCTACTGTTAAAGCCCTGTTGGTTGCCTGAAGATCATTACGGCAAAACAAAGCGTCTGTATTCCTGCCCGTAGTTGTCTCTCAAACAACATGAAATGCTTTGTATATACGAATTACCAAAAGCCAAGCGGAAAATAAATTAGCTTCTGGATGACCTCCATTGTTGTTGTTGTTAGTTTCACCTCGCCTGCGCCATGACTTGCTACGCTCACCTGAATTGCCTAGACTATTTTTAACCAGACCGTACTGCTCAGTGGAACCAAGGCTTAACTGGTTTAAAGGTTATCTTGATTTTTTTTTTTTTTTTTTTTACAAGCTGGTCGTTCTATGACATTCCTAGTTGGTCCTTTCTAGATGAAAACGCTTTAAATCTTCCAGCTCATGCAGTTTCTTAAAACTCAAAAATTTTCTCTGAACTCAAATAAGATGGACAGCGGAGGTCAGAAATTGGATTAGCCAGTTGGATTCAACGATAAGATACTGAGGACGGGCAGTACTGTGTCTCTGTGGCCTCTCGAATAACAAAGCTAATCCATCCATCTTAACCTCGCAGACCCAGCTTTGATTCCCCTCATCAAACATCCCTCTGCCCCATTGTTAGCCATGTTTGCTGCCTGTCCTGCTGCTGTGATCTGGCCATAATTCTTCCCTCTGCAGCAGGGTGAGTGGGTCAGCTATCAATTTAGGTGAAGTGCCACTGTGCCTGCGCCTGCTGTTCAGCTCAGCAAGACGACTCGCTTGAATGAAAGAGACACGCTGCCTGTCATCCTTCACTTGCCAGGCACAGGCGCTCCTCAGAGCCCTTTTCACACGCCCGACACCTCCAAAACTGCCCGCAGTGACCAGCAAGACAAATTGCAATATTAAGGCAAAACTATTAGCAGGACATTTACAGTGGCCAAGACTTAAACGGAACCCATAAGTCAAAAGAATCGGACAGGGTCTGCAAAGATGGAGGCCAAGACAAAAGGCATCAGATAAATGCCAGGACATAAAAAAATAAAATATTTTTTTAGACAAAAGGGTGTTGTGATTTTTAGTTAGAAATTTTAGTTTTTTTTTACTTTTTTCTTCCCTGAAGAAAATATAATTCAAGTTTGGGATGAGTTTAAACTACAAAAGTGTTGTCTAAATTATTTCTCAATGCAGTAGATCTTAACTACCAGCACTAATTGTACATTTTCAGTGAACAGACAAATGTGTCCAAACTTATGACTGGTAATGTTTGTGTTAAAACAGTGGTCACCAACCCTCGGTCTATGGATCGGTAACAGTTATTATTGTGTTATATTGGATTTTGTGGCTTCCACTTTAACAGCTATGGATTGAGGTAAAATATATATCACATTTTATTTGTTCCTACACGAAATATACAGCACAAAGAAAGTTTAAAGCAGCTGCAGATATTTTGCAGAGGATAAGGATGAACTTCACCCTAAAAAATTTAGGAAAATTGAAGGCAAAAAAAAACATGAAAAAATAAAATAGAAATTGGAGCCCACTTCAGCCTTTTGCAGGCAAGTCCGTGAAAAAGATTGGAAATCCTTGGAGTTTAGGAACACAGTGAAATTCACAAATGATCATGTTTTTTAATTTTTTTTCCCCTAATCATTCTAATTGAGGGGAATAAAATTTTCTTGTGATGGAACTCTGAGTCTGGATGGACCTCCTTTTTTCAGGTGTATTCAGACTGGTCATACAGTATTTGGTTCACTTAGAGTGAACCAGTCAGATTTGGTAGTGACGAATGGATGACATAGAGTGCCAACTGTTTGAAAATTGATCATGGAGGAGAATTAATATTTGAGGTTTGTACCTGGCTGGAATTCCATGACACTAAGTCTTTTATATATTAGAATAGCGCTGTAAAGGAAAAAACCCTTAGCAAGATTTACCAGATTTACGCCGCTTTGACATTTCACATCAAGCCTCTTCCAACTGTGATGGTATCAGGTGGCAACAGTCATGTGCTAAACATGCGTTTACATAATGCACGTTTAGCATGTTTAAGAACGCACATCACATGCCCGGTGTGAAAGTAGCATCAGAGTCCCGGATATGTACTGCAGGGATGGAAAGGAGATGCCCGATCACATTCTTAGCAGAGTAAACGACGCATTGCTGTCTGAGTTGGTCCCTGCGTGTGGTTTCAGCGTACTGGTAGAGATGGAGAAGGTCAGTGTGAAGATGTAAAACTGCACCATGGTTTTGGCTGGCAGTTTTAATCACTTCAGCTGCCAGCTTCTTGTCAAAGGAGTTGATGGTTGGCTCCCACTTGAGGCCCAGCGTGATGGTGGTTAGATTTAAATTCATTTACTTTAACTGTTGCAACCACTAACGTAACAGTCTTTAGAAAATTTAGACTTTACATATTTACAAGATGAACACAATTACTCATCAAATAGATCCACTATAAGACAGAGTACCAAGAAATATTGTAAAAAATAAGTTAACAGAAGGAAACTAAAGAATCCTCAGTAAAGTAGATTATTCTTTGCTTGACCTAAAACAAACAATTACCCTAAGAAAAAGAAATACTTTTTCCACTGTCAATGTTTATATGTGTACATACCATAACAAAACCCTGGTGTGTGCTCTAAAAAGCTGCTAATTAATTCTATTAATCTTTTACTTCTACATCAACCAAATCATCGAGTGAGACAAGATACATGACATAAATTGAAAAAGTTTATCCCAGGGACACCCCTCTTCCCTTAGCAGTTATACATTTTCCAAGCTCGGCCTGAGTAATGCAGCGTAAATAAAGCTGTCAAGTGGGGAGTGTCTTTTTCATTAAAGTAAATTTAGTCTGATTAGACAAATTGATGTGATCAGCACTGCACTGCCAGGCTGCATCCCCTGGCTTTCTTAATCAGCCTGCAGAGTTGTAGCCTTTTTATGGTCATTAGATGTCTGTAATCATCAGACTTCAAGTGTCTCGGAAGGACGCTGTGTGTTCTTTTGAAGTGCGGCTTCTACATTCCCCTGCTTTAGCACAACGTGCATTCTGTAGCCCCCCTCCCTACACAAATCTCTGTTCATTTATCTTTACTGCAAAAGTCACAGCTTGCTTTAGTGAGACCGAATCACGCCTAATGAAGCGAGACTGTCATCAAAAGAAGTACTTCTATTCTCGACCCCCCCTCGAGAAATATCCCCCGCCCCCACTACCCCAGGTATCTCCTTCTAATAGCTGTTCCCATGCTCGAACATAAATGTCATTTTCAGCACTCCTGCACCCCTGCCTCACCAAATCCCACAACAATTAAGACATGAAATGTTATGAGGAGGAATGTTGTTAATGAAATACGGCCTTTTGGGCAACTTGTGTGTGTTTAAGTGTTTGTGCAGCAGAATCACTTGTGCTTAATAAGCTTCACTGCTTGCACTGCAGTCAACATGAATAAAAAAGACCTTCCAAAACTCTGATGACAACATACTGTTTGTCTGCTTTTCTGTTTTCTATTGAAATCTAAGAAATGTGATTTCTCCTTTTATTTCATGGAAGCTGTGACTTTTAAAGGAAATGTTCAGTTAGTACTCCCACAAGACATAGAACGAGGTGTGATAATGTGTTACCTGGAATTTAAAACCTCTTATAAACAGTTTTTATGTTTGTTTGTTTTATTTTAAGAAATTAATCAAGTTTGTAAATAAAGGACCAATTTACATGTCTTGATAAGACACAATTGATGATATCACAATTGATGATATCAATATCAATAAGAAATACACATCACATGAATAAGAAATGTTCACCTATCTCAAAAGTGCAGAAACACCAGGAAGTGTTTCAGAAATAAAAATAATGAAGGAAATCAATCAAGAATATGCAGAGAGGATGTTAAATATAATTAATATAGTTTCTGTTCAAACACTATCTACCACTCCTACTATCTATCTATCTACTTAAAGTTGGTTGTGTAAAGGATTAAAAGTTTCTTTTCTGACTTGTTTATAGGATCCCAAAGGTATGTCTTTAATTTAGATGTGTTAACAGTAAAAGGTAGAAAAGGGCGACAGTGGTGCAGAGGTAGAGTGGTGGACCTCTGAATATCGCAGGTTCAGTTCCCAGCTTGCCTGAACATGTGTTAAAGTGTCATTGAACAAGACACTGAACCCGACATTCCTCCTGGTGGTTACGAGTGGTCACCATGGATAGATGCCATGCATAGTGTGTGTGAATGGGACTGTGACTCTGACTGTAGAGAAGTTAGTTTTAATCAAGGCAGAGAAAGCGCTACATAAGTATACACCATTAATCATTTCAAAATGAATCTCATTGTTACATGTTAAAGCTGAAAAGCACATTTTTGTTGTTGTATTTTTACAATATTTTACTAAAAAAGCTATTTTTTACAAATGTTGATGACATTCCTTTATTTAGACAAGGGGTGCCCAATACGTCAAGTGTGATCTACGATCACAAAGGATATGTAGATAGATTGCGGGCTATCAACAATGAAATGAAAAGGCAATCATCCTGCTCGCCCTGAGGCACGCCACTTGATTGACACACAGAACAGCCACTCAAACATCCTGAAACACTTGGTTGCTTCCACTGAGCACTCCACTCCACTAGCAGATGTAGAGTTTTCTTCCACTTAAACCTCAGAAAGGGGTGTGTTTAGCGTCAGACTCCTAACCCTGGATGGAGCTGCTGATGGGCCTTGTTTGTTCTCAACAGGCTCAAAGTGAGTCGCTCTAAAGAACCTCAAACAGAATGCAGTCAGAACATTTCTGTTGACGGCAAACCATTTGCTGTGGCATTGTTGAAATGATGACGACGAACACACGGGTGCAATTCAACAAGCTGTTGAAAGGAGGTACTTTTATCATGTTGAATCCTTACTGTACATCTACATGTATTAACTTACATTAAAATAATTATGTTTTCATTTTTCATTATAACTCTGTGCTTTTAAAGTACCTAAAAATGAAAGTTTCAAATTGTGATATTATACCACGCGATTTTATATACAGATCTTTTGAAACTGGTTGTTTTAAAGTTATCTTGTGTGCTAAGAAAGTGTGGGAATGCTTATATTACCAGATGGACCTTCCCAGATGGAGTGACATCTTAAACCTTTTGAACATACAATGTTTTAACGTCCTTTAATAAATGAAAAAAAAAATACAATTTTCATTTTGTTTTACTCCATTATTTTCACATCAGTAAAAGTTTGCTTAAGATATCAAATTATTATCAGCGACTGCAGAATAAGTACATTTATGTATTATTTTTATCTTTAAAGCATAAACCATTATGGAAGTACCTTTGAGCAAGCATATTTGACTTTTTAAAATATTTTTTGTACAATTTTGTATCTTTTCTTTGAACACAAGAGTAATTTGAAGTACCTTTCCTAATACAATACGTCCCTGAATTTAAATTGCAAGTTAGTATTTATTGAGCTGTCTCCTCCATGCTCTAATGTTAGAAACATAGAATCATAGAAAGCTAAACCTTGATTGGATGTAAACAGTGGTTTTGTGCCTTTCATATTTCAGCTTCAAAGTGTTCATTAGACTAAATTGTTTCTCACAGTCACAAGGCCTTAGTATTCTCTGCTGCCATTAAGACATTTAATGACTTCCACCCACTGCCAGCCTAATGACATAACTGCTTAATTTAGTTATTTACTTTAAATTATGCCCAAAAAATCAGCAGTATTTGTCTTTAAAACCAAACCATTCCTAAATTTTTGATTTAAAAGCATATTAATTAGTAATGCAGGAAATTGTATAGCCCGGTATATATATATATACCTTGGGTCTGTGACTATAGCGCTTTGTCCTTGTAGGAAAGAAGCGCTATATAGTATCGCCATTACCATTACCATATATATTCACCCTCCGCCGGGTGGTTTCAGCTCAGCTGGGTCCTCTACCAAGCCTGGGAGCAAGGGTCACGCAGTATCTTGGCTTTGTTCCTAGAACGCACTTTTTCTGGACTGAAGGTCTTTCAGGCATCTGTTGTAGCCACTCCTCCAACAGGAGGTTACTGCCCCTAGTGCTCCAGTGCCACAGGCACCACTGTCACCTTCACTTTCCATACTTTCTCCAGTTTCTCATGTTCCTTCTTCCTGATGTTCCCATCATTTGGCACTGCCACATCCCTCCACTTAGCTTTCCTCTGTTCTTTGTCCACCACTACAATGTCTGGTTGGTTCGCCATTACCATCCTATCAGTCTGGATCTAGAAGTCCCACAGGATTTTTAGCCTCACATTCTCTACAACCGGAGGTGTTTCCGGCTGACTTTGGGGTTTCCAATCCTGTTCTACACATGTTCTCATGTATATTATTTAGCCACTTGATTGTGGGCGCCATCCATGCCATGCTTTCCTGCCAGCATCTTACACCCTGCAGTCATGTGCTGGATTGTTTCAGAATGCCTCTTTGCTGTAGCCACCACCTTGAGTCTTGTCTGGTGTGGTAGATCTGAGCCTCTCGGCTCTGGTGCTCCAGGCTTGTTCCTGAGCTACCCAGGATGGAGATGCTTCAGTGCTGTCCTGTAGAGCCCAGCCATTTTTAATACATTAGTAGAACTTCTTGTTTCAGCCACTTCAGTTATAGTCCGGTGGTACATCCCATGCAGGGTTTGTCCTCCCATGAGATCTGTCCTCAACACTCTATCCTCTGCTCTCCATTGCCTGGGAGACATTCACTGAGCACACACACTGTCAGTTGGGGCGCCCAAACTTGATGTACTCATGCACATCTTGGATGTTTCATCTGGATAGTGGCTTCTCGCTCCACTAGTCCTCGGCCTCCTTCATGCGGCTAGCATACAGTCTCAGGGTGCTGGATTTGGGATGGAACCCTCCATGCATGGTGAAGAGTGCTCTGGTTTTAACATCCGTGGTCTATATCTCTTCCTTTGGTTATCTTATTATTCCTGCAGGGTATCTGATAACTGGCAGTGCCGAGCTGTTTATTGCCTGGGTCTTATTTTGCCCACCGGAGCTGGCTTCTCAGGACTGCCTTACTTTCGTTTGAGATGTTAGCTGTTCACAGCTTTTCCTTGTTATCTACTCCAACAGGTTGCCACATTGCCTCTTGAATTCCAGGTACTTGTAACTGTCCTCGATATACTATATTCTGGGGTAGAGAGCCCTCTTATTGTGGATTACATGACTTTACTATATATATATATATATATATATATATATATATATATATATATATATATATATATATATATATATATATATATATATATATATATATACCCAGGTTACATGCAGAGAATGTGGAGTGAATGGAAGCTTCGAAACCCAAAATCAAGGCTAACTGCCAAGCAACTTGTAGCTGAATGTTATAACAAACCCAAACAGTAACTCCTATCACAACTTGAGATTGAATCGGTATATCACAATTGCAATACCACGGGAGAGGCTGAACCCCAGGTCAGAGAGTTGGGTATACCACACTCCCACCCTGAGCTTGGGTACACAGCCCCAACAACCACAGATAGTATCGCCAGAGCAAGTCAGCAACTGACCTGAAAAGACAAGATCATGTCTAGAAGATGAACACCAGGCAGCCCGCGACACTGGGTGCAATGGTTAAGTGATGTACCGCCTGAAAGTCTTCTGGAAACTGTGAATGAAACATTGAGGGAAATCCCTACCACAACAATTACAGAAACTAATGAACTGGTTTACACTTCAGCAGTGATCCTTGAGATGTTGGCTATAAGAGCAACAAGGGAGAAACAATACCCATCGTGGACGAAAAAGTTGGAGGCCAAAATCGCGCAGCGCCAGAGGGATGTGAGGCAGCTGACAGAGGCTCAAAGAGGTGCAATGAAAAAGCAAGTACCTAAGAGATACAGAACTCAACTTGCGAAAGTGAACGCTCAGTGTCAGGGTCAAAACAGCAGAGCAGACCCACCAAGGCTGAAAACTGAACAGTACTGGAAAAGTGTATGGGAGAAAAGGAGCAGCACATAACAGCAGTAGCAGTGGCTGTTTTTTCTGAAGAAAGAACTTATGGCCCACCTCCTGAATAGAATCCAAGATATCACAGTGGCAGACATCAAAGAAAGAGTCTCAGGTATGAAGAACTGAGCAGCACCGGACTGACATGATACATGCCTACTGGCTGAAACTCCCCTCACTCCATGAGCGTCAGGAAGCTCATGTCAGGCATCATTGCAACAAGTTAAATAGACACATGGACCAATACATGAACAATGCACAGAAGGGCAATGGTAGAGAACCCAGAGGAGCCAAACATCAACTCCTGGATGACAGAACAGTTGCTCAAGACTGCAGGTCACGACACACCAACCTGTGCACAGCCTGGATGATTACAAAAGCCTATGAGCTGATGCCACACACATGGATATAGATTCTTGGGGCCTGTACAACATCAACAGGATTCTAAGAGCCTTCATAGGAAATTTGATAAAGCTGTGGAAAACCACCCTTGAAGCCAATGGGAAGCCACCTGCACAAGTGTCCATCAAATGTGGGATATAACAAGGTGATGATCTGTCACTGCTTTTGATGCCATGAAGCACGGAACCAGTCAGCCAAATAATCAAAAAAGGCTAGCTATGGATACTGACTCAAGAAATGGGAGATAGCATGATTCTCTGTCCCCACTGCTGTTCTGCATAGGTCTGAAGCAGGCAATAAGGAAAGCTGCAACAGCTAAATACCTCTAACGATTAAGTCAAGTCCTTAAAAGCCAGCTCAATGACGAGAACAAAACCCAGGCAATAAACAGCTACGCACTGCCATTCATCAGATACCCTGCAGGGATAATAAGATGGCCAAAAAGATACAGACAGATGTTAAGATGTAGCTCCTCACCGTATATGGAGGGTTCCATCCCAAATCCAGCACCCTGAGACTGTATGATAGCCACAAAGAAGGAGGCTGAGGAATATTTGCTGTGGAAGCCACTATCCACGTTGAAACATCCAAGATTAATAAATGTATCAAGCTCAAGGCCCCAACTGACAATTAAAGAAATTTATCTTTAATTTAACTTTTTATATTGTGACATGTTTGTCCAACTCATAAGAATCAATAATTTTCTAAAAGCAAGAACACAGACCTCATCTGCTTTCGTGAAAACTACAGGATGAGCTGCAAATAAAATCTAAAAAGCCACGAAGTGTCCGTGTCACAGACACAATCCTTAGTGCTCGTCATGATATTACTAGTCCGTTTTTTTCTTCCTACTTACTTTATCCACAAACATTACAGAGCAAAAATGTTGAATGTAGTTCTATTGACCAGTATGAACTATTTATTTTTGTCTCTGGTGATGCAGAAAACGATTACAGCTGGAGTTTGTCTAGACGTGAAGCTGCATGTTAAACTCCAGAGGCAGACAGGGACCGTCAATAAAGCTCATGGAAACACCCTAGACAAATGTTTGTAGTTTCTCATCAACCCACCATAAATAATCTCACGAACATTAAAAGTATTGCGAGTACTGTTAAATGCAGGAAGAAGGATTAGGGCCATGTAGAAAAAAGAAAAAAAGGAGCGCAAAAATTCTGACTTCAATCTCAATTCTGACTTTAATTTCAGATTTACAGCTTTAATCTCCAATTCTGACTTTAAACTCTTAATTCTGACTTTAATTAACCTTATTAGACCTCTTTTACTAATAAATGTCTTACTAACACTCTAAAAATTCTATTATAAGTAACATTGTCGTTAACAAAGCTTGTTAAGAATCTCAACATAAAAGTGTTACCGCAACTTGTTGTTAAACCTACATTTACCGGGCTTTTCACAGCCTTTAGCGATAGCGAGCTGAAAGCGCTATGTGCTGAACTGACAACAACCCGCTTTGCTTTACTACTATATAAATTCCGTCATTGATGACGATGTGATTTTAGGATTTAAATCTCAAGGTAATTCTTTTTTCTTTATGTTTTTTGCATTCAAAATATTAAAATTTTATCAATTTTCAAAACTTTATAGGATATTTCGTTTTTCACAGACTTAGGTAGGTAGATGGATGGATAGAAGTATCATTGGATTGATGGTTCTAGCGATTGAGAAGAATAATTTAAAATAAATAAATACATATATTTATATATAGAATACATATAGCTATCTATAGTATATATGGTATATATCAATCTTTTTTTCACTGCCATATTGGGCACATTTCAGTGCTTTTATAAACCAAACCGAAGTCTAGATAAATGCATAGGGTTGCGGCAGGAAGAATATCAAACGTAAAACCAAAGCGAAATCTAATATGTAAATCACAAATGTTTGTGTATGTAAGGAGGAAGCAGAGGATATGATGAGATGAAGGCGGATGATTCGCTGTGGTGACCCAAAAGGCTGAAAGGCAAAGAAGAAGATGAAACACTTCACTGTTTATTGAAATCTTTGCTTGATTACTGCTAAACTTTCTGAAATATGCACATTAAGATGCATAGGAGAGACCACCAGGTTGTTCTCATGATGTTTTATTTGCTTGAGATTAAAAGTAAAAAAAAAAACAAATGTTGGAGACACACATTCCTAATCTGGTGCAAGATTGGTGCTTGACTTAAACCGGGGTCCTTCTTGCTGTGAGGCAAGAGTGCTAACTCTCTTTGCGCCACCGTGCAGCCGTGTCAACCACAAATTTGCATATGAATCTGGCAAAAAGCACACATTTGCATCAGATTTACATAATTATTACATATACACACGTAAAATATGCATAAAGTGCATAATTCTTAACCCCTTGACGGACATCTGCGCACATCAACAAATGACGAACACAAGAAACACTTATGAATTACTTATATGACGTATGTATCACAAAAGACCGAAATTTCATACATGAAAAATGCGTATTATGTACGTAGTGGCTATGTGACACATGGCCTTTAAAGTAACTTTGCCATATATTATTGGAAATGTTGCCAATAAGAGCAGAAAAAGAACTTTACTCCTGGTCAAGAAGAAATTATAAAACATAATAAAACATTTTTGGAATTTCACTGAAGTACAAGCTGAATACGTCCAGTCCTTTCTGAATAAACACTTTTTAAAAGTGTACTTCAATATTTTATTACTGCAATAATGTCATCTGAAACCATTTTTTTAAAGAAATGAAAGATACTGAATTTATTACCTATATTTTCTTCATGAAATTTGGAATACTGTCTGAGCAATTTGAAGTACCAGCTCAACACAAAACACGGATCGATTCATTTGAAGGGGAGACATTTATAAGCTTCACAGCACGGAGGCAAGCTGATTGAAATGCAACTTTATCAAGATGTTGTCAAGTGATATTATCTAAGTGATGCTGTCACGATGCTATCAGAAAGAGCAACAATGGAAGATATCTGCCATCATGGCTGCCCTCCATATTCTTTCAGCTAAATGACAGTTGCACCTGAAAGTGCTTTTATGTTTATTCTTCAAAGATCAAAGCCTGGCTTGCTTATTAAAAACCACTTTATCTCATGCAGACAAATGCAGGTTTTTGAAGAACTGAACAAATAAATCTGCATCACAGTCTAGACATGAAATGCGGCAGAGACACTTTTCAGCCTCGTCTGGATGAAATAATGGTGTTAAGACACAACTTTGAAAAACATTTCCTTAAATAAATACTTCGTTTTTTTCTTACGCCTACGTAACCCTAAACAGGTAAAAATGTATGAATTTAGTTGCATGAGGCAGTCCATTATTTCAGCCTTAGTCACAGTTACCTGAACGCATGCTGCAGGTTTTTGGGTTGTCTGGGCCCTTGTCGGGTTGTAGACAGGAGCATTTTAAGGGGGGAAAAGGTGTGTCTCGCAGTTCCTGTTAAGGTCAGACAGCCACCTTAAGGAACATCATGAAAATGGAACATACCATTGTAGACTATGTGTGCTAAGTGCATTGTGAAGTATCTGTAAGGCTAATGTAAGTTTCACGCACTCACAACTTTCAGGTGATCTATACCACAGTGCACGCTAAAGTGATGGAGAAACTCCAGGCCTAGAGAGGTGGTGTGTCTGCATTATTTCCAGACATCCAAGCCCTTCTCGTGACTGATCACCTGGTTCAGGTGTGTCCAGCCAATTAGAACATGCCAGAGGGTATGTTGGAAAACATGCAGGAATACGGCCATAGAGGCCTGGAAGTGTCCATCCCTAATGGTGATCGATTTTCCACCTTGATATTTTGTGCAGGCCAACTGTGTGCTTCATACAGGTTTGCCCAGTAGTGCCCCACAAACAGCCCATTGACACCCTGAAGGGGCCTCCAATCTTGATTACATGGCTCAAATAGATATTCCTTGATTAAGCCTGTATTAAGGTTATTTAATTTATAGTGGGGTTTGCAACATTTACTACAGTCATCCATTTTTGGATCCCCTTTGAATCCCTCACTGAGATATGGGGTTGCTGGAGCCAATCTCAGCTAAGGTAGGGTCAACCCAGCCAGGTCACCAGTTCGTTCCAGGACATTTTATTAGCAGAAACTACAAATGTTATATCTGAATTACTGAATTACTTTACAATACCAGCAGATCTGGCACATGCTTAATGAAAGAAATGTATGTACTGATTTAATCTTTATTGCATTTGGCGTATTAATGTTTAATTTTATACAGTCTAACTCTGTACATTGACCTTTTCACCTACTTCTGCAGAATGCAGCGGCTTGCGCTGTCGCGGGCTGCGATAATTTATAAGCAGAGATGCTTACTTCTCACTTTTGCTGATGAGCAAAACCGACTTGTCTACAAAGACAGAAATAAGGCCCGCTATCAGGCCAAAAGCGGACCTAGACCACAGGTGTGGAAGTCGAGCAGAAGTCAGCAATAAAGCCCACATATTTGACACCTCGAAGCGCCTACACCTACACAGCAAGTATTAGCCGCTATACCAAATAAAAAATGTTGTGAACTAAAACAGTTAAGACCCAGCAAAATTAAAGCCTCTTTCTTTGAAAAAAGGCCCACATTTGAGCAGCTGGCCTTTCAAGAGACATTGTCAGGTAGCCAGGGGATTGGCGGCAGCATGCAGGAAGGCAACAAGCAGCGCACGCCACTATAAAGACTTCTCCGTGGGAAGTCCGTGCGCTTTGCTCCTTCTCTTTGGGGCTTTTCACTCCTTCGCTATAGCTCTGTGTTTTTGCTCTCTGTCTTAGAAACTATTGTAGCATCAGGGAATAAGCTTTGTTAATCTTTACGGTTCGACTCACCGGTCATTTTCTCCTCGACTATTAGTTTCCATAAAGGAAAAAAGCTGCTGTCCAGACAGATGCCTTCATCTGGTGACCCCGGCGTGGGTCGCGGAGCAGAATGGACAGTTTTCTGAAGAATAAATGCGAGTTTTTGTGAAGGAAGATTACGAGTTTTGTAAAAGTTTACGAGTTTTGTGAAAAGATTACGAGTTTTGTCAAGAAGAAGATTACGAGTTTTGTGAAGAAGATTAGCGTAAAAGTCGGGGATATTTTCCACACACATTCGTTTTCTCCTGAGGCCTCACAATAGGAATGCGGTAAGCAGGACCTTTCATAAATTCTGCATAGTGAACATCATCCGTCAAAGGGAGAATGCTGGGTGATGGAATTCTGAAACCCCGGGGAATTTTGATGGAGTCAAAGGCAAGCAAGGAAATTAACACGAAGAATGTGTACGAAGAATATGTGAGGTTTGACTATTACGCCAGTCCATCACAAGGTGGACAAAAAACGGTTTAAGTTCACCGGTGTGAACGTGAGGTTTTCCGACTGTGCGCCGGTCCATCACAGAAGGTGGACAGAAAAACAGTTTAAATAGGACCCAATTTTGCGTGGGTGATTGGCGGCATCAAGGGAGGCAGCGATCCTCTAGTATTTTTTTTATAAGAGTGACCACGATTACAAAATTCCTTGCTTCCTTCTCTGCTTATTTGTGTTCTGTACTTTTTCGGCATTGGTAGCCCTCCTGCTTTATTTTGTAGTATTTCCTGTCTTGCAGTAAACTAAGTTTTACTGCCTGATCTGTCTGAGTGTTTCCGCCACTTGTCTTCTTGTCTTATATGTGTTTTTAAATTTTCTGTTTTCCCCCCTTCTTCCTGTGATAGGTTTTAAAGTTTGTTAAAGAGTTTTGTTTTTCTAGTCTACTGACCAGTGGATTTTGGTTTTTAGTTTTTTAGAAATGGCAAAATTAAAAGATAATTGCATTTTGTCAAAGAACAACAACAGAAAAAAACACTTGACTTGACTGACACCAGCGCTGACAATACCAGACCTGATTGTTTGCGTAGATTGGATAGATGTATGAGATTTTAGGAAGTATTGGATGAAAAATTGTTTGAACTTCGTTGAATTTTAACTGTTACACATTTCTCCATGTATTATTTTCACCTCTGAGCAGCCATATTATTATATTTTCGGTCGGGTATTAATGTGAGGCGTTTTTAGATTGCTCTCGAATCGTTGGCTGCTCCTGATTGGCTCTTATCATTTTGCGTGGCGGTGTGGCGGATAGACCCATAATGGTGGAACCGCTACACTCAGGAATAAAGCTGAAGTGTTTCGATCCTGAATTTGATATTAAAATATGACCTATCGTCATTTTTGAGTGTGGTCATGATCTCAGGATTTGTGAACAGCGATAAACAAATTTCAGTGGTCTTGGTTATTGAAAATGATTTTTTAGAAGAGGAAAGCGCCTAGGCAAGGCGCTTCGGAGGAACTCTTTGCCTCTGTTAGAGCCGAAAATAACTTTCTAAAGGGAGGTTGCCTAGGATTGGGCAAATCTTTTCTAAAACACAATGCATAATACTCGGTCCAATACATTTTGTGTAAAATGATTTTAGAGGTATTTCAGTTTTCTTATTTTGAATACGTTTTTAATTTCTTTGTATTTCCTAATTACCATGATTGACGTGGTGTAAGTATTTGAGTGGTTTAGACTTAGAACTCCTTAACGGAATGTTTACAATGTTTGATTTGGTTTAACCCATGTTTGTTTTGATATTTACACCAGATTAATAGGATTGTTGAGAAGTGCACTAACATGAATGAGAAGTGAATGACTGGCGGATCTGTTTGTTTGAATGATGAGCAAAATTGTTTGAAATTAATGAGAATAAGAAGAAATTAAAGCATTGGCCGAAAAAGGAAAAATTAAATGGATGGAAGAAGTGATATAGAGGATCTGTGGACTGGGGAAATATACTAAGGTCACAGGGGTCCAGAATCTGGTTGAAAAAAAAAAAAAACAGACCTGCTTGTGAAAACAAGTGACATGAGGAAGACAGAACTAGAAAGTGGTTTGTTGGTAAGAGGAAGATGAAAGGAGAAGACAAGAGACAGAGAATGGTAGGTTGACAGTGAATACCAGGTCATTTGATAAACAGTCATTTCTGATAAAACTCTAAATAGGGAAGAATTTATGTTGTTTTCATGAAAAATCTCTTCTTAAAGAATAGATGAAGGAGTCACACCAAGAAATTTTGGCTGGCATACTGAGCAGAGTTTTGATGCAGGCTGCAGACTGGGAAGATGTGACTTTGACTGGCCAGATTGATGAAAAAAAAAAAAAAAAAAAGAAGAGGCTATGAGATATTAATTTTGGTTGTAAGATTCATTTTCAATTGAAGTAAACTATTTTGTTTTATTAATAAGATGCCTAATTTGTTGTGTTATGTCTTTTGGTGTAGTTTGAAAAGCGGTTAAAAGTTATTGACTGCATCTTGATTGTCTGTGTTTTAACAAACCTGTTGTGGTTTGAATTATTGAATTGATATAACGCCCCTTTTTCCCTCTGACAGTTCATCTGTAGAATGGAGGATGGTACAGAATCTGGTTTGCATTTAAGTTTGAAATATAAAGATTTTTACTATATTTAGCTATATAAATATTCCTATTTTTTTGTATGATGTGCAAGCTTTAAGGAAAAGTTTGGATTTCTTGGATTTGTTAATTTTAAAGGTATTTGGATTCTTTTAGGACCAGCAAGTCCTTAATGACCAAGTCAAGCCATGATTCACTCCAATTGATCTTAGTTTCTTGATAAAGAACTGGAATAAATAGATCTTAGAAATGTGTCTAAAGAAGTGTATTTTTCAAACATTTTTGTATCACACCTGTATGTGGTCAAGGAACATGTTTAGGGATTTTTTTTTTTTTTTTCTTTGCTAGGCTTTTATCACTGATCCTTCAGCTCAGCCACGGCGGTGGGGCCGGTGAAAACTGAGACATGACACTAAAAAAAATTTTTCATCTTTTTCCAAAGCAGCACCCATAGCTAAGTTTCTTGGGAAAAGGCAGTCCAGATGGGAAAAAAGTGAGCCCCTCCTGAACCCTCATAAGTCTTCATGCAAAAATACTCTTCTTGCCTCAGCAGCCAGGCAACAAAACAGCAATCTTGGCTTCCCCATGGCACCCCCAGTCCCAGACCAGAAAAGAGCCAGGTCTAGCTCCTTTCATCATATGGAAGGCATGACACACACTTGGTGGTAAAAAAAGCAGGACAGAGGAGAAGTTGGATAACTGAAAACACAAATTTTTAAATTAATCCTCGGAAGAAAAAAGGTGTTTTAACTTTAAAAGGTGTTTTAAAAAAAAAAAGAAAATAACATGAATTTTGAGGTTTGATGCCTCAAGAGACATAGCAATGGCGTGTCATGCTCCAGACGTCGAGGAGGCCTGTGACGGTGACAGAAGGCATACATCACCGGAGACATGGGCCACTTGAGGCCCCCCAGCAGCAGCTGGAGATGGATCTTCATCTGTGCCACCTAAAGGTATCAACTCATGCACCAATCAACCACGGGCAGAGGCGTGACAGTACCCCGACCACTCAAGCAGCCCCTCCTCCACCGTGGCAAGAATCGCAGGGGTGGCCGACCAGACAGTACCACTTGGTGATCTCGAGGCCATGGTCTCTTTCAAGCTCAGAGGCCAGCATCACTCATTCTCCAGAGGAGAGACAGATCACCTTCCAGAATGGACATGTTCTGATCCGATGCCGTGCCACACACAGTATGAGGGACAATGGTTGTGCAGCTTCAGCCACAGCCTTCCCCCCACTGCGAACATTTGCACTGGACATTGTTGGATCCAGGGGCCCTAAAGCAGGTGTGTTTCGTGAATTTCAGGTTTAGGCGTATAAAACCTCATCATAGCCCTATTCCGCCTCCCGGATGGCCTGACCTGTACACTTTATGAACAACTGTGCCAGGAAGTATTTTTATGGGAAGAAGGCCACAGTGGCATTTGAACCACTGACCTCTCTTGATCCTGAGGGTTAGCGGCTTATTGTGCATTCATACACTCACAAATCACAATGGTACTGGATGTTAGAACACCTTGTTATCTCACACGGAGATGCTTCCCTAGTCATGAGTTTCTGCAACTGGGACCCATGACCCAAGAGGCGGCGGCCAACAACGCAAACTATCCAAGTGTGTTTTCAGGTGTTCACTTTATTCCTCAATAAAATGTACAGAGTTAACCTTGCCTCCAAAGACAAAATCCACAGTTCTAGGCATGTCTCCATTGCCGACATCACAACAGAGAAAGCGGCTCATGAAGAAGCACAGGGCGATGTAAGCAACTCCCCAACTCTTTATACTCCCCAAGGTTCATTTGATGTTGGTTCATGTTCCACCGTTCCCCCAGTGGTGATTCAGGTAACTGCAGGAGTACAAGTTTTTAGGTCTCAGTAATGCTGGTGAAGGATGGAGATGAAGGGACAGAGGAAACAGACTAGGTTGTGGAACTCTGGTGTCATTGAGCATTAGGTGTGGTGTTCTCCTTTGGGGCAGTTTTTAAAAGCAGATGGTAAAAACTTGTATGATTTAAGGTCTGTTAATGACATCCACTATTACTCTAGTTCTACCCGTTGCTGACCCACTTATAGCATGCTGTCAACTTTAGCCCATAATATTATTGTTCTGCCATTTATTTAGTAGCAGCTTTCTTTTTACTTTCATTCGTGAAAATAGCAGACATTTATTTAAAATTTTGGTACATAGGACTTAATAAATTCTTCCTGGCATTTTCATTCACTGTTTGAGAAGTCTCCGACAGGATATTATACTATGAAGAATATTGTGTTTTGTTGATGTAAGTTGATGACTTCCTGCTAAAGTAACAAACTGCTGAAATCCTGACTACAAGTAATGAAGATCTTTTAGTTGAAGTGTGAAGTTGGGTTTTGAAATGTCTAACAAGGAACTGCAATGTTGCAGAAGAGAAGTTACATTTCTAGGCAGGAGAACTGTGTTTCCAGCACCAGAATCTTCAATGTCTATAGGAGCATAAGATATCTAATTTTACAGCATCGCTTATCCAAGAGATAGTTTGGACATCGTGTTGGTTTAGGTCTTTTGTGGTTATAGTAGACATTTTCTTCTTTTGTTTTGTGGAGCGTGTGCCCCTTGAGGTCTATGATTCTGAAAATAAAAGTAAGTAAACAAATGATTAATCACTTATTGAAAATGGTTAGAATTGATCGATGTTTAATCATATTACTTCACTTGCTCAAAAGTGAGTTCAAAAATCTTTTCTAATGTTACATAAATTTTGCACGTTTTAACGATGCTTGATGAAGTACTGGTATAAAAATTCTGAAACAGTGTTGTGTCTATTTTTACTGAAATAGTATTATTTTTAATCATATCCAGTGACTTTTAGGTAACATAATCTGCATATATTTAGATAATTGATCTGCAATTGCTATGTTGATTTCTAAAATAGTCTATTTTTACATAATAATTAAGTAATTCATCTTTGTCGTGTCTTTATTATTTGTTATGATTCTTTATCTCATAAAACTAGGAGCCGGGATATTGATAAATCATGTTATAAAATGGTTATAGTATTATAACAGGTGGGATATATAAGTTAACTCCCTTCCACTTCCTTTCAAGCAATATTTATTAATATGTCTAATTATCCTAAGTTTGATTAGTTACTGTATGAAAGTATAACTGATGATTAAATTGCTTTTGTGTATTATTTCTAATTAATTTGGCAGAATAAACCATTTCAAATCAAAATCAAACGATGGTCGCGACTACACTCCGCGTCATAGCAAACCAGCAGCGAAGTGGTTTCATTTCTTCACGTTGTTACCTTGCCTTTCACAGGAACGTGGACAGGACGCCTGTTCACCTTACTCCTGCACAAAACTGTTTTATAGTTTTCATATTTTACTTTTCCATTTATCTACTTTATGTATTTTGTGCCTTATCTTTGTTTTTAATCTGTGTGTTTCCCCTCACTAGCAATGGCCTGAGAGGTCCCTCAGTCAAAGAGGAAATGGACAATAAAGGGGTTCTCAAGGAAATTGTTTTATTATTATCATCGGCTGGTATACTCGTTTGAATGTATTTTTTTAGAAAGGATGTTTAAATGGTAACTTTAAACTTTTGCTTTTTAAACTTTGTGTGTCTGTTCATCTGGTTTTCTCATCTAGCAAGGATGACTCTTTACCCCAAGGATTTATGACACTGTTCTACCAGATTGTTGAGAGAATATGTTTAACCTAATGAATTTTCTCTTTGTCTTGAGTTTGTGTCCTCCCCACTTGTGTTTCATAGAAATAGCACAAGGGAACGAACCTGGAGAGGACAAACAGTGGTGTTTTCCATCATATTTGGTCCTCAATTTCTTGTAGCATCCAGCGATTCTTGTCTCATTGTGTATTGTTTTGTTGCATCTCTTTTTTATTTTTTTAAAGTTCCTGGCATTCATTACTAATAATCAATGTTGGGTCCTAGCAGACTCATCTTGGGAGAAGTTACCTGTCAAGTGGACACCCCCAGCTCTTTTGCAGCTGTTCTGTTATATCCTCTGTATCAGATCTCTAATTCCAGGCTTATTGAGAAGTTAATGGGAGGCCAGATCCAAGCTGGCCAGAACCTGATGGTTCCACTGGTGATCCTGAACCCGAGACCTGACAACTTGGAGGTGTGGCACCATGAAGATCACTCATCTCTAGATGGGGACTCTGATTATTGAATGTTGGTGGTGGTGGATTCACAACGGTTCCAGGGCATATTTTATTGCTTGCTAGGACAGCCCTTGAAAGGCCTTGAGTGTTCAAAGACCCTTATGACCGCCTCATAGAGGCAGTGGGAACCTTGAGGCCAGGCGCATGGACGGTAGGCCATGTTACACACAGACCATCCCTACCTGTTGTTGTTGACTACCATCTCTATAAATGAATATTGCCTTAGCCTTCTGTTCATAACCTCCAAGGCTCTTCTATCCATAGGATTTTGTGTAGGGGAGAAATTTAAAGGAACTTTAAGGGAGAAAATTTTGAAAGTCTTTACCAATGTTTAATTCATGCTTGCTTGATGTTTTAAGAAGTTTTTTTATGCAACTACTGTGAAAGATGGAGTGTGATGACAGGATGAGCAGGTTGGAAGAAAACAAGTACCTCTTCCCATCACTGCAGCGTGTATGTGGCGATGTAACAGTATAGCCACTCTTGAAAACCATTAGTACTTATATTTTAAACTTACTCTTTATTGTTTGACTCTTAAAAAGCATTTGTGCTTATTTAAAACTTCTAATTTATTATATTGTTTACATTTAAAGAAATTATAGCTCATATTTTTAGGATACATTTAAGTGTTATCTGTGTTATCATTTATTCTTTTAAAAGTGTTATCAATTTTCCTTTTTTTTGAAGTGTTATCATTTTTACAATTTTTTATTTTTTATATATTTTTAAATTTGGTATATGTCACTGTTATAAATGGACTTGGCTAAGGTCTGGACTGGTGATGCATCGCGTATCATAGTGATGGCTGCCGAGGGCCTTAGTCGTTGCCAAGAGTTTTGTCACATAAATGTACACTGAAAGTTTCTCTGAGCGGTCATAGTTCAGCCCTATTGAGTTTGTGGCTTTACCTGTATTTACCTACACGCCTTTGATATGCTCATTTATTCCCTTGATTTTGTGTTGCAGATTGTGAGGTTTGAGACCACAGCTGTCAGGTCATGGGACCCTGTTGTAATGTTTTGTTTATTATTGCTGTAGTAGCCAGCTTTTGTGAGCTCACTTTGTGAGCTCAAGAAGGAGAATGAAGAAATGTATGCTACTGATTTAATCTTTATTACATTGGCGTATTAATGTTTTAATTTTATACAGTCTAATATTGCTGTTTGACCTTTTCACCTCGCTACTGCAGAATGCAGCCGGCGCGCTTATGCGGGCTGCGGTGAACATAAACAGGATGCTTACTTCTCCTTTTTACTGATGAGCAAAAACCGAGCTTGTCTCTAAAAGGCAAGAAATAAGGCCAGCCCCTTCTCCAGGCCAAAAGAGCCGGACCCCTGGAGACCTACAGGTGTGAGTCGAGCAGAAGTCAACAATAGGCCACATATTTGACACCTCAGGCGCCTACCCCTGCCTACACAGCAAGTGTGCTTAGCTATACCAAGTAAAAAAATGTTGTAGGGCACAAAGCAGTTAAGACAGCAAAAGGTCAAGCCTCTTTCTTTGAAAAAAGGAGCCCACATTTGAGCGGCTGACGCACCAAAAAAGGACATTGTCAAATTGTAGCCAGGGGATTGGCGGCAGCATCACCCAGGAAGAGCAACTCATGGCATACGCCACTATAAAGACTTCTCCGTGTAGGAAGTCCGTCTTTGCTTTCTTCTCTTTGGGGGCTTTCACTCGTCGCTATAGCTCTGTGTTTTGCTCTCTCATCTTCAGGAACTTCTATTGTATCCGGGAATAAACTTTGTTGTCTTTTGCAGTTCGACTACGGTCATTTCTCCTGCGACTATTGAACGCATAAAGGAAAAAAGCTGCAAATCCAGAACAGATCTTTTTCCTTCAGTAAGCATACTGCCCGCTACTTGCTTTGGATGTTTCCTGAAATTTATAACAACTAATCAAAAATGTTATCAGTAATCGATTAATATTCTAAGATCCAACACTATTGCGAATTGCCTGAGGAAAGTAGTTAGACAAATCGACCTTTACCATTGTAAAATTATTTCATAAGGAGATGAATCAATAATACTGATAGTGGAAAATACTATTTGTATTGAGTCATCATTGTTTTTTTTTACTATACTCCCAAAACTAATAAAAATTGCATCCCAGAGGATAAGGCACATTTATGTCAGCAAAAATGATACGACCATCATTCCAGTCAAGAAATAACTGGAAACACTTAAAATATAGCAACATGTGACCATACAGTGTGGTAGAATATTTTTTATAATATTCCCTTTGTATTATTTTATGTGGAAAAACAACAGTGGGATGAAATTTATGAAACTAAAATATGAAAGGATTTGCCAATAAGTATTGTTTACCTGTTTGTACGCATATTTAGTTTACACTTGATTATCTTGTGAGAAACACGAGAATCTGTTGACCTAACCTGTCCTGTTCAGGTACCCAAGTATTTATCTCTAAGTCACACTGGTTGAAGATTTGGATAAAGATGTCTGGGATCGATTTTAGGTCAGTGAATCAGATTGTGAAAAATGACCAATATTGACCATTAATCATATCGGAAACCACAAATTATAATATCAATTACATTGTTCTTTAAAGGAATTGTTATAACCCTAGGTTTTGCTATTGCTACTGTGTTACCTATTCAAGTGAATCAGTATCCAAAGTGTGTATGTTTATAAAATCTCAATTTATTACAGATATTACAGAAAGTAGAGTAAGCTATTTTGAATGAAGATTACATCTAAAAAATGTTTTTTTTTAAATTACCCAATAGAAGAGCATGAGTATTCTAGGATAATGGACTCTTGGAGAATACATCAAACTTTCTTCAAAAATACAAATTTTATCCTCATTCCTTTGACTGAATTGAGCAGCGAGGTATTAGAAGGCCATCATAAAGATCAATGTACAAAGCAGTCTCATTAATATAGCTGAGAAATGACAGAAGCAGTTTCACACACCCTGGGATACAGAAGGCACAGTCATTTCTGTATTAACAGTAATTAAGGCAGCAATGAGCACTTCAAAGGTTTTGGAGCCGGATGTGAAATATAGTCCAAATGAATCCTAGATCAAACACCATGGAGAGTATATGGGTAAAAGTACTTGTGGAAGAGGTGGAACATGCACAAACCCAATTACCAAAGCAGAGAAGACAGTAATGAATCTGAGGGAGCCCACTCTGTAAGAAAGCTTTGATAATGGACATGATGAATGACAGGATGGCTGTCTGCAGGTTGTAGATAAATCATACAGTATAACAAATCTGGAATTATAAATTGTAGGAACATTAAAAAGTGTAAGACGTCATTTTCAACTCTTTTTTAAGAGGAACATTTACTTTTTCTGTGCTTTAGAGTATACAGTTTGAAATGTGACGCTCAAATAAAATGGGTTCCATCACTATGTATGAAGTTTTTTTGCTGCTCCCCCTGCAAAAGAGTGCAGACGTTTTTTTTCCCTGCTCCTGCAGCCATAACTGTACTTTTTAATCTATTTAATTTTAATTATTTTACTTCATCCACACATCCTGGAATATCAGACTGGTCATCCTTTTTTGTGACTTCAACCTATATAAATCAATATTTTTACAGTTCTATACGTCTGACAAGCCAGCGACATGTCCGGAAGAAGGAAAAACAGCTCACTGACGCTGTTGGGTCATAAGAAATAAAAACTACAAACGAATCTTTACGCAGAAATGAAAAATGGACTTTACAAGACCCTTCCAATGCTCCAATTGGTAAAAGCCCACTCTTCTACAAATGAGAAGAATATATTGACATAGACCTGAGTATTTGTGTCGCTTTCCAAAAACTTTATGCGGAGGAACTCTGTATTACATGCAGCATAAGAATGACCTAAGAGACATCGAGATAAAGCTCACAAACAGATTTTACCCTAACACAATGTGAGTTAAGAACAAAGTGAGATGATTACAGAGATCAGTCCATAATGTGGCTACAAAAGCACAGGCAGAGAAAAAGAAAATCTGTACTTGAGCGTCAAAAAGGTCAGAGATCTGCTGCCTGCTTGGAGATGGCGCCATCAATTAAGTCAGCCACAGAAATAAACTCATGTTGCCGAGTTCTACTGTTCCAGTGAATTACAGGACTCTTATCTAAGTCTTGTACCAAGGGAGTTAAGCGAATAATCATCCATGTAGGTGCTGTCGATATCAAGAAGACAATCTGAGCGTTTGAAAAAAGACTTCGCCAAGTTATTTAAGGGTGACAAAGTAGGGTTGAAGCATTCACTTAGTGGACTTTTTCCTAACATTGATGGGGTGTCACTCAGGATTCAGCTGATCTGTTTCAGCTAAATGGTGGCTCTCCAGAGAGTGTGCTTCCAGAGGATTCCATTACATTGAGAACTTCAATATTCTACTGGAAGCGAAAAGGACCTACTCATGGGAAAAAGGCCCACACCTGAACAGAGGTGGAGCAAAGTTAGTAGAACTCCTCCGCTCTGGGCATAGGGCCAAGGCCCTGAAAAAGCCGTGGAAGGAACCGAGCCAGTGTCCCAGGAACCACAGCAGTAAAAGCAACTACCTCCCACCTACGGTCAGGCAGATCCGGCAGCACCAGCACCACAACCACCTCCATCTAGGACTATGCTGCACCAGCACCACAACAACCACGCCAGATAAGGACCCAGCATAAAACCACATAACAACAACCACCAGTTGTCCCAAATACCACCATCTGACCAACTGTAGGCGCCCCCTGCTACATCCTCCCAGTGAAGACTCACTTTCCTTTCCCGTCCCCCATCTTTCACCATAGCCTACCTAGCCATTTTGATAGCCTCATTAAGTCCTAGAATTAAAAGATGGCTTCTAACACCAGTGATCCTCACACCACTGGGAACTCTCCTACCCTCAAAAGCGCCCCCTCCTTATCCTTCACACAAAGTCCCTCGAACACGTCCTTCATCCAAACCCCCTCCAACACGCCCCCTCCTTCATTCATCCAAATCCTGTCCTCCTGGTCCCATCACCCAAACTACCCTCACTCGACCTCCCTAAGCACCTCTAGAGGTGCTATCTGAGCTGGATCAAAACAGACTGATGACCTAAGGAAAGTTTATGTCAAACTTGGGCCCTGTGATGGCTTTTCCAGCCTCGCAGTGCTTTACCTGTAGTTGCGCACCACGTAGAATCTTGAAAAAGGAGCAGTTAGACTGTCCAATCAAAAGAAATTTAGTTCATATCCTTGCAAGAAAAGAGGTTTGACCATTCCCAAAGAGAGCTAATCTCAAACTTGCTAGACTCAATGTCAGAACTTTATGCAACTGCAAATCATTTTTAATCAATAATCTTATCTCTTCCTTTTAATCTTGATTTTATGTTATTAACTGAAACATGAAAGCGACAAAAACACAGGAAACATAGTTCTAATCCGAATCAACTACGCTATATTGTCGGAATGAGGGGAAAATCTAAAAAAGGGTGAGCGTTTTGCACTGTTTAGAATGTGTTAACCATGACTATCGTTTAGTGTTTTTCATTATTTGGTATGTTGTCCTTTAAAGATTGGGTTAAAAACAAACTCCTCCTTACTGCATGGTTATGTACCAAATCTCCTCCAGCACAGCCAAAGTTTCATTGATGATTTTATAGAAATGCTCTCCAGTTGTGCTGAACTTTTGATGAATTCTGATCAGGGGTCGGCAACCGAAATGTTGAAGAGCAAATTGGACTAAAAAAAAAAAATAATATGTCTGGGGCACCAAAATATTAAAAAACCCTATTTAAAGCTATATAATAGAGGCAACACATGCAATACGCATCTGTAATGCTATATTAGCCTACTATCAAATATTCAAAATGAATTTACAAATACATAATGAGCATTATTAACAATTAAATTACTGTTGCCCTGGGGTACATTCTCACGGAGAATAATGGCGTCCGCGTGACTGCTCTGTTGTGATTTAACTTCATTACACAATATCAATGAATTATGTTTCATCTCTTTGATTAAATTAAAGAAATGTAATGAAGAAATCGAATTTTTTATGTCATTTTTATTTTGAGGATTCGAGCACAAAACAATAATAAATGGGCGATGCATGTCCCGCGACAGTCAGCTTCGCTTTCGAATAACTAGAACAACTTCAAGCATTTGTGGTATGCAGGCTTTCATTCAGCTTGTTTTGAGTGTCTTGTCATAGTCATATCCACCAAAAGGGTGCAGCTTTTCGAGGCCACTCAGGATCTTCCAGTTCTTGGGTAGTTTGGCACGCAGGAATGTGTTTTCCGCGTGAAGCTAAACAGACAACAAAGTCATAGCTTCACCCCTGGACAGCCATCGGCTTTGTTGTGCAGCAGGGGAGATCATTTCCTTTCCAACTGGCATCAGCAATGCTGCAGGAACTGGCGGTGGTTGGGATTTATCAATACCACCTGCTTAGCTGATCCTTCAAGTTTAAAAGCTCAAAAAAAAAGCTCTGCTGATAGAAGCTTATATATACTTGAGCTATGGCATAATTCGTTGATAGAAATGTTGAAATGTAATATTGTGGCAGTGGCGGTCCAGGTGCATTTTGGGTCTGTTAGCAGCAGGGGATTGTGGGGAGCCTTGATACCCTGATCAGGCCAGACTCAACATAGAGCACCTGTTTGCCGCGTTTCTTTTCATATGGCAGTTTGTTCAATTTCCTGTGGTTATTCTTCCTGTTATGTTGGTTCTTTGCTGTTTTTTTTTTTTTCATAGATTGTGAAGAGAGGTTGATGACGCCTGTGCAATGTTCAATGTGGTGTGTGTTCAAAATAAATGGGCTTGATATGCAGGAAAGGACGCTACGCTCTCAGCTTGTCTGTTTGCCTTCTTCTCCTCTACAGAACTGTTGGCTTGGAAATCGCGGTGTATGGGACACAAACAGTTTCTCTCCAAAGCGCAGTCAGTTGTTGAACCAAGCGCAGCAACTTTTTGACTCAACTTGGCTCTCCCGTTCTGCCGCTGCAAGTAATGAACCTGCTTGGCGTTACAATATTTTTCTGACCAGCGTTGGAAAACGTTAAGAATATTTTGTGTCTTGTTTTCTCCTGTAGAATCCATAATGAAACAAAAAAATATATTTCTGTCCCCATCTTTTTACATTTTCAAACATTTTGAAAATGCTCCGAAAACCACTAAGAGACGCGTAAAAAGCGCAGATGGCCGACCCCCATTTGTCATTACAGGTGATTTTTAATGTTCATGTTTGATAAATATCAATGACAAAAAATGCAAAAGAAGCCTCAATGCTGTCCTTAGGACCTTTGATCTAATTCAGCATGTGAGTTGCCCCACCCACAGCAGAGGACACTCTGGACCTGCTGTCCTAGGGGTTATTATTTACATGTCAGTGGGGTTGATGTCGCCTCTCTGATCTCATGTCTATGGCTTCTTTGACTATCTATTTGCTCCCCAAACCACCCTGGCCCAGCAGTTGTCCCAAGGAATAAACCTTTAGAGCACTAGGGCACAGTTTGTGAAATGATAAACCTAGAAAACGCCTCTAAATTGCCAATGTTGAGGAAATGCTGAATTTTTGTTACTTTTAGCATCTTGAATATTCTGGATGCCATTACTGCTGAAGGTAAATTTGGAAAACATAGACAGAAAAGGTCCTGGAGGAGCGATGATCTAGTCAGAAAGCTGGAAGTCAAAACTCCAGGTTCATTATGGAATGTATAAGGGGAGTTATTGCGCTTACAACCAGATCTTATATGCAGAACAAAGGTAAAAAGTACTACTCGGAATCATTGGAAGTTGCAGCAGCAACTCTCGTATCCCTGTTGTTCACAACTTAGTAAACAGATTAAACTAACCACCAACCCCAGCTACAAAAGCAAGAACTGGTTTGCGAACATAAATGTAATGAGTTTGCTGTATTTTTTTTAATGACAAGGTTCAGGGCATTAAAAAGTCATCAACTCAACATATAATATCATGACCACCTACTCCTCTAAAATGACTCACTTGTCACTGACCAAACTATCCAAGAGACCATCACCGTCTGAGCTTCGTCCACATGTTGCCTGATGTATTTACCCCTTTGGATTTTCTAAAGTCTGTCCTGAACAGGGTGTGTTGCACCATTTACTCAAATAGTTAACATGTCTCTTCAATCTGCGAATATTTCCTGGGAGCCTTGTAAAGCTACTGTCATTAAACCCTCTGAAGAAGAGTGGTTTTTTGATCCTGGGCAGACCAATTACAGGCCTATCTCTAATCTGCCATTTTAAGAAAAGTCATTGAAAAAGAACACTCTACCAACAACTTTCTGGCTCTGCCCAGTAACCATTCATCAGTGTTTTCAGTCAGGTTTTAGACCCCATCATAGCACAGAAACTGCTCTTATCAAGGTAACCAATGACATCCGCCTGAAGACTGATGATGGCAAAGTCTCTGTCTTAATCCTTCTGAACTGAGTGCATTCTGATGATCATGGGATCCTTTGCACAGACTCCAAGGCTGGGGTTGGCATCTCTGGATCTGCCGGTTGAAACAATCTCAGCATCCTGAAGACAGGAAAAAGTTGGTTGAAATTGGGAGTTGTGTCTCCAGACTACCTTAGTATGACACTTGGTGGCCCTTGGAATTAGATAAAAGACCCCTTCTTGACAACCTCTACATGTTGCCACACTAGGGCGATTGTCCTGACAGCAACATATCTTATCACAACTATGCAGATGATACTCGAAGATCTATGTGTCACTGACAACAGGTGAATATAGATTCGGTGGATTCGCAGCCACTGCACTCCAACAGATCGGTGTGTGGATGAAGAGAACAACTCTCCAGCTTAACTTTCAAAACTAAGACCAAAGTTATTATTTTTGACCATAGAAACAAGAGAAATTGTCCAAAAGAGCTACCTTCATTCAGTCCTCTTAAACCCTCAAATCAAGTCAAAATCCTAGGGGTAATCATGGGACTCCTGGCCTGAACTTTGCTACAACCATATCAAGTCAGTAACATCAGCTGCATTTTCCCATCACAAAAGAAAAACATTGCCAAAATCAAAAACATGGTTTCAAGCCAGACCCCACTGGAGATACTTACATTCCATGCATTTGTCTCTCCCACATTAGGTTAGACTTCTGTAGCGGCCTACTCTTGACTCTCCAAGAGCTGTCAAACCAGCTTCCCAGTACATCAGAATCTTAACAACAAATTCTGACCAAAACCAGGAAGTATGATCACGTGGTCTGGCAGTCTCTTTTGGCTCCCTGTACCTCAGAATAAAACTTTCAAAGCAACTAACATAACATCTCGTGGCACATCTCCTGGCCATGTTAGTGACATCCTCAGTAACATCTCCTGACATGTTAGTGCCGCAGAACCATCATATCTGAGGCCCTCAGGGACCTCCTGTTGATTCGGAAATTCAGAACTAAATGAGAATCTGGCGTTTCCAGCTAAAATCTGGAACAGCCTCCCTGAGGCTGAGGCTCTGTTTAGCCGTGTATATAACTGAAAGGTCCTATCACTTTTCTTTTTCCTTCCTTTTTTTAATCAATTTTCAATTTTTTCTTTCTTTTAAATTAAATTTTGTAAATTATTTCGCATTATGACCCATGATTTAATGCATTTTCCTTTTGTGGCTTCTTGTATTTTGCTTTTGCTCCTCTGAATTGTCTTCTTACAAACTAAACTTGCTTGCCTTGCTAGCACCTATGTATTAAACAACTGACCTGAACCACGAAAACTGGTTCCACTTTCACAATCGTCTGATTTAGAGTACTTGAGGTTCGAATCTCTTCATTTTAATATATCCATAGAAATAAAGAAACTACAAAAGGCTTATCATTTCATCTTTAAACTGAGGCTCAGGTAAATAGAGAAAACCTTCAATTGTTTTTTCATTTTTCCGTATCCTTTTCTCTATTTAAGATTTTAAATGTAAGTTATGAGATAAAACTGCTCTTAATCTCTATAGACTTGAAATCTCATAATTTTTATAATAATGTTTTTTTGAAGGCAGCGTAAACCGTAATAATTTCTGGCTTTGCTTGTCATGGGTTTGGATGCCTCTATTCTAAAACCCAAAGATTTGTGCCCACAAGAAGAAGGTGCTACTTTGGGTATCTTTACCATCAATATCTTGCGTTTAATCTATTGCTCTACTGTGTTTTTGATTGTGTTGAATTAATTTTCATTGCAATATATATATTCTAAACCCTTTTATCTGACAAAAGCCAACATATTGTGCTTACTGATTATACCTAAACAACTCACATTAACATAAATTACAATAGACTACAGTCTATTAAAAGCCACATAACCTATTTAAAATCATCAATAAAATTGAGACAAAAATTAACAAAAGTCTTGCAAGCAAATCTATGTTCATAAAATTAATCCTTAACATGTCTAGCTAGATTTTGATAGGTGAAAAAGTCTTTTATTAATGATTGGAACAGAAGCGTTTCTTAGCTAGCCATTAACCTTGAGACATATACATTCACAAATGTGATATAAAATCCATTTGAAATTATATTTTATTTCAGAGCTAATTCTTCCATTATTATTATTTTTTGCATGTTTACATAGAAAAAAAAGGATTTTGAAGGACTCAGAAAGGTTCCATGAATGAGACAAGAGTTTTAAATAGAACAATAGACGTTCCCACCATCTATTCTTAACTACATCTTTACTCTGTACAGCTGTTTTCTTCCAGTTTATTTTTTGGCCTCCGTCTTATAATAGAATCTGTCTAAACACATTCAGCTACTAAAGTGCCATCCAGATCAAGAGTAAATCAAATGGGGGCTTAGATGGGAGAGATATGCATCTTCTCTACAGTTTTTCATGTCTGCAAATATCTTTTGCCTCATCTACCACCTTCTCTTTAACTTTATTTCAGGCCTCCTTTACTACGGGTGAAAAAATGGGCAGACCTATCACGGAGCCGCATGAAATATCAGTCGTGGACCACTCAAGTGAACCTACTCGAGCTTGACATCCATTTTCCGTCGGTTTGGCCTCAAGGATCATATTCCTTCTTTCTATTAACATTAACATGAGGTGCAAAGAAAAGCTAATATATACGTGCAAAAGACAGATTTAAATCTTTTGTCTTCCGCGTTACGCTTTGCTATAGTGTGGTGAGCGGAAATCATTTTGCTTTTCCACTGCTCCAAGCAGGTTATTCCTAATTTCACAAATTTCATCAACAAGTAAGCTTGACTAGTGATAAATGCTCGTCTGTTGCTAGCGTTATAAGTCTGCATTTATAACATTGGTATATAAGATTTGGATTTTTTTAGCTGTATGAGGCAGATACTATTGTGTCTTAGTTGTCTAATAATAAATAACAGTGGACCCGAATTTATTCCCCATTTCAGTTTTATTGAATAGTCGGTTAAAGATGGCTAAATAGCCAATGTAGATACCTAAAACATCAAAATTAATTTGAAATGATTATTATGGATTATTAAAATATTAAAATAATATAATTTAACTTTTTTTGTTTCGTTTTTAATATAATATTTTAATATAATTTCCTTTAGCAACTTATTTGGTTTTATTGACACAGTCTTGAGAACAGTCAATAAATCAATGAAGAAAGAACATCATCTAAGTTTTCTTAAATGTTCATCTTGCAAAACCTTTGATATTTCTTCAGATCATATTCATCATTAAACAAATCAGATCTCTTGTTCAAAATCTAGTCCCACCGATGCATATTTGCTTCAAAACAAAACAAAAATTCATCTATGGAAAAAAATAGGAAAGAACAGGCAGCTCACAGACATATTTTAATATTATATAACATCCTTATTTGTTTTGAAGCCAAATCTCAAATTAAACGCCATTTATGGATATTCTCTTTGGGCTTTATATCATACCAAGTCAGGCACTTACCTGAATCTAAATGCAACAACAATGCGTTTGTGATATTCCAAAACATAAGCCTATAAGGTAAATCATACCGAAATTTTTTTTTGCATGTATATTAAATTATTACTAATTATCTCTACAGTTTGAAAACTATGAGTTATTAATTAAATAATGATTGTCCAACACATTGAGCAGGTATTTCCAAACAAATGATAACATGCCGGTTTTAACTTCTTAATAAATTCTTTTCAATTATGGAAACGATATCATTATAAATAGGCAAACCCTTCTACCACCTGTTGGCAATGATAATTGTTGGAAGTTTAGTCCACCTTACAGATAATGAACCCCACCTAGCCTCTGGTGAAGGTGTTGACCTAGTAACTTCCACTGATAATATTGATCGATTATATCACTGTGACACTTTGATATGAAATAATATCACAAATGTTGCCTGATAAAATCAAGCCTAAGTCATATTGAAGAATATGTTTTTGGAAGTTTTAAACATTCTTTGATTTTCTCATGAAGAAAATATGTAAAAAATTCAGCTTCAAGTATTTTTTTATAAATGGTTTATGATTTTACCATTTGAAAAAACTGGCTAATATGAAACAATATAATGATTAGACTGGCTCCCTCTGATCCCATCCACTTGCATTTCAGTCCATGTGCTGTATGTGTTTTCTCATCTGACTGAGAATCTAGCGCAAGCTATGCTTCGTTGTCCGTGTTTTGTATTTGGATTTGCTGTACAATAAAGGTTAAAGTTACTGATTGTGGAATATTATGACAAATGTATGGCAGGGCCAGGTGCCATTTCGCGTTACCTCGCGGTTTTGATTCAAAGTGGCAAATATTGGCCTGGAATGTAACGACAGTCCGTGCTGGTGGGCGTTAAAATTGTTTGGATTGAAATTAAAACTTCTTTCAATTTTTTGACCTTCTTTATTCAATCCATACTTCTTGAAACGTTTCTCTGTTAATATTTTTTTTTTGTGGACAGTACTCTGGTTTGTGTAAATAGTAAACAGTCATTATTTCTGTTGATAACAAATTCTACCAGGGCTTAAAAATCTGAGATGATTGCCAGATCCATCTGATGTTTGCATACAGACATTTCTGGCTTCGTCGGTAAACGAAGCTCGGTGTGACTTGCTTCTGCCAGAAAGTATATTGAAATTTGTACCTGAGAACACGGATTCAGGGCTGCAGCGCTCCAGTATTTTCTAAATAACAACGGCAGGTCTGCTTTTGCTCGAAAGCAGTAACATGATCAAACCAGCTCGCTTTTTTCCTCTGATAACAAATGGACGAGACATTTCTTAACTGATGAATCCTTTCTAGTGCTACTTTTCTCCTTGATCTTGTCTTATTGTAGGTCTTAACTCTAACCAGTTTTTCTAACAAGACACAGACATATGTAAAACTACTTTTCATGACAAAATCATGAATCCCATGTTTTCATTTTGAGATTTTAGCTGATTCTTTTTTTAATTCAAATGATTTAAAACGGGGGTATTCAACAGAGTTATGCTAGTTACCACAATGTGATTTGAGTGAGAAGTAGATAACCTCAGCTTTCGGTTCCAGGCGGAGGTATCTTTAGAACATACCGGATTGCCATGGCCTTCGTGCTCGCAGCTTATAACCTGGTCTGGGTAGAGTTTATTTGAAAGGACTGGTTGTTTTCAGGGAGGTGAGGCAGCATGGTGGTATCATTTGAATGGTGCAAATGGATGACTCAGATAATACTTTTTCCACGTAAAAAAGTGATAAGACCACATATGGATGTTGGAAAATAAACTATTTTAATCAATCTAACTTCAGAATTTGCTTCAGTTAAGATAAATCATTTTTTGAGTTCAGTCTCAACTTCTGCGTAGTTATATCAATTCTTTATATAGCACCATTCAGAATTATTCAATTAAATGGGGTGTAACTTTGGTGCTGCTGTTAGATGATAGCACCACAAGGAATTGTGGGATACCATTCCCTTTGCCTGTCTGGACCGATTTGGGTTTAAGTGTGGGTAGTTGTACCTGTTTTACTGCGTGTTGCCTAGTTATTACTCCAGTTATGTTTAATTCTTTAAGAACCATGAGTGAGAGGAAGAGAGAGGATGATGAGTTTAGTTAGCAGCCCTACTAAATACTGTTGTAAGTCTCTACAAGAAATTGATATTTAACTGAGGAAGGTAAACCAAACAGGTAAAATTTGAACAAATTGTTATGAGATAGTCTTAGCGTTTTGTACTCCTGAAATTGATAAAAGCCAGACCAAAACAGTACTATAAAATGTAAAAAAAAGAATAATAAAGTAAAAGCAACTGCGAGATAATGAACCACAGAGTCTATGGGAAAAATTGTGTTCAACGAGGAAAAAAGTATTTAAAAGTAAAAAGTTAGATTATTTAAAAACACTACGTTTACTTGAGGTAGCTCTACAACTGCATTTACAAAATGATCATTCACAGCAGCTATTTTGGCAGGAAATAAATAACGGACCTAAAGTAACAGGCCAATTCACAGGAGATTCTATAGTTGCAGCTGCTCTTTCCTAACTAGGGCAGATCCAGATTAGATTATAAACCTGTTTGCCTCTAATACAAATAGTTCCCACCTGTTTGAGTCAGTTCCTTCTGAATACTTGCAAATCAAGAAACTGTGAGAACAATTGGTATAAAATCTCTCTGAACTCCCTTGACTAAATAAATCAAGGACATTACAATTGAGAGTTCTACTAAACTTTACAAAGCTGCTGGTGTGGATGAACTATCCAAACAGAAGTTGTTAAATTAATTCATTAGATTCTGTATATATATATATATATATATATATATATATATATATATATATATATATATATATATATATATATATATATATATATATATATATATATATATATATATATATATATATATATATATATATATAGCCAGGTCTGATCACAGCACGGTTTGCTGTCCCAAACTATATTGCCTCTTGGCGTGTGTGTGTCCCACAAAAAGGTGAGGAGGTGGACCCCCAGGAGCAGGCCCTGCAGGATTGTCTTAGGTCCACAGACTGAGACGCTCTATACACGCCTCATGGGGGAGGACGTGGCAGCGGACTGCATCACGGAACTCCTTCAAATTCTGTGAGGTCACGTTGTGCCCTCTCAGTATTCGATGCTTCCCCAACAACAAACCCTGGATCAGCTTTGGGCACAGACTTCTCCTGAACAGAAAGAAGAGAGAGCCTTCAGGTCTGAGACCCGGGAGCTGAAGGGTGCAGCACCAGCTGGGAAAGCTGAGGCAGGAGATTCCTACAGGAGAGCTGGGACAAACTCCAACAGGCAACATGAGGCGGTGTTGTCTGGAATGAAGAAGATCTTTTTGGGATGTGGGGAGAAGCAGACCCATCACAGGCAGCAGAAAGCTGGGCGACAACACCTTTTTCAACAGGTTTTAGCTCTGAATATCAGCCTCCTCCCCCCCACCTCACCATCCCTCTGCCCTCTCCCATCCTGGACTTCCTCTAATACACCACCTGGGCCTGATCCATCACCTCCCAGTTTGACTGTAACAGCTACCAGGTGAAGCAGCTGGGCTTGACCAGCGCTAAAAGCAGCGACCCGGATGGCGTCAGCCCTCATCTGCCAGGGACCTGTGCCCACCAGCTGTCACGGTTCTCCAGCATCTCTTCAACCTGACCTCAGACTGGGAGAGGGGTGCCCTCTGGGAGGGAGACCTCCTCTAGTCCCCGTTCCTAAAAAGAAGAACTCTCCATCTCACCCGGGGATTTCCGTCCATTCCCCCTCCCCCTCTCATGAGTAAAGGTGCTGGAGAAGGCTGGTGTTGGCTCAAAGTGAGACAGTGGTGAGCTCTTCTCTGGACCCCCTGCAGTTTTGCCTACAGCCTGGTGGATGATGTGCCATCCATCCTTACTGTGACTCACTCACACTTTGGATGGTGGTGAGCGTGGTGACAATCACCTTCTTTTGAAAACTTCTCCAGTGCCTTTAACACCATCCAGCCTTCTTTGGGTGATAAGCTGGCTGTTGGGTGCTGGTCGTCACGTCCTGGATCACCTGACTGCCTCACAGACAGGCCACAGTTTGTCCGACTGTGCGGCCCTATGACAGTGGTGTGGGAGCCCCACAGGGCACTGTGCTCTGTCATTTCTGTTCTGCCTAGACCTCAGATGAATTTTTTTGTAATTTTTGTAGCAAGAGCATGAATAATGAAATGGACACTTTTGCTCTGTTGGGCTCAGAAGTCGGGTGCTGGAATGTTATATTTTTGTGATGGACATTTTTCTGTTTTTTATGTATTTTTGTCTTCAGTGTCATTTAATACCATGCGGGCTGGGCACATAGAATTGCAACGCCCGTAAAACCAACTCAACTCAACTATTCACAGTGCATTTCACGATAATAACTTGAAGTAAACAAACAAACAAAAAGAGAATATTTTACTACATTTTTTGGGTGCTCACACAAACCCTGAAATTTTCTGCAGTAACTGTATATTTACAACCTGTTATGTAGTCATAAAATATATCCATAAAGGCTTAATAAACTAATATACCGGAATTCCTGAGGAAAGCACAAAACTTGTAGACTTTTTCTTTTTGAGAGATTGTATACAGTACCTGTTATGTCTCAGCCGGAAATAACATGTGCCAGTGACCAGGATACATATCATTCAACTCCTCCAAGGTTAAAAGTTGGATCAAATAAACCAGGAAAATTTTGAGATGCATGTCTGGTTCACTACTGCTCTCTGACTCACATGACACGTGCACGATGCGGCAGGACATTCACCGCGGTGACGGCTGTAATTATCAAAAGGCTAGAACTGTCCAAATTCACAGCCGTTAACATCCGACCTACCCGCTCGACGAAGGACATGGCCAATGTCGACCGGGAAGGACGCAGCTGTTGAAGGGGCAGCCTCAAATTTGGACACACCTATTGAGTGTATGTGAGAACTGCACTGAGTGAGTATGACGTCACCCACAGAAAATGGTTGAAACCTGATCGCTGCTTGTCCTCATGTTATTGTTGGAATGAGTGGAGTCAAAGTTCCATGTTTATTGGACACGGGGTCAATGGTGTCAACGCTGACAGAAAGCTTCTTCCGTAACCACTTTGAGCCGTGGGGCCATAAAAGCCTTCAAATGTGCCCCAGGTTGCAGCTTAAAGCTGCTAATGGTTCAGCAATCCCATATATTGGCTAACTGGAGTTGAGCGTTGAGCTCTGTGGGAAGGTGATACCCGGTAGTGGGGTAATTGTCGTTAAGGACTCCCCTGGTGCTGCAAACTTGGCGCCAGGCATCGTAGAGATCAACATTCTCTGCAGGTGCGCGGGCTAATTTGAAGTATGGATCGGCCTGGGTCAACGTGGACCAAGTGTCTCAGGCCTCAGCACCCCTTCAGCAGGCACTCCAATTATGCAATTCCGCCACTGAAACAGCCCCCACTGTGGTATCAGGGTGCCAAGGTGTGTGGAACCCCTGTATGTTTTATTCCAGGTGGGCACATGAAACTGGTCCCTGTAACGTGCCCAGACCAATTTAGTAGTAAAAACTGTTCTATTTGAACCTGTCAAAAAGGACTGCTTGCAGGTCTGATTGCATCATCCGACTTGGTTCAGGTGAGGCAAAGTACAGTGTATGTGGAGGATCAAGTGAAAGTTCACGCCCTTCTCCAGAAAATAGTAGTAATAACACCACATATGATAGGTGGCTCCCAAGATTTACTACCTCATTAGTCGCTGAACTTGTTCCTTTGTTGGACGATGTCCCTGCTAGGTAAAGGCACAGGCGGATTCCACCATCTGAGTACTAAGCCGTTAAGACCACATCAATCAGCTGCTAGCATCTGGGGTGATCCGGGAAAGCAGCAGTCCCTTATCTTCGCCTATTGTCTTGGCCAATGAGTTATATCGCTAGAGGAGACACGGCCGCTTGGGAAGCCTGGCCGATGGTGGCGGAGCTCGACGCCATCTTAGTGAGGTCGTCGGTAGCCACATGACTAATACTCCAATAGCCTTTAGTGGCATCTAAGTACCGTTTATATAATTTTATATATATTTATATATATTTATACATATATAAATATATAATGCCTGTGTATATTTTTATTATATGAATTTATTGTTGTTAAATAAAAGAAACAGGCAGCCTTAAAAGCTCAAACTTTAATGAAAAATGCATAGTTACAGGACTTCTTACAAATAAAAAAAAATATAACAAAGAATTTTTTAAAATACTTTTTAAACATGTAGAAGTTTTAGACCTCTTGACATGTAATTTAAATTATTTAGAAAAGCTTAACAATAAGTCAATAGTAAGTCAATAATAACAAATAATAACAATATATTAATAATATGTCAATTATAATAATAACTGATAACAATAAATCAATAAAACATCAATGATAAGTCCAAAAGTTAACAACAGATTTACCCCTTAAAAAAATAAAAATAAAGATTTACCCTACTGATTCATGTGAGTGATCAATTTGTGTAACACAGATGGTATGGTACCAGGTTTCAAGCGAACAGTCTGGCCAGTCTTTTCAAAATGTGTTTCCACAAAATGTTTTCAACATAGCCAGACTTTATTGCTAGTTGGTACCACAGTGATCCATCTGGGTTAGCTCTTTTTATTGCTAAGGCCCACTTTTTCCTTAAGTCTGAATCCATTGGAAACCTGCAAGAAAAAAAAGTTTCTGAGTCATAAATGTATAAATCTATATTGCAATAATAGCCTAGTCCTAGTATACTGTATAAAGAGAAAACAAAACAAAACAAAATCAAGTTTACATTTATTTCGACAGCATATATGATACGTACATCATGCAGCATGTTGATAATAAATAGCCTTGCAGTATCATGTATGTCAACATGTGTACTATTGATGAAGCCCTTGCACCATTAAAAGAAAAAAATTATAGTACTTACCTATGAAATGTTACCCCTTTCTCCTTCGTGGACTCATTTCTCTGATTTTGGCAGTTGAAACCAATGAACTGGCATTTTGCAAAAAGTGTGTTCACATGCATGCACTGCAGCAGTGACGTGACCTCACCAAGATGGCAGTGCTCTCCTCCCGTGAAGAACCACGTGATGTCTCCTCTAGCGATATAACTCATTGGTCTTGGCCCTCAAGAAGGATGGCAGCTTGAGGATGTGTGTGAACTACCGCCAACTTAACAATAAGATATGAAGGGATGCATTTCCCCTCCCTCGCACTGATGAATCTCTGGATGCATTATCTGGGGCTTGGTGGTTTACTACGTTAGATCTGGCCAACGGGTACAATCAGGTTCTGGTAGCAGAAGGTCACCGGGCTAAGACGGCATTCTGTAAACCATTTGGGTTCTTTGAGTGGAACCGGATGCCATTCGGTCTTTGTAATGCCCCAGGCACCTTCCAGCAGTTGGTGCAGAGAATTTTCGGAGACCAGCAGTGCCAGTCTGTTTTGCTGTATCTAGTTTACATTGTGGTCTTTTCATCCACCATAGATGAACATCTAGAACAGTTGGAGTTGGTGTTGGGCTGGTTGCAGCAGGCTGAGTAATTTTTTCTATAGCAACCACTCTCACCAATCAGAAGTGATCTTGTTGGAAGGCCACACCCCTTCCATTTTAAATCGGGCTCAGCAGAATCTTTGAATTAAATATTTTGAGCATTTAATTTAATTTTATTAAGACATCTGATTGGTCAGTTTATAACTTGAATAACTTTTACTACCAATAATAATTAGAAAGGCTATAAAAAAACAGTATCAGAGATAGAATTTTATTCTGACATATAGAATGACTGAGTAATAACGGTTTACTTCTCAATAGCAGTGTATGGGATTTCGGCGTTGTGGAGCCAGCGGTTACTTCCTATTTAGAATGTGTGTGTGTGTGTGTGTGTGTGTGTGTGTGGGGGGGGGGGGGGTCACATAGTCCAGTTCTCATATAAGTCAATGGATGAACCACTGGCTTTTGAATAATCAACCATATTGCATGGTCCTATAGGCTAATAATTGAGAATGGCGACACTTTCCAAGACACATAAATAACTGTGATAAATTATAATCAACAAAACATTTTTTCTATTTTTTAACTCATTTTTGATCAAATTTATTTTTTAAATAGGCACATTAGATATTAGGTAAACCTACAGCATTGTCTGTCTGTAAAATCTCTCAGATAGCAAAACTTTAAACGTCATCAGGAAAACAGGTTTAGTATTTTTGAACAAAAACAGAGTGACTAATTTTGACGAATTAAATGAAGCCTCTTACATAAGCAATACACAGTCAACAAAAGGTCATGCTTTTGCAAAGAAAAACAAGATAAAATAAACAGAATCTTTCTACATGTGCTTTTTGATTGTTTTATTTAATCTCTTTTCTGAGCTTCATATTATTACTACGACAATTAAAAAATGAGCAAAACTGTTTTTGTTTGTGTAAACTATTTTACAGTCCCTCTAGTTGCTCATTAGACATTCGTCATCCGTCATACCTCAATATACTCAACATACTTGACCTGAAAGTCGACACAGGAATGGCAGATGGTTTTGAGGGGGATTTCATGACAATTTACGATAATAGCTGTGACGGAGGGCAGATCTGGAGTCTGAGCGGGCTGACAGGTGGACAGGCGGGTGACTGGAGAAGAGTGGTTGTGAATGTGAAATGTCACGCAAAAAAACAGATTTTTTTTTTCTTCTGCCAGAAATCCAACAACCTTTATTGTTTATACTTTTATTAACTGTCAAACTATTTAGATCCCTGTAGCAGTGTTTCCATCGACTATAAAATTGGATTTGGGATAGTAAATTGGCCTAATGGAAACACGGCAATTTCAAAGAAACAAAATGTATCAAAAAACAGTTTTTGCGCTTGGGGGAGGTGGTTTTTGAGCCGTATTAAATTTGATATATTTAAAAAAAATGCAATGGAAACACTTTTCAAATTACACATGACCAACAAACAGATGAGAATGCGCTTCTTGGTATAGGAACTGGCTGCCTTGGGCACTTTGGAGTGCGCGCCACATGACGTCGCACAGCATCACACAACTAATCAAAGTTTGAGTGTGTCATGTGAGAAAAAGAAGCAGAAGAAATGAAAACAGGTTTCTTATGAGATGGTTTCTCAGATCGTAGCAACATTTCCTCCTTCAGCGATCATGATCGGGAGCTTCTCGCTCCGCTATGCAGAGGCAGCTGGCGGTCCGAAGAAAAAAGCTTGTCCGCGGTGCATCAGGAGAAGGACCGCATAAGGCGGACATGCTGCTATGTAGTCCTGAGAAGCTGTTTAAAGTCATCAAAAGTTCACAACCACCACAAAGCCGTTTTCTCTGCCGCTAACAGAAAGCTCCACTGCTCCTGGTGCGTGTGTCTGTCAGCTGTTAGACACACGGAGAAAGCACTGACGTCATCGCCCCGCCTCCCCTCTACGACGGAGTATTAGGGCCACCAAAAAAAAAAAAAAAAAAGTTAAATTACGACTTTTTATCTCGTAAATTTAGGAGATAAAAAGTCGTAAATTTAGGAGATAAAAACTCGTAAATTTATGAGAAAAAAACTCGTAAATTAATGAGAAAAAAACTCGTAAATTAACAAGATTTTAATTTTAAGTCGTAAATTTATGATTAAAGTGGAAGTGAGCATGCAGAGCAGCAGGTGAACGCCGCGCAGCAGCAGAGCCGACCCACTAAACTTTGTTAAACAGGCGAGATGAATGTTCATTGATAACGTTCCTAATGTCTGGAAGCTCATTTGTTTTATTTACAATTTATTAAAGTTTTATTTATTGATGGGTGGTTTGCAGGATCTCTGCAGCTCGATGAAGCCATCGTCAGTATTCCTGCAGCTGTCCACGTCAATCCTTACTTCCTCCACCAAAGACAAATCTCTACATTTGTGTGACGCTTCCGCCGAGGAGAAGCACTTATTTGTCATTTTCAACGTTCTAATGCTAATATAAAAGACTATTTTCATTCCTCTTTATTGTTTTATGCTGAAACGGGACGTTTCATCTGCAGGAGGGGCCGTATGGAACACTGTTTACTTCCGCATTGGTGTTAAGATGACAGGTTCATGACGTCAGTTGACAAATGAACTTCAGGGTGTGAATGAAAAGCAGAATAAAGGCTGCAGCGATCCTTTGCATCCAAACGTGTCTCTGAGCTCTTTATTTTACGCATTAAACTCTGCTTTACTGACACTGAACCCCGGAAAGACGGTTACACTGACAATAATCTGATTTTGAGTCATCAAAAGTTTCAGAATCTCTTTGTTTTTAAAACTTGTAATCCGGAAATAAAGCTTCACAAAGGCTCCACGTATTTCATCTTCAAGATAGGCTCCGATAAACGGACAACTTCGGTGTTTTCTATTTGTTAATCTACGACTTTTTTCTCGTAAATCTATGAGATTTTAAGTTGTAAATTTACGAGATAAAAACTCGTAAATTTACGAGATAAAATCTCGTAATTTAACTTTTTTTTTTTTTTTTGGTGGCCCTAATACTCCGTCGTACCCCTCTGCTAATGCTCACTGAGAAGAATTTTGCTACAAACTTTGCAGGGTGGATGGGAAAATGCAATCCCCTCTTTGCATTTTCGTTTTAATTATGACACAGAATAAGCGGTTTTAAGTATAAAATGAAAAAGCATTTTGAAATATTGCTTTTTCATTTTAATTTTGAGGCACAAAATGCAGCTTCATTTTGAAAATGAAAAAGCATTTTAATTAATCCATTTTAAATGTCAAATTAGACATTTCTAAATGAATTATGCTACACATTTACCAGAGAACGTCTTGAAAATGAAATGTCAAATACCATTTTCATTTTAATTTTAATTAAGTGACAGAATAAGCTGTGTTAAGGAAGGAAATGAAAAAGCATTTTGGTGGATTGCTTTTTCATTTTATTTTTGAATAAGAGAAAATGCAGCTTCATTTTGAAAATGCAAAAGCATTTCTGGTTTTGACTTTTCTTTTTATTTATGCTACACATTCGCTTCCATATAAGACTGAGTGTGGTTGCACCAAGTTGTCATAACAATGAGGTTTCCCCAAGCTGCTCCAGGTGTTTCTTCACTAAAAATAGTTTTTGGTTGTGTTTAGATGCTCTACTTCTGAACCAGGTCTTTAACCTAAATACCATCCAGCACACAAAAAGAAACAAAGAAAAAGAAAAAAACATCAACTGGACTCACATCATCTTAAATAAACGTATTCAGTCATAAGCGCTGCAACTTGGACAGGACTCAAACGTGTTGCAAAAAAACAGGCATCTGCTTTTTTTTTTTTTTTAAATAACTATATTTATAATGAAGACCATTTCTGATTGTGTAATTTGCATCACTTAAAACATTTGGGCTGTAATGTTCCTCACAGATACACTTCAACTGTGAGAGAAAGGATGTAAAAGAAGAATCCAGGATGAATGAATGAATGAATTAATGAATGAATGAATGAATGAATGAATGAATGAATGAATGAATGAATGAATGAATGAATGATACTTTACCACCCCTGAGAGAAATTAGGTTCTAGTACAACACGAACAGGATCAGACATACAACAGGAAAACACACACACATTTCAAAGTTTACTGAGGTTGTTTTGCTGCCTTCACGCTGGTTGACATTGGTGCAACCTTGATGAGCGTGCAGATGGTCCACGATGGGGTGGGGGTTTGTTGGTGATAAAAAAAGTTGTATCTCAACACTGCGCACAATGTGCAGATACAGGAAAAAAAAACTACACTATTCAACACAAATAGCACATATGCCATTAACGGGATTATTTTTTGATTATTTATTTGTAAAATAATTCAGGAATTAGTGACTAAAGTTTACCTTAATACTTTGTAATACAACACTGCTTGTCATTGTTACCTATAGGTTGTCACCAGGTTAGCATACACAGTAGTTGCCATTTTGGTCCATGTGTCCATGCAGATCTTCTCAAAAGCTGTGACGCTTTAGGGTAGTTGTTGGAAGACAGTCTTTCAATTCCCTCCACAGATTCTCTATTTAATTCAAGTCAGGAGACTAGCCACATTTCATGCTCAATGTGGTCACTGATGGAAGGTCTTTGTCTAAAATCTGAACATACATGGCCCTATTAACCCTTTCCTCAATAAGGATCAGTCATCTTGGCCCTTTTGCAGAACAGCAGCTCCAAACCATGATGTCTTCACCCGAATGCTTCACAGTGGCTATGATGTTTTTGGGATGCCACTCAGCATTCTCTCTCCTCAAAACACGTTGAGTGGCCTTTCTACCAAAAAATTTCTATTTTTGTCTCATCTGACCTCATTGCAATCTCTCCAAATCTTCTTCTGGATCATCCAGATAGTTTCTGGAAAACTTTGGATGGATTTGGACATGCGCTTTCTAGGACAGCTCTCCGGTCATTGACCAATTCCCTTTTTAGTTCTGGCCTGTTTGCTCACCAAGATTATCTGGCCCCAAACAGGTGAAATCTCTCATGGAGCCCTACGTTCGAATTTGCTTCAACAGTTGATCTCCTCTCATCAAGCTGCTTACTAATTATAGATGGAATCATTCCAGTCTTGTTATGGTGTACAATCTTGTTCCTGGTGTCCTTTGAAAGCTATTTAGTCTTTGTCATGGTGGAGAGGTAACAATCTGACTATGTGTGGATAGGGTGATAGCCAGCTGGAACAGATGACATTAATAACAGGTAACCAGTAAAGGATAGAAGAGCTTCTTCACAGGTATGTTGGTCTTGCGGGCGGCCGTGGTGCAGCAGTGGGGCGGTCGACCCATGATCGTAAGATTGCAGGTTCGATTCTTGCCTTGCACACCCATGTGGCGAAGTGTGCTTGAGCGAGACACTGAACCCCACCTTGCCTCTAGTGGTAGGTTGGCGCCAGTGTTCGGCAGCGGAGCCGCCACCAGTGAGTGGGAATGGGTGAATGGGACTGTGACTGCAAAGCGCTTTGGCCCTTCAAGTAAGATAGAAAAGCGCTATATATATATTATTATATATATATTATTATTATATATATTCGCCATTTATTTAAGGGGGGAGAATTCTTGCTTGTTTGTATGTTTGAACTAATTTCCTATTTTCTGCGCCATTATATAGATATATTCTGGAATTCCTGGATTCACATTGTGTCTCTCAAAGCTGGAGTGTATCTAAACATTACAACACTCTCATTTTTTTGCATTGAACACTTTGCACAATCAAAGGCCTGCAACCCCCCCCCCCCCCATATGTAAACATTTGAGTAAACTGGGATTTAAAGTTTTTATTTCAGAATTACATACATTTTTCTTTTAGAATTAAATATTTTATATAATCTAAGATGTGCATCAGGGGTCAGTGTCGGAGGTGTGAAGGATCAAACAGTGAACTTTTGGTTTTCAACCCCCGAGCCATGAAGCACGAATATGACATTTGCTGCCAACAGCCTGTCAAAATGTTGCAGTTTTGAATGCTGAAACTCAGTTCCTGTTTTATTTAGAAGATGGGATTTATTTATTCAAAGAATGATGAAAAGCCCACTTCACAGCTTACCAGCTCACAAAGAAGACGGCTTATCTTTTCAGGGAGAGGCAGAACCTCACTTGGCTGATGCGCTTTTGCTTCCCAATGCGCTTTGCACCTCATATTTGCTTGACCTTATCTTCCAAAAGATATCCATGATGTGACAGAAATGCATTTTACAACTGTAAGGGCAAGCAGACCAAATCCTGCAATTGAGTAACATTCAGCTGTCCTTCGGAGATGGTGCGCAGAATGTAAAGCTGCACATTAGTCAGGGCCAGATAACACTGAGCCCCACTTTATGCTAAACCAAGAAAACAAACACGGCGCTCTGCTCAGTGCTGACTGGAAACATCAGAGGCTCAGAAAGCATGCTCTCCTCCAGTTGATAATCTATCAATCTTTCACTTGATCTCTTTATAACTTCCTTTTGATGAGTATTCTAGACAAGGATGTCCTTCTTTTGCATCGCAGACCAAATTACACAAAACTGTACTAATGTTTGTGTGCTTGCTGTTCTGGAAACTAATTCTGCTTGCCAAGCCATAGAAAATCAATGTCTGTGCAATCAGTAAACCATGGAAATAGAGCAGTGAACAGCATTCTAAAGGCTGTGTGACAAAAACATGTTAAAGCGGGTGAGTAACACTAAGTCCTTTATGTTGGAAACAATGCTCAATCAATCCTGTCCAACTGCAACAAAAAATCAAAAAAGATTTAGCATTGTGCAACATTAATTTTATCAAAATAATAGTTGCATGCAGATTAATAGAGTGAAATGTCACTTGGTCTTGGGGTTTTATATTTGTTGAGAGTTCCAGCTTCAACAGCTTTTGGAATTTAGAGTAACAGGTGAATTCTGAAGTTCCCTGGAAACGTTTACTTGATTTTCTTTCTTTTGTTAAAGGGCCTATATCATGCTATTCTTAAGCCTTTCAGAGTAAGCTATATCAATTTATGTGATAATATATTTTATTTGGCACATTAAAGAATCATTTTTATATTAAGTTTTAGTTATTTTCGCAGCTCATTTTCCTACTTGGAAGTAAGACCCCTCGATCTCTGAGGCTCCACCTTTCGCTCCTTGTGGGTGCCTCCCATTTCATGACGTCAACCTAAAGCCGACCTCGGCAGCGCGCCTGCATTTCTTACACAAAAACAAACAACATAAGAACTTTTGCAAAGATAGATGTGCATATTGTCCATATAAAAGGAAAGCGTTTAGCCGATCACCGCTAGCTCAGCTGAGAAAGTGGGTGTGTGTGTTAGCCTGGAGACGGGACTGGCAGTGCAGACTTTTCCTGGAAGGGGCTGTTCCTCACTTATCTAGATTACAATGTGAGAACCCACTTGTTTTTGTGGATTGGGAGGGGCTGGTGCTCAGAAAGCAGGCCCATTAAAGAGCTTAAGGTGGCTGGTGAGTATCTTTCCCTCTGACATGATTAAATATGCATCTCAATACATGGTCCACATACCAAAAATTTCGACTACCATATTTAGGACACACTGGAATATGAGGCGCACTGTCAATGATTGGTCTATTTTTTAACTTAGGAGAACCGAAATAAAAGGTGCATTACGCAAGACAAGAGTCAGACATGAGTCCATCCGTCAGTCAGACTTTATTAACTGTGTTTACAGTCTAGAACCTCTTTGTAACACGCTACATGATAGCCACGTTAGCTAAGAGATTGATACCGCTAAAACAAACATTACTGTGACTACGCTTACTCCCAACATTGTTAGTTACACAAAAAAAAAAACACATCACTACGTGTTAGTCATATTAGAATATTCACGTTAACACTCAACTAAACATTTTAACAGAGCGTTGTGTACTTCTCAAAATCGCTTCGACATCTTTAAGCACATCCGAGATTATTCCATATATTTGGCTTTTAAGTGCGGAAAATTAAGTTACCTTGTGGCAATAAAATACAGTCCAATTGTTTTACCTAAAACAACCTAAATTAAAACAATCTAGATATTCATTATTCATTTGACTTTATAACTATGAATGAAAATGCCTTTTAACAGAGAAGTTTTTTTTTTGTTTCTTAGTAACACTAAATAAAAACTGGCATTTAGAGTTTTTTGCTAGTTTTCAAATGGAATCAACATGATTTAATCTTATTCAATTTGGCAAATTCCACCATTTGATTGATGCTCATAAAAATGTCAGTGTTGCTGCAGGCATACTTCTTTCCCACTTATTGTGGCTGCAAAACATGTCTTTACATGCTAGAATATTAACTAGCATGTTTGAATGGCACTATTGTTGCAGTGTAAGTAAGATAAGAACAGAATGATTGTAAGCGCTGTCAGTGTTAGAAACTGCCATGACTATTTCAATTTGGTCCTTAAGTTATACTTCAACGTGGAAAATGTCAAATCAGAATCAAAAAAAAATTGTCATTCTTTAGTTTTTTTATTTTAATTTAATTCTATGTTCTTTTCTCCCTTGCAGTCTTACATGCAGATTTTCAATAAAGCAGTTAATTTCCATGTATCACTGTAACAGACCAGATGCAAAGGATTGAGTGAACATTTAATGGATACATTTAAAAAACATAACCCCAACTAAGTTGCTAAAAAACTAAAGAAGTTTAAAAAAAATGTTTTAAACTGAAACACAAGAGGGAAAGAGAGATCTGATCTGTTTTTGACCACTTGACTAAAATCTGTTTTATTGCAGCTTAATAGTAATCCATATAACTATTAAGTTATTAAGAACAATATATTGGATGCAATTTTAAAAGAAGTAATGTATTTTTAAAATGTCTTTTTTTTATATACAAATGGTCTTTATCTAACTTATCTCATAGATATATAGCCTTTTATCTACCACCATGAAGGGAAATTATGGAAACATATTGTAGACTGGAGGTTCAACTCTATACATAGACACTAATTGCAATCAACCATATCGCAGGCATGACAACTTATTTATAATAAATTCCTAAGCAGGTCCAAATAGGGAATTTCACTTATCTAAAGAGAGAGCATACACAATAATTATATAATAACTATTGACCTCACATGGCCTCTACTGGAAACGAAATAAAAAGTTTTTTATCAGTCACGTGCGCTCACACAAAACATTTACATATTTGTTTTCTTATGTAAAAATAGTTGTTTCCATGGTGAGGCAGGACTCTCACTTACAAATTTCAGACAAAAAAATGTACCGTAATCGTCAAAATAAATACTGTAAACCTTGTGCTATCCTAGGCACTTTAACATTGGGAGTTGGGTCATCTAGACCCCACTAGACAGTGTGCTGAACCTTTTTTCTTCAATGCTTTGTGATCTTCATTGGTGTCCATGGATTACATGAAATGCTATTCGCCTTTATCTTCCTCTGTCATGGTAGGGATAACACATCAATATAAGGGTGGGGTCATAATATAGCACAAAGGTTAAAGACGAATTAGCAATAACTACTAGAAGGCACCGCAGATGTGTGCAGCAGTATTTCCTACTGAAAGAAACGCAGAAGTGCCACTCAGTCTTACGCTGGGCTTGGCATAGTTCTTCCATAGCGACACAGGCGATGAAGAATTCAATGGATTTAGTGCTTTAGAGTGTTAAACTTTAAATAGTCCACTTGTTAGCATGTTCTTTATGGTTATCTGAATAAATGCTCCTACTGCTAGATTCCTCCCTATGTATATGAATATTTACTCTTGGGAAACTAATAACTATAAATTTAGCCACATTTCCTATCATTTGTATGCAGATGACATTCTGTTTTATTGGTCCTTTCCTGAAATGGACTATAATATCTTGACCAACTTATTGGATTGTTAAACAGTCATTAAGTGATGGTTATTTTATAACCATCTACACTTAAATGCTTAGAAGACAGAAACTGATTTTTGCCCCAGATAATAAAATCCCTTCCTTCAAACAGCACCTTGGCTTTCTTACTCCTCTGTCCAGTAGAGTGTAAGAAACCTTGGGGTGTTGTTTGACAAATCAATATCTTTAAAACGGCAAGAAAAAAAGAACATGGCAACATTGAAAACATCTTATCTAGACCTGACCTGGAGATGATTATTCATGCTTTTACTCTCGTTTAGATTATTGTAATTCACTTTTCACCTGTTTTAACAAAAACTCTTTAAATCGGCTCCAACTTGTTCAAAACTCTGTTGCAAGGCTTTTAACAGGAGCCAATAAATGAGCACATAAAACTCCATTACTGTCTTCTTTATTTAGGTTCCCAATAGATTTTTAAAATTTTACTTCTAGCTTTCAGACCCTTGCATGGACAAACTCCTGTGTACATTGCTGACCTTTTAACCCCCTCACTCTTCAGCCCTGTGAGGTCTTCAAACCAAAAATGTTTACAAATTCCAGAAACCAAAAGCCCTTTAAGCTGACGCCACTCGTCTTTGGATATTTTGATCATTACGACAAATCTACCCCGTTGAGTGTTTTAAAAGTCAGGTGTAGACATCTTTATTCAGATGAGCGTTTAGTTGATCTAATTAATCATTTATTGTGTTTTACTTTGTTTTTACTGTAACTTTGTCTATGATATATGCATAATGACTGATTTGAATGTGTTTTTACTGTTGTGAATCACTGTATGATTTTTATCTGAGAAAGGTAATGTTTACTGAAATAAACATTTACATACTATGTTTTATGAAGATAAATAAGCATCAATGTGTTACGGTAGTGAAGCATATATTCAGTCTATTATTGTTATTTATTTTGTTTTTGTGATTTGTCTTTCTCTTATTCTCAAATTTTGTTTAAAAAAACTCTCCAAAAAGTGTGACTTATTTTTTTTTTTTCTTCCTTATTGTGCTTTTTTGGTGTCTGCTACTGATGCTCCAAAGCGACTTATAGCTGTAAAATGCAGTACTTACCAAGACATTCTGATGGCACAGCACCTTGCACTGAACAACTTGTCACTTTGCCTCTCGTTCAACAAATAAGCTAAAATGACATGCTCCATCTGTGCTTTCATCAGGAGCTGCTGCTCCTTCTTCCACTGTTGCTGTTCCTTTTTAAGATGATAGCTTTGTGTGTTTTATTTGTTTTGCAATTTTTAACAACTACAAAACCCTTTGTTCTGAGGGAGGGGAAATTGATGAAGACAAATCTGTGGAAAGTAGTGCACATTTGTACCATTTTACTCATGAATCTACAATGTTGAGGTCCTTGATATTGTTAAAAAGTCATGATTTTTTTACTTAAACTCCACTCTTCCCTCCTTCACGCATGACTGATAATAGTACACATGCAAGTGAAAATTTCAAATTTTAACAAGACCCAGGATAATGGTGGTTTTAGGCACTCTCGATGTTAAGAGACTATCAAAGCATCAGAACGTGTGCTTTGCCTCATTTTCTCCCCCGTGTTCTCTCCAGACCCGTGTCTCATGATGATTCACAAGTTCTCTCATGCCTGTCTGCTCTTCGCATGACCTTTTCAAAGTTATGCATACAAAATGAGATTTCTTTGCCTTCACGAATATAACATTCAAGAATGATTCTATATTTTAGAAGACACTTACCAGCGCTCCAAGGATTTTCAACTGTCCATCGGGACATTATGCATGATCTCGCTCTTTTACTTTTTCCTTTCCCGCCATTCTTCTGGCTGTTCTTTTATTATTTTTTTTCAAATTCATTCCACACTTCAGCTCTCACTTTACATCTAATATTGGGCCGAGATTTCAATTTGTTGTTTGACCTTTTCTTAGCCACAATCTTGCGAAAAGCGCAAACAGCATTGTGCTCCCAGGTGTTTAATTCTAAGGGCTTAGCTTTTGCTGACAAGTAAAGTCCATCTCCATTCCTGAGATGAATACATCCTATGTCAGATATCTTTTTGGATACCTTGAAGAAACAAATATTATTTACAGGTATTTGAAACCAGTTTAAATAGCAAGAGGTCCGGTGAGTGGTGTAATCCATCTCTTCCTCTTCCTCGCCAGCACCCATAATAGGATTCTGACTGTTTAGCATGACCACTGGTGTTTTCATTGTGCAAATGTAGCTGGGATCATAAATAAGCTTGTTAATTTTTGCCCTGCTGCTCACGATGACAAATCACCCGCCGTGTAAACATTGTCAACAGATGGCAAAATTACTCAAGTGAGGGTGTGCCTGATACTTCTGGGAGGTGTAACGATGGAGTTGTGCTTGGCAGTAGGATGCTAAGTGATGCAGTGCTTTCTTTGTAGCTCAGCGTTTGCAAACAGCTCTATACATCATTTTGATACTCATCCTAGACAGTTGTGTGTGGGGAGAAAGATAGAACATGTAAAGATTACCTTCAACAGATCTTAGACAAACAAAACATAAAAAAACAGGGCATTGGTTAGATTAGAAATGCTCTTATCAAGAGCACACCGTGTTCTTTATGTCAGGTAGGATTTATTACTTTTTTTTTAATGCAATCCTAATTGTTCCAATACATTGAATGACATGATTATAATAAATACCAGAAAATATGTATATATATTTGATTAGGCTCATGAGTTGTAATTTTTACTAACCACCTGTTCTCATCTATTTAAAAAAGATTAAAAAAGATAAATGGCAAACTAGATAGAATGCACGCATTTGCTACAGGCCTATCAAGATATTGCTAAGCTGTTTCTTCTATTGCTAAAATTCTAAACTTTGAAATAAATCAGTTGCAGCAAACCCAATGATTTAAAACACATGTATGTACACTGCTAAAAAATAAAGGGAGCAGTAAAATAACATCCTAGGTTTGAATGCAAGACATACAACATAAAAATGAGGCTTTGTAGTGTTTGTGGCTTCCAAGTGAAGCTGGGCTCATTCGTCAATCACTCTGCACACCACTCATCAATAAGCCTCTACTCAAAAACAATAGCTTAATTCCTCACCTTTTCTTCTCAGCCAAATACAATCAGTTTGCTTTTAAATTCATGGATGTCTATCTCTCTACATTCTCGACAAGTTTGATGCCTTCCTCCACTCAGTCCTCCTTCTGGACCAATGCTTTGCTGTGGAACGTTCCTCAACCACCATCACCGTCTAGGCTATGGGGTTTTATTTATCTATGGTTCAAGCTTATCCCACCAGAATAGACGTCATCAGCACCGAGTCTAACCGCCAAAGACTGTGGTCTTATTTAATGCACATCTTTTGAATAACAAATGTATTTTTATTTATTCCAAATCAAATACAGAAACACTCAGAAATGCAATTAATATCATCAGTATTCCTTTTTTAGGCAATTGCGCTCTTACTCTCATAATCAGCATTAGGCTAGCTTGTTTAGCCATTTTTTGGAATTAGCATAAATGTTAGCTCATTAGGCTAATTTTTGCATTAGCATGGTTGTGTCCAAATTACCATCCTAACCCCTAAATACTAAAAAAGGATATAGTGCTGCACTATGTAGTGCCGTGAATTTATGATTGATTTCACCAAGTTAAAATCTAATTAAAATGAGAATTTTTCGACAATTATTTATGAGTCCACTGTCTTCTGAAGACAAAAACTTTGATGGTTTATCAAAACAATACATTTAAAAACATTTTTTGGGTAAAAAATGTTCCAACGCAATGCATTGTGGTCTATATTTGCCGATCGAGTGAGCATCGATGCACAGTGATTTTTCGCAGAGACTTCTGCCAAATTTCCAGGGCACTCAATTTTAAAATTGTAGATTCTGACGGCACTAAAAAATGGCGGATGCACTATATAGTGCACTATATAGGAGTTAGGGTGAGAATTTGGACATAACCCATGGCTTTTAAAGCTAATTTGGCAAATAGACTTACTGCTAGGTTAAATATAGCTGGTTTAGCTAGTTTAAGTGAAAATAGCACTTTTATATACTGTATACATTTTTAATTAGCAGATATTGCAATATTTTTACTTTACTGAATTTGTCTCACAAGGTTCCTGAAGAAAGCAATTACGTCTTTAATGATCAGAAGATTCTTTTAGCTGAGTTGTTATTTTTAGCTGAAGTATGTGGAAGAAATAAACTGACAAAGAGGGATGGAAAATAAGAAAAATGAGGGGAAATACACTGACCAAAAATATAAATGCAACACTTTTGTTATTGCTTCCATTTTTTATGGTATGAACTCAAAGATGTGAAACATTTTCCATATACACAAAATAACCAGTTCTCTGAAATATTGTTCACAAATCTGTCTTAATCTGTCTAAATCTGTGATAGTGAGCATGTGTGAGCATGTGTTGTATTTTCACGCTGTTGGAATAAATCACATTTGTAAAATCTACCGATCAGCTGCCTTAGAGGGCAGTTAAAGTTGTTAAAGTGCCTACACTGAAAAAAGTGATTCTGGCCTCTAGTAAATGCTTCAAATATTTTTTTAGTTCATTTTAATTATTTTTATTACATTTTTCGGTTCTACCTAATTAATTTAAGTAAGTCAAACATATGTTGTTTCCTTTTAAAAACAACGTTATTAAATTGGTAAATATAACTTAAAAAAATTATGTTCATTCAACCTGCAATGACGTCATCTAATCTGCGCATGCGCACACCCTGCCCCCGCCATTTTAACACCAGAAGCGCGTGCTTCACTTTGACTGCAGACAGAGAAGAGGGAGCGGGTTTAACGAAGTTGCCTAGCTTTGGTAAGTAAAGTTTTCAAACTTTTTTGTCTTTTTTTGACATTGGTCCACAAAGTTACTTGCCTTAACAATGCCTCGTGGTTTTGTTTTTAGCCAGCAAATTAGTCATTTTGCATCATCATGCTTGAGTACTACTAGCTAGCTTGTTTTTCAGACTAGTCACTCTGTAGGGCAGAGCTAGATGCCGCGGTTTTGACACTAGTGATACTTTTTAATGCCGCAAGTGTAAAGGCAGGCCTCTTTAGCGGTTGACCGGGACACAATCTGCCCCCCCCCCCCCCGGTTATTATTTATTTTTCCCTTTTCTCGCTGGTTTCTAAACGAATACGCCACGCGAAGTTAGCAAAATATGCGCTTGGGTGCTGCATATTGACAATATTTTACGCTCTCTGTGTAGAAAACGCGGGAGGAAAGCAAGCGGGGGTGGGGGTGAGTTTCACTAACTTGCAGCTGCAGACGTGAACAGGTGTCTGACCCTGAGAGGAAAAGCAGTAGAGCGGTGGGGGAGGGGCTTAGAGTCATCACTTATGATTACAGACCCTAAGACACACACTGCTGATTCCAAGTTAGTAAATGATTGTTTTTTTTATTTATAAGATTATGTTTTATTGGGTTTGCATAGTTATTAAATGAGAGGAAAAAAATTAGGAACGAAGTACTAAAGTGAAGTTGTTTACATCATTTCATCTTAACTGTGGGTGTTATCAACAGTTTAAGATTGCGGGTGATGGACAAAAGATCAAAGGAATTATTAGTTGCTCAGTTTAGAGAAGAAAAGAGAAAAACACTACAATTATTATAAGGAATGCCGGTGGTGTCAGAAAATTATACATGTTAAATGTGTTATTTAAAGAGTAAAATGTTGTCTGATCACAGAAGGGGGGTGACAATTCATTTCGCGTAAGTCTCCCTTTAAAAAAAGCATAGGAAACAATCAGTTATCTATCCCCCATTTTGGAAGTAGCCTAGTGCATTTTGCTTTGCTGGCACAGCAAAGGGGAGAGGCCTGCAGAAGGAGCTGGAAATGAAACTGCAATTTACCAGTTTACAAAATAAAACAAGCAGCAAATATAAAATCTGTTTGATGTTTAGTGAGTTTCCCAAATTTCTTTACTTTTTACAGATTGTTTACCCATGTAGATTGTGTACTCCAGTGTGGCTGTCAATTGGTATGTACAGTTAACATTGTTTTGGTTTCACAAAGGTGATGTAAAGTCACTTATTTACTCATTTTCATTTGTGTTCTCTCCCTTTTTTGTTTGTCCAGTTAATGTGTAAGCGTAAAGACTGTTACTGAGGTAAGTAGGCGCTCAGAATTCTAAAATATTATAGGTTAAAGCACAAATATTTTGGGCGTGGTCATATCAAGTGCATTTATTGTGTCCATGCATCTTTAAAACTTGGAATGCACTTCTGACACATTTATCGAGAACTTTCCTCAAATTACATGTTATAATCATTATAAATGGAATTTAAAACTAATCTGTGTTTGTTTTTCACCTTTTCTCTTCAGATGAATACAAAATTTGAGAGGATCACAACACTTCATCATGAGGCAACCTTTATGGCAGAGCTTGACATGGTTACACTAGCACTGGCATCTGTTTTCCTGTAACGGGGAGGTGTAGCTGGCCAAAGGCTCTCTGCACATTTGCAGATCTTGAAGGAGGTAAAGGTGTAACTTGTACTTTAGCTTAAATGTGGCCCCAAAAGGCTTTAAATGTCTGTGTAGTCTGTTTCTAATCATTCCTAACACTTTCCCATAACTTCATCGTATGGCACATCAGCTTTATTCCTGTTTGACACAAATCCACACATCTCCTTCTTATCTTATTCTTAAAAATGGGCACCATCACACTTAGTCTAATAATATCCCTAACATATTGTGAGCAGTTTACTTCTCCCTACTCACGATAACACCACTGCCTTTTGTCTTTCCTAAATCTGCCAGGTCTTTTGAAATTAGAATTTTTCGACAAGATGTAAAACACGAAAAGCCTGGATATTCCTCTTTAGTGATGTCTCTTAGTTAATAATGTTTTTTTGTGTGTTGCATACTCAGGACATCCAGTGTGATGGCATCCAGAGAGACATGAAGAAGCACAGCATGGGTGTTTGTCATCAAAAAAGAAGCTGAAGATGATGATCCTGCAGATGTTGGAGTGTTTGTTGAAGGGGTGATGTGCAGCAATGCTTGGAGTAATCTATGCAATCAACCTGGCTTACCCCAAGGAACTGAGATACTACTACGAGTTCATTCAGAAGGGGGTTATGCAAATGAATGGGGGAAAAGCCTACCCTGAAAATCCTTGGGCTGAAAAACAAAATAAGCTCAGGAACTTTGGGGTACTGAAACCAAACTTTTGGACATGACTGAGCTCCTTTATTTGGAAAAGAATGATTAAAAAAAGGAACCTTATTTGGTAATACCCATAGTTTATTTTGTTTACAACTTTCAATTTGAGTTAGCTGTTGCCTTTTTTACTGTGATTTATGTATTCTATACCCTGTCCTACTTAGTACATAATGATTTGTTATAAATATTACAATTGTATTATACATTTAATTTGTGTTCTATACATATCCTCCTTTGTGCATTTTTTTTCTGCTATTTTAAGTTCAACAAGTTGCTTTGTTTTTTGAACAAATGTGATAATGCAAGTGTAGATTGGGGTAACAATGTCTAGTATTTGTGTTTAATGAAAGCATGGTTGGTTTGAAGAACTTTGGATTTTTCATATTTCTTGAATAAAACATATGAAATTATTTTTTTGTCACTGCTAAATGTATTGTAACTTTTCATTGGAAAAAATGAAATGCTTTAAACTCCAGAAACCCTTAAACAGTAAGTAAATACTAATGAAAAAAATTAAGTAAAACAAACCTAAAATAAATAAGCTAAAATTACATGAATTGTGTAATGTCTACTCAAAGTTATTAATTAAGATCAACATAATTTTAGTAATTAAATGCAAAAATATATAATTAAGTAAACCAGACTAAAAAGAATTAAGCTTAAATTACACAAATTTATTAAGTGGTGTGAACATAATTTTTTTATGTTGAATTTACTTAATTTATTTACGTGCAACACTCTTGACGTAGAAAAATTAAGTAAATGAAAGAAGCATTTTTTTCAGTGTAGGATAACACAAAGGTTACCGGGCACGAGCATATGTTAAAGCTAAAGAACAGCACTTGTGTTTTTACATCCTTTTAAAAACTTACCCTTAAATATATTGTAATAGTTGCAATCAGTCATGCCCTACTTAGTGGATAACATGTGATGAATTTATTTTTACAAAGAACCTTTCCCATAAGGTTTTTGTCTTGTAATAAAACCTTGTTTCTGTTTTGCTCAAATGTAATGTATATTCTTGTCAGTATTTTTGTATTGACATCTCAATGTAAGTGTTCTTTTGATCAAATGTTGCGTTTACATTGCAAATATCAGGCTGACAGCAGCTCTCCAGCTACTACAAGGCCAACAGTAGCTTTCCAGCTGCGACCAGACCAGCAGCTCACCAGCAGCTTCATTCCACCTAGTCTGACGCAGTGTCCCCAGCTCAAGGTTTTGACTTTGTGATAAATATGTTTCTTCAGTTACTTTTGCTATTAGTGCTTGGTGTGCTTGTGAAATACATTCCATTTTCCCAAACAAAGAACATGGCAGAGTCCATGAATTTTTAACTTTGAGCTCACCTGCCACTCTATCAAACCGTAACCATCTATCTAATAGAGACCGTTTAGTCTCCAAATAATGCTTTTGTTTTTGCAGAACCATACACTCAAATCATGTTCCGGTTGCAGACGTGGTCCTTTGAGGACTTTTGCTCTCATAAAAGCTTGGGATTTCTGCATGTAAATGTAAGAAGCCTCTTAATAAAAATGTGAAAATTTGGGTTAATGGATCACATCCTAATATAGTGATTGTTACAGAGACCTGGCTAAGAAAGTCCATCTCCTATCCTGAGTTGCAAATGCCAGGCTATAATATGTTTAGAAAGGACAGGCCTGGTAAATGTGGGGGTGTGGCAATTTACACTAAACAACATATTGAATGCGCTGTAACTCTGGCTAAATCAGTTCCAAAGCAGTTTAATCTGCTCATTCTCAACATCAGGCTCTCTAAAAATGTCTCCCTGTGAGTCACTGACTGTTTTCCTCCACCATCTGCTCCGGCCTGCACATCACAAACTCTCTGTAAGGTATTTGCCCCGTTTACCAATGCTAAGTTTGTACTTCTTGGAGATTTAAATTTGGACATGTTAAAGCAACCTGTCAAGGATATACAGCAATCTGATGGACTAAATTTACATCAGATTAACCCTTAACCCTGATAAGGCAACTCTCATTGATGTTATTCTCACGAGTTCCCCTTACAAGTATTTCTCAGGGGTGTTCTGTGCAGATATTAGTAATCACTGCTTCACTGCTTGTGTTCGTAATTCCTGTTCCGTTAAACAGCCAGATCAAATTATTTACAAACCAATTCCAAAAATGTTTTACCTCCCAAATATTTTTGATCTGGCAGATATGGACTAGCTGGTCTAAAATCAATTTGATTCCTACTGTTGACAATGCATTACAACTATTTAGTGCGTAACGGAGGCGTTACAGCAACTTGCTGACCAGATCACAGAGGTTGAAAGAAACCACCCTGACTCTCTGGTGATTACACTCGGGGATTTTAACAGAGCAAACCTCAAGGCTGATATAACCAAATACAAACAGCACGTGACTTGTGCCACCAGAGGCCCGAACATTTTTGACCACTTCTACAAAACAATAAAGGACGCATATCACTCTGTCCCCCGCGCTGCCCTGGGACTTTCCGACCAATCCCTAGTCTATCTCATCCCAACCTATAGTCAAAAGCTGAAATCAGCTAAGCCCATAGTAAAGACTGTGAAGAGATGGTCGAAGGAATCAAAGATGCAACTGCAAGCCTGCTTTGACTGCACTGACTGGAGCGTCTTCGAGGCTGCTACCTCAGACCTGGATGAACTCACTGACACTATCACATCCTACATCAGTTTTTGTGAGGACATGTGTGTGCAGACTAAAACCTTCTGCTCATACAACAACAAAGCATGGTTCATTGCTAAACTGAGGCAACTACGTCAAAAGAAAGAAGAGGCCTACAGGAGTAGAGATCGGGACCGTTATAAGCAGGCTAGAAACAAGCTAACAAAGGAGATCAAGGCTGCAAAGAGGTCCTACACTGCAAAGCTGACGGACCAGTTTTCTGCCAACGACTCTCCTGCAGTTTGGAAAGGACTGCAGACCATCACCAACTACCGGAGCCCATCACCAACCCCCGCCCCTCAGGCAGTTACCACCTGGCTGAGGAGCGTAACGACTTTTACTCACTGCTTTCATCCTGGACACTGCCTTTTCAGCCTCCTCCCGTCAGGGCGGCGCTTTAGGACAATGCGAACCAAAACGACTCGCCACAAAGACAGCTACTTCCCTCGAGCTGTCACTCTTATGAACTCCTGACTCCGGACCACTCAAGGACACTGTACAACCACAGAAACTGTCAAACTGGAACTACTGCTGCTGCATTTTTGACTTTTTTATTTTATTCTATTTCTTTATTTAGTTATGATTATTTATTCATACAGCTACCTTATATCTACCTTCTTTTTACTATTTATCCTTTTACATTGCTAGTTTGTACGAGAGCACAAGTAACCGAAGACAAATTCCCTGTACATGCGCTGTACTTGGCAAATAAAGTTATTCTGATTCTGATAAGTAGTTAAACAACCATGCTCCTATCAAATGCCTCAGAATAAAAGGTCATTACAGCACCTGGTTTCACCATACTGTTCTTCTTCGAGAAAAGAATATAGCATGGAGAAAAAAAAAACTTGATTTAAGAGGTCCTCAGCACCTATTCTGACATTTAAACAAACCAGAAACAAGTCTTTACAAGCCGCCTGCAAAGCAAAATCAGTTTATTTTAAAGAACAACTTTCACTCCATAAATTTCATCCCAAAAAATGTTGGACAACAATGCGCGACTTGGAAATTAAACCGTCTCCTGCTCTACCCCTTTCACATATTGATGGTATTTTAGTATCTGATAAAATGCATATAGTTAACAGTTTTAACAAACATTTTGCAAACACTTCACATTCTCCTTTGTCAGCATCCACTTTGCTCATAGTCCACACCTCTTCTACCAATGGCTTAAACTTAGACCTAGTTCTGGAATGTGAGGTCTGGGAGGAGCTGCAAAAGTTAAATCCAAAAAATCCTCCAAGTTTAGATGAGCTGAGCCTTTTCTTTTTCTAAATTGGGGGCTCTATCTTTGTGGGCCCTATTAAAAATATTTTCAATCTTTCTCCCTGCACTGCTGAAATCCCTCACACGTGGGGGTGAGAATCGGTCTGGTGCCAACTGTAGGACATTTATCTCAATTCTTCCTTGTCTTACTAAAACCGTCACAATATCTTAACTCCTGTCCAATCCGGTTTCAGAACTGGTTATGGGTGTGCAACAGCAACTCTTAAATATCTCAATGACATCCCCTCTGCCTTAGATGCTAAATTGCAGTGCGCTGTTATTTTTATTGACTTGGCTAAAATCTTTACCTCTGTTAATCACTCCTGTTTTATTGACAGGCTTTGTGATTTTGCTGTTTCTAAAAAATCAATATCAGGGTTCTAAAAATATCTGACATAAAGACTGCAATGCGTTAAATCAGAGCAATTTTTTTCTCACCACAGGCATCTATCATTGGATCCACCCTTTTCTTAATTTACGTTAACAACATAAATGCTTGTAAATTGTTGACTTACTTCTCTAGTGCAGCGTTTTTCAACCAGTGTGCCGCGGCACACTAGTGTGCCTTGGGAGATGGTCAAGTGTGCCGTGAGAAATTGCCCTCATTAACTGATCTAAAAACAATTACCATCTCCAGGAAATCAGCTCGTTGTTCATCCAAACAGGCCCTGATAAAACACTGAGAAGTTAAGAATATGAAATATCATAAAATTATTTTTTCTTTGTGTTTATATGATTCTATTAAAGACACTTTGATAAGAATGACGATTTAGCTGCAGCTATAACTGTGTAAGGAAAAGTCCCACCCCTTTAACTGTCTCCACCAATCATTCTTGAAGGCTTAATCACATGTCATCAGTCTGACCAATTAGAAGTGGTTAAAGTCTTCACTTCTTTGTTTCGATTTAGCGCAAAAAAGTCTCTGTTCTAAGAAAAATACCAGCTAAAGCTCGTCTTTAGCGGTGTAGCTTTCCACAGAATCTGGTATCAGACTGTGACAAGTGAACAAAACAATGAAGCTCAAAGACGCTGGTCTTTCCGCAGTCACCGGATTACCGGCACTACATCTCCCATGATGCATTAAAGTGACTGTTTTAGCGGACAATGAGTCTCTCCTCTTAACGTCTTAAAACAACGAACACACATCAAACAGTTTTTGAATATTTTGACTTAATTTTTAATACATCTTTTAGAAAAAAAACAGCTGCAGCTTCAAGCTTTTTCTGCAACAATTATCACAAAAATGCATGTGAGATTGCAGAGGGGCTGTAGATCAATACTACGACGGAGTTTTAGGGCCACAGTGAGGAAAAGAAATTCTGGCCAAAGTGACGAGTTTTTTCTCGCCATGACGAGATTAATGTTGCCATGACGAGAAAAAACTCGACACAAAGTTTTGAGAAAAACTTGTCTTGTCGAGATAAAAGTCGAAATAAAGTTTCGTAAATTTAGGAGATAAAAAGTCGTAAATTTACGAGTTTTTATCTCATAAATTTACGACTTAAAATCTCGTAAATCTTCGAGAAAAAAGTCGTACATTAACAAGGAGAAAACACCGAAGTTTTGTGTTTATCGGAGCCTAGCTTGAAGATGAAATATGTGGAGCCTTTTGTGAAGCTTTATTTCAGGATTTTTATAGGTTTAAAACAGAGATTCTGAACCTTTTGATGACTCAAAATCAGATTATTGTCAGTGTAGTCGGCTTTCCGAATTTTTCATATGTAAAATAAGGAGTTCAGAGAAACGTTTGGGAGTAGCAAACCGCTGCAGACTTTATTCTCCTTTTCATTCACATAACCTGAAGTTCAAGTTCAGGTAACGTCATGAACCTGTCATCTTAACACCAATGCGGAAGTAAACAGTGTTACATACGCCCACTCCTGCAGATGAAGCTTCCCGTTTCAGCATAAAAAAACAAATCTCGTCATGGCGACATTAATCTCATCATGACGAGAAAAAACTCTTCACGTTGGCCAGAATTTTTTTCCTCACTGTGGCCCTAAAACTCTGTCGTATCAATACAGACTATTAGCTTTTTCTTTTTTTTATCTATCTACTTTTTTGGATGCTGGTGTACCGCGGGATTTTTGTCAAGGTTAAAGTGTGCCGTGGCTCAGAAAAGGTTGAAAAACACTGCTCTAGTGTGTAGCTGGACAGCTAGACATTGTCCAGACTGTTTTTCTTCCTTGTGGTTGGCAGTTTTTAATAAACAAGGACATAAAAGCGAATAGACTTCTATTCTTACTTTTCCCTATTTTTCATTATACAAGTTCACTTTTGTTTGCAGAGTTTTAGCTGAAAACAGGTGATTTACTATAATCCCTCTATATAGTTTAATGTTTAAAAAGTATCAAAAAGAATACTATACTATACCCGCAGTACTGATCTTACCAGATTTTTTACTTCTTTTTTTGCTGTATGTTCTTTAAATAAGCCAGCACACTTTCTTGATTCTTTCTCCTGTCTGACAGTTCCAGACTTTTCTAGCACCATTGTATTCCCACGGATTCTGTTTATCCTGCCACCAGAAGAGCAAAGAGAATTCTGGACTCCCTGTAGTTGGCATCTAGTGGTGTATGAATAAGACTATTTCAAAATAATAAAGTAGAAGAAGACTTTAAGTCAAAGAGGAGGCTGGATGACGAGATCCTCTGCTGCAGGCTCTGAGACTGCAGCAGCAGGTGAGTCAAGATGTGAAACATAAAAACAACGCAGTGTCTTATTTTTGAAAGGGTGCAGAAATACTTTGTTGCTCCTTCTGGGTTGTGGTCAATAAGAATATCAACTCGATTTGGTGAAGTTGCAGACCCCTGAGTTAACCACTGGAATATATTTGTAAAATTTGTTTTATCTTATACTAATTTATTTTAAACTTTTTAAGCCACAAAATAACTATTCATCTTTCTTTGAGATTATTACTGAAATTAGGTGATTGCTTCATAATTATTTATTTATTTAGATCAGTGTTATCACAGGTTTTAACATTCACATGAACTTTTTGCTTTTTTCAGGTATTGATGAGTTTTTAAAAAAAAATTTGGTTGGATCAAAGTTAAACACTAAAAAAACAAACAAAAAAAAGATTTCTTTGAAATATATCTTTTCAAAAATCTTAAATTATAAAGTTGACGTGTACAAAGGGAAAAAATATATGAGGTGAGCTTTGAAGTGCCCTCAAATGCCAGATAATATAGGTGGGTGAGACAGGCAGGATTTTTTAGCAAATAGATCTGAGAGACTGTGAAGTGGAGAGCACAAAAGCAGAAGATGTAAGACAGGGCAAGACTCTTCACGGCATTAGTTATATAAATGATAAACCAAGGAAATCATTTATAAATGTATTTTTAAATCACTATAGGAGATTGGTCAGAATTGGGGTGCAGCCAAACAAAAAAATTAAGTGTTCTACGTAAAACTTTACTTATTTGCATAGCGCCTTTCATTCAAGTTGAAAACACAAATCACTTGTGGTTTTCTGAAAATCTTTTCATACTAACTATGGAAAGTCAAGCACAGTGTTTTTTTCTTCCCTGGAAACAGTTTCTACCAGCCACCTGCCATGCCGATCCAACCTCACCAGCAATTCCATGGAACTGAACAGCATTTTCTGCCAAATTATGCTGGAAGCAGGTACCATGAAGAATATTACATCATTCAACTCAGTCAAGAATTGGGGGAAACCAAAAGCAATTGGCAAAACAAAAACAGCGGAAGGAGAAATTTATCAACCAGGGCAAAGAAACCAAACGGGAGCTGGAGAGGCATCAAAAATACACCAATCCCAGCATTTTGAGCGCAGCCAAGGTTTCAAACCAAATTCAAAGCAACCCGAAGCACAGAAAGAAGAAGGACCTTCAGACAGATTATGAAAAGTTTACAGGTGGCCTATGTCACAAAAGAGAAAGAATTTTCAAAAGAGCAAGAGACAGAACGCGAAAAAAATGCCAACCTTCAAAGAGAGTTGGAATGTCTCCGCCAGATGTGTTCCAAACCGACAAAGACTCACCTGAGGGAAGATCTGGAAGGCATGAAGGTTTCCAATCAAGACCTGACTACCACATTTGAAGCCCACATGTCATCTGCCAGAATGGAGGTGGAAACCTTGACTCAAGAACTGGAAGGAGAATGATCTGTTTACTTGCAAGAACAGAACAAACAAACAACACACCATCAACAACATCAAAGCACAGCTGGATGATACCCTCTAAAATGTGGCTCAGGAGATCGGCTTCATGACTGTGAAGTCTTCCAAAAGAGAGCTGAGTTTTCAGACAGAGCTGCAAAGTCTGAAAGTTCAGCTCAAAGAAAAAGACAAACATATCGATCGGCTGCTGAATGAAAGTTCAGCCCAAAAGCAGCTTCTCATCCCAATGGTCACTGTCATCCAGACCACCAAGGTGATTCGGGACGTCCACACCCTTCCAAACCTGTTGCCACCCGCCCTCTCCGCTGTCTCCATGTTGATAAAAAAAGATACTTTTTTCACAATGGTGGCTTTTATTTTGTTTTTATATGTTTTGGTCACCTAGGGATAATGAACCGATCAACGTGAATTTCATGAGAATCAGCAAAAGTTTACTTTTGGATTTGCCTGGTGACAAGAGCTGTTATCCTAACCACGCCCACATTTCTTACATGTCAATATCCAATGTTATATCAATTTCTTCAGTTCTAGCCATGAATGCATGCATTAAATTTTACAGTATTTTGTTAAAAAAATGTGCGAATAATAGGAGAGTGCTACTTTTGCAAGCTCGTCTTGCGTTCAAAATCTACAACTTTTAATAGCAAGTTTTTTAACTTTAATTGCTTCCTAATGATTGCCAAGAAAGACTATTACGAACAGATTCTCACAGGAAATTCAATATGAACAGTAGTTGGTTAAAGCTGTCAGTTATCTGACCTCTCACTCATTACTGAAAATTATCTGTGAACCATGCACCACTTGACTCTGAACAGTCTTTAGAGAAGGCGATGAGAGAAGCTGAATGCATACTCTCCTTTCTGGCATCAAGCCCATTTATTTTGACATATACCCACAAGCAGCCACACAGCATGGACGTCACTTCTGCTCTTAGACCCCTCAGTCATGGTGCAACAAAAAGAAACACCCATACTCAGCCCTATTTTTGCCGCTTCCCACAATCCCTTGCTGCTATTAAATCCAACGTGCACATGACCGCCACAACAATATGACGCAGCTTTCAAGTTAAAAGCAATCGTTAAAAGCAGTTCTGAAAAAATCCACCATCACCAATGGGTTTGGAAAAGCCGGTCTGGTAATCCTACCCTTGGCTTATTAAATACATTTAATGTAAAGTTTATGAGATATTTGAATCAGCTAATGTTCTTTATATTAGGCTTTTATCCAAAGTGATTTACAAGTCACTCACAATTGAGGGCAGTAAGGTCAGTTTTCCTACCTAAGGACACTCTGCCCATTCAGGAATTCAAACCCCCACCCTGTCATGATTCGAATTTGTTGTCCTTGTTCTGTCTTGTTTCTGTTTCCTGTTTTATTTTGATAGTCTCCTGTCTTGTCTGTTTTCTTGAGTTTACTTCCTTTGGTCCCCATCAGCCCTGATCGTGTCCACCTGTGTCTTGTCTGCCCTGTCTGTATTTAAGTCTTGTCTCTGCCTTCCTCCTGTGTTGGTCCATTAGTGTTCCTGTTCTGGTGTTCTCGTCTTGTCATGCCTTGTGCCTTGCTTTCTTGCCACGCCACAGTGAGTTTATGTTTCTGTTCTGAGATCCTGCTCTGCAGCGCTTTTCGTTTGTTTTTCGCATTAAACCCCTTTGCCCCTGATCCTCATGCCTCCGCCTCTGCGTCTGGGTCCAACCGGCTCTCGAGCCACCCTGCACCATGACACACCCAGCTGATTGGCAGACAATTTCCTAACCGACTGAGCTACAACCACCTCATATTTAGAACGAAATTTGGAACAGGTCCAAGTGGGATGGGAAGAAAAATGTGTTACCTCCTCACTTGAACTGTTCAGACAGTTATGGGAGCAGTCTTAGCAGAAGACCAAACCACCCCAGATTTTCAAATTGGAAGACAACCACTTCATTCTCTAAATTCCTGCATCAAAATTACGTGTGTGCCCAGAACCCACTAATTGCTTAGACTTTAAAGAGATGAGAGTAATTGGAAGGATCCGAACACTGCATGAGGTTTCAAAGAGCAGAAGGTTGTCTTTATAGTACAGCTGTCCGTCCATATGATCTGTCTTAAAATGACTGTTCTGCAGTCCATTTAACTTTCATCAGGGATTTTCTGATCAATAAGCTGATCTTTTGCAGCCAGAGAAGGCTGGTTTCAATGGAGCCCTTTGATTATATCATTTTAGTCATAATGGTGTGCAAAACTTTGATTTAAAGCGGAGCAAACGGGGGGGGGGGGGGTATGTGCTGACACCAACTGTAAATGCCTGCACCCTAAATGAGGACACTAGTAATCCTTTCAGCTGTGCCGCTGAAACCTAAGTAAGGAAAAAAGATAAAACTTTATTCTCAAGTTCAGGTTATTTTGAGACATGAGAGATGTCTTTTTTAAAGGAAACGACTGTGAGAGAAAAGGTTGGGTCCTGAGTCAAAGGATAATTAGATATTCTGTTCTACATTAATTATCCTCGTTCTTAGGCAGCAGAAGAAAAAAGGAGGCTCATCTCTCTCTGCTTCCTGCTCCTGGCTGATGTCTTCTCATCTTGCTCAGTCAAACATTTTGATCTTCTGCTGGTTCTAAAAGAGGCTAACAATGAATTGTTTCGATCTTTAGCCTTAGTCTCAACTGTCCTTACGGGTATATATGGGTTGCCTGCGGGTCAAAAATGGGCAAACATGTATGAGATAAACAGGTGGCTCACACAAAATAGCAAGGTTGTAGACCTTCGATGGGATGAAGATGTCCATGCACATTTTTCTCTACAAGCATGCTGCAGGCAACAAGTTGTAAAAAACACTTCTATAAGGGCGTATCAAACAGGTTTTTCTTTTTTTATTTAACCTTTCCAAACCCTGCACACTGTGCAAGAAGCCTGTTAGTGCTGTAGAGCTCATTGCCCCCTCTTTTTCTAGCAACTTGATTGTTAGAAATCAGACAATTGGGGTAGCTTATGTGGCCATCCTACAGGCGTCCTAGCTATCATCTGCACACAGCATTTGTGCGATATTTGCATTTGATCGTCAGTAAGGAGTCAGTATGTGACGACCAAGCGACTAAAGTGTGACATAAGAGCACAGCCCCCCAGCATCAACCATATGTCATAAGTGCATGCAACTCATTAGCTCTATGCCTTAGTCCCATGCACCTGCATCGAGGTTGACCTGTAAAAGTGCTGCAGGTTTTTGGGTTGTCCAGGCCAATGGAGGGTCGAGACAGGAGCAAGTGCATCTTAAAGGAAACGCAGGTGGGTCTTACAATCCCCTTGTGGCTTATGCGGCCACATTAATAGAGACTTCCAAAAAACTGGAATGTATCATTGTTGTGTGTGTGCTAGTCACGTACGAGTGATGGTGTCTTGCAGTGCCAGTACGTTACACTTTAGCTGTGCACGTGATACGTAAATGCCAGTTGGACAGCAGTTGGATGTCCACACTGACTATGCTCTGATTGTACAACTTCCTAATTTCAATTAGTAAGGCTACAAACATAAAGTGCACATATATGACTGGAACAGCACTAAAGAGCTTATTTCACAGTGCACAAGTTTTGGGGAGTTTGAAAAAATCAACAATCCATGCCTGCCTCTTACCTGTATCACCCTTACCTAACCTTACGTGTTAGGTACAGGTAAAATGGGAGGTTGTATGGTGGGGCAGTAGTAAGCACTCTCACCTCAGACTGTGGTTCAAATCCCAGCTGAGACTTTATTGTGTGGATTTTACATTTTCTCCTCATGGATGGGTGGGTTTTCTCCAGGCACCCAGAATTTACGCCACAGTCCAAAAACATGAATCATAGGTTACTTGGTGACTTTATATTGCCCCTGTGTGTGCATGTGAGTGTGTCTGTGTCTGCAACTTTGTCTGTTGTGACTGACCATGCCCTTGCCCAACAGCAGCTGGGACAGGTTGCACTATCGCAAAAGGGATACAGCAGGCCAAGAAAATGGACAGACAGATCGAAGTAAGAATGAACTAAAATACTGTAGCATTAGGGAGGGAAATAATAGGGTTTTTCTTCTATCCACTCCTTTTTTGAGAACGTTGTCACTTGCTGTTGATCATGCTTTTTTTTATTTGATAATAAACAAAATTAAATAAAATTAATGCAAAAACCAATGCAAGAAAGAAAGACAAGCCAATATCAGCAACAGAGCTCTGTCGTTTGCACTTCATACCATATTTAAAGAATCCTAAACTCTTAAAAGTAAAACTTTTTTTTTTGGGGGGGGGGGTGCTCAGATGTTCTAAAGATAACCATCAATCACAAGTTTCACCTCCATCATCGTTCTCATTTATCTTTCAGATTTACCCCTCAAAAGCAACCATAAAAGCACTTGATAGAGGCTGTCATGAAGGGAATACAATTTTGAAACCAGCTCTCTGGAGGACTTCACAATTCTTGTCTGATTCAGTCAAAGACATCAATAAAATCTGTGCGGATGACTGTGGAGCAATGTTGTGGATTAAATGTCTGGCAGCCCCAGTTTGAATCAGCTTCAGTAAATATAGAGTTGACTGATGAGCTGAATTATTTGCTTAGAAAAACAGTGGAAGCTCAAAGAAAAATAGAACATTGTGTAAGCAGCATGATAGATTTTGAAGGTGGGCTTGTGTGTATGTGGAAACTGGGGGGTGGGGGGTGCTGGGGTACCAATTTCACACATCCCTGCTTATTCGCTTTACACCTACTCAGCCAACCATTGAATAATGTTGTCTGTGGAATGAAGGATATATGTTCACAACATCTACCAACGATTTCATTTCCCCATACAGTGAAGAAGCCACTGCTGGGGAGATTTTCACAAGTAAACATTATCCACAGATCACTTCATTAAATAAACTGTCACAAGGATCATTAAATGTTCTGTGGAAGAACTCTGCTTTTACATTTGTCAATTTAGACCCTCATTCTTTGCAGCTTCTTCCTCTGTTGATGGCCACTGAGGTTTTGGAACAACAGCTAATAGGGAAGTTTAAATTGAACAATTAGCTAAAAATGAAAAAAAAACTTTGTGTTGCTAGTTTCACAGTAAAAGCTGAGCCAAATATCACTTGTGCAGAGTATTTCCCTTGAAAGATTATGGATTTTTGTAAATCATTGGGTTTTTGCTGTTTTGTATTTTCCTTTTAAATAAAATCACTGTCTTCTTGACCCATTCCAACATAAAATTGTGTTTTGAACATGTTTTTGGTTTGAGAAAGCTTGGGTTTGTGACGGAGTGACTGCCATGGGTGGGCCAAAGCCTTGCCAAAATTAAGAAGATTCTACTAGTAGACAAAGGAATCCATGTACGTCTTCGTTTTCCTCATCTGAATCTGGCTCAAGATGAGCCAGATTCTGGCTCAAGATGAGCCAGATTCCAGCTCCCATTAATCTCATTTTTAATCTATAACTATAGACATGTTCTCAAATATATAAAATAAAGGTCCAACTGTTTACTTGCTTGAATGTTTTATTTTAACTCAGCTGAAAACACCTCTTCCATTGCTCCCAGTATGTTATGTGGAGGATTGATCGCATTGGACAGGGAACTGTGGAATAAGAAATGTCAACATGTATTACGGTATTATGAAGATGTTTGTGGTCAATATTTTTTGGATTGCTCAGAAAAGTACCCTTATTGTTTTTAACGTGTTAAATTTGGAGCTGATGTTTCGCTCTTGTGTTGTGTGTTTTTTGTTTTTTAAGTGTTTGAGATTGAAAGAAACACTTAATCCCACTTGGAAGTCTGTTATTTTAGGAATACTTCATAAAGCCACTTTTTTAGTTGTCATTTAACTGCGAGATATCATGAATTTAAATGTAAATATATAAAACAAGACTTTTACTCAAATCCTTAGGTTAGATTAAAATAGCTTAATTTGATTAATAAATTACAGGTCAGGTAATTATTAATCACACAAAAAAATGTATCTCATGACAGCATGGATTACATAGTTATCATTTTCCAAGCAGTTTATAACTTAATACCTTAACTATGTTTGATATCCATCTATCCATTGACTATGTTTGAATAATCTATGTTTTTATTTTGTTTGTTTTTATTGCTTTATATACACCAATTAACCAATCCAAAGTTGCCTTATATTTACCTTCAACAGCTTTTCCGATCAATACGGCTTACATTTTTATTTTTTTATTGTCTTTTATGTGGTTGTTTAACTGCACAATTACAAAAATAAGAAAATTATAAAACAGTGAAACATTCAAAAAACTTGTATTCTTTTGTTTTATTTTTAATGCAACAACATTTTGTCTGTTACCTTTTAATTTGCTGCTAAACTCTCTAAGGCAGCGGTCTGACGTCACACGAAGTTTTCACAGACCGGTCTTTAAGAAGTAGGCGGAGAACTATTTTAGCAATGCTACGCTGTAGGAGGTACAGATACGTGACAATACCAAGCCCGAGCTTGTACTTTGACACGCACAACATTGAACATCGCTCAGGTGCCATCATCCTCTCCTGTTCCCACACTCGTGGTGCAAAAAAATACTGTCTATTAAATGTAGCTTTCTTTTTTCTGGTGAGTCAAAGGCTCCTCTCCTATCTCCTGGCTGGGCGTTTGCCCCTTGGCAAAGAAAGACCAAAGACATTTGTTCTTACTCATCTTGGTAGCTGCTGGGTTTCATTTTAGTGGTATCCTATCACGTGACCGAAAAGAGCGCCTTGGCCTGCGACAAGAGTGACATAGACGAATGTAACAGAGAATCGGGCGATTTTCAAAAGAAAACATCTTTCAGATTAAGAAATAAATAAAATGGAAGTAATATAAGTTATTATTTATTTCTTTGCGGCCCGGTACCAAATGACCCACGGACCAGTACCGGTCCACGGCCCGGGGGTTGGGGACCGCTGCTCTAAGGTGAGCTTAAAAAATGAACAGTGCTTCTTCTTTTCTATCCAGAATAAGTTATAGGGCATTTCCCCAGTCGGGTTGATGCCACTGACCCTCTGGATTTTTTTTTGTTCTTTTTTGCAGTCCCACATTTTTTCCTGACCCTTTTTCCGGTATTCCTCTGAGATTTAGTCTTTTTTTTTACTTTTACATAAGTGAGTCAATTGAAAATGAAGAAACAAAAAGTCAAAATTCATCAAACACCGCCAACCTGTGTTTGTTAACCACTGAAAAGTAAACGGCAGGATCGCCAGCAGAAGTTAAGAATTTAAATTAGAGGTTATTGTGTTTTCTAAATTTTCTTCCTAATAGTTGGAGAAAAGTGTCCCTGAAGTCTCATTGCGAGGAGAGGCTTGTTTGGATCGCTCCTGGTCGCAGTTTCAGAATGTAGGACACCATGGATAAAGGTGGCAGACAAAAAGAAAATAGCAAGCCATCTCACCGTGAGGTTGTAAATAACATCTTTATTTAGCTGATTATACTCTTTCTCTCAGCATGGAGACGTGATGCATTCTTTGCCAGACAGCTGGAGTTGGAAAAGTTTGCTTAAGAGCTGAATTATCATCACATTGCGCTATGGCGACGATTTGTAAGAATTCCACACAGCATGAAACAGAGAAAAATAATTCTTCAATGCACCATCTGGTTTTGAAATTATTACAATACCAGAAGTGCAGTGTTGAAGATACATCTTTTTTTAATTTATTTTTTTTATTTTCTAGATCACAAAGAAGAAAACAGACTTCCAACTGTGCAACCATTTCCTGCGCCTCACTTTTCAGCTTATCTAAAGCTGCCTCCCTAGAGGACACTGGGCGGGATTTCAATGAATTCTTTCTTACAAGTAGAAATAAATATGCTTTGGATAATTTTTTTTTTTCAAAAGTCACAATTAAAAAATTATTTCGATCAAAGAAACAGCTGTTAACTAATTTGTACCTATTTGAATAGATATCCGAGTTAATTAAAAGTTTATTTCGTGCAAAAGCTCATGTTAAGTTTGGGAGATAGGCTGAAAGAATGTGTTGTCATTTGAGTCACGCTCAGTCATACGTCGTCTCCATTTTAGAAGAACTTCTGCTAAATTGGCTTTCACTTATGTAAATATTTATGCAGAATTTATTTAGTTTTTTTAACTGTTGCAGCGCTGGAACCATTTAAAATCAGCAGGATGGAAGCAGAGTTGATGACGCAAAATGATGTGCAAACAAAACCAAACTTCAGCTTTTGAAGAACCATCTCTTTAATAATAATTTCATGTTGCAAACAACAAGGTGAAATAAAATAAATGGTGTGTGTGTACACAAATGCATCTCTGACGTTTGGATAGTTTCTATCGAACATGGATCTTAACCCCTTGTGCTATAGGCACTTTAACATTGGGAGTTGTGTCATCTAGACCCACTAGACAGTGCGCTGAACCTTTTTTTCAATGATTTGTGAACCTCACTAGTGTCCATGGATTACATGAAATCTTTCCACCTTTATCCACCTTTGTCATGGTAGAGAGAACACGTCAATGTAAGGGGGGTGGGGGGTCATCTAAGATAGCACAAGGGTTAGAAAGACTAGGGGACCCTTTCTAGGAAATTCAACCAATCTTAGCAAAGCAAATGGCAGGCTTTATCCTTTATGTTTACAGCCAATGTCTGTGTCATGGGTCCCTCAGGGAAATAAAGGCAGAGGAGCCCAGGTGAGAGCTTTCTTTCTTTAATACAAGAACCATGAGCACTACACTTGCTCCACGCAGGGCACATTAGCACATAACACCTCCGACTTTCTCTATTCACTTCCTGTGATGCTCCCTTTTGAATGATAACCCCTTCCTATTGGGCGTTGCTCTTCATTACCTCCTAGGTAAACATCACAGTTTTAGATTGTCCAGCAAGACATGTTTAAACATAAAATACATAATACCATCCACCATCTGACGGTGCCACACCGTCACAGTCTGATTAATTTGGGGGTTACCCTGGGCTCCCATTGCATCCTTTTTGTTGTTATCCTTATCAAAACCATGTGCAGTGTACTAAATGATTGGGGGGGGGGGTGTTCTGGACCTCTGATCAGCCTCTCATTATCCATGGTGTTAAATGACCGATATTATGCTCTACCACACACTTTGCGACCCCGTGTCAACAGAAATTAGGTGATCTTTACACCACGGTGAAAACATAGCGAGTACAGCAGAAAATAGGTTTTATTTTGAAAAATTTACTGGATGCACTTTTACACCTGCATGCATGATTTGATTAATTTGCCCAACCTTACAAAAACTGCTCAAGCTCGCAACGGCGTCTGTCCAAGATTTGAGGCCAACAAAACGAATTTGGAGCGCTGTATGGGTGCCTCTATCACTTTTCAAGTTAAGTAAAGACCCCGGCGGCCACACCACAGCTGGACTGGATGCAGTGTGAGCCCAGGGTTATAACCATTGTATTAGATGGCAGATATTTAGGGTACATGATGCGTAGTGGTTAACATTTTTGCCTATTTGCAAGAAGTCAATGGTTCAAATTGCGCCTGGGACATTTCTTTGTGGAGCTTTCATGTTCTCCTCATTTATGCGTGGGTTTTCTGTGGGCACTTCCGTTTTTTTCAGGAGCCGGGCCTCTGTCTCCTCCTCTGGCCATCAGAGGGAACCATTGCCAGAGTACCGATCACTTCATGTCTTTTCCACACTACATTACCCATCAGCCCTTGCCCTCAGTACCTGGATGTTCCCCAGCTGGTTCCACTCATTCATTACTCACATGTCTCTCCTCTGCAATCACCCAGCCTCTATATATTCTTGGTCTGCCTTCTGCCTTGTTCCTTACCTGCCCATGATCTTCGTCTCTCGCCTGCTAGGTTACGTTCCTGTTTACGCCTCAAATTCATTTAAACTCGGCATATGGATTAATCTGCTTCTGCCTGTTTGTTACAGGTGTCCTCCCAAAGTCCAAAAACATGCATCAAAAGTTATTTGATTTTAAATTGTCCCTATAAGCATGCATGTGGGTGTGTGGCCCTGCAACAGACTGGAAACCTGTTTTCAGGATACACCCTGTCTTCGCCCGACAGTAGCTGGGATAGGCTCCAGCAACCCCATGACCCCAAAAGGGATTCATCAGATTCTGAAGATGGATGAATGGAAGTGGGTAAGGATTGGAGAGAGATCTAAACCATTAAAGTGACTGTTGCATGTAAAACATAACTTAGCATCTGTCAGTTCAGTTTTGTTCTTAAAAGAAATGACATTTTTTGTACTACTGGCAGAGTTTCAATACAGATGTTATTTAACCAGCAAGTGTCTTTATTTTATGGGAAATGGCACATGTGTCTTACGTGAGGTAATAAAACCATGGACAACTAACTTTTTTGTGAATAAGTTCCAGCAACACTGTCAACATTACTGCAATTATTTTTTATCTTCAACTGGATTTGACATTGTTTGGGCTTTTGTATTACAAATTTTCACATTGAGTCAAAATAGAGCTCCTTCTTTCAATTTTATTAGCCTACTCCCTAAAGTGGATAAGCTGAAAGATTACATTTCTAAGCAAAGTTTGAGACTGTTAATGGTGCTTTTTTTCCCCCATACATTTAATTGTTTTTATCATATGTGGTAGTAGATTAACATTTAGCCAAAATAGTAGTATGTTTAAAGGTTTTCATCTGGACCTGGTTTTAGAGTTGAAGACGTTTCACTTTTTATCCAAAAGGCTTTGTCAATTCTTGCCTTTTGGATAAGCGGTGAAACGTCTTCAACTTTAAAAACCAAGTCCAGATGGTAGCCCTTAAACCTACTACTATGATGGAATCGACCTGGATGAATGAGAGTCTTCATAGATTAAGTCATAATAATCAAATGTTTACCAACATCATATTAGAGAAAAGCATTGGAAAAAGTGACACTTGATAATAGAAAAATAAAAGAAAGTGTACACAAATGTTTAAAAAAATGATATTTTGAAGTTTGTCCTAGCCTTTCTCTCTCTTGGATGTTGACCAATTATCACACATCCAGATAAATGAGGTCAAATTTGCTAAAAAACCAACAACTTTGCATTATTTTGGTTCCTTTGATTCAAATACAGCTCTCACTGCTTAATTTATATACTTCAATAGCATTTCTTTCTGAATAATTCTGATTTTCTTTTATGCTACAGAAGCTTCTATCTCTCAGTAAAGCACTTTGAATTCCCTCTGTGTTAAAGTCGTTATACCTTGTCTTAATTAACAGCAGCGTCCTTTTTTTGAACAATTTCCTCTTTCAAAGACACTGGAATTTGTTTTTCCTCAGTTATTCCTTTTTAAAGTTGGGACGAAGGTGAAACAACATAATGTTGGAACACCAATGAAGCATAAAAGCAAGTGAGACAAAAGTTAACTAAGCCTCTTTTAAGCTTTTATACTTCACATAACTTCATATTCATTTATTAAAACCCAAATTTGAACTGATTTTTAAAGAGCTTGTGCACTGAGCCTTAAATAGTGGAGAGAAAAAAAACTATCATTCTAGGCACTTCATTGAAATTTCCTTAAAATTAAATGGCATTTGATTTGTAAATGATCCCTTAATAGGCCATGATTTTTTTTTAAATAATGTAATTTATTGGCAAAACATAAAAAAGAGGATATTTTTAACATTTGAGTGATCTTTATTGAGCTTCACTGGGCTCATCGAGTCCTTTTAAAGTTTTATCCAGCTCTGTGGCTCAATTTTCCATTTTTATCTACCAGCCATCAATCTATAACTCGCTGTACGACCAGGACGAGTATGTGTAGCTGTCACTTCAAGTAAAGCCAGAGTTGGGAATTATTCATCTTTCAGTTTCCACCTCTGAACCCTCAGTGTGCTCACTGGGGCTGTTGACACGTGAACCTTTCCTTCAGCATGATCGACGTGTATAAACACTCCCACAGAAGGGGAGGTGATAACAGCTTTAGCCACGGTGCTGACATTTCTGCCTCAGTATATAAAGAAATGACATTTCACCAGTGGTGATCTCCCATATACGTGGCTGTCCGCTGACCAAAGACACCCTAACCCCAGCACAGCCCCATGAGATGGACTCTCTGGTCACAACAGGAACAGTCATTTTCATGGACTTTGAGACATGTTTCCAGATTCGGTGCTTCTAAATCAGATCGTTTGTCCCTAAAGCTGATGCAAATCAGAAGATTTAAAATATGCAGCGAAAGAAAGTTAGAGGATGGAAGCCTATTCCAGATGACACTGAAGAATCCACAGTTTGAAAAGGCTGGCCTTCAAAGGCAACTATGAATTGATTCAAAGTGAGAAAAGAAAAACAAAGAACCTGGAAAAAGAACACAGCGACCGCACAGGAACCACAACCAAATGCTTCTTTGTTTCCCTCCTTGACTCCACAAAAAATCATACTAATTTAAACTCTCCTTGACTTAGAAACACTAAAAAAAAAAAAAATACTGTAATTTCCACACTACTTAATCAGGAGCATATTATTTATGGATCAATTCTGGTTGCGCTTAATAATGTCAAAGCAATCTTTAAAAGTACATGGTGCTCTGTCAAAATATCAGTCTTCTTTTAAGAGTTGCAAGCAAGTTTGGATATCTTTGTGAATGCGCTAACATGGTTAAAGTGTAGCCTTTTTGGGCTGTGTTTTTTTCATTGACAGTAAAATGAGAACTACATTCCCCCCCCCCTCTTCCAAATAGGAACCCACTGGTCCCAAAAAGGTCAAATCCCATAGATTTCCATTGAGGAATAAACATATTACTCAGTCATTATATTTGTCAGAATAACCATTCTTACTCTGAAACATTTTATTATTAATTTCTAGCGAATCCTATTTTTTTAATATTTCTGCTGTAGCGCAAGTTAAAGTTATAAACTTACCAACCAGATGGCTCTACAACAGTAGGTGGCCACACATCAAACGTTTAAAGCATTTGATTGACAGATTCTCTCGAGCCCACTTTCAGTGGAAAGGGTGTGGCCTTGTAACATTCTTACTCCTGATTGGAGAGAGTGGTTGCCATAGAACTGTAAACAGGCCAATCATAGATTACTGAGGATGTCTGGTTCCAACAGGGCGAAGAACATATAGTGAAAAAATATCAACTGAATTGACTTAATTTTGTTGAAATCAGAAGCAGGTCATTTTCTATGGGTAATGTCACAAGCGTTTCGTCCAGTTATATATTACACAGTCAATGTTTTTTTTACATGTTGCTAACAAGGTTGAAGTTAGCGTAGTACCCACCTTTGGCCATGAGCTCTGAGTTATGATCAAAAGACAGAGCTCCTGAATACAAGCGGCTGAAATGTGTTTTCTCCGTAGGGTGGCTGAGCAATCCCTCAAAGATCGGTGGAGGGGCTCGGTCACCTTTAAGAGAGCTCAGAGTGGAACCACTGATCCTCCACATCGAGAGGAGTCAGTTTAGGTGGCAGGGGCATCTGGTCCAGATGCCACCTGGACACCTCCCTGGGGAGGCCTCGGGGAAGAACCAGGCCACACTGGAGAGATTACATCTCTCAGCTGGCCTGGGAACAGATCTGGATTCCTTTACAGTGAAGGAGAGCAAAGTCTGGACATCTTTGGTTAGATTGCTGCTCCCACGACCCGGTTATGGATGGGCGGAAGAAAACGAATAGATGGATGCACCTATAACTTTGACTTTCTTTGTTTGTGTTGATTTTTTTCAAAGTAACAATGGACATTTTCGTATCCAAATTGTGCTTACCCGAACAGCCTACAAGGGAGAGTATCTCAAGAGCAAAACGTGGATAAAATCCACATTAACTTATATACTGCAGAGTTCAGCCAGCTGGTCTGTGGTGATTCATTTAAAGAATTCTGTTTCAGTTTTTTGTTTCCCCTCTAGAATGGAGAGTACTATAAATCCATATGCATCAGTGTCAAGTGCAAAAATCTGTATGTGCGTGTGTGCCAGCCTCTAACTTACCACTTTGCTTTCAGTCAATGTCGACAGCATTTTAAGCCAAAAGCCAGCATGTGAAGAGCTGTCCTAAAGCAGAGCCAAAACTGAAATATTTACTGCCTTAATTAGTCAAAGAAACTCTGCATTCCATCACTTAGGTTAATGTTTTCCACAGTTTTATTCAGTTGAACAAAAGTGAACCCCCAACATGGTGTGCTTGCAGTGTGCAGGATTGCCTGGGATAAGACCTGCTCTCATTGCCAGCATCTTTCCTTATCCACACTCAGTCAAATGAAGCTGAGCTTTATACAAACCCCTCTGATGCAGCAGCACCCCATGCGACTATGTGGGGGTGTTGGTTCTTCAAAACAAAAGCTTTGTTAAACAATCAGAGACATTACAAAAAAAACTGTTTAGATTTTCTATGACTGTCACACTGTCTTTCCCTTTTTTAACGCCGCTCCTCACTGCAGTGCGGGGGCGGAGCTATTTAACAGCTTAACACACTTTCATGCAATAATGCTACACACAGCATAGGAATGCATTTGTTTTGAGACAGGACTAGTGGCACACTCCAGGTAGAGGAAAAATATTGACGAAGGGGTAAAGAATTAAGAAAATGGAGTTGAAAATTTGAACAACACCTCGTTTTTGGAGGTGACTTCATGTCAAGTTCTTACAACAGCACTTCATAGTCTCTTATGTTAGTTTGCAATATCATGGTGCAATTACAATATTTTTAATAACACATTTGCGCAAATATGTAATCAGATTCCAGAACGGTATGCACAATCATCTGCAGCTGACCCAGAATGCACCTCTACATCTTATTTTTGACATCAGCCCTTAATGACACATCTTGCCCATCATTGCGGCTGTCTGCGCCTGCTCCCTGTGGCTGCCGGCATCGTATTCAGCACCCAGGCACTTCCCTGCAGAGTGGCCAACTCCATCCGTCAGCCCCTCCAGCTCCCCGCTCTCTGCCAGTGTTGGCAGCTGCTGCTACCTCCATCACACAGCCAAACGCGCTGACAAAATTCCTCAGTCCTGTAACACGAGGCTGGAACAAACCACCCAGCTCTGTGCACAAAGCTGCCTCACTACCAATATTTACAGAATTATAAACATGGAACTGTTCAACAGGTTTCACTGTTCAACAATAGTAAAAAAGGTTGATCTATAGGTTATTCCTCATAGTTTTGCCTTTTTTTGTCATGTGTAAGCTCTTGCCTCTTGAACCTTATAATATTTTCTTATTTTCATTGAGACAATGATGAAAAGTTCCTCTAGTTTTTTATTTTTTATTTTTTCCCCCCTCTCTGACTAATGTAGACAGGAAGTTGTCAAACTGGGCCACAGAGACACAAAAGTAGCGGCGGAAGGTGGCTGTCATTCAGACCCAGCTCTCGTAGCAGGAGCGAAGCTCACAGTACTGTGAGAGTCTGAATAATTTCAAGAAACCAAACATAGAATCTCTTCCATAAATTGTGAATGACATATACACAGACACCGCTCCATGTAGCGATCAGGTTTAACACATTGGGCAGTAGCTCCTCCCTCGAGCAAATTTTTGGACAAGCATCGAGCAGCAAATTTGACATGCATCAAAAGAAAGGCGTCAGATGTGAATCTGACATATGAATTGTGTTCGGTGGGAAAGCATTATAAGAAGCACAAACGAAACCACTAGAAAAAAAAATAGAAATACGATGAAAAACATTATTCAAACCTGTATGTGCGAAAGTGCTGTTGCCTGTCTCCATACTCATCTTACGTGTATCAATTTGTTCAAAACTAAGTACTTTTCTATACAGCAAAGTATTATTTTACAACTCTTTAGTTTTATTCAAATGTCGATTTTAAAAAAAAAGACCAATGCCTGAAAACTCGATTACAATAAAACATCAAAATGAAATAGCCAAGACTGCAGCGAGTAATCACTGTAAGTCTCAGCTGTCTCTGATTGGGTTCTCCTCCTCAGACACGTCGGTCAGCTTTATTGGAAATTGCCAGAAGGCATAAATGTTAGAGTGATTGTTTGTCTGGAAGTGTTAAACCAGTGGCAGACTAACAACCTGTCAGGGGTCACCCATATGAGCACGTGTTTGTAGATGGATCATCCGTCTGCAAGGCAATAATGAATGACTCATTAAATATTTATATCTTAATCATTAGGTAGCCTGTAGTTTGTTGACAAAACAAATGTTCATGTCGCAATTTTTCTGAGCTAATATCTCAAAGCCCCCTGTAATCCACTGAATTACCTCACAGACAGATGAATACAGCGAGAATTAGTTTTGTTCTTTTCATGGCGGAACTATGCTTCACATTGTTATCTTGGCCAACGGAGGAGGAGAGGTGTATTGTTTAAGCAGAGGCTCTTCATCTTATCTTGATGGAGAATTTGGCTGTTTGAATTAATTATTGCAGCACAATTTAATTCAATTTTATTTATATAGTCCAATAATACAACATTAGTCGTCTCAATGGGCTTCATATCTGTAATCTGTAACAATAAAAAGGAAATCATAAATAACATGAGTTCATAGAATTCAGTAGGTATGTCTAAACTAAGCTGAACTAAACAGACTAGGCTAAACTGGGCATCCCCGCCCTTAGACCCTCCTCGGTTAGGAAAAACTCCTAAAAAGAACGGGTTCAGGAAATAAAAGAAGAAGCCTCAGGGATGTCCACATAAAGGCGGGATGCTCTCCCAGGATGGACAGGCGATGTACCAAATGTACAGAACTCGATGTACCAGAACAGGCTGAGGCAGACGTCTGTTGGAAAATAAAAAAAGCTGCAATGTTTTTAAGTTTGAGTTTAAAGAATTAAAATAAAAGAAAAATTAAAGCCACGAGCAGCATTGTATGGCCCACAGGCGTTAACCTCCCCTGTCCTCGCCACCCTACCACCCTGACCCACCCTAAGCAGCTCTTACATGCCCCCTCCTGCCCCCGCCACCCTGGTCTGAGCTGCAATTGACAAGTACTGGAAAAAAGAAAAACATTTTTTTTCCAAATGTTGTTTCATCTTTTCTGTTGTTTCATCTCCATAAGAATTTTTTTTTTAAACTTGTCCTGTCCAACAGCTGAGCAACCTGAGCCTCTTAGACATATTTTACTTTTACAACAGGGGGATATGAATCTTCTTGCACAGCAGATGTATATTTGAATAAACCCCTTTTGCAATTTAGACTAAACTTTATTCATTCATTCATCTTGTTTACCGTTTCATCCCTTTGGGGTCACGGGGCTGCTGGAGCCTATTCCAGCAGGGGACATCCTGGACAGGTCGCCAGTCTGTTGCAGAGCATAATCAAAATTTTTTCATATCAAATATTTGTAACAATTTTTTGTTGGACCTGACAGAAAAGAAAAGGTGGGAAGAAGAGAGAGGGATTATGGGGGTTGGTGGGATAGGAAGGTGATTATAGGGGGGGGATCCAAAAAATACTTTTGCTGATTCTTTATTCATTCATTCATCTTCTTTACTGTTTTATCCCTTTCGGGTCATGGGGCTGCTGGAGCCTATTCTGGCAGGGGACATCCTGGACAGGTCGCCAGTCTGTTGCAGAGCATAGTCAAACTTTACTCATATCAATTATATCTGTAACAGTTTGTTGTTGCACCGGACAGAAAAAAAAGGAGGGAAGAAGAGAGAGGTATGGTGGGGGTTGGTTGGATAGGAAGGTGATTATATGGGGGGGGGGGGTTCAATCCTAAAGAATCATAAACCAGCAAGTTGCTGGATATTTATTATCACTACTATCAGGTTTAGATGTATAACTAATTCAAAAGGGGCGGGGCCATACCTTTTGCCTCCAATAAAGTTCACATAGAAACAAGTAAACATGGACATATAACAACTAACATTCACACATGCATACTTATTCATTTAGACCAACATATGTGAAATATTTCATTCAGTCATGCAAACTATTTGTGCAAAGGTGAGATAGCACTTGTGCTCGAGTGAGTGTTTATGTTCTTCTGGGGGGTATGATGGAATGTAAAAAGAAGGAGGGAGAGAACCCAGTCATCCCCACACCAAGAATCCTGCCGCAACAGCGGCAGCCAGGACCCCCCCCAATACCTGCACGGTAGCAGATATAGAAAAACTGCCCGCCCACATGGGCCCCAGATTCCAGAAAGCAACCACTTTATTTTTTGGTCGCCTGAGGTGGGATAAGAAGGTGATTGTATTGTGTGTGTGTGTGTGTGTGTGTGTGTGTGGGGGGGGGGGGGGGGGGTTAAAATCCTAAAGAATCATAAAGTTAAATTAAAATATAGACAAATCTAAATATAGACATAATTAACTATAGTATTAGTAGAGCTTGATTTATTTCTTGAAAAGGAGTGGGAAGAAGCAAGTTTATATAATCCCGACTGTCAGGGTTCTGACTTTTTCCTTAATAAAGAGAAGAACCACACAGGAGATGAGAACTTTTGCTGGACTTCTGCAGAAGGAGAATCGGTCTGTGACAGCGCAAACTGTCACAGAGGAGTTCTGCCTTCCCAGTGTGTCCAGTCTGGTTTTATTGGTGGCCAGGGTTGATAACACAAAAGTAGGTCATTAAATCAAGCAGTACAGGAACATCATATTCATGTATAATCAGAACTTTTCAGGTCATTGTTTTCTTACTAAAAGATAGAACTGAGACGAACATTACATGGTGATGATAGCGTGTAAGCAAATGATAATTACATAACCCTAACACCAACCCTACTGACTTAATTCATTTGATAGTTTTATAGTTTTTGAAATCCGGTTCTGATCAAATAAGATTCTCTTCAAGTAACAAAATCCAGTGCTTATTGATGATTAATTATCTTCAGAAAACATTAATTCACAATGTCATTAAAAAGTAACGGTACCGATATGTAATAATCATTGATTATCATGAGAACAGATGATCACAATAAACCATTTATTATTGCTACACATTGCTGATCAAGTAAACAAAATCAATAGCTTATTGATTGTAATTAAAACCTTTCAGTAATCATTATTGCACATTACAATGTAACACTCAGTGGTTGTAATTAAAAGAGCTTTGATTATTTCACCAAAATCAAGTTCACACTTGTATCTGGAATTATTCAAACACCTGTTGATCCTTAACTCCTCTTATCTTCATATCCTGTAATTTGTTTATTTATACATTTTCTTGAATATTTGGATATCTGAACATTGTTTGAACTCATTACTTAACCCGTTCCAAAGTTTAGTGCCACAAACCAACACACAGAGACTTTTCTTTGTGGTTCTTATCAGTTTGATCTTGAAGTTCCTACATCCCCTCAGTTTGTAGCCTCCCTTTTCACTGGCATGTTTCTGAGTATTTGGCAGGGTTAAAAGTTTCCCTCAAAAGGGGAGTATGAAAGAATTGCAAAAAATCAATCTGGTCCTTGCAGTTTAGGACTCCTGTGGGCCAGAGTAAAGTACAAAACAGTTTTAGGGGTTTTTAAGTATGTAAAAATTGTTAAAAAAAAAAAAAAAAAAAAAAACACTTTTTAAACTGTACCACATGTTAATGCTGTTTATTCTAAAACTGATGCAGAATAGCACTGTTTTCTGTGACTGTATCCAAAGTTGGACGCAAGAGTGTGATGTACAACAATGACGTTGGAAGACCTAGATACACTAGATAGAAAATCAGAGAGCTTGGTGGTTAGTACTCCTGTTTCAAAGCGAGAAGGCCCTTGGTTCTAATCCCAGCTATATATGTAGTGATCTTTGTGCAATTATTCCAAGCCCAACATTCACTGTTTTGCAATAGTGCAATCGAAAAAAAATTGTTGCACACAGACTTTATCCAGTCTACAAGCTGATTGAAAGAATTTCTGACCAATCAGCATCACCCTTCATGTCCATACCTATAATTGGCTGGCTTTTGTGACACATTTGTGATGTAATGCCCTGCTCCGTTTCGATTGCAGAAGAGAGGAAAAATTATATTGTTTGCATATTTTTTGTTTTCAAGTGCAAAATAATGTTTTGAGCACATAAAAGTTTAACTCTAAAAAACAGTGAGTGTTGCATTTGGAATAATGACACAAAAATCACTCCATAGTTAGAACCAATGCATATGTGTTTTTTTCCTGGCACTCCATCCAGGGTGTTCCACACCGAATAGTGACCTGGAATGGGATTGAGAAGATTTGGAAAATGCATGGATGATTTTGCACAGCTCTTACCAGTAGTAAGCTGAAGGAGAGCCATGTTGCTTTGTGCCAACAGTCCCACCCACAACCCAGAGGTGAACTTCTAATGAGCTCCTGCCGCTCAGCAGAGACTATGTCCTAGAAAACGATTTTTTGGGCTTTTACCTTAAAACTGCAAAATCATGATTAAAAGACCACTGGAAACACTATTAGAAAAGCTCAGAAGATGATCAGAGTGGGTTTTAAGTTTTTTTTTCCTCGTAAACAAGGGGACATTTCCCATACTAACATTACATTAGCATTCATTGTATTTTGCATGCTTAGATTTAGTTAGTTTTTCTACGTTGTCCGTCTGGACTACCCCTTCTATGACAACAACACGATTTTGCTTTGGTAACTATGTTTTTCAAACAAAAATAAATCATCAAACCTGATTTGATTTACATGTGCTTTAAACAGTTTAAATATTTGACACCTGCTATTTTGCTCTCCACTGTAACTGCAATTTCATTTTCATGCAGAGGGAAATTAAATCCATCAAGGCGTGTTCCTTCTCCTGGAGAATGACATTTTCCCAGGTACCGAATGGCAGAACAGCAGTAAAGAGGCTAACACCAAATGTAATGAGTCTGTCCTCAACATGACTCCGAGGATGGCCTTGAGTTAACAATATTTTGTATTAATTAAAATGTTAATTAGACGAACTCGGCAGCCAGGCCCTGAATGGCTGTGCTCTTTTTTTCCGGTCAATTCGTCTGACCTCACTTCCATTTCCCAAATGTCATGAAACAGCAGGGAGGAGGTTTTGAAGCCTTCAACAAAGTGAGCTTTAGGAAAATAAAAGAACATCTGTTTTGTCATACTGTTGCATGGTCAAATATATCTTTATTTTCCTCTGTTGTTTTAACTTTAGAATACTGAATGAAGGTGTAAGGATTCTGTGCTTTTTTTTCAGGTATTCTCCGTTTCCTGTTTTCTTCTGCAGTGACTCTGTATGTCCTGAAAAGCGCCTAAAATAATATGTATTGTTAATATGATATATGATATAATTATTTGCAGCATTAAATGAGCCTGCCACGCACAACACCAACTCACACAACCAGGAGATGAGCAACAAAGAAGACAAGGTGGAGAAATTGAAAAGGGCTATGGAGAGGAGCACCTTCTTTTAGGACATTTTCCCACCAAGGTCATTTGAGCAAATGTCATTTAACATTTTGTTTTCTGTCTTCCAGGACTCCAGATGCTGAGTTTGCTTCACATGCAGTGACTCCTCATCTTTTGTGTAGGACCGCAAGAGACAAATTGAAATAAATATATACACTATTAAATTATTAAATCAATGTCATTTATCATTTAAAATTGTCATAAAAAAATAAAATTGGAAATATGTGGTATTAAAATATTAAAATAACTATTAGAAAGCCCATTTTAAATATGTCATGACATGTTTAGTTGTTTCATGGTCCAGTGTGGGCTGGAAGGAACACATTGAAATAAATAATTTACTATGAAATTATTAATTAAATGCGTCATGAATTATTAAAAATGGGAAATAAATAATCTAAAGCATCACTAAATGTGTCAATATTTGATGAAAATTCAATTGATTTGATTTTGGAAGCATGTATTTATATCATGTTTTATTTAATGATTTCATGTTGTAGTGAAAATGTCATGTTCCGCTTTGCAGTCCAGATGAAATTTAGGGTTTTGTCAGGAAGGGAATCCGGTAAAAAAAAGTCTCTTCCAAAACACCTGTGTGAATCATTGAAAGCTAAAGGGTCATGGCGAAAGGTGAACAACAACAAATGAACATACCAGTAGGCAGATTCTAGAGTGCTTCTAACATCTAGAAATCAAATATCTAGAAAACTAAAAATGTGTGTTTTCCTTTTTTTTTTATGGGGGAGGGGGCATTAAGCTATTGTGTACCTTTGCAAAATGATAAGTCCACGCCTTCTAAAAAATAAATAAATAAAAAAGTCAAGTCAAACAGGAGCCCAAAACCTAATTGCACATTATTACTTGGGGTCTTCTTCAGGCAGAAACATATTACTGAGAGCCATTCAGCCTGTCTCCCATTCTGCTGTATGACATCAATTACAACCCCAGTCAATGAGACTCAGGCTGGAAAAGAAAAGGTTCTCCCAATGACAGCCCTTGTATCTCTGAAATGAAGTCAGTGATTAAAAGGCATAAAGACAGGGAGCAATAGGCCACGCTGAAAGTGAAAGATAGATGGTCTAAGAGTGGGACGGAGGTATTCAAGTGGGCAATTGCTGTGCGATCTGCATGAAGACGGCTCTGAATTATATGATAGCAATGCTGGTGTGCAGAGTCAGATCAGGACTGTCCAGCCACAATCATTTTTGTGCAAACTGAATTTGCTTTTAAATTTTGAAAAAGTTCTTTTTTTGCACTATTGCACATCTTGACTTGATGTCTTGGTATTTAAACCTAGTGCTGTGATGCGATTAATTTTTCATGACTGGTAAATAATCAATTTATTTGTAATAAATTATTTTTGACATAATAATTTCTCCAAAAAGCCTAATTTTGAGATATTTCCTTTTAAATTTGTGACATTGTGGCACAGTAAAGATCAAATTGCAACAAAAAACGTGGCTTTATGAAACAAATGGACCACAACTTATTAATACCGTTACACATGGTAACATACCTAATTCCACAGTTAACCGTCCCATGTGTACCCCATCAATTGATGATAACGAACACCCCATTTTGGGTGTATCCTTACATAAAGTAGTCATTAGAAAGATGTGCATAGTGGCTCCTTACTATTTGAGTGCAAATGCTGCACGTATGAGGTGTGCACGTAATGTGCAAGAGCCTGTGCGCAGTACGGTACAGCACGCTCTGATTGTCTAATTTCGTAACAGTCAAGCTGCACAAAGGGGCGCCAACGTGCATATTGCACTGAGTTTAGCGAGTTAAAAATCCACATATCTATATGTACGTCTCACCTACTTCACCCTTACTTACCCTTGCATATTGTTAAAGTGATTGCTGTGCCATACATGCAGCCACCTCCACTTGTCCAGACAACCCAAAAACCCTTAGCACCCATCCCCCGTAGGGTGCATGTGACTAAGGCCTGAATTGTGACACGGTAAGCATAGTAAACCGCTGCAGCGCAAGACTGTTTTTACTGCTGTCAGTTCCTATTCCCCTGTGAAACAGGTATTGTAGCTTGTTTTCCTTCAGTTATTTAGCAGTTATGTCTGACTTTCAATTTTTCTATCCTGTCAGCTGTCCTGAATTTCTGTTTTCCAGCTTTAACTTATTTTACACTTAAATCAATCCAGCCACATCTACTTCAGCTCTGCAGACAAAATCTAATCATATTATGTATCTTTTCAAATATACAATGCAGTATGCCAGCAAAACTCTTCTTTTTGGATATAAACTAATTTTATGTCATTCTTTGATAGAAGCAATGTTGAAGAAAGAAAGATAAATAAAACAACTTTTCTGCAGATATCTGCCTCACCCGTCAGGCACATTTTGGATTTAAGGGGTTTCCACATTTGCATAAGGAGAAAAAACTTCACAAAATGTTATTCCAGTTTTGAACCAGCGACTGATCTGTGAGGATCAACTGCAGTGGAAAGAGAGCATCCTTAAAGAAGTTCTGATCTGATCAATAAAGGTCAAATTTTATACATTTAGAAGAAGGTTCTTTATAAAATATTAGAATCTGAATCATTTAGAGTTTGTACTGTTTTATGAGCATCCTAAATAAGTGAACAAAAGGTCAGAAGTGAGTTTTTGCTGTAGTGTATAATGTTCATTCAGTACTAATGCTGTACAGTTAGCATAAAAGAAAACTGTCTCCAAAGACTTTTTTTTTCAGCCTAGTTTGATCTTTCCCTTTTCAAATATTTACCACTTGTAAACCAATTGTTTGAAGAATAATATTCTTTTTTGGGTGTTTTTCAATGTCAGCTTTGTTTATGACCTTACTCTTACTGGTAAACGGCACCTTGCGCATACATATGTTTTTTTTTTTTGTTTTAATTTCCCCAGAGTCACCTGCTCTGCACACTGATGATCAGGTGAGTCACATTCAGCCAAAGATGTAAGCGTGGATGTGAGCAGCAGCGCAAAACAAAACCTGTTAGACATTTTGCTTTTTGTGTTTCATTACACAATAATAGGAGGGAATGAGTATGGGTCTCATGTTTAAAAAATGGAACAACAAATGCAATTTGAATATTTTTCTCTACAGTTGGAATTATACTATATTATAAAAAGAACAATAATTACCTTCCAGTTGTTCAATGACAGGGAAAGTTCAAAGTCTAAAAAAATATATATGTGAAATCAGAACAATGTAAAAAAGAAAATTTTTCATAATGTTGTAAAAAAGAGAAATTGAGATCAACCCTTCTTGTTCCCCGACAAATAAAAAATGTATATTATATATATATAATATATATATATATATATATATATATATATATATATATATATATATATATATATATATATATATATATATATATATATAAGGTATGTCCAAACTTTTTGTCTGTACTGTGTATATATACAGTATATATAAAAAAGCTTCCATAAAACAATAAATTAAATAATCCAGGCCACTTATGAGTGTTTTTTAGCCAGTGTGCCGCAGTACTAGTGAGCCATAGAGAGATCACACTACATCTGTGTTTGCTCCTTTTTGAGCCATGTGCTATCCTTGGCCAAAAACTTTGCGGCACACCAGCATACAAAAATTAAAAAAAACTCATGTTCTGTATTGATGTCCCTACGCAAGGATTTAATTGTGGCAGAAAAAGCTGGAAGTTGCTGCTGTTTTTTCTAGAAGTTGTAATAAAAGTTAAGTTAGTTTTCAGTAATAATTTCCACCAAAATATTTAAATTTCCCCCTTGGTAGTTGTTATTTTCCCACAATTTTACTAACACAATTTTTTGCAATCCTACAAAAAAACAAACATATTCTTTATAAATAGTGATTTATTTTTTTAATGTTTTTCAATGTTAGTGCAAAGGCAACTGTAATTTTGGAAAAATTATATATGATCCACAATCCCTATGTTAGCTGAAATGTACACAAAAACTACAATTTTATGTATGTTTTCTGTAGCTACACATAAGTGAAAATGTTGAAGTTGTGTTGGTTTTTTTCTTGTCTTGATCAAAGATAAAAGTCTTTGAAAACTTTTTAGATAATTACATTGTTTTATTTTAGTTTATTTTTTTTTGTAGGACACTTCACCTGAATCCTGTTTCTTAAATGTTGTTATTACTTCTACTTAAGTTCAACATATAAAATAATCCAACATTATTAAGAAAAAAAGTGTTTCCAGTTAAGAAAGACTTGGACCAAACACTTGGATATTTTGGCTGTTACAGCAGGACAACTTTAGCGCAATTTATTTTTATTGGAACTGAGAGACTTTACAGCTAAATCCAGAACAAGAAATTGAGGACTTTAGCAACCCGGATTGGTCAGACCAATGACGTATGATTAGGCCTCCAATAATGATTGGTGGAGACAGTTAAAGGGGCGGGACTTATCCGAAAACACAGCTGATCGTGGTACCGTCATTCTTATCAAAAGTGTCTTTAATAGAATCAAATAAGATGCATTTTAGAAATTATTCATTTTTATCTTATCGATCCTGAGTAACATTAACCGCCATGGGATATATCAGCTCTGTGTTTATCCACACAGGGGAGTTTTCACGCTGAGTTGTTAGAAATATGAAGGATCATAAAAGACGTTTTTCTTTTTTTTAATTTGATTCTTCTTTAACCCTTGTGCTATCTATTTGCTTTACCGTTACATTAGTATTATTTATCCTACCATGACAAGGTGGAAAAAGGGTGGAAGGATTTATGTAATCCATGGACACCAGTGAAGATCACAAATCATTGAAAGAAAAAAGTTCAGCACACACTATCTTGTAGGACCTACATTATCCCAATGTTAAAGTGCCTACGATAGCACAAGGGATATGACACGTTGATTTGATTTATTTTAACCGACAATTGTGGACAATGTCAGAGGAAATTAGACAGAAAAATCAATCTAGAAATAAAAAAAATGCAATGATTGAATATAACAAAGAAAATAGTGGAAATGTAAGAAGATGCAATCTGCTTAACAATGTAACTACTTATAATCAGAAATACAGAGAATTTTGCGTATTAAAAGAATACAGACAAACAACATTAGATTCATTAATTCTGATTAATAATTAATTTAGTATCCTTTGATAAAAATTGCTGTTGGTAATACAGTTTGTAGAGTTTTATTTTTTGTTTTTTAATAAATTTTTTGTGATTGTAGCTTTTGAGTTTTTTTTAAGACAAATAATATACCTTGGCTCTAATGTTGGAATTGCACTATAACAACAGAAAAACAGTAAAAACATGGTTCAAACTGTTTCTGAGCAGCACTTTTGGGTTGTCCTTGCAGGAAAAACAAATGTAAAAATACAGTGGTTTATAGAAACAACTACTTCTTTAATCTCTAACTTTTATTTTAGTACAGACAGGAAAATAAAACATTTAACTGTAAAAAAGGTATATACAATGACGCTGAAAGCAGATAAAGTAAACCTCAAATATCTGCTTACTGGGGTGGCCGTTGTTCTGTGGTAGGGCAGTCAACCTCTTATTGGAAGATTGCATGTCCCGTATGGCATGCCCATATGTCAAAGTGTCCTTGGGTAAGACACTGAACCCCTTTGCTGGAAGGTTGCAGCAGTATAGGTTAGCCCCAGTGTTGACAGCGCACTGCATTCACATTAATTATTGGCGATTAGCTTTTATACTATAAAACTATACAAGTAAATGCCATATTTGTCTCAATAATTTTATCTGTTTATTAAAGAAATACTCATTTAGACACATAAAAACAAAAACAAAATATTTTGATCTATTGTAAAACTATTCCCAGTGGTCTTTTATGCCATATTCAGCCAAAAAGCCCGGCATTTTTTTAAAGGGTCTATAGCATGTTAAAATTAGTGTATTATAATGTTCATTTCTCATTATAAACAACCCCAAAGGTATTTTGATTCGTTCATAAGTTTCTGAGTTTCTCCTCTCCTCTCCTCTCCTCTCCTCTCCTCTCCTCTCCTCTCCTCTCCTCTCCTCTCCTGCACCTGAGCTTGTGCACGCTGGACAGAGCAGATCAGGGAGCTTGTGAAATGCGAATGCGCTCCTGTGTTCTTGTGACTTCACGATGGCTCATTAATTCAAACAGAGCGTCTTTGCGACAGTTTGATTGATAGCAAATATAAAAGGAGAAATTCTCAGATATACGAACATTTAAAACAGTACTGAGCATCCTCCTGTCCGGCAAGCCCAGGCTCGGGTGCATGAGAAGAAAAGATGGCACATTGCTGCATGGCCCGCACGTGTTTTAAATGCATCCAAGGCTGGATTTTGTTGTTTGCCTTGTTGTTTACATATTTAAATTTTAAAGTTCAATTAGACCTAGGTGCATGAAATGTGTTCTCTCTCTGGACGAGTTTGAAGGCTTGATGTCTCACATTAACCAGAAAGGGTAAAAACAAAAACAAGAATAAAAAAATCAGGGGACCTATTTCATGTTCGCGTCCCGGGAGTGGGCATAGTGATCGCTATCGCTCCAATGTGAATAAAATAATGACATCGGTTTTTCTGTTAATTTTAGAAACAATCAACATCACTACCTGTAACAGTGAATACATTTCTGAAACTAACATCATAAAAGATTCTGTCTAAAATACAGAACAGACCAAAAGTTTGGACATGCCTTCTCATTCAGATGAACGGGAAGGTGTGTCTAAACTTTTGGTCTGTACTGTATATAAACTGTTTTTTTTAAGTAACACTGGGAACCAGGTTACATTGCAAACAAAGAAGTGGGATTCAGACTTGGGTATTAATACAGACGACTCGTTTTGGGTGCAGATTTGCTCAAACACTTTAAGACTAACCAAAAGTCCTGATGTGCAGATGAATCAGTTTAAAACTCTTCATAGGAATCACTACACAGGAAAAATGATGTTCAAGATGGGTCTCAGAGAATCAGAAACTTGTTGGTTTTGCAACATTCATAGTGCATGCAGATTCTTGTCTGCATGCACTATGGCTCTGCACATTGGTCTCATGGTTTTGGCAGAGGGTGTGTGTAGATCTTTAAATCTGGTTTGGTATCCCTATCAAAGCTTCGCCATCTCTCTGTGTATCTGTCAATATACAGAAAAGATAGAAATTCAGCTTCTTTACTGGCTCGGGCTCTGTGCGCTCTCTGTTCCTCCTACTGCTCGGCCGGGGGGCTGCTGGGTGTTGGCCCTCGGTGTGGTGGGGGTGCGGTCCAGGAGAGGGTGGTTGCTCCCGGGTCTTTGTCTGACGGTGGGACTCTTGGATGCCTGGATTGGCTGGGCTGCTGTGCTGTCCCCCTAGCTCTGTGGTGTGGGGTGCCAGGCCTCATGCCTTTGCTGGAGCATTCAGTGTGATCAAGACACTTTAAGAAGCACAAATTCATTCAACCCAACAGCGTATTCACTTTTGCACAAATATGGGCATGGGTACTGTTTTTACACCCCTCTTCAAGACTATTGGCTACGCAAATCTTGTCTGTACCTGTGCTTGGATAAGTCTTGTAAGATAATTCTTCCACCATTAATTAGGGATGGGTACCGTGCCCCGGTTTTGAACCAGCCCCGGGGCCGCATTCTTCAAGACCGCAGTATCGTTAAGATCTGACCTGAACGGTTCTGCTATCGGTACTGGAGAAGTTACTTTTTCTTTTTTTTCTTTTTTTGTGTCCCACAAAATATAAGCGTTATCTGCCATATTTAACTCACCAAGTCAGTTATTTTATTTTCCGTTAATTAATGATGATATTAATTTCGGTATTCTCGTTGAAGCGGAGAGCTCTGTCTGTCTATTTGTGTGCACGGGGGGCGGGGCTGTTGTTCAAACAGCACGCACCGCGCGGGCACACACACAAGACAAGGCAGCGCACACACAGTCAGTGGCGATTTTGTAGGGGACACGTGAGCGCCCTAGACTAAGAACTAACGTTTCTGCGTCTGTGCAGAACAGGCTGGGGCAGCGGGAGGGGGGGGGAAGGGGGCGTTGCACGTGGAGCATACAACAAACAGGTAGAGAGGCGGGGCTTAGACTCACCGCTTATGATTCCAGACCCGCGACAAACTATCAGCTGCTTCCTAATACTTAATAATAATCAATAACTAATGATAGTTGTCATCCGTAAAATTAATATCATTTATTGGGTTTACTGGATTTAAAGAAAAATAAATGGAGTTGGCAAAATAGAAAGGAGTCTGTATCAAAGTGAATTTGTTTCCATCATTTAACTTAACTTAACTTAACTCTGGTGTTTGACAGACAGAAAAGTCTATTCAAGGTTGTGGAAAATGGACAAAAGATCAAATGAAACATCACACTCATAAATAATAAAAACACTTAGATTAAATAATTAAATGAATATCCTGTCTGGAACATTCTCATGTATAAAGTAAAATGTTTTGTTAAAAAAACAATGTTGTTGCATAGTGAGGAAATAAAACACTTTATGTTCTTAATTTGTTATTTATTTATTTATTTTCGTCCTCAAAAAGTATCGATAAGAGTACCGATAAGAGTACCGGATCGATAAGCAGTATCGATAAGAGTAATAGTATCGTTAAAACCTTAACGATACGCATCCCTACCATTAATGTATGAATATTACTGAGCCCGTGTCCTGACATAAAAAAAATAAAATATATTTTGTTCTCAAAAATTAATATCTTGTTTCCACAAATTAATATCTTGTTTGCACAAAATAAGATTCCCTTCCCACAAGATAATATTCTGTTCCTTCCAAATAATTAAATCGCGCAAACAAAAATAATTGTTCACGTCTTAAGTCTCCATCCGGCCACTTTCAGCGGTAACTTCGGTGTCTATGTGACCCACATACGTTCAAGAAAGGAAAAGGGAAACAAAAATAGTCAATATATTATTGTCTCAATGAATATAAGAAAAATATCATAAGATTTAAGATGCCCAAGCTTGCTGTTTTGCCACACCGCAGCGATTCTCCGGACACAGCTCATAGCTCCGCCGCAGAGCTCTTTAGCTTGTATCCCCGGCATTCAGGCGGTATGGAATAGTGTAGTTTAGGATCGAATAGGAATAATAATATTCAGGACTTGTCTTTTATTAACATGCTCCTTAGTAGTCACTTTACATTCGTAAGCTAGGCTACATGCTACCTAGCCCATTATTAACTTGTTATTCACGTCATGGCATTCATAAACACAGATGTGAGCAATATTTGGATTTACAGCAGATACCTTCACATTTCTGTCTGTGTGTGTATCATTACATTGCATTGAAGACACAGAGGATGTTTAGAGATCTGTCATGGTTCGTATGACGTGACAGGCCCAGATGCTGAAAACCCAGGAGAAAACTCAGGCGAGTAGTGTGACGCAAAGAGTCTTTAATTTTCCAGGCAGGTGACTAACTACTCAAGCTGTTCTTGTTTACTAGCTTGGAGCTCTGGAGTTGAGGCGATGTAGCAGCCGCTCGCGGAGTCTTGGGAGCTCGGCTGGAAGGGAGGCGTGGCTGGAGCGGAGCGGATCGAGAGGCGAGGCTGGCTCAAGCGGATCGTGGTGAAGATCTCCCAGGTTTACACTCGTGGATGCAGAACCTGGAAGCGGATCGACAGGCAAGGTAAGTACAGGCCAGGACGTGAACTTAGCCAGAATGACATGAGGGTCAGACAAGAACCGAGGTAGGTAACGAACTGATGATGAATGCTGGGCTGGATCTCCTTATGAAGGCGATGAGGTGATGAGCTGAGTGTCCACAGCTGGTTCCAATCTTCGGGTGCGATTAGAGAGGGGAGGGGTAGGAGAACTGACAGAGGCACCATGACAAGATCAGATTTATTTATTTTAAAAAGCATCGGTAATCACATTTTCATGTCTGGGTGCATTCACATCCTGGTACGCTCTCCGTCCATCCTGCTGCAAAAGCCGCTTTCTGCCGCTACTTCCGTGTCCCTGTGACCCACATTCGTTCAATAGGGGGAAAATAAAAGCAAGAATAATCAATCTATTATCTTCTCGATGAAAATCAGAAAAATATAAGATCTAGGTTGCCCAAGCTGGCTGGTGCGCCTACCGGACTAACTTAGCTCCTAGCTTCATAAAAACGGATGTGAGTAATAGTTGGATTTACAGCAGATACCTTTACATTTCTGTCTGTGTGTGTCCTATTACATTGCATTGAAGACACGAGCTGCGTTTACATTGACAAAAGTAATCGGAAAGAAGGACTGATTGGAAGAAAAATGCTTCATGTAAACACACCATTTGGAATACTCTGCCCTGATCAGACTTGTTCGGTTAAAAATTTCTTTCCGATCGAGATTGGTGGGTAAACCCGATTGTTTATCTGATCATGTGTCACTACTGCTCTGGTTTAACGTCATGCATAGACGGATGTTTCGCTCCAGAGAAAGCTTTGGAGCGCGGACACCTATGCGCTCCGCCCTCGTCCCTCCCCCTTCCTATCTTCTCCAACACCCCTTGTGAGGGGGGCCCCAGGAAGGAGCGCTTCATGCCCCCTGACGGGAAGGAGCGCTTCATGCCCCCTGACATCCTGACCCTGCGCGGTCCGGGCGCGGCTGCTGGTGGATGGAGCGAACCGTGTCTCTGAGCAGAGCAGCCGGTCTCATAGTTTTGTGTTGGAGGGGAGAAAGCTTTGTTACGTGTGGGAGACTTCGGACTGCTATCTGGAGAACGAGCAGCCGAATTCAGAAGAACCATGTCTCCCGTTTCCAGCATTTCCTGCATGGATTTTATGTTCATCCAGGCTAAATGTTGTTAGCGCGTGTTAGCCTTCTCCTAACCCTTCGTCCGGCTTCGTTCTGCCACAAAGAAAGCACTGACCACAGATTAAAAATAAATGATGAGCGAATAGGCGCTTTATAATAACTATAACATTAACAAAAGCATGTCTAAGATCATCTTGTATATTACAGAGCTGCTACATATATGTATGTGGCAACTCGGGTTGTTTACAGGGGAACCTTTTCCACTCCCGGTATTTTAAACAACTGCGCATGTGCAACGGATTTATTCCGACTGAAAGTGCTGCGCATGTAAACGTTTGTTCTAATCAGAAAAATATTTTCAGGGCCCTTATACACGGTTGAATTCCAATCCAACCATTGATTTGATCAAGATATTTTGCACATGTAACCGCGGCTACGGATGATGTTTAGAGATCCGATTTGTTTATTTTAAAAAGCTCTACAAAAGCATCATACTCGTTCGCAGTCAGTTTACATCCGAAGGCTAATAGGCTACATGCTACGCATCCCATCATGCCAATCATTTGTCTTGTTGTTACACTACAGTTACAGTGATTGGTCAAGATGCATTATGAGGAAAACGTGATGCACCATGGGACACATAGCATATAGCCTTTTTCAAATAAATAAATCTGATCTCTAAACATCCTCCGTGTCTTCAATGCAATGTAATGATACACACACAGACAGAAATGTGAAGGTATCTGCTGTAAATCCAACTATTGCTCACATCTGTATTCATGAAGCTAGGAGCTATGTCCGGTAGGTGCAGCAGGAATCCGTATTTATGAATGACTTATGACGTAAATAATTACTTCGTTCGCACAAATTATTTAATGTGTAGGAACAGAACATTATTTTGTGGGAACAAGATACTATTTCGTTTGCACAACTTGATTATTTTGAGGAAACAAAATAGTAATTCGTGGGAAGGGAATATTATCTTGTGGGAACAGAATATTATTTTGTGCGAACAAGATATAAATTTGTGGGAACAAGATATATTTTAGTTTTTAGTGTCAGGATACGGGCTCCGTAGAATATACTTAAAACTTGTAAATAGCTGTGTGCAGACTAGGTTTGTGTAGGTATGTGTATGTGAGAGCTAAGTCATGCAATTTACTTATGACAATCGCATGTTATGACTCAGTATTATTGGTAAATGGTAAATGGCGTATACTTATGTAGCGCTTTTCTAAGTACAAGGCCCAAAGCGCTTTACAGTCACAGACCCATTCACCCAGTCACACACACATTCACACACTGGTGGCAGCTCCACTGCTGAGCAAAGGCGCCCGCCAACCACCAGAGGCAAGGTGGGGTTCAGTGTTTTACCCAAGGACACATCGACTCATGGGTGTGCAAGGCGGGAATCGAACCTACAATCTTACGCCCGTGGGTCAGCAACCCTACCGCTGCAGCCCAACCCCCAACCCCTTGTTCCCCGTCTAACATCCCACCCTTTGTCAATTTTCTTTTCTTCTGTCAGGTCCAACAAGTAATGCCTATAGATATAATTATTATAAATAAAGCTTTGTCTCAGCTACAAAAGGGGTTTATACAAATATACACTCTGTCTGAAAATCCATAAACTCCTATTGTAACAGTAAATTCTTTCCCACACAAGAGGCCTTCAGCTTTGATCTGCTTGCTCAGCTGTTGGACAGGACAAGTAAAAAAAAAAAAAAAAAGACATAAATCCCCATCTCGAATCATCCGTTTTTTAAAAGCCATTTTCCATCACTTTATATAATGGCTCCTCTGTAAGCAGCCATCAGCCAGTTTGTCCTCTTTTAGCTTTGATTACAGTCTAAAATGTTCAGCTTTTGCTTTTTTCCAACTAGGTCAGCAGTTTAAAAACACCTCACACGTGGCTGTTATGGATGCCTCTTGGGATAAGAGATAAGAAACAAATGATTATGGCAAACACGCAGGATCTACAGTGATGAAAGAGGGCTTGCAAACTGCGTCAGATGTTGGCCCTTTTGGATTCCACTCGACCTAAAAAGCTTTGACACATTTTTTGGAAGCTATGAGGCCAAAAATGTTATAATACAGGATAAATATAGGAAATGCTGTAAACTGGAAATATGTTTTAACCACAGAGAGCTATGAGGACGAAAATGGCTAATCTTCAATAGACTAAGAGCAAAAGAAAAGGAAAAAAAATTATATTTTTAACACACCTAAACAGTAAGTGGAGATAGGAGACAGTATCAGCCACAAACACCAATATTAAAATGGCAACCACATGTTACTGTAGTTGGGTTAGAATTAACTTCATTAGTAAAATAATTTTAGCTAATGGTCAATAATTGAAGCTCATCACTGAAAATAATGATAGTGCAAAAAAAAGAAAATAACTAATTCCAGTGCAAAAAAACTTTAAAACCTCTGCAAAAATCTTTCAATTTATTATTTAAAATGCAAGTTCAGTCCAAAAAATAGCCAAAAAGAAGCATCTAAGGCTCTGCAAACATCAGTTAGCTTCTGCTCCCTAAAATTACACTAAGAAAGTAAAAGAAGAAGAAATAAACACTTAGAATCCTGCAGGAATTTTTGAACAGCTGGAGCCTTTTCCCATGTTTTAAAGAAGCCTAAACCTTTGAGTCTTTAGTTTCTAATGCAAAGTCTCCCCAAGTGGATCAGAGAAAAATAAAATCTCAAAGCAAGCCTGTTTTTATAAAGTTTGTGTGCACAAATAAAAAACTTTGTTTTGAAAAAAAGACAGAAAAAAAAACTAAACCAACCACCCAGCTATGAGATGCATTATGTGAGACAGAAGTGTCATGGAAAAAGCTGTCAGTCTTCAGACTTCAGTAACTGCGTTCACAGCAACTCTAGAAGTTCTCGTAGCTTATTCACAATAGCTGTAACGCCCAATCTCGTTTGGATCACGTAAAAAAATACAGACTGATCCCCCTACAATGGACATTGCCACACGTTAGCCACGTTGAGTGTTGTTGTTTTTCACAACAACACTCAACAAAACATTTTGACAGAACACCATTTTTACTTTCAAAATCACATCAACATCAGTAAACACACCTACAATCAATCCATATATTAGGTGCTCCACATCATAAAGTCATCGGAAAAAATAAATAAGGCTTTATATATATATATATATATAATGAAATGCACCTGTGTTCGTCACCCATAACATATGCCTGCCCATACCATAACCCGCCCACCACCATGGGCTACTCGATCCACAACATTGACATCAGAAAACCACTTACCCACACGACGCCACACACGCTGTCTGCCATCTGCCCTGAACAGTGTAAACCGGGATTCATCCGTGAAGAGAACACCTCTCCAACTTGCCAGACGCCATCGCATGTGAGCATTTGCCCACTCAGGTTGGTAACGACGACGAACTGGAGTGAGGTCGAGACCTCGATGAGGACGACGAGCATGCAGATGAGCTTCCCTGAGAAGGTTTCTGACAGTTTGTGCAGAAATTCTGTGGTTATGCAAACCAATTGTTTCAGCAGCTGTCCGAGTGGCTGGTCTCAGACGACCTCCACATGCTGGATGTGGAGGTCTTGGGCTGGTGTGGTTACACGTGGTCTGCGATTGTCAAATTCTCGGAAACGCCTTTGGAGACGGCTTATGGTGGAGAAATGGACATTCAATTCCCTAGCAACAGCTCTGGTGGACATTCCTGCTATCAGCATGCCAATTGCACGCTCCCTCAAAACTTGCGACACCTGTGGCATTGTGCTGTGTGATACAACTGAAAATTTCAGAGTGGCCTTTTCTTGTGGCCAGTCTAAGGCGCACCTGTGCAATAATCATGCTGTCTAATCAGCATCTTGATATGGCACACCTGTGAGGTGGGATGGATTGTCTTGGCAAAGGAGAAGTGCTCGCTATGTAACGGGGGAGAAGGGAAGAACCCAGGCGCAGAGAGGAGAGGAGGCAGGAGGCTGCAGGGAATGGGGGTTTAATAACAAAACTACAAAAAAAAAAAAAAACCACTGCTTAAGCAGGCTCGAATACTCAAAAGACAAATGCTCTAAACCGGGGAACAGCACAGTTACGAACTATGGACCAGCACAGGAGGAAGGGAATGACAAGACTTAAATACATACAGACAAACGAGACACAGGTGAACACAATTAGGCAGGATGGGGAACCAAAGTAAAACTCACAACAAAAACAAAACAGGAAACCCTACAAAATAAAACAGGAAGTGAACTGAAAACATCACAGAACAAAAAGGAAACAAACCACAAGGGCAAAGAAACAGAAACAGTAACACGCTATCACAGATTTTGACAGATTTGTGAACAATATTTCAGAGAACTGGTTATTTCGTGTATGTGGAAAATGTTTCAAATCTTGGAGTTCATACCATAAAAATTGGGAGCAATAACAAAAGTGTTGCGTTAATATTTTTGGTCAGTGTATATATATATATATATTGAGAGAAATTGAGAAGAATATTACTCAACTTCCTCTGTCTGTCTCAGTCTACAAGACAAAAGGTACAGTATACACGGGGGCAAACATGACATTTCTGTGAAGCAGAATATTCTAAAATCAAGAGGATATTCATCTGGTAGAACAGCCTTGTGGTGAACATATTATGCTTCCAGGACATTGATCAATCTGTTTTCCCTCAGCTTATGTGTGACATATAAACATATAAAACTTTCTTGTTCATCAGATGCTGCATAGAATTTTTAAAGAACTTATGAGGGTAAAATGATCTTTTTTTAATGATGTATTTATCAGTTTGTTTGTTTGTTTGCTTGACTGGCTTGGACTAATTAAGCAACAGATTAAGCTCTGAGTATTTGATCTTTTCTTATTTCTGAGTTGTTTCTAGTCTTTCAGCAACACACCCTTGAGACTTGACTTGAGAAAAGTGTGAGCCAATTAATTAAAGCAGTAGCTGTGATCTTTGTTATGCAATTGGTAAAGGGGAGATGAGGCATCTGCAAAAGATATCAATCCAGAGTTAACCCTAACCAGATTATTTACTTTGACATTTCCAAAGGTTAAAAACAAAACCTACTGCATTTTACATCAACAGTTAAAGGCCAGCACTAATAGCCACATATGAGAATAGAGGTTTTGTACATTTTTTATAAAGTAATCTGCAATAAAAACTGCACAAGTAAAAGTCAATAACAATTTAGTTCACTCCAGTGGGAAGTAAATTGATAAATAGCTTATGCCTAGAGTTAAACCTATAAGCTTTATTAGGCGAAAAACACTAACAAAAAGAATTATGGTATATTGATCTTTCATTTTTATGAAAATGATATCACATGAGCCTTCAAAGGAAAACTGAGTTGCTTTGAAAATATCTCAATCTTAATTCCAATGCAGGAGTTGCTCCAAGCCAAGTATTATATATATGTGTGTATATATATATAACCATCCTAAAAATAAAACGCCATTCTCATCCTTCACGGGTGGTCTCTCACCCAAGCTCTGGCCCCTCTAAATATGTTGGATTATATTAGTTTATTAAGAGGAAAAGCTTCACTCTGACATCCTCAGCCAGCCTAAACCATCCTCCGCTTCCCGTCCGATTGTTCAGGCTTCCACGGTGTGCGTTACTTTATGAAAATGCACACTTCATTGGCCGATGACCCTTATTTATTACACCCTTATATAATGTATTTAATCTACAAAGTACAAGGTGTGGTAGTTTCAGTGTTTTTGCAGCTGATAACATTTCTTACCCTTAAAGACCTGGATCAGAAAAATGTGATGCAAAAAGATATTATCTGCCCATCAGTTCTGTAGTTTCATGAAGCAGCCCTTAAATTTTGTAAACACTCATGCAGAGGTCAGTTCTCCTGGGCTGTCCTTTTTCATCAGCACATTCACTCCCACACTAATGTAAATCCTAAACTGCCTTGGTATGGTTTAATCTTTCAGTTGTGTTGGGTTCAGCGCAAAATTTGAGGGTTGCACCCTTTGAGGTGACATGGCCATTGTTGCATTTGGGAATAGACACTTATATTCAAGCAGGTCTCTTTTTTTGAAACCGTTCATTTCCGAAGCCTTTGGGATTCTTAAATCCTTTGGTGCTGACAGATGCTTAGCATTGACAGGTGAACACAAATGAATTCTCATTCTTTGGGCTGTTCCTGGAACAAAACAATCAGACAGGGTCAGAAAGTCACACATTACATTACAGTGACAGATTCAATAAAGAGCCTTAATCAATGCCAGGTCCAATCGATTACTTTTAATGAGTACAAATAAATAATTCAAGAGCGTTAACACACACAGGCATACACTACACACACACACACACATACATAGACATATCTCTGAAACTTTAGAAAAGCTGAGTGCCCTTCAGCGCTTCAGGTTTCTAGAACCATTTACCATCAAGACATTTTACCGAAATATGAAAGAAAAAAAACATTAAAATAAATGAGACTATCAAGGACTACATGTTATATTTAATTAAACTTTATTCCAGAGTGAAGGTTAGGACTGCTGGATTACAACTAAAGTGTGACAATAATTGCAAATGACAAGGAGATTGAGGACACAGAAATAAAATGACAGCACGGAGTACAAGGTGCAGCATAAACAAACTGCAGCTCTGCTACTGAGGTGGGAAGTGAGCTTCAGAAGCAACTATGGTCAAATCTAAATGCATTCCCTACCCTCATGGCTTCTTCATACCCCTACATTTAGCCATTCAAGTAGAGAAGAGAAATATTCTTCAACTCCAGATGTTACTCCGTCTACATCATCAGCACGTCATCTACATTAGCGTCTGCCAGCGCTCAGAAAACACATGACAATTTTATAACTTTAAAAAGTCATGCAAAAATAAAAACTCAATACTTATATTTAAATGTAAACCTTTGTGCTTCAGAGCACACCCAGGTGAATAGATATGTTTCTCCATAGAGTCAGAAGCGCAACTCGGATCAACCTTACCCTAAGTCACTACAGCTATCCCTTAAAAAAACAAGTTTGGACGCTGTAAAAACTCTAAATGCCCCTATAAGCAACAAGGAGAAACCCGGGGGGGTAGGGAATGAATCTGAATACGGTCATTATTTACCTTTGATGGCTTCTGCCGGGGTGTAATACTTCCTTGGCCTGTCATTATCATCCACAAGGGGAAGCTGAGAATCATCTCCCCGACAGAAAAAAATCAACAAAAACTGCATTTTCTGTAGCAGCTTTTAAAAATTTGCCCTTCCTGACAAGACTGTGGTGGTGAACATCTACATAGCCACCCGAATCCATCATCCAAATCTCATTTATATCCTCTGCTGCAATCGAGGCCAAAGACGGGGCCAAATATCAGCGTGTCGTCCACTCTGGAGAGATATTTCTTGGCCACTCACTCCTCCAGGAGGTATGCAACTCCACAAGCCAGAGTTACAGCTTGTTCTTCTCAATCTGAACAGGAAAGTTGCCATGAACACAAACATTTTCACATCCTTATTTATTAGAACCAAGATCTTCCACTACATAAGCTTCTTTTGATGGTGTCTGGCAAATAAATTATGCTAAAAGTTTTATGTTGGTCAATACTAAATATTGACCAAACTAACTAAGCTTCACCTACTTAGGAGATCCAGCATGCATTGGTTAAGTTTGCGTTCTAGTGTAAAGTGGCAGGAATAATGGTCAGCACCCCCAAGTATGAGGCAGTTTGTCCTCGCTGAGTGGGTGGAGCGCTCCTGCACCCTTCACCGATGCGGTCGCTGTACAGGTCCCTTGTAGTAAAGAGAGAGCTGAGCCGGAAAGCAAAGCTCTCAATTTGCCAGTCGATCTTCATTCAATACTCATCTGGTCAATACTCATTTCAGTCATGAGCTTTGGCTCATGACTGAAAGAATGACCTCCTGAATACAAGCGAACCATATGAGCTTTCTCCAAAGGGTGGCTGGGCGCTCCCTTTGAGATAGGGAGAGAAGCTCGGTCACGATTAGCGCTGTTGTTCCTCCACATCAAGAGGAGCCAGTGGAGGTGGCTCGAGCATCTGGTCCAGATGCCACCTGGGTGCCTCCCTGGGGAGGTGTTCTGGGCGGAGGCCCTTGGGAAGACGTGAGACACGCTAGAGAGACTATGCCCTGGCCTGGAAACCCCTCAGACTCCCCCCTGAGGACTTGGAGGAAGTGGCCAGCTCACTCCGTTCCAAATGAGCAGAAGAAGATGGATGGATGGAACAAAATATAATGTAAATTCTTCTTTATTTGTTATTTTAAGTTGTATTTATCTGTTTTTGGCTGCACATGTTATGAAGCATGGGCTGTTTGATCAGCACAGAACCAAACATTTTTAACCAAAAGGAAGAAAATAAATATTATTCTGTGTCTTTTGGCGCCGTGCTTATTTGAAAATCTCTTTAACCCTACTTACTTAAATCTCTTTCATTGACTTCTTCTTTTTTTACATGAGTTGTACTGTACAATTATGAAATGCTTTAATAAAAGAAGGCTTCGTCAGTTACAACGTGATCAAGTTGTCTGATCTGAGTTTTATTTTTCTGGACCTGCAGTGACTTTAGTCATGTCTTGTTAGGGACCTAATCATTCTGAGCCTTGTTTACTGACTCCTTCAATGCTTTGGAGACCTTGGATTTGTTTTGCTGGCATTTTTGGATTCTCCGTGTATGTTCTGCCCTGTGGTATTTGCCTTGGACTCTGCTAAGCGGATGTTTGTGCAGAGAAAGGCAATGAAGACACATCCACTCCCTGTTTATTGATTCTGTCAGAGGAGAGCCTTTCACAACTGGTTTCCTTCTCTCTGTCTTTGAGGCTTCATTCACCACCTACCTGCAGAGAGGCCTGTCCCCTCCAACACTCTCCACTTTGAGATTCAAGGAGTAGGGAAAGAGTCGATTCGTGTTTCTTCATATCTTAAGTTAACACTGTCTCTTTTGCCTTGTTATTTCCGTGCAGTCACATAAGCTGCCTGATGGTTTGCACAGCACTCCTTAAAGAGTAACAAGAATAGTACATGAAAACTATTCTATGAAATACATCTGTGTCCTTTCCAGATAACTTCTTTAAAAACCCACTCGGATGAAAGTCAAGGTTTTTTCTTCTTAGAAACTAACAAAAAAGTTTCTCCTATACTTGTGTGGTTTGTCAGTAAACCACAATAAACTTTGTAGTTTAATTATTATTAACAAATATATGGTCATTGTAGCTGTTTCTATTTGCTTTGTACAGATTTTTCATCTAGAGATGATTCACCAAGATCAGTATCAAGCAACTGCATCCTACTGTATTCCGGTCTCTTCATCTTTCTTTCATTTCATGTGGAATGTCATCCTCAAGGCACGAAGCAGCTGAGAACACAGTACAATGCCCCATACAGTGGCATCGGTGGGGTGCCGTGCAGTAAAAGTGGAATCACAGCAGCTCCCTGCCTCAGCTTGAGTCTTGTCTCTACAATGCATGCATGCATATTTCATGAAAACATTAAAAAAAGAATAACTTCAGTTGCCTCATTGTATTTTTTTCTTTTTCTTTGATGGAACCAGATTAAACACAACAGATTTCTGGCCATCTGTGATTTCAACTGCATACCAGTCACAACATGTAGTGTATTTGAATATGCAAAAGTAGGAACCTTTGCTGTTTTTTCATTAAGCAGCAGAACTGGTGGTCTGATTAAAGTGCCAGAAGCTGCTCAATGTTAGCTCTCACTTTTCATTCTCATAAACAAATGTGCTTTCTGCCAAGTAAGCACTAACATACTGGAGCTTTTTTCACGTTCTTTCCCTTGTTTTCCTTCTCCCTTTGCTCTCTCTTTAGCTACGTCCCTGTCTCTTTAATTCTAAATTTACTGATGAAGTCAAAGTGATTAACTCAGTCTCTGCTGTCAAAGTCACTCCTGAACTCTGTGGTTTTTACTCTTTTCCCCTATCTGGCTTTCTCAGACGATGATGAGGATGATGAGGTTTGACAAGTCCATTTTCTGCAATGTAGAGGCAATTTCCCCTTTTTGAGTTTTTCCCTGATAAGTGCTGCCAAAACCAACTGATGTGGACGGCTGTGTTTAAGAACTGTCAAAAGTCTAAACCTTTTCCTTTAAAATATATGAGATTATTGAATAGAAAAAGTTCAGTGCCTGGACAATACTTATGGTGCGTTGTGTACTCCTTAAATTGGAACAGTTTAGGGTTTTAAGACTGACTTAAGTGGGCATTGATTGATATTAAGCTTTTAGGTTAGAGATGTGAAAAAAATCTGTTTCATTTGTTAGAGGAAAAAATATGCAAGAAAAATAGCAGGTGTACATACTTTATTTCTTACTTTCATGAAACGAGTCCAAGATTTCTCTTGGAGGAAGAGAAATTAGAAAGATTTGGACATATGGGAACAAGGGTTATAGAGTGGACAGACCACATCTGATTTACTCATATGACCAAAGACTATGTCCAAAATGGCCAAAGGACCATGTGACAAGGTTAGAAGATGTTGACAGATCACGTTGCTTCATTCTCACCATTTAACCCTTGTGCTATCCTAGGCACTTTACCATTGGGAATTGGGTCATCTAGACCCAATAGACAGTGCGCTGAACCTTATTCTTCAATGATTTGTGAACCTCACTGGTGTCCATGGATTACATGAAATCTTTCCACCTTTATCATGGTAGGGAGAACACGTTAAAGTAAGGGTGGGGTCATCTAAGATAGCACAAGGGTTAAGAAAATAAGACTGATAAATGGACATCCACTCTTCTCAACACCTTGCAAAAACAAACATCCAAACAGATTATGGTACTATTTTAAGTATAAGTTGTGGTTTATTGCATAGACTGGCCATGAGCGTGACTTATACTCTGGAGCGAGTTGTATATGTTTTTTTTATAGATAAATATGCTCATACATTATACACATGTTTTTTTTCCACTAATAACTACCACAAGACGGCACTGTAGATATGTGTATCAGTATTTGCAGCAGACAACAACGCAGAAGAAGCAGCGCTGTCTTTGCATCGGGGCATTATTATTTTTGTTTTTATTTTTCCTGGATGACAGACGGAATGAAGCAGTGCTGAAAGCAGCTCCTGCAGTAGATGGTAAAGATCTTCTTAAAAAAAATATCATGGACCAGACATAGAGATGTGTTTAGTGAGGCTTTTGTAGAGCTCTTTAAATTAATTTAACCTGATATCTCAACATCATCTATGTCTCCCATGCATTGTAAATGCCGATGCTTCCATGTAACAATGAGGTTAAAAATTTAACGGTAGCTTCTTCCACACAAGATGGAAGCATCTAGTTTATGAACTTATTTTAGGACAAGCATTGAGCATTATTTGAAAAGAGGCAGCGGATGTGAATCTGATGCATTGGATTGTGTTCCGTGATAACCCAGCATCATACTGGGCTTGGCCGATTTGTTTAGAACGTTGCACTTTTCTCCAAATAGTGAAACTTACATACAATTTTTTCTTCTTCTTTATTTTGAATTTTTTTGCCTGCTGCAACTTATACTCTGGAGCGAAATATAGTCCAAAAAAAAAGTTAGTCTCTGTGTGATCTACAGAGATGTCTGATCAAGAGCCAAACACTGCTAATGTCTATGGAGAACTGGATTGTATTTGTGTTTTATATTTTTGATATATGCATCTACCTCTGTGCCGGTACCAAGCCCGGTTGCTTTGAGAAGGTTGTGTCAGGAAGGGCATCCGGCGTAAAACATTGCCAAGTTTACCATGCGACTTGTTCGCTGTGGTGACCCCTGATGGGAAAAGCCAAAAGAGGAAGAATTTTTGATATACAGTGATCCCTTGTTTATCGCGGGGGTTACGTTCCAAATAGAACCCGTGATAAGCAAAACCCGTGAAGTAGAAACCTTTATTTTTTTTACAATTATTATACAATGAAATACACTATTATACATTGAAAAGAAAGAACAAACCATTTAACAGGCTAAATCAATTGTTTTTTTAACAAATAAAAGTACTTTAAAAAACGTTTTTTCAACAAATAACTTCTGTAGTGTGCTGTCAAATAATAATTTCAATCATCGATAAGAACAGAAGGCTTTAAATTGCGGAGATTAGCCCCGCCCACCGCGACCCGAGTGGATTAAACGGAAGAAAATTTAAAATGATTATGAAAAAAATAAAAAAAGTACAGTGGGACAGAAAGTGACTCCGGTCTTCTTTTTCACTGCTCTTCATACTGAGCCGCTGCATCCTCTGCAGCGTTTTTTCCTTTTGAAGCCCGCAGTGCAGCTGCAGGTGTGTTTGTTCGGGAGAGGAACATAGTGATAGGCAGTTGTTGTCGCTTTTTTTTCTTCTTTGCTAAAGATCCTTATACACCGACATGCCCCCATCGATTATGTTGGAGAACTGTAATGAACGGCTCATCAAAGGGTCCCATTCTTGAGCTACTCGCTGAGTGACTTTTTAGCCAATCAGAATGCAGAACACAATGCACAATCCAAATCTGTGAAGTAGCAAAACCGTGAAAAGTAAACCGTGATATAGCAAGGGATCACTGTATGCATAATGTGGCAACTTTAAAAAAAAAATGTCAAAGTTGTATTTTTGTAATAAACTACCAAATTATAAATCCACTAACATTGCTTGATTTTGTTTGTCTCTCATCACTGATCTGCTTTCATTTAAATTTTGCACTTTGTTGTTAGGTGACATGCGTGATTCATCTTCAGTGCAGCGTTCGGGTCCACCTCTGCTGTCGGCTTCTGGGTTGTTGTTTTTTGTCGCTTGGTGTGGTCCTCTCTTAACTACCAGTCACTGCTGACACAGGCAACCTAATCCAAACACAAATGTATGTTAAGAAGACGACTAAGCCTCTGCACGTTGTTCCTTCCAACCCAGCTTTTTCTAATTGTCTGTTCAGACCTGGATGAGATTTTACATTCATTTTGAAATACTAGATATTAGGAGCAGAACTGCCTTGCCTTTTTTTTACTCCATGACTTGGTTTTTTCATCTTTGTTTGTTAGTTAAGTTGGATTTTACTTATTTAAATTTTATTTCAAAAGCAAAAATGAAGAAACATTAAACTCTAGTATGATCTGTCAACGTCTTCAACCTTGTCTCATAGCCATTTTTGACGTAGTCTGCATGGACTTTGCAGAGGTCGGCCCACTCTATATTTTATATTCTCATATATCAAAAAGCCCTGCTACATGTGCCACCTGAGCTTGAATTAGTTTTGCATCAACTTGTGATTCACCTTAAAAAGGCTTGACAGCTGACTTGGACTTGAGGTTTGGGACTTGTAAACAGATTCATTTCTTTACTAAAGCTTTGTAGGCTGAGTTTGGGCAAACAATGGACAAACTTGTTTGGGGCACACAGGTGGCCTACAATAATATCAAAGTCGTAAACCACTCGCTTTGCCCATAGAAGAAAATAGTTGATGCAATTTTTTCTACAGCCATGCTGTGGGTAACAGATTGTAGTGAACACTTGTACATTACCCAACGGTAAGTAAAGGTGAAGTAGGTGAAATTCAGGCGTGTCATACGAATTTTTCCTTTTCTTAATTCCTCCCGAAAGTCTGTGCACTGCACAAGGAGCCTATCAGTGCTGCTCAGTGATAAGTACACACACACCTGCTCTATGATCTTAAAATTTTGTGTGGACAAATGTATTCTTTTTTTGTCTACAGACAGCCCATACCCACCCGTAAGGGCAATTGTGTCAATATCTTTACTTACTTACGTCCCTTGAGGTGGCTGTGCTAGCCTCAAGGGAACTGCAGGCAGACCCTTGCTCCTTTTAAGATGTGGTCACTCTTCTGTACAAACCTTCATGGGTTCAACCAACCCAAAAACTTGCAATTGAAAGACTCACGTTGAGAAAAAAAAAAGTTGATTATAAGGGGGAAAATAATCACATTACCACAAGAAATGCATGTTATTTTAAGATGATTAATTTTTTATTTTTTTGTTCATTTATTCTTAAAATTGTATCTTTATTTAACAGTGATGTCATTTATCTTTAAGAGCAATAATGGAAAAAGGGTTAGACATGAGGAGTCAACACATTGTCTCGCACAATTTTTTTTTTTAATTTTTAGATAAGTTCAGTGCATGACTTGATCATAGTTGGCTTCTGTATATTTAAACCTTTTTTAAACAACTTGAACCTGTTTATGAGCTTGAAAACCAAGAAAATATTGCTTTAACACAATTTTGTCAGTTTTCTAGCCAACTGAGCTGGCCTTGTCATTCATGTTCTTTCAACTCCCATTTCTTAATATCCTGAGTGCAAAAAGGGAGTGTAGTCTCCCTTCAAGTACTGTCAAATGCGAGTCAGCTAAGCTCCCACAGCAGGAACTTTTCTCAAACTTTAAAAGTGGGACAGTTTTCAGCTTTCTCCCGTTTAGTTATTAACATGAGACAGATGGCATCCATCAGTGTTTGAAGTTCGTCTGTGAAAATGGTTTATTTAAACAGCTTTTTTTGTTTCCCCGATATTGTCATTATAATACAAACTGATGCAACGTTTCAGTACAGAAGCCTCACACAATACCAAAATGAAAGAGAATCATAATTCATTAAAACGTTTGACAGCTCAACAAACCAACAGGACCGCATTGAAATGAAATACATTAGAATAAACAAATACACCTACAGTGGAGTGATTATGATGGTATAGAAAACAAAAACAGACTGGTGTGACTTTTTTAAAAGAAAAAAAAAGACTTATTTATGTGAAATTGTTTCATCTTTGGAGAAAGTCTTGGCTGCTTCATTCAAAACCCTTACGAAATCTCACTTGTCGTGATTCCTATGGATATAATCCATCAAAAGTCAACATTCCCTTATTTCCTTTACACGTCATGTCACATGCCTTTTTCTGACTCGATCTAAAGGTTATAAGTAAAGAAATGGTGTTCCTATATAGATGTACGGATATACTTTGTGTGTATATAGATATAGACATAATTTTATGTGTGGAAAAAACATTTTACCCAAAGTTCATTTGAAAGAAACGAAGGTCCATTTTGGACTTGTTTACACGTGAATGTAAATACATGACACCATTGTTACATTTACAGAACATCACTGGCCTCTGCATCATCATGGACTCCAAAGAAAAATAACATGCTTCTGGTTAAATTTACAAGTTATACACATGTGTATGTTTGTACATGAGAGTTGAACAAACCTCCCACATCCATCCAAACCGTCCCACACACTCCACAGTACCAACCAACATCCCAGTCCCCCCTCTCTCATTAAAATAGGCTATACATGTTCTCTCTTGTAAATTAAACTTCTCTTTAGTATCATTTCATTTAATATAACAGTTTTTATTTAAAAAAAAGAAAGAAAATCCCTTTCTCAACAAAGTGGCAAGTTTGTGAAAGTAATGCAAGAATAAATTCCAAATAAGACCCTGAAGCTTTTTCATATTTGAGGACTTAAACAGGCTTCCTGTCTGTCATCTACACATCCTGCTGGAAGCTGTTGATCAGGAGATGCCTCTGGTCCCCTGATAAATGTCATGCTCTGTTTGCCTTTGACCTCTGTGCTGAATAAATAAGTTCCCTTCTACTATTCTTTGGGAAAGCAATGAAACTATACTTGGTGAGTGTGTGAGGGAGCGTGGGGGAGTTACACTAAAAGATTGGGGTAAGCCATACATTATTATTTTGTTGTCGTTTTTTGTATTAATAGCACATATACAGTCACAAAACGCATTAAGTTGTTGCAAGTAATGTTGGTTTTGATTTTACGGGAAATTCAAAATCATAATAGTTGCCATCCTTTACGCAGATTGCTTGAAAGTTAAGGTAAACCAACAAACAAAAAACATGCTGGGTGGACAAATTTAAAATTAAGTACATAAACAACTGCAGAAGTAAAATATTTGAGGAAGATTTCGTCATCTGTGTTTAGGCAAAGAGGTGCTTTAGCTTAGAATTGCAGATTGAATTTAAACACGTGTTGCTGATGGTTGGACAACTGTTTCTTAAATTTAACAACATAAAGAAAATTCAGTTATTGCCCAGGTCATTTTAAATTCCCCCTGAAGGTGGGAAAGTGGGAATGGTGCGTACTGTAAAAAACCCCAAAAACTTTATCTTTTTTCGTGCCAAATTGCAAAAAGCTACTTGAGCAAATATTTTAATGATACATAAAATTGCCTTAAAGTTAAAACCCTAAAAGTTTCTGTGGGCCCAGACACACATATGGTGAGTGAATACACCTTTTTACCAAACCCCACATCTCAGGAGCGTCACAGTATATGTATGGCCAAAATTGATCATTTGACTGTTTATTCTTGTGTTTACCTAAAAATATCTACCATTAACTCAATAGATGCTGTTCCAAATATTGCAGTCATCTTCAATGCAGGAGTGTAAATCCTGCTTCTGGAACGCCTCAGAAACATTAAACGTAAGGGACTAAGTACACCTCAAGATGAACGAAATCGTGTTTTTAGGGTTTTTAACATGATCTTAGTCTTGTTAAAGTCTCAATTTTGTCTCTCATTGTCTTATAGATATAGGCGCAGTCTTTTTGTATGTGTGGGTCTCCGTCCAGTCCTTGGCTCAAAAACGGCTTCAATGAACAGAATCAACTATGGGTTGCTGATGGGCAGAGTTTCCTGGAAGGCCAAAAATGCAATTGAGACAAACCATTAAAGCTGCTTCATCATACAAAAATTGCTATTGTGAAGTCAAATACCATCCATACATCTTTATGGGAGGGAGTGACCCCTCTTTTTTTAGCAGAATTCAGAATTCGTTTTCCAGTAAACTTTTATTTGTGCTCCATTAGCTCCTTGGTGTGTCTGGGTCTTCAGAGAAAAATATTCAATAAGACAAAAAGATTTTCTCTCAAAGTCTCAGAGTGGTGAGACAACCTGATTGTGTTGACAGCTCATTGTGTTTGCTATATCACCATTTCATATCTCCATCCAAATATTGTTCTTGAAAATGTGCATCAATGTTTTGTCTTCAAAATAACTACAGTTAATTGGCTATTTAGCTTTTTTGAGTTTTAAAGTAAGTATGTTTTTTTTGTTAAATCATACAATGTACCTGGATGTTGGACATCAACTAAAGCATTTCACTTGGTGCAGGTTAATTCATCAAGAGGTCACATAACAGATTTTCAAATAACTCATCTTTTATGACTTCCTTTTTATTCCTACAAAGGACGCAATACAAATTAGGATGACAAAATGACTTTTTTTTTTTTTTACACCAAAGCCAGCACATAAAAATAAAGCTAAATTCAACATATTGTTACAGTGAACTCCAAGTCTTTATGTTTTTCAATGACGTTTTCCCGTCTCTGAGCCTTCATGTCTAAGCATGCACAACCGAGCATGAAGTAACGACAAGATATCAAATTATGCACAAATTTGGGTGGTCAATAGAGCAATTGCTAGAAAACTACAGAAAATGTGGTCTTTCCTTGACCCAGTGCTTAAGTGTTATCATCTAATTTATAATGCATTTAAAGTTGATTTATCTCGCAAAGAGGTCTGGAGTGCTTTTTCACAATGGCGTTCCATGATCAATGAATTGTAACTATGTATACAGCACATACAGCATTTCTAAGTATTTCAAAGAAAACAGACATATATCTAGAATCAAATACAATGCACAAATATAGAATCTTAGTTTTTGTTGTTCACCTTTGAGGAATGAAAGCATGAACTGACACAGCGAAACCTTCAGACAGTCAAGTCCTCAACAAAAGTTTTGCAACAAGATACACAGTCCGGCTGTCTCACCTCACCTCAGATGGATGGACTTGATGCCTGTACAAAAGGTAATCCTTTTAAGACTGATGCTTACGGTGGCTAAAACAAATGTGCTGGGGAGGAATAGTGGCTGGAAAATGACGGGCCAACTGTACTGTCCATATAGTAGAGATGTGAATGTGGGGGGAAAGTAGGTTGCGAGGAAGTAAAACAGGCATTTCTTTTTTTTTTTTTTAAGGTATGCTCCACAGTGAACAGAGCAAGATCTGGGAGCAAACCGCGTCAGTTCTTTAGATTATAACAAGGCATCCCTCATCCAACCGCAAGCCAGAAGCAGGACGGCCAGCCCAAAGCTTGATGATATTCTAGAACCTGCAGAGGACACAGAGAAGAGTAAAAAATTAGCTGTGTTTGAAAACATAATTCTTATTAATCTATCATCCATACCCTTTAACACTGGAGGTGTTGCTTGGGAGACCTAAATGACACACGTTCTTGACATACACAATTAACGTGAATCACCTGACTCTGACGCATGGTTATGCAGCACAATGCTGATGTGAATGCAATGCAAGGTTGCTTTTCTCTGTTACAGAGTCTGCTGGAATTACGTTAGTTGCGTAAACAGCTGAAGTTACAGTACTTGAAAGAATGTCAACACTGGAAAGTGTTAAAGGGTTAATAAATATTTAGAAAGTGGTTACAAAAACCTAAATAACAAAAACAATGAAAACATTTTCACATAATCTCATATATATGTAACTTGTTTGTAAAATTCTAAATACTGTACACATTGATTGCTTTCATGTGATTTGAGAATCGTTGCAGAGTTGTACTTTCTATTAAAACAAAAAGGTAACCGTCATTATTGTATTTTCTGCACTATAAGGTACACATTAAAGCCTTAATTTTGTCCCAAAAAAAGACAGTGCGCCTTAAGTATGGATTCATTTTAGTTGTGTTTACTGGTGTGGAAGTGATTTTGAAAGATACACAGCGCTGTCAAAGTGTTTGGTGGATGTTATTGTGAATATGCTAACATTGGTTACATGTAGCGGTTTTGGACTGTGTTTTTTTAACGTGTTTCTTACTCAGTTGGGAGTAAGCATAGTCACATTAATGTTTGCAAACAAGGTTGAAAAATAAAGGTATTGTGAATATGTTAATGTGACAAACCCTTTTAATGTGGCTAACATGTAGCTCCTTACGAATGAGTTCTAGAATTACTGTTATCACAGTTAAAGTCTGAATAACCCCTTTTACTCTTGAAGTTTGGTTGGTCATAAATGTGATATATGTTCAAAATAGACCATTTATTGACAGTGTGCCTTATAAACCAGTGCACCATTGGTGCAGAAAATATGGTAACCAAAACCTTATAAATGTATTACATTGCTTTTCTAAATCAAGAGAAGAAAACATTTCAGCATGATTTATATAACACATTTAAACTGAGAATTACTTATAGCATCATGCTTGGTGTTTAGTTCAAAAATTTTCAGTTAGAATGGCTGCCATTTTCCATCTGTGAGTTGACTCTCAGCTTTGATGGTCTAAATGTCAGTGACTCACACGATCCTCACATTGCTTCTAATCTGTTTCATGAGGCACTTCACAGGCAGAGGAGAGCCAATAGCACAATCTGAGTGCACGGTGAATCAAGCTCGCATGAAAAACCTGTGAGAGGTCAATATAATAAAAACAAGACCACTCATTGTTTTTCATATCGTTGCTTGGTACCAAGCAGGACAAGTCATGATGCTGACACAGTTAATGTCTTGGTCCGTTTTGTGACAGTGCTGTGTAATGAGGAAACTGGTAAAGTTTGGTGCATGTGCTGCTGCAGACTTGAATGTTGTTGGGGTTTTTTTTTTCTGTAGAGCAAGTTTTTCAAGTTATACACTGACCAATTGGAGGCCACAATAGGTGTGTGGACTTCCAACAAGCTCAGTCCTGATTGACGAATGTAGTTGCCATAGAAGCAAGGACTCATTGAATAATTTTTGTGGTTAAAACAAAAAAGAAAAAAAGCACAATACTTGCTTTAAGGCTCATGCACACACATATTCACACAGTGATTGTGGCTCAACTGGTCCCAACCTATAACCTCCAGGAGCAATGTGGGGTTTAGTGTCTTGGAATGGAATGTCTGGAACCGAACCTGCAAACTTTCACTTCATAGGAAAAATCTGTCATTTTGAGGAAATGTATTCAACTTTCATCTGCCGTCGGGTAGTTATTCACTCAGAAGTTCAATTATCACATAACATATTTTTTTTTTCTTTTTTTAAATGGTTTATTTCAAATAATCAAATAGGAATAATACACAAAAACAATACAATCATCAGTTATACATTCATACAATAACTAATCAAACTTAGGATAATTAGACATATTAATAAATATTGCTTGAAAGGGAGTGGAAGGAAGCGACTTTATACAATCCCACCCCTGTTCTACCGTAACCATTTTATTACATGATTTATCATTATCCGGTTCATAGCTTTTATCAGACAAGAAGAGTGCCCACAGCCCCCAGACGAGCACCCCATCACTACCCAGGAGTTCCCCGCCCCACCCCTGGTACGGGCCAGGACCCCCCAAGGGAGACCCGCTCGCGCTCCAGGCAGCCACCCACCCTAGGACGGGGGCACCCAGGAGAAAAGGGATGTTGTAAACTTGGCCCGAACAGTCTCAGCCGCTGTTGGAAATTTGGCGAGCCCCAGCACTCAGGGGCAAGGACCAGAACCCACACCACAGGGACACGGACACCCCCGGCTCAGGTGTGATATGATCCCCTGCTCTTGGCCTTGCCAGAGAACTCAGGGATCCCTCTCCCTGCGTGGAGAGAGCACCGCCGGGCCCAGAAAACCAGCACCCAGGGGAAGCGGCCACCGTTGCCAAGGGCCCAGTACCCCCTACCAAGGATAGGGTAGGGGACAGATGGTCCAAGGTCCCACCTTCCTTGCAAAATGCCTGTGTGTTTGTGAGGGTGTGTGTGTGAATGTATGTGTGTTTATGTTGGAATGTATATTTGGAGGTGTAAAGGGTGTGTGTACTAAGGGGGTGCAGTTAAAATTGGCGGGTAGAGCACTGAGGGGACATCTCCTGATTACTCACAGTGATGTCCCATCACCCTTCCCACCAAGGGGCCCCTAAATGTCTATGGTAAAGTTAGAATTGGCGGGTAGGGCGCTAGGAGGACATCTGCTGCTTGCTGGCAGTGATGTCCAAGCACCCCCCTTAACAAGGGCCCTATATATCTAAGGTGCAAATAAAACCGAGAGAGGGGGGCACATTCCATACGGCAACCATGGGAGGGGGACCACTGCCAAGTAGCTCCTCCCCCAAGGGGCACGCAGGCTAAACCCCCCACCCCCATCACCCTATTATGAGATTATATGAGGAAGGGGGTAAGTCGTGGTCAAACAGCCCCCCCTCAGCATAGGGCCGAGGTCCCCCCAGCCCAGGGGTCCCATCCTCCGAGGCGCCGACACCACAGGCCCCACACTACCCACCCCACACAGAGAGAGAGGAGCTAGAAAGCCCCAGCCCTTCTGGTCAGCCGTCAAGGGGATCAATGCAGCCAACCAGCTGGGGCGACCGCCGATTGCCTCAGAGGAGACCCCGACCCGTCAAACCTCCAAGGTCCCGTACCGATGGTGCCCCCCCCCAGGACGGGGCCAACAAGCCCCCGCCCCACACTCCCCCGGACCCCGCAGCCCGGGCGGGTGTTAACCAGAGCGACCGGGGGCCCCAAGAGGGTTTCCCTGCCCCAGAGCCAGGGAAGGAGTGATCCCACCCCATTTTGATGCTTAACTAATACTCAGTACATCTGGTGATTTGGTTTGAGACTCGGTTGTTTGCTCTATTACATATTACTGCTGAAAACACGAGCTTAAAATCCACCAACAGAATATCCACAAACCAAAGGCAGCTTCATGTTATGATCATGACTGATCCAAAAAACAACCCCAAAAATAGTACCATTGACATATACAAAAGAACAAGGAATTAGATGGTTTAAGGTGAACTTTTCCAATATGAATGATTTGTCAAATGCAAATTGGCCATCCCAAGTTTTGTTGCCCCTCTAGTTTTTAGTGAAACTAGTTTTTTTTCTGGTAACAGTCTGTAGTTTTTCAATTACTTTAGATTATACTGTAACACACTTTAGGGTGTTTCAAGCGAATGACAGCCTATTGAGTGTGGAGTTTATTTCTGGGAATTTTAAAAATTGCTTCACACGTTTACTGAAATGAACAGTGAATGGTTAAATTTTCTACCTTCCTTAAAGCGCCAAAGTGCTTTACAGTCACATTCACAAACTGAAGTGTACACTGCCACCAACCTATAACTATCTGGAGCAAAATGGGGTTTGCTGTTGCAACCACTCTTTTACCACAGCCGCCCCAAATTGTAACATGTTAAGGGTGTACCCTGCCTTTGCACAACAGTAGCAAGGATACGCTCCAGCAACCCGTGACCCTAAAAAGGGGTCAGCGAGTTCAGAAGATGGTTGGATCCAAGATTTAAAGTTTCTATTCCCCCTAATTCAAACAGTTGCAGTTAAAATAATGGTATTATTGTTGTTGCCAAACACATTTATGCAGCAGACATTAAATCTCAAAAGAGCAGGCAACATTTCATCATATTTCTATGGTTACTTTGTGGACTTGTTATTTTTCTCTTTTTTAAAGTTAATGTAAGGGATCACCATTGTTGTCATCTGTTACTAACCCAACTGTTTCATGGTCTGAATGTTTTTATTTTGGTTCCACTCAAAAAAAAAAGCCTTCGATCTTGATGATAAATGCAATCCATCTAGTAGAAATTTTGCTTCTTCTGTTTGTTATACTGAAAATAAGCTGCTTTTCAAAAGAAACTAAGCCTCACAGATTTTCGGGAGGAGAAAATGATCCCAATACTTGCAACTGAGAGAACAAAGTAAAGACAAATTATTAACAGGATTTATCAGGCAGCACGTGTGAGCAAAATAGGAAGAAGTGCAACATGACCACAAGACAAGATGCAAAATGTATTTCCTCTGAAATATATCAATCTTTGAAATTCCTGACCAAAGCAGCCTCTGCTGTGCTGTTGAGCTGACAGCACAGCAATCCTTATTCATTAGACAGCTGCAGCCCGCTGCAGAACCCCACAGTCTCTTTGGGCTACCTCTATTGGTGTAAAACCTGGAAGTACTGAGCATTCATTAATTAGAGCAAAAGAATAAATGACATAATTTCTTATTAGCTATTATTCAGCTGTTATGAATAAAGAATAATTTACTCCATCAGGGAGGATCTGATGTTCAAACAGACAAAAATTTGAAAGGACAGTAAAGTGGGAGCAGAAAAATGTAATTCGCTGAAACAAGGCAGGACGTAGGAATTAGGAAATGAAATATTCAAAACTTATGTTTACATATGCTAGACTTCTGTGACAAGCCAGGCAATGGTTCTAAGAAGACCATCCGGTGGGACACATTGTTCTTTGTCAGGGCTGCTTGGGCTTGGATGGGATGAATGGAAGGATGGTGGTGAGGGTGGAAGGTGCAGAGATGGACCGCTTTGACCCGTTATTCCTCACCACCACATCTCATTTGGCTTGAGGTGATTTAAAGAAAATGAGTGCCAGAATGGTGCAGCAATCACTGAGGGCCAAAGCAACCTTCACACTGAGAATAATTAATCAGTCTGCAGCAATGGAATGAGAGGGAAGCACAGATGCAAAACGGGAGCAAAAAGACAAAGCTAAAGAGGCTGTTGTACCCAAGTCAAGTAGTAATAATAATAATTTTCTTTTTAATTATTTTTCCACCCAAAAATGTTATAGATGTGTTTGGACAGTACTTTTGCAAAATAAACTGTGAAATTTTGTCCAGTATTACATATATATAAGTTCAATTCAGAATGAAAAAAAAACTGTTCAAAGCTTTAGCCACATGGACCCGTACCAGGGTTGACCTGTATGGGAACTGCCAGTTTTTAAGTTGGCCCTTGGAGGATTTTCAACACGCAATGTCATTGACATTTTTGTCTACAGACCAAATTTTGATCTGAATCAATCTAAGCTTAATAAATCAATAATCAATCCATAAAAGTAGAGATCAATCTTCTATGAGTTTCCTGTTCCAGTGACCTAATGCATAACAACAGTAAAGCCAAAGTCCACTAGCTTGATGCTGTGTTGTGTTAAAACTTGGAATTTTGACTGCATGCAAGGAAATATGTTGCACATGATGTAATAACCAGATTGCATTTTTTAATTGTGCCCAAAAGGCACAAATTTAATAAACATTTTTCTCTTGTCCATTGATCAACATGCATTGGGGCGTTTCTGGCAGAAAACTGGGTAAATTGAATCAAAAAGAATATTCTTTCTTCATGCAATATGAGTTATGAAACATGAAGCAGGAGTCTTTATTTTAAACGTCTGTCAGGAATGCACACTGGCACAGCCTCACACACAACGTATTGTTGCAAATCTGGCAGATAACACAGAAGTCACTGGACAGAGCCCATTTTGCTGCTTTTGTAAATATTTTTGGAAACCCAAAGGCAAATATTATTGAGATATATCATGCATCCAGTATTGGAATCTTGGGAGGCACTTTATTCAATTATCTAATTTAGGATCAATTTCAGATTTTTCCTATGCATTTTATAATGACGTTCCTCTTTTGTGCTATTGGCCTCAGTTGTCTGTCTCGCTTCTGCAGCAACTGTACATTTTGAAATATTATTTTGTTCAGTGCCAGAAGATTGTAGGCTTACAGTTTTTAGTGTTATCTTTGAAAGTTTTAAGAGACAAACGAACAGCAAAGAAAGGATAGTCAGTCTTTAAAATACTTACAGACTGTTTGTCTGTACACAAACGTCTTTGTCTCCTCCTTTGTTAATCAGTCTATTTTCCCAGCCTGCACTGAGCTACTGTTTTCTCAGCTATTCATTTGGCACTCAAGTGTTCCACCCGTTTTCGCGGGGGTTAGGGACCAGAGACACCCTGGAATACGGAAAACCACCCCACATCTCAGCGGCTGAAGAATGTCTGTCACTGATCCTTACTCATTAAAAACCCTTCTAAAACATTTCTGATGATTTGCAAAACATTTATTAAAGAACATTTGAATATTGCTAAAATAAAGAGGTTTCTTTTTGTATTCAGAGCAATAGACTGTACCGTAACATACTTTATAACGCACATGAGGAGTGTCACTCTGTGCCTTAAAACCAGGAGCCCGTCTTTCCTCCTTCATTGTTTCAGAATATTTTGCAGTTGCTTCTTAGTCAGCTGATGCCATTTCTCCATGCAGGGGTACAAACTTCGGCTGGTAGCGATTCAGGTTCACAACTTAAAAAAAAAGAATTTTTCCGACTCCCTAAACACAATTCACCCAGTTGCGTACATCCAGTGGAGACTGTTTCCATTTACTTTCTTCTATAAGAATAGAAATGAGCTATTGGGAAGAAATGCTGTGGGCTTTTCATTATGTTAACACACCTCTGTGCCTCTTTTTTTTGCATCACTTCCAGCTCCTCCATGCGGGGATTTGAGAGAAACGCCAGGAAGAACACAGCTGTATTTCCTTGCTTTAAGCTCCCCAGGAAAGCTTCCTCCCTCCTCAATTCCTCGGGGTGCATTTCAAGATGGATTGAAACCCTCCTTGATGGCTGAGTGGAAAAATGTCCATGTCAGGAGAAAGGCGAGTAAGGAAACGTTAGCATAATGAACTGTCTAAAGCTGTTATTCTCAAGCCCAAATACCAGTTTATTTTTTTGTTTTCTTAGCTGCATTTTTGCTTCAAAAACTAACTTCCAGTGAGAATACCGAAGTTTCTCTGTGCTCCTCTGAAGAAATAAACACAGGAAAGATGCTTTTGAAGAGTGCTGTACATTCTAATTGTGCAGGAAATGGAACAAAATGTCAAAGGAAACCTGAACAACTAAATGAAAACACAAAAGACTTTCTATAAGGACAGTAACTGTACAATTTCCTTTATCCATCACCATCAGTGGGACTGAAAGATTTCTCCACCCACCACTTCTTGTTTTTGTGAGACAGTCAAGGCTAAACTGCCGTCAAGAAGTAGGAGTTTTTCATTACTGCAGAGTAATAAATCGATGCGACAAAAAGAGTTTGGAGATTTTAATCCAGATGCGCATACAAATACATTCTTGAACTCCGGTTCTTAAACGCGAGTTCTTAACCCTTGTGCTATCTTAGATGACCCCGCCTTTACATTGACGTGTTCCCCCTACCATGACAAAGGTGGATAAAGGTGGAAAGATTTCATGTAATCCATGGACACAAATCAGGTTCACAAATCATTGAAGAAAAAAGGTTCAGTCTTGTGGGTCTAGATGACCCGGCTTCCAATGTTAAAGTGCCTAGGATAGCACAAGGGTTAAACGTACTTTTAGCATACTATGTTCACACTGGACTAATGGTACACAAGGGCATATAATCACAGCTGTAAGAGACTTGGTGCAAAATGTCAAAGTGGTACAATTCTCGTAGACTTAGCTCCAAGCTTTTTCTATCACAGCTCTATTCTGATATATGAAAGGCTTGGTGTCATCAAATTCCAGCTGGACACAAACCTCAATTATTAATTTCTCCTAGTTTTTTTAAATGGTTGGCACTTTCATTTATTGAATCATTTATTTATTTCCAAAAGCTAGAATCAAATTTGAGTCCCTAATTGGTCAAAGTAGAACTGGAGTAATTTTCAATAAGTGTTTTGAATATAGAGAATGAACGTTAAGGTTTGTATAGCAACCCATGAATAATAATGATAAGTTAGAATGCGAAAGCACAAAATGCACATATATACGCTCTTTCATTTATCTTCTTTCGTCTTCTCCCTTTTGGGGTCATGGGGCTGCCGGAGCCTATCCTGGCCACTTGTGGGTGAAGGCAGGGGACACCCTGAACAGGTCGCCAGTCTGTCGCATGGTCATAATCACACACCCATTCACAATTTGAGTTAACAATTAACCTATGAAGCATAGGTTCTGTTTCAGGTGCCCCGGCCAAGACTTGAACCGGGGGCCATCTTGCTGTGAAGCAAGAGCGCTAACTACTGCGCCACCATACAGCCCACATCTTTTACAAACTTTTAAACTTAAAAATGGGCAGATCTATACGGGGCACAGAGACATTTTAAGATCGTAGGCTACTCAGTAAGGCTGTATGGGTGGAAATGTTAGTGCATATTTTATTCTACGAGCATGCTGCGGGCGACAGGTCGTAGTTAATATTTTAAAAACTCTTAAAGCTTACCTACGGGGACAGATTATTTCGTATACTGCTTGCCTGAAGTGCAAAACAAATAGAGAAAGAAATGAGCTCATTCACCAAATTGGACTAATCAATAGTCAATATGCCCGAAACAAGTGCCCAGCACTGTACAAGAAACGAGTTGAACTCAAATCCAGATTTGACTTGCTAACTACCCACCATACTGAGCGTCTGCTTCTAAAAAACAGGACCATGTTCTATAGCTATGGAGATAAGTCTGACAAATTACTAGCCAACCGACTCAAAGGTTTTAAAGTAAAACAGGCTATTTCCAAAATACAATTAGGTCCTGGCCGAACTACAACTGACCTTTCAGAAATTAATGTAACGTTTAAAGAATTCTACACTAAACTTTTCACAATTCTCAACTACCACAGAAACAGAAATAACTGACAAGATTTTTTCACTAGATCCATCCAGGATGGATCTTATTTCAAAACTATATAACATTATGTTGAACTTTAAATGTTCCTCTGTGGATAAATTTAAGATGGCTTGGGAAAAAGATATGGGCCTTGCTATATCAGATGATACTTGGGTTTCTGCTCTTAAACTGGTAAACTCATCTTCATTTTGTGCTCGACACCAACTAATTCAGTTCAAGGTGGTACATCGGGTCCATATTTCCAGGGTAAAGCTGGCTTCTATGTACCCCACAGTTAGTCCACTATGTACAAGATGTAATCTTACAGATGCCTCTCTGTATCATATGTTCTTTTCATGCCCTCATTTGAATGCATATTGGAGGACAATTTTTGACACAATGTCTCGTGTATTTAACACAATTTAAAACCAAATCCATTAACAGCCATTTTTGGGGTTATGGAGGACCAAGCTGTTTCAGGTACTGCCAAAAAACAGGGTATAGCCTTTGCATCACTACTGGCACGACGTACTATACTGCTTAAATGGAACGATACCTCTCCCCCGTCTTATTCACAGTGGCTACAGGATATCATGTCCTGTTTAAAACTGGAGAAAATTAGGTGTTCACTCAAAAAGTCTCCTGATATGTTTGAAGAATTATGGGGTCCCTTTTTGAGAACATTTCCAGCTCTTTAGTCATATAAGCCTACAGCAGCTTAGCTGCATGTGGTAGCATACAGTACAGGTCATGCGTGATGGAGTGATGGTTTGACTGTGGCAGTGACAGGGAATGGTATGGTTTTTTTTTTTTTGTTTTGTTAATCTTATTTACTATTCTTACATATTATTATGTTTTTTTTTTCTTTTGTTGTTTCTTTCTGTTTTCTTTCCTTAGCTTTATTATACACACTTCTTTTAGTAATTTGCCTTTCAGACTAACAGAACTCTGTAATTGTGTTTGTATAATGTAAAACACAATAAAAATACTGGGTTAAAAAAAAAAAACTTTTATGTATATATGTGAGATGTGGGCAGATCATATGAATTTTTCTTATTTTCAATCCCCATGAACTTAGCATAATGCACTAGGAGCCCGTTAGTGCTGTTCACGTGATAAGTGTGCGCTTCTTGCATGCAGCCTGACTGTTGAAAATGATGAAATTAGACAATCAGAGTGTATTTTGTGTGGGCATACAGAAATCTTACGGGCACTTGTGTATCACCTCCACACCCCATGCATTTAGCATTTGCACGTGGTCAGTAAAGAGCCAGTACGTACACCTTACTAATGAAGAGAGTGGGTCTGGCAGGGATTGCCACGATGAAGGGGAGTTTTATCTATTATTTAGAGTCCACAACTTCAAAAACCAGCCTGGGAAATAACAGAGCCACACTAAACACTTTCATTTTGTCCATTTTAACCCAGCACAGCACTCTCTTTTGCCAAAATATTTTCTTGGCTTCCTAAAAGAGTGATCTAAATATCGATTTCAGTCCAGTAAGGCAGTCGAGCTCGATGAGGTGGGGAACTGTGGGCCACGTCTGTGGAGAGCTCAAAGTGGCTGAGTGCCACTTCCATCCTCTGCTGCTGATCATCGGTTTGTTTGCTCACTAACCTGCTGGTTCTGTCGCAAAATTACCCGTCTGATCATTTTGTTGACGAGGCATCCTCGGACTGACTAAGTGCCTACTTGAGCCGCAACTGAGTTTTTGGCTGATTGTCTGCTGTCCTGCTGAGTGGCTGTTATTACCCTCCAGTGAGGTCGGAACTGATAACACAGCCCAGAGAGCAGCACCAAATAGCTGCCCACACACCAGCTCCACTTCAACTGTTTGTTGTGTTTTAGCTGACATCGTTCGGACCATTTGTCAAACAGTCATGAATGAGTTATCTGCAACTTATACCTGCCAGTGAGCCTTTTAAAACCTACACAATTGCTTCCTTTTTGTCATTTTGTACTTCAGAAAATGTGAGTGAAGTACACAAGAGCTCAATATCTTATCTCTTTCATCCCCAAATATTTAGTCATAACTTCAGCCATAATGATGATAATATTTTACAGTTTTTCTTAAATGACAAACAAAATAAAAGCCTGCACCTTACTACCTAGCAATAAGGAGAATGACATGTTTTTTTTAAGAATTAATACTTCTGGATTAGATATAAAGAATTATGCAAGGTCAAAGATTCTATTAGTCAATAAAGGTATTTTGAATTTTTTTAACCCTTAAAAACCAGAGATGTTGCGGATGACACCCTAAATAAGCGCTTTGACCTACAGCACCTCTTCTGCTGTTTATGTGATCAACATGAATCAGCTGATTCTGACCTGGACAAAAGCGAGTCTTCACAGCAGGTTTCCACAGATATGCAGTGCATCGCATATATGTTTGTTTGCAGTGTGAAAGTGTTGCATAACAGCGCAAAAAGGCTGTCCTCCACAACAAATCTGCTCATTTACATTGATTGCGTAAACACTTAACTATTGCATAGCAACGCAAACCTGTTTTCATCCGCTTCAGATGTTCAGAATGTTTATAACATTTGAGTGTGTGTATGGACAGGCCCCGCCCCTTCTAGATTTGTATTACATCTGAACCTAACTGTAATGATTATAACCATCCAGCAACTTGTTTTATGCTGCTTCATGGTTTTACCCCCTTCTATACCCCCCCGCCCCCCCTCTAGCATTTACAAATATAATTAAAGTGAATAAAGTTTGGCCTAGATTACAGAAGGGGTTTATTCAGACATACCTCTGGTTTGTCAGAAGATTCATAACCCACTGTTGTAACCGTAAAATATGACCAACTCAAGAGGCCTTCAGCTCCCATCTGTTTTCTCAGTTGTTGGAGAGGACAAGTAAAAATGTATATAAAAAAAAAAAAAACTTGCATGAACATGAGTTTTTTGAATGCGGAAACCTGAAACGCGCATTGATGCATGCTTTCATGGACTTTTCACTGTAAGTGGCTGCTGAAGGTGCGTTGTCGGGGGGCAGTGTGACAGTAACGAGGGCGGTGTGAACGCAACTTAGGACTTTTAGATTGTGTAACATAGTCAGGCAGCACTAATTCACTCATTGATAAAAAAAAAGGCAGCATTTCTATTTGTGTTTTTCTGCACACTGCTGTGGCTCCTCCCAGTTTGGCTCCACCCTCTTCCTTCTAGAGGAGCAGACAGCTGGTATTTAGTTCTCTGTTAATAAGGAACAGTAAACATTGTTAGAATATGTTGTTGTTCTTTTGAGGCTTCTGGCTGACATTTTTGGATTACTTTTTATCAGTGCATGCAAACACATCTTAGATGAAAGCTTCTATTGAATTCTTTATCCAGCACATGGGTCCTTGACGGTTTGGCCCTTACAAAAGCATATGATGCTATAAAACCCTTTATGTGACTTTAAGTGTATTTAAATTATTCCAAAATGTGTCAGTTCCCCATTTTATATGGACATATGCACGACAGTGCCATTATAGACACAAGCTTTGAGCTGAGTTGACAACAGAATGGTCTACAGTTTGAAGGACACTGCACTCAAGATTACTAACAGTAATGCCCAATTAGAACTAATGTGACCATGGAAGACTATCCCTCTTTAAAAAGTCCACTATAAATGAGTCTTTGCCCATGGGACATGACGATGGCACTTCTGGATCACATTCAGTATTTTTTTTGTGCCTGAAAGAGCTTTTAACCTATTGTGTGTCAATGACAAAAATCAATCAGTGATGCAGTTTTGTTTGATCAAGGGTCTTAAAAAGTTGGTCTTTAACCTTGTACCTAACATACTGAGATCTCTCTAAATCTTCTGCTAATGTGATGCAAAGCTGATGGTAGGTTTATTTTTTTCAACACACTTTTTCACAGACTAGAAATCACAATCTGTGTTTACTTCAAGTCAAACCATCTGCTTGTGCAGTTGTTATTTTATCGTTTCTTGATTCTGGTTTTTTTTCTCTTCGTGCATATTTGCTGTGGTTCTCTGATAAATGAATACTCAAATATATACACTTTAATCTTCTTTCTCTATTAATATAGCCTAATTAAACAACATAATTTCATTGGTAGAACTATACATCTTCACTAGAAGTATATGAAGACTCTCATTCATCCAGGTTGATTCCATCATAGCAGTAGGTTTAGGGGCTGTCATCTGGACTCAGTTTTTAAAGTTAGAAGACATTTCACCTCTTATCCAAGAGGATTTTGACAATTCTAACATATAATGAAAGTGACACTTCTTCACTAGAAGTGTCACTTTCATTAAAATATTAACTTAATTTATTTATGTTTTTGGAGGTTGAGGAAAAATATAACATTTATTGCCATATCTAGTTGACTTATACGGATGCATATACCTAAGATATAGAATATGAAGAAAAAATAGTTTTGGGGTTGTCTAGACCTGTATAGGATGGTAGACAGGTGTGGCCACAACCCACAAATGGAGCACAGGTGTATTTTGCAGTTCCCTTGAGGGTCATGATGAGAATGGAATGTACCATTGCCGTGCATGTGGTAAGTTTATTGTGAAGTATTTGTAAGAATATTTTCAATGAGACGTACTTGTGAATGCATGATGCTGTCGTACCCCTCACTCTAGTCTTTACTGAGGTGTACATACTGGCTCCTTACTGACTGCACATGAATGCTGCGGCACTGCATCTTAAATGTGATACTTGTGTAATTCATAAGTGCTTGTAGGACACCCCTAAGATGCCCACACAAACTATGCACTTGTTGTTTAACTTCTGCACTTATCACTTGAACAGCCCTACCAGGCCTTTTTGCTCAGTCTGCAGGGTTTGTCGAGCTCACAGAGCCCTCAACAATCTTAAAATTTCCTGCTCATTTTTTGACCCCAGTCTTCCCGTATCCATCCGCGTCCAAACTAGTGTAAATGCTTTTAAAGAATGATCTAACATATAAAATTTTTGTTTTTAACTTGGTAAACTGCTGTCATATGCAATAACATAATTTATGTCACACAATATTATAACTGTAAGGGAATGCTTTTAAAACTAAATAACATGGTACACACAATAATTCAGCTAACTGTTCTGATGAATGTTAATTTTCCTCATTGACTCATTTTGTATTAGTTTCTTTTCTGATTCCAGTTCAATAATTCAGGATCTAATAGGCAAACAAGTGTGTGCATTACGTTGGGACATACTCATAACATATTCCATTAATTGTCTTTGTTTACAGCAGTTTGTGTGCTCGTTGCTCCCAGGATTTTGAGAGTCTGCATCATTTGGGCTCCTGCTGGATTGTTTGGGTAGATGAGTCAGAGCGGTGGAGACGGGGAGTAGGAAGAAATTAACATTGATGAGCTAATATTTGATGGAGATAAACAATAAGGGATAATGAAACTGTGTTCAAAGTACTTAAATCAAAGACAAAAAGAAAGAGTCAAGGGGGAAAACCAATGAAAATGCAATTAAAAGAGGAGCCAATGCAAGAAAGTGATTCAGATGCTTTATCTGATTCTGACAGTGAACGAGTCTTATGACTCATTGATTCCCAATGCTGAGAACAGTAATGGTTACAGTCTTGAACATATCTGCAACTCTTTGGAAGAAAGTAAAAGAAAAAAAAAATAGGAATGGAGAGCATAGCTGTCGATAAATATATTTTTCCATTCAGCTAAGTGGTTAATGAAACACAGAAGTGCTGACGGTTGAAGGGCAGCTGAAACACGTCGCTCTAGAAAACTGTAGAAGGTGAAAATGACTAATGGATCCAAGACATAAAAGAGCAGCAAATAATGGGGCACATGTATTTTTATTTCTGATCCCCATTTGAGGCTATTATTTATTTTTATTTCGTTTGGTTGAATTTGTTCAGCTAGACTTTATAATTACCTTTTTCCTAAAAGGATTGCAATGCAATCTGTAATGCTCATTTTTGTCTTAAAAAAGTACAGAGCAGTGGTTTTTGTAACTGAAAACACTTTTTGGTAAAGTCCTGCAACTGAAATAAATAATTTGATAACTTTCTTTGGCTATTTTAAACGCAAATGTACACACATTGCTAATATTGTTATAAAAAGCAAATTAAACTTGTGTCCAAAATTGTAAAAAAAACATATATTTTGGATATTGTATATCAATCTGTAATTACATAAACTTCCTACTTTGTGCATTTCATGTAAATTTCATCTTAATAACTGTCTTCACAATACAAACAAAACTTACTTTGTTTTATTTTTTAAAGTTTGAATACCAAAATTTCCAAAACAAGGAAATATTAGCAAAAAGGAATAAAATTGACTAATTTATCCAAATAGAGGAAATTATATTGTTTTATCTTATAGGACATAAATAGATGATATTTTTCGTCATTCAAATTTAAACAAAAAACAATTACTGGCTTGTAACAAGCACACATTAGCCACGAACCGTGAACTGCGCTACCATATTCCACAGTACCTGTAACTTCCAACCTTGTTTGCAACACGAAAAAAAACAGACTGATACCGCTAAAACAAATGTTGCTGTGAATACACTAACTCCCAACCTTGTTTGTAACAAGTAAAAAAAAAAAGACTGACACCGCTACACGTTAGTTGTGTTAGTTCATTCATAATAACCTCTAATCTTGTTAGGAGCAGGTTAAAACACAGACTGATATCGCTAAAACAAAAGTTACTGTGACAATGCTAACTACCAACCTTGTTTGCAAGAAAATGAAGGCTTAATAAATAATAACAGTGCAGACAATAAGGTAAATACAGCGCAAAAATAAAATACTTCAACAAATTAGTTCCTATGTCAACATTGATTAAATAAAGTTTGAAAGTTTTAAACCATGTGCACTAGTTAGGAAGATGACGTAAAAACAGTGTGTGTATGTACTGATCATTTTAAAGACCTCAGAGTAATGTTCAAAGTGAATTCCTTTAAGGACATTAACTTTACAAGCATTCAAAAAATATAACATTGAAACTTATAATATTGCTGTGAGAAAATTAATAAACTCTCACTGCTGAGACTTAGAAAAACATATGGTGCGTCATAACACAAGGTCTTGAGTTTTTTTTTTTTTTTGCGGGCTTAAAAACATATTTGGTTTTCCTTCTCACAGGCACAAGACCTTCCTTGAGGGTAGCTAAAAGTCTGGCTTTAGGGACGCTTTCTTCTTCCCCCCCTTACCTCCCCATGATCAGCCTCGGTCACCTCTGAGCTTTGCTAGAACAACACTGCCAGAGACCGAACTGTGATCTAACAACAGCTGACACACTGGTGGGAGTAACTGTGAACAAACAGCTCTGCTCCTGTAGCCGCTCCACCAGCCAGAGTCACGTTCCCCCATCCGGAAAATGCCTCATTGTTTACAGATGCAGCAATGCGGAAAAAGAAATATCTGCACTCTCCCAGGTTTAATTTCATCTCAGCCCATTTACCTATTGTTGCTCATCAGCCTCAGACCTGAGAGCGGCAGTAATAGAACTCTGCTGCTTTCAACCGGAACAGCTCTTGCTGCTCCGTGAAGGTGGCTGAGGCTGCCCGAGCAGCCACCGAGAGGCATTTATCTCTGTCAGACACAATGCACGGACGACTCACTGCAACACAGTTGTCAGCATAATTTGGCTCCCTCATAATCTCCAACTCTGCAGCCTGGGGGATTATTCAACTGAGTTCTATTCAGTAGAGAGTAATATCTGCCTGTGTTTAGCTGCAGGGGTGCGGACCACTATCTGAGCTCAGAGCACGGCTGATAGCGTTTGAACCACCTGGCTAACAGAAAAATGATTGGCAATTGCAGATGAGGATGGCAGTCCAATTATAACGCAGTTCAATGATGAGAGATTTTATTCTGAACCACCTAAGGGGAAAAGTGGGACAGAATAATGTTTTTAAAAAAAGTATGTCCACAATTCTAGCTCTTGGAAGATTCAAGTAGTTTGTTCGAATCAAACATGTTTATCTTAACTGATTCTGGAACATGTTGCTAAGATGTTTTTCAACTGTTTACCAACGCATTTCCGTCACCTAGTTGGAAGAGGTTTGGTGGGAAATTTTAAAACGCTGCAAATCTCGTGAATTTTGCTTCAGGTTCTTTCTTTCACAGCTCTGTTCTGATAAAAGAAAGACTTGATGTAAAAGATTCCAGTCAGGTACAAACCGCAATTAATAATTTATCTTTCATGATCATTTGCCAAACGGTTGGCACTTCTGCTAATTAAAGGGAATGTCATGCAACATTACCAAATCAAAGTCCCTGATTCACTTGCTGTGTGTGTTCAATGCCCACGCTTTTTGTACGTAGAGCCCAAAAACTTAACAGGCTTTGAACATGGAAGCCCGAAACGCTCATATACTGTTGGGGTTAACATAGACTTTTCGTTGTCAGTGGCTGCTTGAGCGTGCTTTGCTGAGGGAATAGAAGTAAAGCTGCAAGCACAGGGCGCACAAGGGACAGGCACTTGGGCTCCTTCCTCCTCCTGTATTGTTTGGCTAGATGAGTAAGAGCGGTGCAGATGGGGAGCAGGAAGAAATTAACATTGATGAGCTAATATTTGATGGAGATAAACAATAAGGGATAATGAAACTGTGTTCAAATGCTGTTGAGCTTGAAGCCAAGCAAAGGAGTGAAAAATGGACCGTTTGTACTGAATTAAATACCTGAGGAAAGCGGCTGTTCAGCGTTGAAGAGGAAAAGTTTAGCTTGTTCGTTTAGATCAGTGTCTCACTGCAGAACCTGAGCTTCAGATTCAGAGGACAGCTTTAATGGCCCCTTGCACGGTGCACAGGTTTCTGAGGGGTTGAAAAACTGAAAAATCTGCATGGTACGGCTACTGTACCCTTACTTTCCTATATATATTGTTTAAGTGTTCGCTACAACCTTTTGCTCCTAGCATGCCTGTTGGAAAAGATGTTCACATACATTTTTGCTTTACAGGTTCACTAAGTTCATTTGCTTTCTGGTCTACCTGCTGAAATGACTAATGCATTTCTACAGTTACAGATACAGTTTTGAGTTTGTTTACCTGTGTCCTTTTATCTCATTACTAACCTTTCTGTTTAGAGAAATCAGCTCATTTTTGTCTTCCAAGTACAGATTTAAAGTTTAGGCATCAGTTGTAAGAAGAAAAAAAACTAGAAATACAGAGACTACAACAAAAATATAAGAGAAAGGGAGCAAACATACTGTCCCCCACTAGAAATACTCTTCTTTGAGGCCCACAACCCAATGGAGGAGTCACTCAGACAGACATGACAGTTTTTTCCTGGAGGGCCCCAACAATCCAAGAACTACATTTGTCTTACTACAGTGTACCTGTGTTTCCCATTTCCGTCCGTCTCTTTTTTGGTTCTCTCAGACCCCAAATTCCAATGGCAGATGGTCTTCCCTCCTTAGTCTGCTTCTGCTGGAGGTTCTCTGATGCTTTTCCCTCTACTGCTATTTTCTGTCTGCTCTTTACTAAAATTACACCTAAACCCATCATTGCAAGCTGTTGACCACTTATATGACAATCACATGAAACAAAAAACAGCCTGCAATTGCTAGAATGATGTAGACTGAATTTGATTTTAGTATTTTAAATCTCAGCTGTATACTGGCAAATTATCAATACGCTAAAACTAAATTATGTTAGATTACTTATTTTGAAATGGAATATTTTTTTCTGACTGTGGTGCTGAAACCTAATTGGGTATTTTCCTATATTGTCTTGAAAAGCTGCCCAGTTATTTAGATTGATTTTTTTATCCAATAATAATAAATGAAAAATAAATCCAAATTGCTGTTAAAAAAATTATGGCGGGTATGAACGCAAATATATATATATAAGTTGTCTCTTTACCCTGGGTACTTGTGAATTGTAGGATATAGTTTGAAATTCCTCCAAACAGAACTCTTAATAACTTTGTCGTTTGCTTTTAATAAAACCCCCCTACAGCAGAGGTGTTTAAACGTTTTACAAAAAGAGCCAGATTTGGTGAGATAAAATGTGTGAGGGCCAACCAGTCAGCCTGCATTCTTCAAACCCTTTGATAACAATAAATCAAAATTATGTATGCTTTCTCACATAGAACAAAAGTACATGTAAATTGCCAAAATTGCTGTGAAATGCACATTTGAAGACCAGAAATAAAACAAGTACCGGTAGTAATAAGTAAAATTAGTAACAAGTCTGTTTGGAGAAAAAAAATATTGTTCAACATTAATTTTAAATATTAATAATATGAAATGTTATGTGTTATTCACGATTAAACACTCACCGTAAATAACACAAAAAGTTATCTTATTTAGAAGTATAAACCATTGCAGTTTTAAGCACAGAAACAAATAAATCTGTTCCTCTCTTTTGGCCTTTTAGACACTGAAGGTCAAGTACCTACAGGTTGTTGCTACAGTTTTACAATGGTTTATAATTTAATTTAGCCAACCACAATAAAGAAATCGTAGTCCCCTGAAGGTCCAGGGGGTTGCCTTTTATAGGATTTATCACAGAAGCCTGCGGGCAGGGGGAAATTTACACATTTGGCCTATGGGCCGGACTGCCTGCCCTACAGCTTAGTTTCTCCTGGACAAAACTTTTTTCTTCAATTTTAGTTCTGCTAACTTCTTGATTTAGAATCCAGAGTTTCTCTACTTGTCTCATTGGGTACTAAGTTTATACCAGTTTGTGTGAAAAGGCTGATGTATTTTTCTACATTTATTTTTTTTTTATCTGTAAAAACCTTAATTTGACCTCCTGCGTGTATGCCTCGCAATAACTGTAATGTGTTCATTTTTTTCTGTTATAAAACTTTCATTCTTTTGAATTGTGAAGCCTAAAAGAGTTACTAATCAATCCCTTTTAATTGTGCAAATTTCCATTTTCAGTAAGGTGACAACTATGTCACACTGTTTTTGTGTTATTCACTGGTGGCCATGTATTATTGCTTTCTTAACTGTAGGTTTTAGTCTCATTTGTCCGAGTGCTCCATCAGGAATACAGCTGACCTCAACATCAATGTTCTCCATTAGTGGGATGTGCACATTTGAACTCCACGCGACATGGCGTGCATGTTTGAAAAGCTCCCAGCCCCACCATGCTTGATGAAGGACAAACTCGGCATTGACATTCTTTGTAATGCCCTGAATGCAATTATAGAGTAAGGCAATGGAATAATCAGAATTAAATGTGTGAACAGAATTTTTATGTCAGAAACAAATGGCAAATCTTATGAGTTTCTCAGGTGTGTACGGGGGCTTCAATGTATCACTCCTGCTGTACACCTCTTTTGTGTAGAAAACTTGCTGAAATTGAGATGCTGCAGATTACTGACATTTTGCTGTTTGCTCAATCGAAGAAAATGTCAACAATCAGTGCAGCAGCAGCCATCAGATAAGCCATTAAGCATTGTACCGTGATAGGAAATGTAACCAATTCTTCCTAGGACAGGTTTGGGTGTTATTTCTATCAGACTATTTTAATAAATAAACATTCACCCAAAATCTTTACAATAATTCCCATCTAACACAGTCATACATATACTGATTAAAAAAATTAAGAGCGAACAGGCCCTTAATAATAATCATAACAATAATAAAAGACATTTAGAAGATCGTCTCCTGCAGCTTCCCCCTGATTTTGCTGTTCGAGGACAACTGTAGCCTCCCTCAACAGCTATAGCGCAGATTTCGGCATGCTAAACTTTTGCCGTTTGCTGGTAGGACTAACAACGCACTGACGACAATTTTCGCATGGTGGGTGTGAAAAAGTAAATGCAATCCCGTCGTGTCATTTTCGCTTTAATTATGTCACAGGATAAGCGGTGCTGAAGTTGAAAATAAAAACGCATTTTGAAGGGTTTGATTTTTATTTTATTTTTAAGTCATTTGATGCAGTTACATTATAAAAATGATTAAGCATTGCTGCTAATCCATGTTAATTGTCAAATTAGATATTTCTAATTGAATTTTACTATACATTTACCAGAGAAGTTTTTGAAAATGAAATGTCAAATACCATTCTCTGTATCATTTTAATTAAGTGACAGAGTGAGTGGTCTTGAAGAAGAAAAAGTGGTTTGGCGGATTGCTTTTTCTCTTTAATTTTGAGTCAACAAATGCAGCTTCATTTTCTGGTATTGATTTTTTTTTTTAATTATGCTTCAGAAAAACTTCCATACAACTCTGAGAATTGTTGACTGACAAAATAATTTTTGACCAACTTAAAAATAGTCCATTCCAGTCTCTACCAGTTTGATTACCTGCTGATTAATTGCTGCCACGCGTCTAAAACTGGATAGCTGCCACAGTCAGTCTGCAGTGAGTAAATTAAACTTTTACCTTGTAGATTTAGAAAATTACTCATGCTGTTTGAAGTGTTTCTTGTAAGCATTTGTCAAGATGACAGGCTACTATTACTTCATATTACATGTGATGTATCCTTTTGGTTGTTCTTGGTAAAATACTTTATAACAGTTCCTGCTGCTGTGCTTGATGTTGCTAATGTCACAAAACAGTGCCTAAGTGTCAATTTTTATCGTTTGTGATGTTAGCAGACTGCAACAAAATGTCCCGTTCAACTTTTTAAGACAGCTACCACAATCTTTTTATACCATTTGCAAATGTCAACAACAAGGTTGTTTTTTGAAAGAAAACTAATTGTTTGTACCTGTAGTGTCTCCCATACTTGAAAAAAATATGTGCAATCTGTTTTGTTTTAATTGGACTTTCATGCCAAATGTGTGAGAAAAAAAGGGTGTACATACAGTGCCTTACAAAAGTATTCGGCCCTCCTAAACTTTTCAACATTTTGCCAAGGCTACAAACATAATGATATAAAACTGCAATTGTTGGTGAAGAATCAAAAAGTGGGACCTAATCATGAAGTACAACAAAATTGATTGGATATTTCAAACTATTTTAACAAATAAAAAACGGAAAAATTGAGCATGCAAAATTATTCAGCCCCTTCAAGTACAATACTTTGTAGCACCACCCTTTTGCAGTGATTACAGCTGTAAGTCAGTTGGAGTATGTCTCTATCAGTTTTGCACACCGAGAGACTGAAATGTTTGCCCATTCCTTCCTTGCAACACAGCAAGAGCTTAGTGAGGTTGGATGGAGAGGGTTTTTGAACAGCAGTTTTCCGTTCTTTCCCCAGATTCTCGATTGGATTCAGGTCTGGACTTTGACTTGGCCATTCTAACACCTGGATATGTTTGTTTGTGAACTATTACACTGTAGATTTTGCTTTACGTTTCAGTCTCAGGTCTTTTGCAGGTTTTCTTCCAGAATAGTCCTGTATCTGCCTCCATCCATCTGCCCATCAATTCCACCCATCCTCCCAGTCCCAGCTGAAAAAAAGCAGACCCAAACCATGATACTGACACCACCACGTTTGAAAGTGGGGATGGTGTGTTCAGGGTGATGAGCTGTGTTGCTACGCCAAACATGACATATTGCATTGTTGCCAAAAAGTCAGAATTTGGTTTCATCTGACCACAGCACCTTCTTCCACATGTTTTGTGTGTCTCCCACGTGCCTTTTGACAAACTTTAAACAACACTTTTATGGATATCTTTAAGAAATGGTTTTCTTGCCACTCTTCCATAAAGGCCAGATTTGTGCAGTATACGACTAAATGTTGTCCCACGGACAGACTCTCCCGCCTCAGCTGTATATCTCTGCACTTCATCCATAGTGGGCCTCTTGGCTGGATCTCTGATCAGTCTTCTCCTTGTTTGAGATGAATGTTTAGACAGACGTTCGAATACTTTCCCCAGGCACTGTAAGTGATTACATTTATATACGAGAAGTTCAAAGGTTGTTCAAAATGTTTTAATACTTCCTTTTTTTTCAAAAATAATTTTTCTATTTTTTTTTTCATAAAAGAATCCATATATACCTCTAGGTTTTGCATTAAGGTGTATTCCTGCAGCCACTGTCTCTCTCAGGATAGCTGGGAGGTCTCAAGGGTGACTGTGGAGCAGGGTGATGCTCTGAGTTTTTCCTATTTTAGTTTATTAAGTTGACTTTGAAGACCTGACCAGGGTGTACCCAGCCTTTGCCAAACAGAGTCGGGACAGGCTCCATAGCAGGTTAAGAAAAAGTATGGAAGATGACATTTACAAACCAGTACTTAGTTTGCATTGGATGTTTATGTAGAACTTGTTTTTTATTATTGTAATTTTAGTGTATGATGAGAAGCACCAATTTAAGCATTAGAAACACCTCTTGCTATCAATTCAGGGGTAGTAAAAACATTTTTTTTAAATCAAATTGAATATATTTTGCCCTTTTGTCTTTCACTCATGTTTAATTAATGTATTTTTTCTCTCTATGTACCCAGCGTATTCATAAAAAAAATCATTACATTCTTTGTACTTCAGGTGTTTCATTTCTCCAATGTTTTTATTTCATTTAATATTATTTTGTCCCACAAAATGTTTTTGTTGTCCTTGAGGAAGAGGAGCAGGTTAATGGAGACACCAAAAGATTTTTTTTTTTTCATTTTGGCACAATAATGACTTACTAAACTGTTTTTTTTCTTAGTTGTACAATTCTCACTATACTTGAGTAAAAAAGGCAAATTTGGGACAAAGAAACACATTTGTTGAAAAGGTTCTGCCTCAAAGAGAATTTGTGCGATGACTGCTGATGGCCAAAGGCTTTTACTTGAGTATAAATGTCAGCATCACTCATTCATGTAGAAATTCTCTGTATCTTTTTTACACAAACATCAAAAAATAAAGCAAAGAGCTGGTGTCCACCAAAAGATAGAAGTTTAAGGTAGAACCATTCAATAATACTAACTACAGTCATTATTCATTTAGATTAAGATAAGATAAATGTTATTGATCCTGACGAAGGGAATTTCAATTGTCACAACTCTCGGGATCAAGCATGGAAAGAAAAATAAGTTAGTAGCAAAATAAATAAAGGTTAAGGGGGAAAAAAACTCAATTATAGAATGCTTAAAAATCTATATAATGTATACATATAAATATTATATACATATATAATGTGTTGAAACACATCTCACTTTGCAGCAAATGACTTGTAAAAGGAATAATTACTTTTTAAAGAAACTTTAATTAATGTGTCTACGCACTCTTGTTTAGTAATTACTTCCCAAGGAAATGTTTAGATTTTTCATGTTTTCTTTAGAAAACTAATGTGAAAATAAATAAAAAATAATTTGTCTATTTGATTTTCTTCTTCTCTTAAAACAAAAATGTAAAAAAAAAAGTAATTTCTTTGCCTTATTTTGTCAGGAAAAAAACAAAAAAACAACAACATTGTAAGACATCAAAACAATAAATCAACTTTATACACAAACCGGAAGTTTTGCTTGTAACATGGGAAGGTCTTACTTTTTTGCACGTATTGCTATGTGTGTGGATTATGCAAACAAATACGATCTTTATGATGACTTTTGTTTTTTTATGTTTTTTATTTTATTTATTTTATTTATTTCAAGCATTGAATATTGACTTAATGATTGATATGCTGATTACTGTTTGTATGTTACCACAAATTTAAGAAGCCTGTACTATACTTCTGCTTTTTAGGCAATAAAAATATGTTATGTAAATTTGTAACAGTTTCCTTTTCTAATTATATCACAATAAAAATAAACACTTTTTAAGTTTTCTTTCTAATCTAGGGTGGCCCTGAATTGCAAATCCCATCAACACATCCCTCAACACAAAACATCTTAAAGATCACAACGACAATTAAAAAAGCAAATTAAAAAAGGGGAATATTGAATACAAAAAATTAAAAGAAATTCCAGAAATCAAAATGTAAAAAAAAAAAGGAAAAAACATTTCAGGAAACAAACTTAATTTCCAGGAAAAAATATGAAATGTTGAAAAAAAAATCAATATAAAACCAGAAAAGATATGGGATATCTATGCTTATTGGATGAAGACATTCATTCATGATTTTTTACTGATAGTAATTTGGTATAAAGCGATACAGTTATCATCATCCAATCAAAGAAGTCCCACAATACCTACTTTTTTCGGTTTCTCAATGTGTTTCATTTTATAACATTTTATTTGGTTTTCAAAAATGTTTTATTTAATGTTTTTGTTTCTGAAAATTTGTTTTCTGAAATGTAATGTTGTTTTTTAAATATTTGTTTTGTTTTAAAAAATTGTCATTGAAAAATGTTTTTGTGTTGATGAGATTTGTGCTTTAGGTTCACCATATTAAACAAAGACTTCTAAAAGTCAAGATTATATCAAATACTTGATGCTTTAAAATTTTATTAAAAATTGCACATAAAAAAGGATGTCAAATCAATTTATTAATTTGTTTGTTTCTGTTGTTGAAAGAAAGCTTGAAATACCCTAAAGTACATTGACCATGAAGGCTGTTATTTCCTTTGAACAAGAACGTATTTAGGAAAACTGATCCAAAATATCTCTTATGTTTCTCTATAAAGTGAGATCCAAAACACAAAGCAGTCTATTGTATCATGATAGCAAGCTATGCTAAAAAAAAAAAAGTCTATTCTTCTGTTGTAGATATGAGTTCTCTGTGCCTCACTGTTGTTACATCAACTCAAAATGGCACCCATAGCTACAGTTCAATGATTCCAAATAAAAAATAGCTACAATCAAATTGCTTTAAAACCCATGTAAACGACATGCTGGTGTTTGCAGGTCAAAACGCAGGAGAAGGCTGCCACTGGAAGCTCCAATGCCTACAAGTCCCTGACATTTTGTTCACCATGCACTAGCATATAACTGCAAAAAAAGTAATAGAGAATGTCAAGTTGGTGTCACGCTGCATTGAATTTGAGGTAATTGAGTATGGTTATACACCATATTGTCAGAAATTTCTGCTCGCACTGACATGTAGATTTGCTGCACAGTTACTGCATAAAATTACGCACATAATCCAGAAAATATGTGCCTATGTCCAATAAACCCTGACAGATCAAAATGTATTTGTCTGCTATAAGTTCAAATTGTGTCAAACCAAAATAGAAAATTTTAAAATAAGCTGCAGGCAGGTGGTGCATGAGGGTACAAAAATGAAGTCAATATGTGTATTTATATTCATCAAGTCATCCCATTTGAACCAACTTTTTAGCCAAATCAAACTAAAAGAACTTTAAGTCAATAGTATTGCAAAAAAGCGGAAGAAAACATTGCTTCACCTTTAATCCAGAATGACTTAGAAAATTAGCACCGCGTTAATTTAAGGCTGTCACACAGGCAATGAGTACGTTTCGCACATTTTCCACATATGAAATTCTATATGATACATGCGTCATATACGTAATTCATAAGTGTTTCTTGAGTTTGTCACTCGTTGATGTGCACAGATGTCCATTGAGGATGTCCATCCTCAATGTCCATTTGGCTGACGTGTCTTTATGTGAATTCGATTTTGAGCTATTAAAAATTTTTGGTCCGTTGGGAATTACACATTTCATGTTTATAAATCTCTTGCAATTTTGCGGGATTTTTGAGAGATGCATACATATATTTGTGGCGTTCCACAACCGTTCCCGGTGTTTCTAACAGATATACGCATATACCACAACTTTTATATTACTGTGCACATATGTTCAAATGATGTAATTGACGCACGAATAACTAGTGAAATATATATAAACAAAACAGTAATCAGGCACTGTTCTTGTTCTACATTGGTTTACATGTTCTGTGGTTTATTTGTACTTCTGTGGTTTTAATGTTCATAATACATCTAAGACAATTTCACCTAAACACCACAACTTTTCTTCCTTCTTCCACATATATCCATGTATGAACAATTTTCAAACATGTGCAATATACGTGTGATACGGCCTTTAACTTGCTCCTTGAAAATGTGAATCTCTTTAACCGAATAAATTCAACTTTGGTTAAAAAACTACTTGTACAAAAATGAGTGGGTATGATAATCAAGATCACAAAGTTAGTTCATCCCCTTCTATGTAATCTGTAACAAAAAAGTGTGACTTGTCTAATGGAAAAAAAAACTGCTATTACCAGGTAAAAAACAATTTGAAAGCACATTTTTTGTTTGTGTGTAAAACTGGATGGAAATTTGTAGCTGTTTAGCAATTGCAAAGCAGGATGAATTCAGTTAAACTGTTGGAAAAGGAAAGTTAATTATCCAAAAATGTTGACTCAAGTCCTGATGGACTCAGATGATTAGCTGCAGGATCCGATGTGGTGCCACAGTTTGTTCAATGATGCAAAAAAAAGCCAGACTTTCTTCAAATATTGACACAAAAAGTAAATAGCTCCTGTAAGTAACAAAATATGTTTAATTTCCAACAACAAATATGGTTTTCTGCTTTTATTTTTCTTGCCAATGTTGATTCAGTTCTTTAAACTAAATTACAAAACTAAATTACACAAAGTGTTTGGACAATGTAGGAAAAATATAGGAGAACTGCTTAATTACTACTTAATAGTAATTAAACAGTTCTCCTTGTAAAAGCCCTTTCTGCTCCTCCTTATTCAGAAAAAAGGAAATGGTGCACAACGGACACAAAGAAGCTGTTAATTGTCACTGCCTGACACCAACCTCAGAGCACACAAGTGGGAATTTCTTCTCTTTATTCAGTAAAAGGGCTGCTTGGAGTGGTTTTTGATGATTTTGAATTATAAATATGTCCCAATAGTGGTGCCGTCTCTGGTAAGTTTCTGTACCACTTCATTAATACTCAGATATTAAAGTTTGCTTGAAGGGCATGACAGTGCCATGGGATATTCAGTCCAAAGAATTATTAGCCTGTAATTTGGTGCAAATGCAGATCATATCTTGTGATATGATTTCTTGCAGATCAGAAGGAAGTTATGTCTCTAAAATGTACAAAAATCCCACCAGACACTGTTCAAAGTCCGAATCTGTGCTTTCATATACTGAATTTATTTAGAAAAAAAAGTTATAGGGTAAACAAAAGGACACATTTTTATGTGTGTTTTGACTTTTTTCTTCAGAAGACTGCCAAAGACTCACACCGGGCCTTACCTGAGCCGTGGTTGTGTGTAGCTGTTTTGGAGGATGTGTGAGAGGTGGATGTGGAGGTCACCCTCTGGTCTGAACTCATGCTGTCCTGGCCCGCAGGTGAGCTGGACTTTCTCGGCTTCTTGTCTGTCAGGTGCAGGGGGGAGCTCTTCTTGGGGGGTTGTTGTGGTCTTCGGGGTCTAGCTGTTGCATTGACCTTCAGCCAAGCTTGGGCTTTGTACTCAACAATCTCTCCGTAGTTGGCTCTCGTCACCCGGCACTCGTACAGTCCTTCGTCGCTCTTGCTCACTCTGGAGAGCTGCAGTTTGTGCGAAATGTCGTTGCCCTGGACTTTCACCGTCTGTAGTAGAAGAAACCAAAATGTCACATGATTTCATAGTATTCAAATTGACTATTTTTTAGAAATATATGTGAAAAGTAAAAACATAATAATCATATAAAAGCTTGCTATAAAAATGTATGTCGATATGTTTTATCTTTAACTAATTTGTTTTGTGAAAATATATAAAAAGAGTTTCTCACAGTTCTTTAAGAGCCATTCTCAACATCCCACAAAAGGGAAAGGTATATAAAAGCCTTCTCATTGTCGGGAAGTATGAATGAACAACTCTGCAGCAAAGTGTGACTTGGTTTGACATTTTCAGATTTACCCTGTTCTTAAATAAATGGAGCATTATGGTGTAATCTGTGTTGGTAGTGTCAAAATTGCACTTGTAGTCAAAAAAGCATGTGACGTGCATTCCAGAATGCGTATTTAGCATATAGTGTTCATACTGGACTGTCACTAACGATACTAGCCCACGTACCTACAGTTGGAAGAGGCTTGGTGCAAAATGTCAAAGTGGTGCAAATCTCAGGCTTTTCCTTTTACAGATCTATTTCAAAAAAGGAGACTTGGTGTCATATAGAGCAAATCTGGCTGGGCGAAAACTGCAATTATTCATTTCTTATCCAAGATCAATTTTCCAGCTGTTAGCACTTGCGTAAATTAAAAGGGATGTCATACATACCCCATTACCAAATCCAAGTCCCTGATAGGTCAAAGTTCAAAATATGTTCCATGACCAAACTTGCACATAAAGCCCGAAAACTGCCTTAAGAATGTGTGTAACAATGCACAATTGTAAAAGTTTAGAATATAGAAGCTCAAAAAGTGCATTTATGGGTGTTTACGTAGTCTTTTCATCTGAAGGGTTCGCTTGAACATGCGGTGCCGAGGGCAGTGTGAACGTAGCTTAACTGTAAACTACATAATATATACAGAGAAAAGGATTATTTTCCTCCTAATATCCATCAATTCATCTTCTGAACCTGCTGAATCACTTTCAGGGTCCTGGGGTTGATGGAGCCTATCCCTGCTACTGTTGGGTGAAGGTGAACTACACCTTGTTTTTTAATTGTGGGAGAAAACTAGAGTTCTCAGAGAAAACCCACACATGTACAAGGAGAATGTATAAACCCCACACAGAAAGGACCCAGCTGGGATTTGAACAAGGGCCTTTTCACTGGGGGAGAGACTGCGCCACCATGCAGCCCCTTTTTTCTAACATTAAAAACTAGATTGTCACTTCTTTTGTAAACCAAGTTGGATTTGCAGGGATATGAATGATGAATAGAAATCATCAATGATAGAAATGCACAAGTCAAAGGTGACCATCAAGGTAAAACTACAGTCTTTAAAAATTTTGGAAGGTAACAAAAATGAATTCTTTTCTGCACCTGGTACAGCATGTGTTACAGCTTTTGAGGTGAGACAAACTTCTGTATTTGATGCCATCAGTCAATTACTACAGAAATGGAGCTGCTTCCCATGACAAAAAATCAGACATCGGGACCTGATAGCACATAAAAGTGATTCCCCTGCTCTCTACTTTAGTAGCATTTACAACTTAGCGGGGCCTCAAACCCAGAACTTTCCCCATACACAAGACATCTTTAATGACTGTAGTGAGATCAGTCATCGAAGGGCCATGTGGTGCACTGCGCTCGTACAGAGTGCCAGCAAAAAGGGGCATAATAGTCGGCAGCGTATGGGATGGGAACCACTCTGACAGCAATAATAAGCTGCTGCTGATTTCACTGATTAGCTCCATTCTTTGGCGGAAGGTGTGTTATTCAGGGAAATCAGCGGCGGTTGTATTTGCTCCGAATGAAGCCCCGTCACAATGGAAAACATTCCAAAATGACCAGTTTGCTCGGTTTTCAGCTTACACTTATTTTTGTCCCTTCATCATCAGGATCTGGCTCGGGTATCATCTCCATCTGGGAACAGAGAAAGAAAAACAGGTCATTAATCAAGTGATGTATGTTGGGTACAATCCAGCTGGAGGAGCCGCTTGATTCACACGTATGAGAGTATACTGTATATTTTATGTTAGCTTGGACTTGCCATAACTAAAGATAGACAATAAAAAGTAAAGGCGTCATGCATCAGACAGACCAATAAATCTTTAAAGCCAACATCAGCACACAGTTTGCCTCCATCACCTCTCGCTGACGGGATTTCAAATTTTAAGATATATATTCCCCGGCACACTCGAATGACACCTTGAAACCTTCAGAAGTCTTTGCAGCAATGACCAGATGTCATGAAACACACAACAAACAAATAGTTTGAGAACACTGAGCAGATTAAATAAAAATTGGAGGAGGAGAAGAATATAATCTTAGCTCCTGCACTCCTGAAATGTTTGTGCTTAAGCCCTTCCGGCATTACTCAAGCACGGTGGCAGGCTCTAAGTCTGCAGGCAAAATCACGCACTGGGCATTGATTTTAGAGGTTATAATTTATTTATCCCACGCTGAATGCCAAATGGATGTGTGCCCAGGAAAAATAAAAAAAAATAAAAAGTGTATATGGAATAAGTAAAAAGAGAGGGTGCTGACAACAAAGCTGAAGAAGAGAGACACCTCCATAGTAGAAGACTCTTAAAAGGAAAACGTGATGTTAGGGGCTCTGGAGGACATGAAAACTATCATGATGGAAACAAAAAAGGAAAGGCAGCAGAGGTATAAAATGGCTACTTATGAGCATTTGCAGCGCCAAGCGTTCCTTCAAGTACTGTAATCACTTTGGAATGGACCAGGGGTGCTTTTCTCTGGAGGATGTTCGGTAGACAGGTGATTAATGAAGAGAATTAGGAAGAGAAGCTTTCTCTCCCTGCATCTATGCACGACTCTTACATCGTGACTTCACAGACGGACCCGGCAGCTTCTGTTCAAGGAGATGAAGATTGCACAGGGACGTCTTTATGTGAGACAGGATTAATTGTCTTCTGTCCTGGCATTTAGACTGTATTAGGTCATCAATTTTAGCTTCGTTTTTTCTTTTACAAACCACCGCAGGAGTGGTTATACGGGCTCAGTGGGCAGTCTGTATATGCCACCTGAGGGAATTAGGTTACTCCTTGAGTGGATGACAGATGATCTTAACCAGTCTGAGCAGGGACACAGCTGGGCTCAGGGAAACATATTAGAGGTAATGGCTTAATTACTGCTTAGACATTTTATTAGACATAATTTGGTTTTGAAATTCTTTTTCCCCCCCCACCAAACTCCAACCTCCAGTCAGTTACAATGTCAAAAACAATTTTGGATTTAAAATCATCTGCTGGCTGTAACACTTCTACTTCTTTTGGTTGCACTGTCACAATTAAATGTCAAACATCAGCTGTTTGCTAGAGCTGACCTATAGGTGCAATTATGAAAAATCCACTGTGATATTTCACTCTTGGAGCTAAAAGATGAATCTGCAACTGCAATGAACAGGGCCAGTTGTTGACATTTATACTTGAAATTTCCTGCTATCACTGTGTAATTATGCTTCCAAATGCTAGTGATTTATGTAAAGTATGTGATGTTGGCCTAATTGCTGTGACAAGCTATGTTCCGGCCTACTTCCTTCATAACTGATCATCAACTGGATCAATAAAAGTCTCTGCACACAATCGCACTGCATCTTCTGGTTGTACCTACACAGTGCTCCAAAAATTGAAAGAATACTTATGAAAGCTGAGTCAAATACAATTTCTTGCAAGCTGATATATTCATGGCTTAGTGACATGCAATCAGCACGGGGTTTACCTGTATGTGTGCTACAAGTTTTGGGGTGAGTGATTGGAGGGTCATAGACAAGAGGGGCTGCATCTTGCAGTTCATTAAAGGTAGTAGTACACATCAGCATGCAAAAATGTAACATCCCAATGTAGTGCGTGGTGGTGTGTATTGTGAAGTATCTATACCTGTAAGTTACACACACTTGTGATGTTTTAGTGATGGTGCGAACAGTGATCTTTACGCAGTTCTCCAATAGGATAGTAGGTGCATTCGCCCCTTACTGACCATTCATAATATAGCACACACGGGTGCACGCGAGCACGCACGCGCTGCAGAACCTCAGTAGGATGCCCACACAAACTAAACCCAGGTTGTTTAACATTCATTTAAAACAGGATGCACAAAGGTCAAGCGCTTAAACAGCACTAACGGCTCCCCACAGTGCAGGGTTTGCTAAAATATCGCAATCCATAATGCATATGCCCATCTTAACTACATCCCCTTATTTACCCTTGCAGGCTACTTATGTTCAATACCACCTGGTTGCCTAATAGCCTATATAGAAACATATGCATTAACTTTTAAACTTGTCCCGTCTAATAGCGAAAAAACCCTTTTGTTTTGAGGCTTAGCTTTACTTATGAATATTATATGTGTATGCATTCCTTTGTTGAACTGGACGGAAAAAAAAAAACAAAAGAGAGATATAGAGTGGGATGTTAGAGATGGGGGGTAACAGGTTAGAATTAGGGAGATGGGGGAAGGTAGTTGATGGTACAAAATAGAAATAAGTAAAAACCAACCCCAGGCTTCTCGGTAGGTGCAAAGGATACTGTGTCATGCATGATCATTTTAACTCTACCGGTAGTTTTGGGGGAAGGAGGGCCGAGTCTATCTCAGCCATTGCTAGAAAAGTAGCATAGTCTAAAGAGAGTTACCATCCATTGCAGGGCTACACACTACTTGCATTCAAACTTAGGACATTTTAGAGATACCAATAAGCTATAAAGCATGTTTTAGACTGTGGAGGACGCAGGAGTCCTCAGAGAAAACCTACGCATGCACGAGGAGAACATGCAGACTGCATTACATAGAAAGGACCTCGCTTAGATTCAAATCAGGCCATTTTATCACAATTCACTACACCACTGCTCACAGCCCTCTTATTTTTGATTTGATTTGACGAAATGGTTTATTTGTGCACCAAATACTAATAGTACACAAAAACAAAACACTCATCAGTTATACATTCATACAATCACCTATCAAACTGAGGTTAATTAAACATATTAACTCCTTGTGCTATCTAGACATCTCTAATTCTTACATTTCTGACATGTTCCTCCCTACCATGACAAAGCAGAATAAAGGTGGAAAGAAATCATGTAATCACGGACACGGTAAGGTTCATGTTGAAGAAAAAAGGTTCAGCGCGACTGCCCAATGGGTCTAGATGATAGCACAAGGGTTAATAATATTCCCTTGAAAGGGAGTAAGGAAGCGGGTTATATATTCACACCCCTGTTATATATATATATATATATATATATATATATATATATATATATATATATATATATATATATATATATATATATATATATATTTAATATTTTATGTTTTTTGGCATTCTTAGTGTAGCGTTTTAAAGACAACCTTGGCTAAAAACTGTACTGAAGATTCAAAAATAAAGCTTCTTTGTGAGCAAGCTTCATGAATAAGCAGGTATAGAGTTTAGTTTTTTCAGTGTTCCTACATCACATCTATACATGGCAAACATTTTGCTTAGCAGCTGGGTAAGCATAATACTCATACTAGTCTAACAGCTTTCCCTGAAAACTGTGTGGGAGGACAACATAATACCAAAGTGAACAATTGGCTGTTTTATGACATGACTCTGTTATGACTCCTGGTAACGGGAATGTGCTCTACTTGTTCACCTTTACCTTCCAAACATTTTGAAATGTACCATCTAAACCAAACAATGACATCGGAGGTAATTGGGAAAAAAAGTGTTTTCTAAGTTCAAACCCATTAGTCACCCTGCACTGCCTAGATAATTGTGACATAATGAATGTCCAACATCAATTAACAATGCTGACATCCATTATCCACTATGAAGGACATTTATCTGATGTCAAGACCTACAAACATACCTGAATGAAATGAGGGTCCTCTTTCCAGTGGGAACAGCCACTGTATTGCCCTTTAATCTATCTTCATATAGTTTTGGGTCTTTTATAGTTTTGTCAAAGTTTTTTTCCAGTCTGTGTCATTATTTTCCCATTTGTGTTTCATGCCCTCGCATGGGTGCCTTCTGATCCAAAGCCGGGCCCAGTATCTCAATTTCATTGGCTTGTCTCTTTATTGCAAAACTCCTCCACCATGACACGCCGCCGTTCTTCATGCAAATCTCAAATTGACTTCTTGTAGAATGTGCTCTGCAATTACTGTGCATCAAAAAGCTTCATTGAGTTGCTGAAGCTAAATTAATGTCACATGAAGAAAAATGATGGTGATTTAAACTGAACTCAAGCAAAGACCACCCTGGGTGAGTCGGATCTCATGAGAGAAGCCCTGACCCTGGCTGACAGGCACAGACAGAGCCAATGAAAACATGCTGATGTTGGCGAATACTAAAACCAAGTTGAACCAGAAATCATCATTTGAAAAACAAACACACAGAAGGTCAAACATGGTACACGTCGTGCAGTAATCATATGGATATCATTTTTCTTGATGGCTCCTGCTGTGAAAAGCTTTTTTTATTGTGAGCGGGCTGCATGTGTCTCTAATAATCAGCCGGATTAGTCGTTATGTCAAAACAGTAATTCACATTACCTCCTCCTTGGATCAAGTGAGGATGCTCCCCACTGTCAAAAAAAGTTTAACTCACAGATGTTGGGGCTTAGGGAGGAGTTTTTTGCAGTTGGTCAGCTGTTTTAAGCCTCACCACACCTGGCATGGGCTATTAACAGAAAGATGGTCCCTACTTTAGCTTTGCTTTGGCTGCCTTGCAAGCTCTCGCTAAAGCCTTAGTCAGGTATAGGACGTTGACTTGTATGGATCCTGCATGTTTTTGGGTTGTCCGAGCCAGTGGAAGGTTGTAGACAGGAGCAGTCACATCTTAAGAGGAGTGCAGGTGTGTCTTTCAGTTTCCTTTAGGCTCGTGCAGCCACCTTAAGAGACGTCATGAAAATGAAATGTACGGATGTTGTGTGTAAGTGTATTGTGAAGCATTTTTGAGGATAACATAAGTTACGAGCACCGATGACGTACAGGTGATGCCCTCACTTATGCTACACTCCAGTCATTAGTGGTGTGTGCTCACTGGCTCCTTAAGCTTTAGTCACAACTGCCCCTACAGGTGGTCTGTGGATGAAAAATGGGCTAATCTGTGCAGAGCACACAGGTGCCAATACATGTCAGTCAGTAAGGCGAAAATGTTCATGCACAGTTTTTTCTACGTACATGCCAAGGGTGTCAGGTTGTAGTGAACATGCAAGGTTAAGTAAGGGGGAAGTAGGTTATATGCAGGTGCACTGCACAGGAAGCCCATTAGTGCTATTCAAGTGATAGATATGCACCCATCCCTTGTGTACATCCTGGCTTGTAGAGGGAAATCATTTGCACACCATTGTAGCATTGTACGCGGTCAGTAAGGAGCCAGGGTGCACGTGTTAGCAACGACTGGATTGCTGTGTTAGGGGCGCCATGCATCATCAGTGCATGTAACTTACACTATCAATACAAAATGTGACACTTACACAAGCATGACAGTGGTACATTCCATTTTAACGGGGTGGTCACATGAACCTACAGGGGAACTGCAAGACACATCTGTGATTTTCTTATAGGCCATGTCACACAGCCACTACATACATTTTGCGCATAATGCGTGGACTCAAGTTGGTCATACGTGACCAGTACGCAGGGTTTGGGTGGTTGAAAAAAAAAGACAAATCCTTAAACAAGTCTGCAGCTTACCTTCCCTTACATGTTCACTATAACCTTTCGTGCACTACAGCATTTTTGCTCTATGAGCTCTGGGACTCATCTAGGACCTTGGCATTTTGTACGAGTCACCTGCGTTCCTTGTACAGATATGCCAGTTTTTACCTGCAGACAGCCTTTATCTACATGTAAGAGTAGTTGTAACTAAGTTATAAGACTTACGCTGCAATGTAACAACCACTTCTGGACAGAATGCCAGGTACGACTGTCCTAACTGATTATGTCGATTGTCTGAACAGTGATCTTTGCACCAACACTCAGTCCATTAATGCTGATGCATACAAGCGTATTAATTGGAAAGAACTGAACCATGGCCTCCCAGACTGCAGTTGCTTTAAATAATGACTGCTTTAATGTGTAAGTAAAGTATGAGCCATGACTCAGCATCGCAATTTTGAAAAAATCTGCATATCGAGCAGAAGTTTAAGCACTTCACTTCACCTCTGAAAGTGTTTAACTTTAAGGCAGGAGGGGTGGTTCTGTTCAAGACAAGAAAAGTTGAGGTTTTGAAGATCACGAGAAGCCAGCTGCCTGAGGAGATGAGCGAATAACCCCTTTCTCCTGGCTTTAAAAAGACAAAGGATGCTCATTCCAATTCGCAAAAGCAGAAGAAAAATAATACATAACTAAAGAATGGAAATGCATCTTTACATCATGTTTTCAAACATGAGCCGCAGTCCTGAAAGCAAACATAATTTGACAGACAGACAGACAGACTACGTTATTAACCCTTGTGCTATCTTAGGCACTTAAACGTTGGGAGCTGGGTCATCTAGACCCACTAGACAGTGCTCTGAACCTTTTTTCTTCAATGATTTGTGAACCTCTCTGGTGTCCATGGATTACATGAAATCTTTCTACCTTTATCCACCTTTGTCATGGTAGGAATAACATGTCAAAGTAAGGGTGGGGTCATCTAAGATAGCACAAGGGTTAATCCTGAGGGAACTTGCATTTAAATTGCAGCACAAAAACAATAAGCTGTGCGGGACAAGATCTGGGACCCAAGATCTGCTTTGAAGGTAAGCAAGAACTTAAACATTTTACTACAAAAAAAGAAATATGCAAATTATATTCAATACCATCAAAGTAATTGTCACATATGAACTTTTATTGGACAAAAAGGAAATTTTTGGATCAAAAGAAAGAGCCTCTGTGAATACATTAGGGGTAAAAATTCCCTTCAATTTGAAGATCACATACTGAAAATAGTATCTCCATTCAAATGAGCTGATCCCTGAACGGCTCAAATACTTTCTTCTCTTGTAAGTGAGCAGAGAGCTCCTGATTCTGCATGTACTTATCCCTGTTCAAGCAAATGTTTTACTCCGACACGCTTCGCCGACTTTTTAGAATAAATAATTACCTCATCATTAACTAACACAAAAGGGGTAAGTCAATTAAATGGTTGAGAAACCATAAAGTGGCTTTTCTGAGGAAACTTTTTTTTTACATCAAAACATATTGGGTACAAGAAGAAAATCAGCTGCTGCTTCTTCATCTGTAAAACCTGCTGTTCATGCTTCAAGACGATTTATATAGTAAAAAGTCTTTATAGTCTTTATAGTTGAGCTTTGTTTTAAAATTTGTAATTTGTTTATAGTCAACTAAAAAGGAAAGTTGAGGCCAGAAGTAATGTTATGGTTTAAAAACGTCAATGTAAAGGCCATGTCACTACGTACGTTTTGCGCATATTGCACAAAGGAAATTTAGTCATACGCTGTAGTCTTTAAAATTTTCACCAATGTATGAACCACGTTAACTTGCGCCAAAAAGTCATCTAGACATTCAAGAACATACATGCAATGGTCGTGGAAAGTCAAAAATTTGCATCTGCATCTCACAAAAATGACGCACATTTATGTAAGATTTACATATTAATTGCATATAAGATATTCATAAAATACACTTAAATTTGATGCAAACGTGCAATAAAAATTTGGAAATGCATACAAATTTCACAAATACCCAACGGAAGTTTTATAAACACGCACGTTGTGTTTCACACATGCACAATAAATGTTTCACACATGCACAATAAGTGTTTATCGCGAATAAACACAGTGTTTCACAAAAACACAATATATGTTTCAGAAATTCACCATAAATGTTTCAGAAATGCACTATAGATGCTTCACAAACATGATTTTTAGGTACACTTATAATATGAACTCAGATCATGCTAATTGCAGAATGTGAACGAATGCACGTGTGCATTTCCAAATTTATATTGCATGTTTGCAAAAAGTTACAATTGTGAATCAGAGCGTCAAACTAACTCTGGGCTGCATGGTGGCACAGTGGTTAGCGCTCTTGCCTCACAGCAGAAGAAGGCCCCTGGTTCAAGTCCTGGTTGGGGGACCTGAAACAGAACATCAATGGGGGACCTTTCTGAGTGGAGTTTGCATGTTCTCCCTGTGTATGCGTGGGTTCTCTCCGGGGTCTCCGGCTTCCTCCCACTGTCCAAAAACATGCTTCATAGGTCACTTGGCAACTCTAAATTGTCCGTGACTGTGAATGGGTGTGTGATTGTGACCCTGGGACAGACCAGACTGGTGAACTGTCCAGGATGTAACCTGCCTTCGCACCACAAGTGGCCATGATAGGGATCCGGCAGGATAAAACGGCAGAAGATGAATGAATTAGAATGTGTGTATTTGTGAAACAGGTTGAGTGCATTTCTGACTAGTGAGACTGAATTAATTCATGATTTGAGGTTGGGACCATTGCTTGTGACTGGATGGGGATTAAAAGGTTTTTTTTAACACTTACAAGTAAGATAAAGTCAGCTATTTTCATTTAATTAGCTAAATAAAATGATTTTTTTCAACAAAATGTGACAGAAATGTGGCATAGTCAGACAATGTAGAGGCTACTTAAAGATCCACTCCAATACAATTTTTATTTTTGGTGTTTTTAACATGTTCTTGTAGCATTTTTATGATGATGGAGGACATAAAAATAACTTAAAATTGCATTTCAATATTATCCAAATTGTTGTGAATAAGGAGCAGCTGAAAAAAAAGCCTTTTGAAAAAATAGCTTATTTGCTCCACTTGATCCACTGCGCCAATGCTCTCGCCCACTACTCTGAGGTGAATTTCTAATGACTTACTGTTGCTCTGCAAAAAGTATGTCCTAAAAAGCAACACAGGTTATTTGATTTGTCTATAAAGAACATAATCATAATATAGAGACCACTGGAAACACTAAAATAAGTCTAAAGATAATTGGAGTGGGACTTTAGATTGTAAAAGTTATTGATGTATGTGTTTTTAAAAAAGTGTGTCTGTGTGTGTGTGTGTGTCCGTGTCAGTTTACACACACAGTAGTAGTCCGGATTACATCTGAGTAAGCAGTGTTGGTGCCCAATATCAGCAGTGAGTTCCTGCTTTTGATCATGGAATTGTCCCTCATTATTTTTTTACATTTGGATAATTCTACCATCTAAATGTTGCATGAATAAACACTGAACCTCACTTTTCATCTTAGCTATTTCTTTTTTTATTATTATACCCACATAAAAATGTGGTAGTTATATCTCCAAAAATAAGACGAAAGAAAAAATGCTAAGAAAACACAAATTAACAAACTAAATATCAGTGTTTTAATATTACTAGTGTTTGAGCTAAACCTTTTTGGGGTTAAAAACCGCCTGAACCCATTAGCGCATACAGATGACACATTTTTATGTGACATATACATTCTGATGCCTTCCTTAATTCTACAAGGAAGCAAATATAATCTGAAAACGTAGTAATCTGAATGTCTTCAGTAAAACTGATTTATGATCAAAATTTCCCAAAAAAATTTATGTGATATAAAATTACTGTTGGCACACTAAAGAACGATTTTTTAAAATGAATTGTGAGTAATTTTTGCAGATCCTTTTTCTACCCGGAAGTAAGATGACACGATCTCTGAGGCACCGCCTTTCTTCTCTGTGTGGGTATTTCATGATGTCAACCTAGAGTCGGCCTCGGTAGAGTTTCTACATTTTGTCTATGAAAGCGAATAACATCTGATCTTTTCCAAAGATGGATGCCCATATTACGCATATATTCATGGACATGGTCATCGCAAAACGCTCATGTCAATGTGCTTTTCACTTCGTGAAATCAATGACATCGTATTTGCCATTAATAAAAAAAAAAAGTAGTGAGCATGGTCACTGGCTTTTAAAATCCAGGGCGCTACATAGTCCCGCACTACACAGTTTTTTTTTTTTTAAAGTATTTTCAATTAATTTGTATTTTATTATTTCAACAGGTTTTTCAGGTCACTTGTTAAATATCATAATGAGTCATAAAGCACAAATATACACAGTTTGAAATGATCAAAAAAACTTTTGTAGACGTTTGTGTGTACATCTTTTTTATAAGCTAAAGAATCTTAATGAAAAAATGATAAATGGATTTCTGCACCAGAGTGTTTAACGGAGGGAAGCAAACCGCTTCATTCCTCCCACATTCTCAGACTGCTGACCTCCAATCCATCACGTGTGTTTAATAAAAAGGGTGTGATGTCATCTTTTCCTCTAATCTGTGATTCATTCAGCTTTGCTGCTATAACCTTATTTCTTTGTTTCTTAAAACATCTGGAAAACACATTTCTAATATTTTAATAAATGTATAAAAGTGTTCATCTAGGAATCCTTTAGAGCTTTTGAACAGTGGTTTTAATTTACCTGCTCTGCAGGTTTTAGTGGTCCCCTGCTCCAACTCACCCAATTAAGCTTTGCTGAAGCTCGATATAGAGTCACAGGCATTTAATTCAGAAGTGATTGAGCAGGGAAACAGGATAGGCAGGATCTGGATCAAATCCATCTTTTTTTTAATTTAGGAGATTCATTCAAAAAATAGGAACTATTAATATGCTTCACATCAAGTGTTAATTGGCTTTCATGTGTTTATAAAAAAGCATACATATTTTCGCACAGTCACTATTGAGAATTTGAGCAAAAAGCAGAATAGGTTTAACCAATAAAGGTCACAACAACAAACTTGCAATGCTGATGTTTGTCAGATTCTTGTAAAATCCGGAAAGATCCTCTTTTGTGTTCTCAGTCATGAACACAACAGAAGCTAAACTTGTGTGCCTCAATGCTCACGGGATGGACAAATATAGACTGAAATGCATTGCATTTAAACAATTTTTAAGGAAGAAAAAAGGAATTTCAATGTATTAAAAAAACCTCAATAAGAACACCGTAGATTTATAAATAATCGTTGTAAAATGTTTAAATTGTTTAGGCTTTCACTTCGTGAAATCAGTGACGTAGTATTTGTTGTTTTAAAAAAAAGTGAGAATGGTGTCTAAATTGCTTTTAAAATGCAGGACACTAGATAGTCCTGCACTATTTATTTTTCTACCTGTTAGAGAGTAGAGGGAGAATTCGGAGATAGCCAGGGATTGGTCCAAGTGGTGTCAGTTAACGTTTCTATGGCAAACACTGTGGCCTATAAGGAGTGCACTTGTTCAAAGTCCACACCCCTACATTCTCCATCAGTCAGGTCAATTACACAAAGACGGTGCAAATGATGACTCCTACCTTAAAATAATCCTTTTTCTCAAACAAAAAAAACTGTCGTTTATTTTTGAAAACCTTTCTTAAAAAGAGCTTTTTTAAATCCAAATCAGTACAATTTAAAGAAGAAAAAAAACAAAAAAAATGCTATTACCAAATTGTGAAACAGAAATTTGTAGAGAATTCATACAGTTCAAGTACATTTCTAAATTCCTAAGTGACAACTGAATAATGTTAGGAAAGGAAAATGCACTATTTGAAACTATTTTTGTTTCATAAATTCTGTCGTGTAGTGCTTTCTGCATTTTACTGAATATTTTAATAGAGCACCAAGCAGCTAAAAAAAAGAGCTTCTAACATGTTTGTTGTTCAGTTTTCAGCATATCCCTTCAGGAGATGAACTTACTGCTGAAAGAGATGAACCATCACCACAATATTTTCACAAATAAAAGTTGCAATAAATGCATTGCTGACTAAAAAACCAAAGCACCCGATTAAATCAGGCCAGGAGACAAACCTATTTTGATTTTATTACTCTGTCATTCAAAATTATTTATCCTCCAAAATACACATTGAGCCTTTGGGGCAGTGCAATGAAGGGACAAACGCTGTGTGGCTGAGCCCCTCCACATACTCAATGACACGTCTCCGATTTTGATGGATGTGTTTGGTGTCTTAGGAATCCATTACTGCCAGGATAACTTCATCATATCCAGTAATGAGTTGTGAATGTTGCGTGTATCGCAAATCGAATCTCTTCTCTCACAGAGGCCTGCGGGAAAAGCGTTGTCCAATCGTAAGAACAAAGTGAGGCCACAGTGGGTGAATAGTACATAAGGCGCAATGGAGAGCCACTCAAAGTGCTTCCTAATTACAATGCTCAGTCAACTCCCACTTGAAGAGATTTTGGGTCTGAGCTCAGTTGTTAACACTAATTGTACCCCACAGCTGACAGGGGTCCCATTCAAATGCAAACACTAATCCTTTCATAGCTCAGTGGTTTATGACAAGAAACTGTGTTAATTACCTGTAAAGGATGCAATTATGCATGCAGAAAACATGAAAGTGGTTGATTTTAACTCAATTACTCTATTACTCTGACTGGTGACGGGGCAGTAAGAATTTGACTTGACAGCCTGTTTTAGAGAAACGTTCCACTACTATCATCTTTTGATCTATCATAAAAGTATTCCCTGTGTTTTTTTTAATTATGATTATGCTGTATTTAGTCAAAATCAAAAAAACTGTGACATTTTCTAGGACATAGTTGCTGTAGAGCAGCAGGAGTTCATAAGAAATTTCTCTTTGAATTGTGAAAAGGACTATTAGCCCCAGAGTAAGCCTGCCCCCATTTTCCATCATCCATCTGTTTACAGACTCGCCTGCTGGCCTACAGCCCCCTACAAATCGAACCTAATATTACCAGTGCAACAAAAACGTGAAGTATTGGAGCCAAAAACCAGCCATGACAAGGAAAACAAAGATGTACATGGACCTATTTGTCTGCAAGTGGATACATCAGAATGGAGTGGAGAGTTTGTAACCTGTTGATTGTAGCATCTACGTCTCACCTACAATCTTTTTCAAATGGCATTTGGATATTTAAGTTATGGCATTCGCTAAAATAAAGAATCACCACAAAAAAATTGAGTCATACAATAGTAAACTAAAGATTCTGCATTTGATCTTTGTGCTATGATTCAAGTTTAACATTAGGAGCTCCTCCACTTCTTTTTTCCAGTCACACCTCTTATAAGCAGTGGTATAGACATCCTCAGAAATGCTCTCGACTCTCTGCAGCATCAGAAACGAGCAGCGTAAGGTGCCACAAATTACACGCAGCCCTTTGGCTGCTGGAGTGCTTCCAACTCCGTTCACGTTTCAGCCAAATTGCTGCACTTAGATAAATAGTTCTTCACTCACGCATGCATCACAATGTCAGCATGTAATTTTCCTGTAAAGAAAAAATATCGAGTTGCTGTAAGGTTTCTGCTTCCTGCTGCAGTCAATGTGTTTGTGACTGAGTTTCTCACCATAAGGGATGGGAAATTTCCATCAGAAATTATGATTAAAAACATTTATAAAAAACTGGTGTGTTCATGATCACCCAAAAATACGCCGGGGAAAAATTGGAACAAATATAGCATTTCCTGTGTTTTTTTTTCTGTGGTAATGAATTGGTATTAGATGAGCAAATGTCTACTTCATCATTAAATAAGGAACTTAAAAGACTGACTCCAATAAAAACTGTGTTTTTAACATGTTCTTGTGGCATTTTTCTGATGATGGAGGACATATACAGTATAAAGACAATTAAGATTAAAATTTCATTTTTGAGTTCTTATTTATTCGAATCATTGTGAATCAGGTGCAGATGAAAAATACCATTTAAGAAAGACCTTACTTGTGAGGTAGCAAATACGTAGGGTTGGCCACTAGCTCCATGCTCAGAGCTCTCAGCAATAAGGAAAGAATGGGGGGGGCTGCATACAGAACAACTCAGAGGTGAATATCTATCGAACTGCTGCTCTGCTGAAAGTCTCTCCTAGAAAAAGATACGTTTTGGATTTTGTCTAAAAACAGCATAATCATAACTAAAATACCCCTAGGAGCACTTTTACAATAGATCATAAGACGATCGGGCAGATATTTTATTGTATATTTCCTCTAAAATGTACTTCTTATGAGAAAAAATAAAAATAAAAGCAGTACAAATGACTTATGTTTCTACTTTTTTGCCATTCCGTTTATGATTCTTAAATGACTCCTGTCCAGTCGTTTACAGGTTGCAGCTAAATTGGGAGAGAAAAAACAGTGGAAGTAATCCCGGCAGAGCTTGAAGAACGAAAGATGAAAATTCAGTCTAATTTATTCTAAATCAGTTTGTGACATTAGATAAACACTATAACAAACATCGACATAAATGTCTTTTTCATCCCATATCAAATGCTGATGGTTTACTGTAAGTTTACCTATGTTGTGGTTTAAAGCTTATAATCTTGGGTTTTTGCTTAAAAAAATCGATTGAAAAAAATTGGAACATATTATCTAGAAAATGGTTTGGCAACTTATGGCTCCGGAGCCGCATGGGGCTCTTTCATACGTGTGCTACGGCTCTCTGTGGTTTTGTACAATAACTATCATGTTCTAACATTGTCGTGGTGCCTTTAACACCGTCGCATAGTGCAAGTGGGCAGGAGGAAAAGAGCAGCGTGAGCACGTGGACGGGGCGTGTCTGTGGCTGTGTACGTGACCAAAGTCTGTTAAGGGATGGAAAGTTCTTCTAAAAAGACAGTCAGTGGTAATCTCGTAGGGGGCGCCCCCCCCAAAAAAAAATCTATTTTTTTTTCCTAGACTAAAACCACATTACAAAACTACATCAGCGTAATGGCGCCCCTGCTATCCTGTCAACTGTCTGCTATGATGACCGTATGTTGCACTGTCTGTGTAGAACACACTGGAGGCGGGGTTGCATGCGAGGGAAAACAACTTGGAGCTGCAGAGGATGTGAACAGGGAGAGAGGCAGGGGTGGAGCTTAGGCCTACCGCTTATGATTCCAGACCCCGCAACAAATTAACAGCTGTAATAAAATTAATAAACTTTATTGGGGTTACTGAATTTAAAGAAGAAAAAAATAGAAAGGAGTCGGCATCAAAGTGAATTTGTTTCCATCATCTCACTCATCTTAACACTGGGTGTTTGACAGACAGAAAAGTCTACTCAAGGTTGTGGAAAATGTAAACAAGATCAAAGGAAACATCACGCTCATAAATAATAAAACAAATAATTAAATAATTATCTTGACAGCATTTTGAACCAATACAGGTATGTCCAAATAAACTATCGCTATATATCGGCGAAACAATTTTTTCTAACACCCCATGTGTGCCTCTCTGTTCTTCTGATGCTGTAGGAAACTGATTCAATTGGGTCTGAGTGGTAAGGTTGCTGATCCCTGTTATAGAATAAGAACATTGACCTGCAAGTGTTTGAAAGTCTTGGAATACTAGATACTATATCAGATATCATGTGTTGCACGTTCAAGAGTGCCTTAAATGTGGTTTCATGAAAGTGCATTTAGCCTGCGGTGTTCACACCGGACAAGCACCGGACAAGCAGGAAGTGGCAAGGAGGAGCTTCTTCTTATGCTATTCAACTGTTTAATAGCACTCCACCTACAGTTGGAAGCAGCTTGGTAGGAAATGTCAAAGCAGTGCAAATCTCGTGAATCTTGCTCCACGCTTTTCTTTCACAGATCTATTCCAATATTTGAATGACCTGGTGTCATATTATCCCGGCCAGGAACATACTGCAAATATTGATTTCTCCTCCACTACAGTCCCTGACAAAAGTCTTGTCGCTTATCCATTTTTTAGAAACAAAAGCGTATAACCTCACTCTTAATGAATCCATTGGTTTTAGAAATGTCTCATATGAAAGCCAAAACCCTAACAAATTATGTTCAATATACTAAAATAAAATTGCTTCACTGAAGAAAGATTGATCATTCAATGAACTCAGAAAGGTCACATTTTAGCAAGACAAAAGTTTAGTGGCCTTGTCATATGATGCACCCAATCCTAGATTACAGCCTCACCTGTGATCAATTACTGATCAATGAATTAGTGGGTGTGTATAAAAAGAACCCCAGCACACCAGGCCTTCACATCAACTGCAACTTGACCTCCGACAACATCCCTAAGATTCAGCCTGAAACCAAAGCGTTGATTATAAAGAGGCTGAAGACCAGATCCACTGCTGAGGCGGCTGACACCTTTAATGTGTCTCAGCGTCAAGTACAAAGAATAAGAAAAAGATTTGAAGAGACTGGAGATGTTTTTGACAAGCCCAGGTCCAGCAGACCCCGCAAGACAACGGACCTTTTGTTGGTTCGAAAATCCAAGGCCAGCCCCTTTTCCACTGCAGCAGAGCTCCACCAGGCCTGGTCACCTGAAGTCCCTGTGTCCACCAGAACAGATTGTAGAATTATGTCTCAAAATGGCCTATGATAGCCTAAAATATCAAGAAGTATTAACTACGTCTTACATTCACAACCATAAAAGGGGTCAAATTCTTCAGCAGGATGGTGCTCCATCGCATACTTCCATCTCTACATCAAAGTTCCTCAAGGTGAAGAAGATCAAGGTGCTCCAGGACTGGCTAGCCCATTCACCAGACATGAACATCATTGAGCATGTCTGGGGTACAAAGAAACAGGAAGCATGGAAGACGAAACCAAAGAATCTTGATGAACTCTGGGAGGCATGTAAGACTGCTTTCTTTGCTATTCCTGATGACTTCATCGATAAATTGTATGAATCATTGTCAAACCGCATGGATGCTGTCCTTCAAGCTCATGGAAGTCATACAAGATATTAAATATGGATCTCACAGTAGCACTACTTAATTCACTGGTGTTATGCAACATATTTTGGTTTTTGAAGTAAATTATTTGTTAAATTTTCACATTACTCTCTGTAGGCGACAAAACTTTTGTCTTGCCAAAATGTGACCTTTCTGTGTTCATTAAATGATCAATCTTTCTTCAGTGAAACAATTTTTTTTAGTATATTGAACATTATTTGGGAGGGTTTTAGCTTTCATATGAGACATTTTTAAAACCAATGGATTCATTAAAAGTGAGGTTATATGCTTTTGTTTCTACAAAATGGGTAAGCAACAATACTTTTGTCAGGGACTGTATCAATTTTCAAAGGGTGGGCAATTCCATGTTTTGAAAAGGATGCTACCCATATGTCACTATACCAAATCTGAGTCCACTGATTTAATTTTTAGCGCTCGTTCAATTTCTGCACATTTTGTACATAGAGCTTAGTGACTTAAAAACTTGCATAGCTATGCGTGAACGCAAGACATTTGAACGTGAAAGCCCACAATATGCATATATGGACGGTTACGTAGACTTTTCATTGGAATTGGTCGCTTGTTCGCGTTTCTGAGCCCATTGGGAATATAGCATCAGAGTGCTCTAGACATGATGAAGCATAAAGTCATAAAGATACTTTTAAAAAATAAAATAATTAGAAAAGAAACAACAGAGGATTTCGGGCTTTGCTTTTCTTTTAACCTAGAAGCAAAGTATCTATTCGTATCACAGAAGTACATACATTCACATGTACTTTTTGCGATTGTCTACCTTTCTGGGCGACACATAAGCCGGCAATAAACGGCGCATGTAAAAAGACGAGTCGAAAAGGTCACAGTGAACTAGACTAAAAATGAGTAGACACCTCTGAGGATTCCTAATTGATTTGGCGGTTTAATTTTTGCCCTGACTGACAAAAAAGTTCAAATGGCTCGGCTGTGAAGAAGGAGACAGAGCCAAGTGCAGCTTTGAAAGAATGCTGAATGAAATGAGAGACACTGAGTGAAATGCCAATGCGATTTGACAGCTAGTGAAATGACAAAGTACTTATTACCCACAAAATGAATACCTAATGAGAGCAGAAAGGTGACATTTGAGGACAACCAGAGATGTGGGTGTAACTTTAACGCTCAGCTATGCTTTTCACACATTGCTTTGAATAAAATGTTATCAGCCAGGGCCTTTTCCCCGCTTTGCCATTTTGTTGCTGTTTAGTACACACCTTTGGAGGTTTTCTCCAAACCTTGTTGATGTGCCGTTCTGTTAGTAACAAAGAAGATAATTACATTTAGTTTGGAAATAAAAGGAAGGAACCCAAGAGGCTGAATAAATGAAAAAGTTGTCCCTCTAACTACCTTATTAAATCTTGTTGTCCATTTTTTCAAACCTTCAAGGTAATTCCACTCTTGCGGTTTGGTGCAAAGACAATCACCATCATTTTTTTCTTTACTATTCCTAATAACTTATCTCAGCAGTGAAATGATTTAATGGCACAATTCTTAGGCAAGTGTCTGATTCAACTCAAAGTCATTTGAAGGGAGTCTAAGTTGGACACAAAGGTGTAAAATAATTACACTATATTACCAAAATAATTTGTTCACCCATCTAAATGAGGTGTCCCAATAACTTGGCCTGGTAGCAGGTATAAGAACAAGCCCCCAGGCATGCAGATGGTTTTGACAAACATTTGTGAAAGAATTGGCCCCCTCTGGAGCTTAGTGAATTCCAGTTTGGAAATGTCATGGGACGCCACCTGTGTAATAAATCCAGTCGTTAAATTTCCTTGCTCCTGAATATTCCACAGTCAACTGCAGCTCAAGACAACAAAATGGAAAAGTTTGGGAACAACAGCAACTCAGCCACAGTGCCAGGAGAACAGTACATTTTGGACTGCATTGTGCAGAGTATGAAATTTGGTGCAGGAGGAATTATGGTGTGGGGTTGTTTTTCAGGACTTAGGCTTGGCCCCTTAGTTCCAGTGAAAGGAACTCTGAATGCTTCAGGATACCAAAACAGTTTGGACAATTTCATGTTCCCAACCTTGTGATAACAGTTTGGAGCAGGCCCCTTCCTCTTTCAACATGACTGTGTACCAGTGCACAAAGCAATGTCCATAAAGACACCTTAACTTTTGAGGATAACGTTTTATCTTCATCCTCTGTGAAATATCTTAGAATGGTTTAAATTGTATTTGTACTCTAGATTTCCTGCAGGAACCATTAAAATGTGATATAGATTTTGCCGTAACCCATAACTTTCTAAGTGGAGGCTAAAAGAATTAAACTCCACATCCGACTTTTAGGGTGATAAATACAAGAAAAAGAAGGGAATAAAAGACAGATAAACTGTTTTTTAAAATTATTATTAATTAATATAATTATATTAATTATTAATTATATTAATTATTAATTAATATTATTAAATGCAGTTTTCATGTCTTTTTCTTTTCTTTTTTTTGAGGTTACCTCACTGGATCGTTTCTGCGAAACTAAGCTTTCCAGTACATTTGTTGTTTTTTGTTAACTTTGCTGGCTTGGGAGTTTCCAGCCACATTAAGAAAGTAGTGGATTTTCGACACATGACCGAGCAACTTGACATGCGTCAGGAATGAGTCGGATGTTGTGGAAAGAATCCAGTAGTTTTCCAAAATAAAGCTTCCTTCTAAATCAGATTAGAGATAAGACAAAACAATTTAAAGGTAGCGTTTTTGTTTTGTTTTTTCTCTGCAACCTGGTACCAACTGTCCCCACTGACTAGTACCAGTCCATGTCTAAGATGAGTGAAATAAGCTTAAGTACTTGACCTGGAAAGAAAAAAAAATCCAACTCATTGGAACCAGGCACCAATATAACAACCTACTCTTAGGGATTGTCCTGTGGCATGACAGGACTGTTTACACAGGTCTTGATTAAATTGACTTGTAGTGTGGATTTACTTACCATGATTTAGTCTCATAGAAAGTGACACAAAGTAATCCAATTAAAACACAAAGTTTGGAGTTATCAGAGAGTAGTTCATTAAGAACGTGAACAAGCATTTCTGAAGAGGAATGGGCCAAGGGTATAATCTAGGTCACACTTGTAAAAATAGATTATAAATTTAAACAAATAGATAATAATGACCCCTAGATGAGGAATGAAGCTTCTGAGCTCAAGAGTTATTTAAGCATGGTCAATGTACCTATCAATTAGACATATTTTAATGATTCTTCAAGCTGTTATCTATTAAATACATGGTTAGTAAGACATTTCTCTTGTTGCATGTCACATTGGAACACCAAGACAAGCAGTTTAATTTAGACAACAGAACCATGTCAAATCTATTTCGCTAAAGGGCCTCAACCTTCAGCATCATAAAACATTTACCGTTCAGCTGAGATATGATTGCACCATAAGAGGATGTTGTCTTTTGATCACTAATGACAACTTAATGACTTGCAGTAAAAAAGTTAACTGCATTTTCCTATTGATCACTGCATGTTAAAGCCCGATATTTCCAGATTAATGGAAAAATGGTTGTAAATGGAATAGAGGCAGAAAATTGATATTTTTCATTCACTTTTTTTTAAAACATCAAGAGGAATTAATTTGGGGGAGCTTTCCCTGCTGTCCCCACAAAACCCCTACTCTCGATACTCAATTAGGCTGAGTCAGGAGTTTTCACTTACCAATTTATCAACAGGAAACCTGAATGTTTATTGGATCTTATGAGGATGTAGCCAATTACTCATTAACAGATTTTCACAAAGTGTATTCAAACAATTTCTGTAACTTAAAATGGATAATGCTTGATTGAGTAAAAGTGGATTAATGTTTGTGTGACTTCACAAGTGATACTATTTTTTTCTTCATCTAGTATTTGCTAACTAGGGATAACAGCCATGCATAACAGCACAAGGCAATAATAGTTATCAAGCCACACAGACACAATTCCAAATGCAAACAGCTTGTTATAAAGGGGAATTGTTAGCTGCTAATCAACCTGTCAGATGTGCTTTTTGATTGTGGAAGGATGCCAGAATAGCAGGGGAACCCCCATACATGCACAAGGAGAACATGAAGAATCCCCACAGGGTTAAACTAGTTGGGATTTGTACCTTTTTGCTATAAAGCCTTGGTGAGAGGAACCACACCACAATGCAAGCCCCACACACTGCAAGTTTTAACTGAGGATTAGTTATTTGAACGGTAGACATCTTTAGCCCTAAATAACCATACATATATGTAAATCACAAATCTGAGAGTCTTATCTCACCAGCATGATCCAAGCTTTCCATAAAAACCCATTGTAAATAACTTGCTTCTATTTTCTGCCCTATAGGTTATTATCATTCCACTAGAGGCAGTAGAAGGGCATCATCTGCTCATTTCAAAATGGCTGGTAACCTGAAATCTCAATTAACACTTTTGGAGGGGAAAAAAGTGACAATTTTCAAAACCATATGCTGCAAATAACTCATATATATATATATATATAAACTAAGAATCAGATTAGCATGTATAAAGATAAAGTTAATAACAGATGCAGAATAAAATTGCTAAAACTGATGTAATGAATGTTGAAAGTCTGAGCTGAAAGCACAGCGACACATGGTAATATGATTACTGGAAACCCCCCACCAACGCAGGAAAAACCCTCTGGACACTCCTCTGGATGCATCACTAAGATCATCAGCTTTGCTGCTGCAGAGTGAATGTCGGTTTCATCTCTTGTACTTGAGCAGCTTTGCCCTTACGAAGACATGAGGACAGTTTTAAAATGTAGAAAGATCACCTGTCAGTGCTGCTGGAAAAAGGATCCACACACTCAGTTATTAGACAAGCAAAAGAAAATTATTCATAACTGCGCCAATTTTCTGGGTTTGAGGGGACATGGTTTGAAAAGCAATGAGGCGTACTTCTACCCAGAACAGAAACAGCTGAAGTTAATAGTCACTAATATGTCAAAATGCTTGTGTGTGTTTTGACCTTTCATTCAGAATAACTATAAAGGCCAGACATATTGAACATTTTGTGATCATCAGGTAACATAGTAAAAGTTACATTTTACCAAACATTTTGATGTTTTCTATCTGGATAAATGAAGTATTATCTTTAGCCCTAAACACAAATGCCCTTATTGGTGGATACGGTTTATCTGCGGGCAAATAAATGGTCAAATCTGGACGGAGCACGCAAGTGGCCCACACAAAATATTAAAGTTGCAGACTGCTCAGTGACACCGTAAAGCGAAAATGTTCTGCAGATTTTTTTAGTCATGGACATGCTGTGAACAACAGGTTGTAGTGAACATTTATACAGGGATGGCAAGTAAGGGGGATATAGGTGAGACGCAAGTGTTTTAACAAGGATTGTCTATTTTTTGCCCCCCCAAATGCTGCGCACTGCGCAAGGATACCATTAGTGCTGTTCACGTGATAGGTGTGCGCTACTTGCATGCAGGTTTGCGTTGGCATCCTACAGGCACTTACACATACCCAGTGGTGGTGGCATTAGTGCTGTGTCGGAAAGGGGCCAGACCTCACAGCTGACTAAGGACTAGAGTCTGGCAAAAGGGAACCATACAACAACATAAACCGTGTGTCATAATTGTATGCAAATTACATCAGCCTTACAAATACTTCATGATACATTTACCACAGGCAGGACAATGATACGTTCTATTTGCATGACGTCCTATGTACCTCAAGGGAACTGAAAAACATACCTGCGCTCCTCTTAACATTGATCCTTTCTGTAGAACCGAACAATCCAAAAACCCACAGGATCCGTACCGGTGTATGTGATTAACGCTTACTATATATGTCACACAAGAACATGGTTGCTATTTTTGCGGTTTGTTCATCAAATTGGTCTACAATGTTTTTTTTTTTTCTTCAGATACCTGTGCGCTCGTGCCTATTCTTGATCATACCTTCTGTGCTGTGACAGTTTAAAATAATTTTCCAGTCCACACTGACCAGTCAAACCCAGGTGGTTTAAAGGCACTGAAGGAACAGCTTCAACATCCTCAGTTTCAGCTACACTAAGCCTTTTGACTTCCCTCCAAGACGTGACTCAGGGTGAAAATTGTTGTGAAAACGGCAGGAAGCAGAGAAGGGTAAAAGAGGAAGTGTTTGATAGGTGATGCAGTGCAGAGATGGTTTCTTTCACCTTTTTTTGTACCATATTTCTTTCTTTAGCATTGTTGCATTATCTGACATCGAGTATTTGTTTTTAAAAAACAAGGAAAAAGTACCTACAACTTCAGGTTTGACTGTTAATGCAAATGAACAGTAAATTAGTAAATTATGCTCATTGCAATAAAATAAAGAGAAATAAGATCATAAAGGGAAGCTATTTCCATAGAAACCAAGACTTTAATTTTCTGACAACCCCAGCTGAGCTTTGCAATAAAAGACACAATGACACCTAAAACTTACACTGTTTGGGGAGACAAATGAAACTGGCGTGCAATGATGAATACTAAAATGATAAAAAGGAAAAAGAAAAAAAAACAGTATTGTTGCCTTTGACTTGTTAGACTTGTGAATGTAACGTAAGTTATGACTGCGCTCCAATACTGCTCCTGGCTATGCCTGAGTCAATAATAGAAAGTAATTTAGCTTCAATTAAAATGATTCAAAAGACATTGTTCCATTGATGATCTTTCACAAGTGGCATTAATAACACGGAACCTGTGTAGTTGATCCAAAAGAGCCCTGTTTAGGGTGACAGTGGAGTTCCAGGTGGGGAACAGAATTGAATGAAAATACACATCTGTGTGGATGTTGATTCTATTGTCCTGGACTGAATTGATCTTTCATTAAAAGTCAATTAGATTAAAAAATGTTGTTTTTTTTTTAATGTTGAGATTAAAAGGATTGTGAAGCTCTACTGCATACATGTGTGTTATGCCTTAGTCCCAACTGCCCTTACAGGTGGATACGGGCTTCATGTGGGTAAAAAAATGGGCAAATATAGAGTTCATAGACCACTTGGGAAGAACATAGAGCGAAAATGTTCCTACACATTTTGCTTTGCAAGGCACGCTGCGGGCGACACTTAAATAACACGTACGGGTAAGTGGGGATGAAGTAGGTGAGATGCCAAATGGATTTTCCTTTTTTTCAAACCCGGCAAATCCTGCAAAAGGAGCCTTATAGCGTTGTTTAGGTGCCTAGTGTGGACTCGTGCATTCAGCGTCACTGTTGGAATTTCGGACAATTGGAGTGTAGTTCGTGTGGCCATCGTACTGGCACTTGCATGTCACCTGGACACCTCGTACATGAACCTTGTGAAGCCAGAAGAACCAAAAATCTGTATCGGTGCATGTGACTCAAGCGCAAAGTAGAAGCAGAATCCTTGACCGGTTTGAAATTTCTTCAACAGGATGAAATCAATTTTTATGCCAAGAAAAAAACAAAAAACCTCTGGAGAAACTATGCCTGTAAGGCTTCTTTTTATTGACATCAGTGCCATGTGATAGATACTGTAGTTTTGCTCTGAATGGACATTTTTTTAAGTGTTTGGGGCAGTAAACAAGCTGTATGCTAATGGATCAGAGTGAGGGACTTAAAACTCCTTAGGTTTCCATTAGGAACATTTATCTACAACATGCTGCTCCGTCTGTATGTCAAATAGAAGTAAATATTAAGCAGTGCGTTTACTGTAAAACCTCTTAATGGTGTCATTTGCTTTTATGACCTTTTTGAATCTTCATGCATCAGCTTTCAAGGCTTTCTACTGCTCAAAACTACAACTTCTTGGTTTAAATCAAAATCTCCAACAGATGATTAATGTGGTTTTATTTTTATCTAGTTTTTGGGAGAAAAAATAAAATGGATACTTCCAGGCATTTGTGATAAAAGTGTTTCATCATCGAGCTGTTGAATAATTGCTATAATTACACTATATATGATTGTTTGGACTTTAATAACTAAGAAATTGGCTTATTTTAAAGAAAATTAATTGGTACATCGATCACAAATTTAAGATTTATATGTTTGTCGTTTAAATGTCTGCAGAGTTAATTAGGTTTCTTGGATGTGGGGAAAAAAACACAACTTTTTACTGACTTTAAAAAAGTGTTTAAAATCTGAGTTATTAAACAGCTGCTCTGTGGTTTGCATTAATGTATTATACTTTTTAATTACTATATCACCAAATAAATGATTTGTGCGTCTTTATTGAGATTATGTATGTGCCTCACCCCTGCTTTTGATACTCTTTTTTCTAGGCAAACACTTTCCCTTAATGGAATGCAGTTTATCTAGATGGTTTTCAAAAAGATTACACACCCTGGGGGGCTTTTCAGATTTTTCATAAAAACAAATTTGATTTTACCAAGGTCAATTCAAAGCGTTATAGTCAATGAATAATTTATTATTTATCTTTTACAGTTTTCAAATCCATTTATGTTCTTTTTTCCCAATAAGTCAATGGGTTAAAACTATTTTTAAGCCCAATAAAGGACCTAACGATTTAAAATTACATTATTTGTGAAAAATAGACAGCATTCTGACCCAAGCTAATATTTGTATTCACAGGATCTCAGTTTAGCAGAATTAACTCCTGTGGTAATATAACCCAAAATGTGATTTCCACACATGTGAACGCCAGGTTCCAAGAGGTTGAAGATCCTACAATCTTCTATTCTATTTCAAAAGCGTTCCCAGTAGTGATGGGAGTGTTGACACCAAGGTATCAAAATGTAGAAACCATACATCACCATTTTTGGTATCAACCATGCTAATAAAGTATCAATTACCAATGAATAGTTGAGAAAATAAAAGTCCATGTCATCTCTAGATATTTTTATTTGTTATTAGGTGACTTACTCCAGTGTTTTGTGAGACCCCCAGCCCAAAGCATATTGAACTGCTTCAACAGGGGAACCAGGAATTGTGCGTTTCACTACCCTTAGCAATTGTATTTTTACCATTGCTAATCAAAGTTGTTATCAGGTTAATTTCTGATTTTAGGATCACTACAAACATGTTGGAGGAAAAAAAACATCAATAAGAAATTAAGAAGAATGAGAAATTACCAGTAATAGTAATGGGAATTGGTAATAAACATTTTATGCAAAAAGTAATCGTATCGAATCTTAAAAGTATGGTATCACTTATCACTAGTTCACATGTGTCTTTTAATTCTGATTATTTCATTTTTAGCTCAAAAAAAAAAAAAAAAACCTCTGTAGTTTTCTAGAACATAGGTTCTGCAAAGCAGCAGGAGATCATTAGAAATTCACCTCTAAGTCCAATTTAAATAAAGAAATACTTAGAAATGCAATTTTAAGCTTAATTTTCCTTACATATGTCCTCATCAGAAAAATGCCACAAGAACGTATTAAAAAACACCAAGAACACAATTAAAAAAAATACATTATTCTTAGATCAATTTGTCATATGGTTAAATATTTTTTCTCAATAAACTTTCATCTTGATTATTTAATAAAATTAACTAGTTGATGTCAATCAAAAGCTGAGGGATATTAGCTTCATTTATAGGGTTTGAACCCAAAACATGGTTTTATGCAGAGAGCTGAACAATGAAACTCTTAAATATGATCAACATCTGAGTTCATCTGCTAACTTGTCTTCTTCGTTAATCTGAACACTTAAAATTAATCAAAATCAGACTGAATTAAGGAGACAGACGCGCTCTGTCATATTCTACTTCAGTTCAGATCAACATGAGTGGTTTTCACAGGACGCTTTGGCTCACTGTTCATCTGTGCATTTCCCTCAACGTGAGCAGACAGTATTTTCCAAGACACTTAAGATATCATCCAGCCTCTCCTGTCTTCTGTCACTTCATCAATAATTACCACTTCGAGTTACACAAGACATGCACTGCATGCCACTGCAGTACATCACAGATGAAGCTTCACAGTCGGGTCACAAGCTGTTCCGGGTTTTTCAAAGATTTTTCTATTTTTTCTGCCTGTAACTGATAAAAGTGGATGTCTTTGGCCAGGGATGTTCTGATGATCCCTTTGATGGATTTGTTCTGCTGCTCCAGCGTAAGGATGGCCCATTGCACTTTATACATTGATAGCTTCTTTAGCTGTGCCTTATACACTCCAAGCTCCAGCATCCAAATGCAAATGTTACCGCTCCACTCCAGCCATTCCTCTCACCTAGATCGGAAACTCGAGTCGGTCCATGACACAGCTTTTATGTGCAGCTCCATAAACATCAAATATGTCTATGCATTTAAATGAGCTGTAATTCCCAAACCAATTCTTTGTTCAGGATTTGAATACTCTCAAATAAAAGATGAGGTGTATTCAGTATTTTACCAGCATATTTAATAGGAGAAATTCTCATAAACTAACAGTGATAAAAAAAAAAAAATCTTACATATGCATGATTTTACTCCACCAGAAAGATGTTATTAACAAAGAAGAACCACATTTAACCTTTTTTTTAATCCTTTCATGTTTTGGTTGAACTCTCAGGCAACTCATAAGGGTCTGTCCCTATTATTATAGTCTTTATTTTATACAATTCATACATCCAGTGTTTTAAAAAGCATGAGCTCTCCATCAAACGTTCTACAAAATACATTCACAAAGAAATTCCATTTACACTACTGTTATATTTTTAATCTGTGGCTTAGAATTCTGCTTGAGTCTCCCAGGAAAATATTTGATTGCATCAGGTACTGCTCAGCAAAAAAGGATTAAAAAAAAACTCCCAAAAAAACAGAAATAAAGCTGCAGATAATGAACTTGTTTATTCTCTTTCTTAGATCCAGCTGTCTCAATGTCAACACAGAACCAAGCAAATCGGAGGTGTCAGATGTTGCTTTTACACTAGGATAGTCTGAGATGTACGCCATTCCTCAGTGAAGAATTTCTGGTAAATTCAACACCGTAATTTGGTTTAGTTCACTTTTAACCGTCACATTCTAAGAAACTGCAATTTAAGCAACTGCAAGGTAAGGATAGAGATAAGAAGAGTCCTGTTAGTCCTCTGATTATCATGCCCTGTTAAAGATGTCTTTTTTTAACCACACTCCATCTGCCCACAAGTCATTCTTCAACTTTTTAGTCATACTTCTTGAAATTAAAAAGGCAAACAAACTCATTTGTGTATATAAAACAAAATAGGTCACGTTTTTTACGCCCTTCATTTTCTTTCTTTGATTAAATCCTGTGGAAAGACAACAATGCATTCACACTTACTGTATTTTCCACACTATAGGCACACCTCAATTTTTGACAAAAAATGGCAGTGCACTTTAGAATCTTGAGCGCCTTATATATAAATTAATTGTGGTTCTGTGCAGTGATGTTACAGTGATTAGACATCAGTGCTGTGTCAAAATGTCGTTCTGTTTATTTACGAGTTGAACACAAAGTTGAGTGTTATTGAGAATACGCTAACGGGTAGCAGTCCTTCACTGTCTGACTTTTCTTATACGTGTTACGAAAATTGTGAATATGCTAATGCATCTAATATCTAGCAGTGTCGGACTGTTTTTCATTTATTTATTTATTTTTTTACATGTTTCTGAAAAGGTGGTTTAAGGTACAGATTTGGTTTGGCAGATATTTTTATGTCAGATCTCTTCCTGACACAACTCTGTATTTTATCCAGGCTATGGGACCACCGCAGGGAGACCCAGACTTGGGCCCCTTTAAACCCTGATTTCCTGTGAGCTATCCAGCCACTTACATGTAACATGGCTAACATGTAGTGCTGTTGAACTGTTAATTTTACGCATTACAATCAAGGTTGTGAGTTAGCATAGTCATGTCCTGGAGTTACTGTGAATGCAGTTAATAAAGTCTGACTTACTCTCACTTGATACACCTTATAGTTCGGTGCTCCTTCTATGATATAAGTTCAAAAATAGATTATTAGTTGACCGTGCACCTTACAATCCCATGAAGCTTAGGGTCTCTAGTGCAAAAAACACGGTAAGTGAACCTCACCAGAGTTCATTAGCAAGTGAACCAAAATCCATATTCTCAAGCGTGCTCAGAACCTATTACTGAGGCATTAATCATTTAATTGTTTTTATCATGTTACAAACCAAGTTCATCATCACTCCAAAAACACATTCATCTAACTGAAATATTCTGTGTCAGAGGATAAAATAAAAAAATAACACAACAAAGGAATAACATTAGAATCTGCTTTAGCTTAGATGTGAACGATGAATAAACATCAACACATGACAACGAGGGCAAATCCATGTGCCGACAATGATTAGCTAATTAGTTCCCAGTCAATATAGAGATATTTATTACTCAAAAAAGTCAGTGAGCTATGATAACAGTTTTCATATACCGTACATTTAATATACTGATTGATTTAGAACATACATCTGATAAGTTTGGTATTTTAATCTTGATTTGTTTAATTTGTTGCTTTCTTTTCTGCAAATGAAATAAAATAAAATATCTTTCAAAGAGAGATGTATTTAAGACAGAAGCCTATTTTTGTTTTGCTTTCAAAATGCTCTGCCTTTGCTCTGACATTTAAACCAACAGAGAGAGAAAAATACCATCTGCAGAAGCAGGACAATCTGTCCCTCATCTGTGTCTCATCTCACCATAAATCTGGACTCCTTTTGCATTCCCCCTCTGTGCTTTAAATAACGTATGCCCTCTGACCTCATACAGGAGTGAACATGAAAAACAGGCTGCTTACAGTTGATTTGATGTTAAGTCGATTTTTAAAAAGGATTCATCATCTCATTTTTCTTGTTGGTGCCTCTTGGGTAAATATTTGGCAATGGTCAAATACTTTCTGAATATTTTTACCAAAAGATGTTACAAAGGTACTAAAAAATGTAAAAAGCATTTATGTAAAACACATTTTTTTATAATAAATTAAAATTTCCTTTTTTCTTTTTCTTAAACTTGACATTCATGTTAAAATAACAAAATATTTCTCATTAATTAACTTGTCTATTTTTACCAACACCACACCCTAGTTTACAGCAATTTGATAACAAAGCCCACCAGTTTGTAGAACAATCAAAAAAATAAGATACAAGTGTAACAGCAAGATCAGGATAATGGACAGTGGTTTACCTCACCATAATATCATCTGTTGATGATTGTAAACACATTTTTGTCAGTGTAAAGGGCAAAGCTTTGGTCAAAAGTATATGCGCTCAGCTGCAGTCACATCGCGTTTGAAACTGCCTCAAAGATGAGATGAAAAGAGTTGCTGCTTGAAGTCCTCTTATTCCCGAGGAGCAACAGTTGAGCAGCAGAGCAGAAATCCAACCCGTGTACTGCTGTGTCTGTTGCAAATGAACCAACTCTAGAGCTTTGGTGGGAAAGTCAAGAACCGACTCCTTCCAAGGAGTTATTTCTTTCTATAATATTTCACCCTTTCTGACTGTTTTTTTCTCTCTAAGCTGGTCAATATGGCCGCCTGTACACTGCAGGTCTTGATGCTCATATCTGATTTTCTGACTATATCCGATTTTTTTGACGACCCGCTTACATCATCTTTTAAAAGATGATGCAGCTAAAATCTGGAACAGCCTCCCTGAAGTCGTAAGACAGGCCTCTTCTGTGTTCATTTTCAAATCTAGACTTAAAACATTTCTGTTTAGCCGTGTATATGACTGAAAGGTCCTATCTGAAGTTTTCTTTCCTTTCCTTCCTTTATTTTTAAATCAATTTTCAAATTTTTTCTTTTCTTTTAAAGTAAATTTTACGTTGATTATTTCTGATGTTTTGTGATTTTAATGCATTTTTCTGTTTTGTGAAGCACCTTAAATTACTTTGTGTACGAATTGTGCTATACAAATAAACTTGCCTTGCATTGCCTTGCCTAAAAGTGACCCGTATCTGATTTTTGCATTTACACCATACAATGCTGAAACTATCAAACGTGGACGTTCTGAGGACTACGTAGCAGTATTTCCGCATTCCGACAGTCCCCCGCTCCGCACTCACAATCACTCTCTCTCCCCATCATACACGCCCCCCAAAGAAATAAACAGCTTCTAGCCTGTTCCATAGCAACGGTGTCCCGCTTGATTAGTTACCGTTTGCGTCCCGACCGGGACCGGACCAGACATAACAGCGGTTTCCAACTACGGTCTGAAGCCTGAGGCTGAAAGGTAACACGCTGACAGCAAAATCAGCGCACAAAAGCACCTTAATAAGTCATGTGATCTCAGTTGGTGGTGTCCTGAGTTGCCGTTCACTGACGTACGACTCACATTTACTGGGGAATATTCAATTTGTCTGCTTACATGGCACACGCAAATGCACATATCCGATTCGTTTCCGATTTATTTCCACATATGAGAGAGGCCTGTATCCGATCTGAGAAAAACGGAATCCATGCGCTTTTGTCCTGCTTACACATTCACCGATCATATCCGATCTGTGCCAAATGAGAGGAAAAAATCGGAATTGGGTCACTTGAACCATGCAGTGTAAAGGCGGCCTATGAGTCTCTGGTCAATATGAGTTAGCGCGTAACCCTTGTTGGGTCAAATAGACCCACTAGACAGTGTGCTGAACCTTTTTTCTTCAATGATTAGTGATCTTCACTGGTGTCCATGGATTACATGAAATCTTTCCACCTTTATCCACCTTTGTCATGGTAGGGAGAACACGTCAATGTAAGGGTGGGGTCATCTAAGATAGCACAAGGGTTAATGTACTCCGCAGAGAGGGGGTGGGGTTAGTTCTGTAGATTCGCAGAAGCGCAGAACTGTGCACAAATGCAGACAGAGCGAGAAAAGTGCAACTCGTAATGGAATATTTAAGTCAGAGAAAAGGAACATGGAGGCATTTAATAGTTCTTTGCGTATTCAAAAGAGTGGCTTAATTTCAGAATTGATGAACATAAAACAGTGGTGTAACAGGTTCATCTCACTTTGAGCAGTGTGTAATTTTTCTAAAACATAACAGGTTATGTCTTGAACCAGGTTCATAGTTTGCATGAGGTCATTGCTTTGAAAATAAAGATAAAGGAAAGACAATAGGATATAGTTTGTGCTGTCTCCCTTGAAAATTTCCATATGAAGAAAAAAAGTAAAGTAAAGTAACATTTAGATAATTACTTTTTCACATAGGTAATGAGTAAAGTAATTTAATTACAATTTTGATCCAGTAACTCAGTAAAGTAATCAATTACTTTTATAAGTAATTTACCTAACACTGGCTATGACTTGTCTGCATTGCCAGTTTTCCAAAGATAATGAACATTTTGAAGAAAATCAATATTAGTATAAAATATATAAGCAAAAGTTAAAGTCCCACTCCAATAATCTTTTGATCTCTTGTCAAAGCGGTGTGGAGCAACCCCACTTCACTCCATTCACCTCTATCCATCTGTTTACAAGCTCTAGCTTACGAACCCTCACAACCCCAAGCTCACATTAGCGGTGCAAAAAAATAGTAAGCAATATCGAGCTATCCAGTAATACAGTTTGGGACCAAATGTTTAGCTCGAACAGGGAAAAAAAAAGTACATGGATTTTTTTGTCTGCAAGTTAATGCATCAGAATGGAGCTGAGCAGAGAGCCTCTGGCCTGCTTCTGTGTCACATCAACTATCTTCTACCAGCTGCATTTTTTTCACCTGCTTCTTATTCAACAATGTGAACTAAGAAATACTCAGAAATGCAATTCTTGGCTTAATTGTCTTCCTTCATCACAAAAAAAGGTCACATAAATATGTTAGAAATCCCTAAAACACAATTTTCATTGAAGTGGTAACATTTTGACAGGTTTGGTTTCATTTGGTTTCATATGGAGAAGCTCTACTTTCACTCTACCAGGCAGCAGCAGCTCTCAGCTGGTCTGTGTGCTGCCGCTTTTCTTTGCCAGGTGCTCTGCTGACTGCTGATCAATGAAAGGAAAGTCAAAGAGAGCCTTTGTCCTCACAACACCTGCTGGACCGGACCGTCTTACCATCCTTCACTTTTTATACCCAATTTCTTTCATATAACTTTGGTTTCTGTGGCTTGCTGCAGATAAATCCCAGATAAAGGTGTCTAGGATCTTGGATGCACACAGTGAATCTGTACAGAACATTCTAAAATATGAAGACCAACTTTAGTTTATCATCAACTGCACCTGTAGTAATTTAGCTGTAAAATGTATACAATGAACATTCATTGATACCAATGTTTACCATGGCATTTGTGCCATTTTGTGTAAACGTTTAAACCCAAATGTCTCAGGAACAATGCAGAGAATGTCTTAATAATGAAAGAGCAGAGACAGTCTGACCCAATTAGGGAGTAGCTTGATCTAACTTCAACATTTCTGATTTGATCACTGCCCTACTTCACCAACTCCAGCTCATCTTTTCAGATGACATTCACAGCAGTCAGTGATCTTCAGTTAACGATCTTAGGTTTGGTTCTAATGTTGGCGCGTAACCAGGATCAAAGTCGTACATTCTCTGTGATTGATACCTCCATCTTCAGGGAGATGTCAGCAATTCTGCTTGATTGACAGTTTGAAATTACTTTCTTTACTCACACAGGGTGCTTTTTTCCTTCTTCCACCTGAGGACACCAAGTACGTCTTTCCTGCTGAAACCTTGACACACACACAAGTTGTGATATAAAGAATGTCTTTCTTTCTGACTTTAGACTCTTCTCAGGCTATCACTGAACGGTCAACAAAGACTGACACGGAACCTAAAACAGAATATCTGCTGTTTGGGGACGTTCAGCCTCTATAAACCACAATCATTCATCCTAAAGGCCATTTCACACAGCCACTATATATTTTGCGCATTTTCCACGTATAAAATTTTGGTCTCTTGTGATACATGCGTGATATACGTAATCCATGTCTTGCGTTTGACGTGAGCTGTTAAAAACTTTTGGTCGGTTGAGAATTACGCAGTTTACACCTATTTTACATAGTTTATATACAATTATCACGTAAGTCTTAAGCAATTGTTTGTGATTTTTGCTAGATGCAAACACAAATTTGTGGCTTTTACGTATGTCTAACGGACACGCATGTACCACCGTATATGTATAATTACATATAATATTAGGTAATTATACTGTATTATTATGTAATTGTTCTATTTTTTTTTCTTCAATTTCCTGTGTCAGAATAAAAATCAATGTAATTTGGTTTCTGTGATTTTTATTAGCTATGGAAGCAGCATCTGTACAGCACAAGTTGCAGCATTTCTTTAAGCACTCTTAAAGCCAAGTATAAATATCCAACCATTGTTAGTGTAAAGTCCAGTAAGGAAAGGCACAGCTCTTTTCTGCTTGTGCTACTTGTTGCCACCAAATGTATTCAAATGTATTCCTCAATAGTTTTTAAGAAAAAACATTTTCAGGGTTTGAAAATCTGTGGCTTAGTTGAAAATAAAAAAATCAAATAATCTGCAGGAACACTAACAAAAAAGTATATAAATATAAATTGTCAATAGTTTTTTTTTTTACATTAAATGTTAACATTAATATTAGACATCAACACCATTCATTGATATAACTTGTCTGTATGAGAAACTTCAATTCCTATTCAAAGGAGCTGCAGTGACAAAACAAAATACATTTATTTATAAAAAAAAATCCAAACCCCTTTTCAAGGGAAAAGAAATGTAGATATTAACAGCAGCATGCTAATAGGTGCTGGTTCTTTTAGCAATTTTGGCTTAGCAGTCTATGAGGAGAAACTGTGTAAAAAATGTAATTTTTGGAATAAAAGTGATAAAAGTGCATTTTAATTCCTAACTGTAGCTGTGTTAAAAGCTGTGATTCAAATGAAAGACATATCTGATTCAATTCTACATAGGTTTGATGAAACAGTCAAAAACAATGACTTTCTGTCATTATTCACAGAACAAAGCAGATTATTATGATTTAAGAAGAAAATGAGGGAGAACTGGACCGAGTTAGTGTGATGTCACCCATGGAAATGCCTTACGTCCAGCTGCAATACAGAAGAAAATATCATTTAAAATAAATTAGTATTATGAAGAACATTGAAAAAAACAAAGCTAGAATCGTTGTTAGACAAACAGAATGACTGCGTAATAGCTGGTTGTATTTCAATAGAAGTCTATCAGATTATGGCTTCTTGGAGCAGCGCCATCTAAGAATGTGTAACATTTTATATCAGTACTTTTATGGTAATTTTAAAATAAATCAGTAGTAGCCCATATAGTACCTTAATATGCCAAAGATATTTGAGAAAAAATAATATAAGTAATCTATAAAGAAGCAATTTCTGTCATTGTGAGAAATACTTATCGTCTGGTTTTCGAAAAGTGGCATTATTATCAAAGCCTGTGACGTCGCTTAAATGTGCTGAAAGTACTGAATGTGGTTTAAAGCGTTCACGCAAGTGAAATCCCTTTTTGCTTTACTATTCTTTTTTTTTATTTTGGCACATTTAAACCCCTTTATAATACTTGGCAATTTCAGCAATTGTGGTATCAAAAACCCAAATTGCTGTTTTTCCATCATCACAGTTGAATTTTTTTTAAAGTGTATGGTATGTTCAAATTACTTCCTAACTTCTAAAAAACCTTTATAGTACAGGACTATCTAGCAACCTGGATTTTAAAAGCAATTTGGACACCATGGTCAATACTTTCTCTTTTCTTTTCTTTTTTAAGCGCCATATAGGAAGGACGCCATTGATTTCACAAAGTGAAAATCTACTTGATATGAGCTTTTTGCAAGGACAATTTATGAATCCACTGTGTTCTGAAGATAACCACATTGATAGCTTAATAAAGAAGAAAAATATTTTATAGGTTACATCTTTTTCCCGATTTCAAGGTTTGGTCTAACATTGGCGTATCCTTCTATGCTGTCTTTATCCCTAAATGCATTGCGGCCAACCCGGAGATTTTCTGACAACAATGGCGGACTGTGAATTGGGACCCAGAGTTGCACCGCCAAGATTAAAAGTTGGATAAAATAAATATTTTGAGCTTCATGCCTGGTTTACTTCATCTCTGTTCAGGACTCACGGTTGCAAGGCAACAGGACATTCGTTGATTCGCTGGAATTATCCAAAGGCTACACTCATCCAAAATTAAAGCCGTTAACATCCGGCCTACCCACTCGACGAAGGACCCAGCCAACGTCGCCCAGGAAGGCCGCCGCCATTGAAGGATGCAGCCATCGAATTTGGACACACCTGGCGGACGCACTATATAGCGCACTATGTAGTGAGCAGTGAAGGAATTCGTACATAGCCGAAGAGTAGTTTTTGATTTATAGAGCAATGTCCCAGACTGACAATATCAGAGGTGATGGGAGCTGAAAGGTGGTTTTTGAAAACTTTTTCATCCTTTAAGTTTTTTTTCTTAAAAACTTCTCATAAGTGCCATAGCCATCATTCAGTCATGGTTTATTTTAACAAAATGTTACCAAATGCTTCTGACTTCACAAAATCACTGTCAATGCTGTGGGGGCAAATGCTTTCTCTCTAGAGCGCCAAATTATTTGAAATAAAATTTACCTGACTCTCCTATATATGGATATTTTAAATTAGGAGACTTGTTTATAATTGACCAAATCTTTTCTTTAACTTGTGATCATAAAAACATACTTGAACTATAGAGACAAGACACCTGCATACAAAGTAGCCAAACACTGTGAAAACTGAATCTTAAGGAAAAAAAAGAGCCTTGTTTTATTTTCTGTCTTGCAAAAAAAAAAAAACTCCTAATAGGAAAGTTTTTCAAAGAATAATATTTTTTTTTTAGAAAACTTGTCCTTATAATTGAAATTTTTTTTCAAATAATAACACATTTTTTCCTTACACGTTCACAGATTTTTTTGCTTATTTAAAGAAAACCTTTTTGGTTTTTAAGACTTTCTGTCTTATTTCTAACTCTAAACGTAGCCCTCAGGTTCTGTTTTTGCAGTGAAAGAGTCTAGACTATACTAGATAGTTGTTTTTTTTTGGGTGAAATGTTTTGGAAAATACAAATGACCATGGAGCATCTGTTTTGCATTGCAATTAGAATATCTGAAACAGAAATAAGGTTTTTACAAACCATTTCTGGATTTATTTCAGTCTTTTATAACTCATCAGGCAGATTCTACTGATTTTTCCTTTTACCTGTTTGTTTATTGAGCTTTTGAAGAGAGAAAGGGAAATGATAAAAACTATGTCACAAGTCATCATATAACTGGTTACAGCTCACTTTTTTCAAGTAACAAGAATGTTTCCCATGCATTTCTGGCATTGATTTCAACTTTTAAAGACTTAAACAAGTGTTTTGCAGGATCAACCCTCTCTACTCTCTGGGTGTGGAAAAGGACCTGTCTGTGACTGGAAAGCAGAGCTTGGGGAAGAGCTATGGGAAGGAGGTGATGTCATAAGGAAGAGATGACCTATGGAAACCTTTACAAAAAAAGTGATGAGTTTTCCCAAAACTTATTTTTAGGCTTAATTTAGTCTTAATTCTCGGGGCATTCAGGGTGGGCTGATCAATCTGAGTATTGATAGTATCAAAACCAAGGTGAGGTATTGATACTAGTGTGAAAAGACTGATAAAAACTCTGATGATGCAGCATTCTAGCAGCATTTAACCCTTGTGCTATCTTAGATGACCCCACCCTTTCTTTGACGTGTTATTTCTACCATGACAAAGGTAGATCAAGGTGGAGAGGAATTCATGTAATCCACGGACATCAGTGAAGATCACAAATCATTGAAAAAAAGGTTCAGAGCACTGTCTAGTGGGTCGAAATGACCCAACTCCCAACGTTAAAGTGCCTAGGATAGCACAAGGGTTACACGCATCATTTACACACGAATCTGAAGATGTGAAAGGAATCTCAAATCTGATCTGTGCATAAATGCATTTTTTGTGTATCAGGCGATTGGTACGTACTTTTAAAAGATTTGTGTTCATAAGAGCTGTTTTGAATTCTTTGTTAGTTTTAAACTGCTGGTATTTCAAGTTGTACCTGCGTAAATTGTATTGTTTTATTATTTTTATTTTGTAGGTTATTGGTATTATTAGAGTGTACATTTTAATAAACAATTGCAAAAACACACAGTTGCACACAGAATGTATTGTATGAGTTACAAATCAAAAAATATGCACATACAAATCGGTCGGAGACTATTTTCTACCCATGCTTGAAGCCTTTAAAGATTTTTGAAGAGGGAAAAGATTCTAACAAAGTGCTCAGTAAAATCTATCCATTTCCCTCTCCTCAACCAGGACTGGGTAAAAATATACCAAAAAATACTTTCCTTAACTTACCTTAACTTCCCTCTTAACAATTTAAAGTTAAGATTAGAAACAAACAGAAATGTAAACTAAAACTTGGAAGGACATGTGTATTTGAACACTTACTGATATACTCTAATAATGTTTGTTGTATATCCTTTTCATAATAATTTTGTTACAACTTTTTAATTTCCCTTTCCTTGCCTATTTCAACTCCAACTTCAACAATTTATCTTTTGAGTTTTTAGCAATTATTATGACATGCAGGGCTTTAGTCAGAACTTTTTATGTTTTTTTCCAACAATTTTGGTCTGTCTTCAGTTATTTAGTCCGAGTTTAACAACAATTCAGCAAACTATTTACCATTTACCTTGACCACTTTTTTATTTTAATTATTAAATGTTTATAGTATTTGGCTTACTTTGGTATTTAGCCTCTTCTGCAAATTTATCAAGAAAGGCAAAAGGCAGTTCCTGTATTTTCTTTTTAATTCTTTTAAATTACTTTTTGCTGTTTTAGCAATAGGCTTCAACATCAGACGTCAGCTGCTGTAGCATGCAGCATTCACATTTTTGCTGATAATGCAATTTTTTGCTTCAGTTAGTTTTAGGCAACTAAAAATAAGATTTGTGTCTTGGCTAAGACGTTCAAGGGATTATCAAACAACATTAATCAATAATTGCAAACAACAGTAGTCTAAAATGACTTATTGCATGTTAAATGAAAGCAATGGTGAGTAAAGAAGGAACACGAGCACCAGGGTACTGCTAGAACAAAGGAAACATCCTGCAGCATCTGGAGATGTTCTGACATCTATAATGCACGAGATGTCTGATACAAAAACGCTTCGGCCATTTCGGCTGGTCAGTCCATATCTCTGGTGATGATGGGAAATAGTGCTGTCACAGGACAGATCATAGATGGTGTGCAGGCGGTAATGAGGGCTCTCAATATCAGCTGCCCCAAAGCCGGGGCCTGAGGGCTGAGGAGGAAGAGGAGTGCAGGAGAGATGGAGGAAAGGAGCAGATTATATACAAAAGAAATGCTTTGAGTAAATGTGTGACATTCAGAAAAGGGAAATATAGACATAAATAATGTGATCTTTGATTACTCTTACCAGCCTAAGATCCACCGTTCACTTGATCCAATAACACAGAAATTGCATTGTGACATGTGCAGCCATCCCTTTCTAAACTCACTTTGTCCCATTGGGAATTACAGGAATACTGGAGCCTATACCCAGCTACCTTTTGGCCAAAGGTGGGTTTTTAACATAAACAATTTGCATGTCCATTGCAGGACCATACATAGCAAGGCTACCACGCACAGTTAAGGGCAATTTAGAATCCTCAAATAACCTATGAAGCTCAATTCAGACCGTTTAACAAACCGGGTGTGCTAAATACACATAGCAATGACCCTGCTAGATTCAAACTAGGGCTTTCTTGCCATGGGGCAAGAGCACTAACCACTGCAACATCATGCAGTCGGACATGCAATATTTTTCACTTTTTTAGTCAGTTTTACTACTGTCAACGTTTCCTCCTAAAACACTAGCACTGCATTCAGCAACGGTTCACACCAGCATCTTAAACGTGCAGAATATAGACACAAATGTCCGGCCTCAATCTTGTCATAAACTTTGACTTATGAGATCATTTGTTTAATAGATTGGTTTGTGTCTTCTCCTCCCAGTTTCATTGTGTTGCAAAAGCTAGAAATGCCCGTGTTGCCTGTGTCTTGGTAATATTATAGATGTCATTGAAATGTCCTAACTCCGTCCTGCCTGCTGCTTGGTCAAAGACCCCAGTCGTATGACTCCTCTTCCATTTCAGATCAAAGACTGCTTGAATGTCAACATGGTTCTTTCAGAGTGGAATTCTCTCTCAGCCTGCAGATGTTTTCTCTGGATGCACCAGGTTCCTTCCACATTACAAAATATGCATGGGAAATTGACTCTACCATTGCATAAGTGTGGGCTTAATCTTGGACGGATGGGTTTTTATTCCCCATGACCTTGTGATAGACTGGTGACCTGTCCAGAATGCACTCCGCCTCTCGCTCTGAGATTCCCGATACACTGCAGTGTTTCTTTGACCTTTAACAGGACATTGCTTGTATAAAAGATGAGCCGATGACTGGAAATGCCTGTGGATAAGGTGAAGTGTTCCAGACCAACATGATTATCATGGAACCAGACCAGGACAGCCCTTAGTTTTCCCTCAGCAAACATCAGGTCAGTGTTCATTACTCCTGCCTAGTCTGTGCTTTAAAAATAGCCATTGCATGATTTGAACAGCTATGTGTGTCCATACCTGTATTCCCCATCTCTCCACATTAATAAACAAATATTTTTACTATTTTAAGACATGTGGCTTTAACTATTTGTAACCATGTTTTAACATCCTTTTTTAAAATAAAAAAAATTGCAATACAATCAAACAATTGACTGTGAATATTTGTGATCTCCTAACCAGAAAGATGATTTTAACAGACAAAAAACTCTAAATGTTAATTTGTTGTGACAGTTTTTCCCAAAGACCATTATAAAAATGCTGAATATTCATCAACTGGCTGACTAGTTATGAGGAATAATAAAGCCACTAAAGATATTCAAATGGTGGATTCACATGTATTAGCATATATGGAAAATACACCAGTTTCTGTGATTGTTTTTTGATTTTTTTGTGTTTTCTTTTGCATTTTCTGTAATTGTTCATCAGAGCTTAAAGGTTGGACAAGAATGAGGGCTGCTATATCACATTTTGATGGTTACTATGAAATTAACTATACAAGTAAACCAGCAGCAAATATTTTACAGAGGATGAAGACACAATATGCCTTAAAAGTTAAGGTAAACTGGAAGCTATATATATATATATATATATATATATATATATATGTGTGTGTGTGTGTGTGTGTGTGTGTGTGTGTGTGTGTGTGTGTGTGTGTTTGTTACTGTGGTTTGTAAGGACATTTTTCCAGTTTACACGCCACACAAATGGGACATTTTTTATTATGAAGACACAGCCCATGTCCTCATAATAAATGACATGGAAAAGCATTAGGAGGGTGCTTAAGTAGGTCTAAGACGCATGAATCCAAAGTTTTAGGGGATGACCTTATAATTCACAAAAAAACTGAGTTCGTGTGTGATTTGTGTATTGTGATAGCACCACCTATTGACACATCCCGGTAATGCACCACCTCATGAATAATTCACACACGTGTGTTATTTGTTGGATTCTGATTGGTTAACACCAGGAAGGACCCCATAATGATGGTTTTTGTAAAGGATGTGTTATAAAAAGATGCAATATGCACAAAATAAGATCAAAACAAACAATTCAGCGATAGATAGATGGTGCGTATGTATATATATATATATATATTTGCTTATTTTCATATCCATTATTACAATGCTCATGTCAACATAAATTTTTTTCACCGGCAAAAAAACATTTCTGAACAACAGCTTTAAAAAAAAATCAAACATCAACTCTGTTAAGAAAGCTGTACAACTTTAAATGGTACACCTGTAGCCACTAAAAACTACTCCAAAATAAACCAAATGTCATATGAACCTTTTAAACTGCAGTATTGATTAAATGACCATTAACTAACTTGTTTGGAGTTGTACAAGTTTTTTATGCAATTCCTCATAGATGTGGTCAGTGGCGGTTCTACCTTGAATTACTCCCCGGGCGAGACCCTCCCCAGACCCCCCCTCCCTCGATAGAGTCACTTTGTCCAATTATTGTAATTGAAAAAAAGAAATTGATTTTAAAAAAAGATGTTTATCAGAATTCTGCACCCCATTATAACAGTTATCAGAACAAAAAACAAAAGACCATCAGCATGGCAAAAATACAGTAAGGTAGAAAAATATTTAATCAAACACAATATTGAATAAATAATAAAAAATATATATTATAAAGCACAAATCTTTTATCACACTAATAACACGCTAAAATAAATATAACTGCAGCACCAATACACTAAGAACAGAAAACATATATGAAATGTGCTCCCCTACTGAATGATTAACAACTGCAAGGTTAGTGAGTCGCTCCTAAGACATGGTTGTAGGTATGAGTTGTTCAACTTGAGTTTTGAAAAGATCCTCTCTGCTTGAGCAACAGTGACTGGCAAGCTGAGTGCAATCCTGAGAGCAGTCCAAAAGTTGGGATACATTTCTGATAGATCCTTATCAGACCTGAAAGTGATGAGGTCAAGGAGACTTCGAGTCGTTTAACAAGTCCTGAACAAGCCCTCTACTGTCCAAATCACAGTTCCCTTCAAAATGCAGTTTGTCGTCTAGTGCCTTGAATTGCTCTGTCAGCTCCTCATCTGCAATACAGGCCTTATAAAAAAACATTTATGAATTGGAAATTTACATTTTCATGCTCTATATTGATCTCTACTTCAGAGAAGAAAAAATAGCTCATTTGCTGTCTTCAATCCTTTGATTGGCATATTTTTAGTTATGATCTGTTAAATAATGTTTTGTCACCACAGAGTAATGTTAAATATTCATCTTCAAAACTATCAACAGATTTATGAAAATTCTATTGACTGCTAATATAACCCAACATTTGTAAATAAATGAAGAATAAACTTCAAACATGCAGTCTCAAAATTAACCCCTAAATCCCCAGTTAACTGGTAAAAAACATTGTGAAAACGTTTAGGCTGCCACAAATGATTATAAAAGTAATGGCCAATTTGAAGTTATTTACCCCATTAGCATGTTATGGAAGCAGCAGCAGCATGCTACCATCATCACAGCTCATTTAACATTTATGAACTAAGTATACAACAGCAAAACACAAAACCTTTGTGTTATAGCAGAGCAGACAGACACATAAATCATAACTAATGGTACAAGTTAAGGCAGAGCAAACGTTTAAGAAGAAAATCTAAAAAAGGACATTATTTGCAATATTTGGGCCTACTTCAGTTTTAGTCCGACCAAAAATAAGTTTTTATCAGCAACGTTGTTGCAGGGCCAGGTTAGAAAACGTGCATCTAGCTGTGAGGACAAACCCTTTTCTTTATCTCTTTTCTCCTCTTTCTTTCTTTCTTTCTTTAGGCATTTGATGGCTTTGACCTTTTTTTGTCCATATTTCAGATGTTATTGGCATTTAGCAATAACTGTCCTCACAAAAGCATCAAGTCTGTCGACTAAACCAACGGTCACCTTAGTGACAACATTGTTTTGTGTTCCCATTCTTTATTTGGGCATTTCACACAAAAATTAACCCCAAAAAGCGTGATTTTATTATGTCTTTATTAAAATTCAGGTTACAGAATGTCACCGTATGACTGACTTTTTAAAAAGTTTTATAAAGTAGATTCCACCCCACACCCCTGTCCCCCACCTGGCCACTTCACTTCGCAGCACCCCTTCATTTTGCGCCCTGGGCCATCGTCCGTATTTCCAGTGCCTAAAACCTCTACTGGATGTGGTTTTCCAGATCATCAGCTCATCAGACTCTTAAGGCAGGAATCACAGCTACTCTTTCACTCTCTATAACATCCTTTACAACCAATAAGGCTTATGAAGCAGGTTAGGAAAAAAAAGGCTAATTTTTCTTCTAAAGAACCAGCAATTTAAAAAAAATACAAATTTTAGTTTTCTAAAATTTTGTTTTGTTTCTAAAATGTAATACTGCTATTTAACTTTTTTTTAAATTGTCATGATTTAAAAAATGTTTTTGTATCAAGTGATTTGTTAAATGACTTGCACTTCAGGGCCACCATACCTCTCCTCTTTTCCTTCATACACATTTGCTGCACCTTTTCAAAGACAGGAGCACGCGCAGGGTTAATAAACCTCACTTCTCATCAGCCAATGAGCTGAGGAGATAGATATACCACACCTACTTCACGTGATCATTCGAAGAGGACCATGAGGAGTAATGGACGGGTCTGGTGAAAACAGACAGGTAAGCTTTTTAACTTGCTTCGTTCAAAGTACAGAAATTGTACCCAATAAAGCCTGAAAGCGTTCTGATCCTCTCCTTTTTGTCCTTTTTTGGGGAGACTTGTTTAAGTTAAAGTTTTGCTTTTGCTCACTGTAAAACAAGCTAGCGGTGTAGAAGCTAGCATGTTGCTGTCAGCTAGCCTGTTATTGCTGTCAGAGTTAAATAACCGACACACATATTTTTCCATAACATTTTTATTTGTATTAATAAGCGGCAGAAGGTCTCATTTTTAGAGAAAGAGGGTGGGAGGTGGAGCGCATACAAAGTAAGAAAGGTTAAACACGTGTCTGCTTGCACTTTTCTGAGGCCTTTGATGGATTTCTAGATGCTGATTGACTAAAAACACAAATCACAACCAACTCATTTTTGCTCCTGCTGGCTTATTAAAACACAAACTAGCATATATGTTTTACTGGTATGTTTTAACGTGCCTGCGCCCTAAAACCCATTGCACCTCGTGAAAATATGGTAATTACAGCATGTTACTGCTGTAGGAGTTAAATACTTGGTAGGGCCTTTAAAAATGTGTGGCTATTTGAAACCCTGCCTGTTTTCCAGCTCTCCCTAACCAGCTTGCTGTTGATTAGCTGACTGAAGTGATTTCACATCCCGATTGAATGAACACACCTGATTTAGGTTTGTCATCATCAAGCAGTCCAGAGAGAGCTGGAAAAAGTCAGGCTTGAGGCTCTGGAGGATCAGGATTAGCCACCCCTGTGTTATAGATATTTTTTTAAAAGTGTTTGTCTGTTTGCTAAAATATAAATATTTTAATAATAACAGAAAAGAGTCCAGAGGCCCCAGAGAATAAGAGTAAAACCCAAGGATGAAGCGATATACTATGCATCCATGGGTAAGGACAGAGAAGGATTGGACGTGAAATTCATTAACTCTCTCAAAGGTGAGTTGTAAAGATTTCAAGATTTAAAAAGGTACTTATTTTAAATACATATTGTGATTTATATTTTTTAATTCTTCTCTTAGGTCGAAGAGTGTTTGCAAAGAGACACTTTGAACAAGGAGAATTTCTTGTTGAATACAGAGGGGATTTAACAGAAAAAAAGAAGTATGAAGGGAGAGTTAAACTGTACCACAAAGGCTTAAAAGTCTTCATGTTTGAGTTTTGTTACAATGGAAAAAAGCTGTGGTATGTAAATCATGATATATTGATACACATATTTGTGAGGTTACTGGCACACAAAATGAAAAAATGCTAGTTTGATCTACTGAAAAAAGAAATAGTCATTTCATTTAAAGTTAAGCAATCTTCTACATTGGAATTTATCTCATTTCAGTATTGATGCAGCGAAAGAGGACGGCTCATTGGGAAGACTTGTCAATGATGACCATATCAACCCAAATGGAGAAATCAAAATGGTCAAGGTGAAAGGACAACCTCATCTATGTGTTTTTGCAACAAGAGACATTAAACCGGAGGAAGCGATTACTTATAACTATGGGGACTCAGACTGGCCATGGAGAATGAAGGTAAATATAAAATAGCACTTTACAAAACGGAAAAATATTAAAGCTGACAAAACTATTATTATCTAAGTGAGTATTATGATAAATACTAATAACTAGTACTAGGGTGGATAGTGACAGCGGTGGTCACACTACACCGGTCTGCTAATTAACTTAAGTCTTTCTTAAGTTAATTCTTAAGCGTCTTTCTTTTTGTTTACTCCAAGATTTCTGAAGGCAGACATCCTGCTGATGACGATACACCAATGGCATCGACCTCACTCCCAGATGAGAAACAGGTGATCGTTAATGTGTTTTGGTTGTTTTGACAACACATACAGAAAAAGTTGTCTTTGTAATTTATAGTGACAGGAGTAGACACTGTCCCTGCAAAGTGGTGTAGTATGACACAGACACTGTGGGGACTGTTTGGTGTAATCATCTGAATCTTACGTGTCCATGTGTAAATGTAACAGTCCCTTGAATGTAGGTTACTGTCTGGTGTACATGTTAGAGAAGACTAAGTAATGGTTTTGGTCATTGTTCATTTTGATCTTGTCAAGCAGTGTTTCTTTCAATACCTTTGCTCAACATAGCTCTATATAAGGCCCCTCCCAAGAGTTCTTTTTGTAAAAGTAAGTAAAGTAGTGTGGAATTGCTGTTAATCTCTGTGTTTTTTTGTGTTTACTCCAAGACTTCTGATGGCAGACATCCTGCTGATGACGATACACCAAAGGCATCGACCTCACTCCCAGATGAGAATCAGGTGATCATTATTGTGTTTTGGTTGTTTTGACAACACATACAGAAAATGCTGTCTTTGTAATTTATAGTGACAGGAGTAGACACAGTCCCTGCAAAGTGGTGTTGTATGACACAGACATTGTGGGGACTGTTTGGTGTAATCATCTGAATTTTACGTGTCCATGTGTACATGTAACAGTCCCTTGAATGTAGGTTACTGTCTGGTGTACATGTTAGAGAAGACTAAGTAATGGTTTTGGTCATTGTTCATTTGGATCTTGTCAAGCAGTGTTTCTCTCAATACTTTTGCTCAACATTGCTCTGTGGAAGGCCCCTCCCAAGAGTTATTTTTTGTAAAAGTAGGTAAAGTAGTGTGGAATTGCTGTTAATCTCTGTGTTTTTTTGTGTTTACTCCAAGATTTCAGAAGACAGACATACTGCTGGTGACGATACACCAGTGGCATCGACCTCACTCCCAGATGAGAATCAGGTGATCATTATTGTGTTTTGGTTGTTTTGACAACACATACAGAAAATGTTGTCTTTGTAATTTATAGTGACAGGAGTAGACACAGTCCCTGCAGAGTGGTGTAGTGTGACACAGACATTGTGGGGACTGTTTGGTGTAATCCTCTGAATTTTACTTGTCCATGTGTAAATGTAACAGTCCCTTGAATGTCGGTTACTGTCTAGTGTACATGTTAGAGAGGACTCAGTAATGGTTTTGGTCATTGTTCATTTTGATCTTGTCGAGCAGTGTTTCTCCCAATACTTCTGCTCAACAGAGCTCTTTGGAAGGCCCCTCCACACACACACAGATGGATGGATAGATGGATAGATACAGACATACAGATTTTTGAATTTTGCATGGCAATATGGTTAAATTACCAAGTCCATTTATTCATTTTTCCAAAACTTTTCATATCTGATAAAATGTCAAACCACAGTTATTGCTCTTCATAAAGGACTGTCAAAACAGAAAAATTGATTTTCAAAAAATATAATCAAATTACAAAGTTGGAATGCTACACAAAGATGTTACTTTTTTATAGGAAGTTGTAGTGTTTGTAGTAAATAACAAAATGTTTCATTGTCTTTGCAGAGCTTCCAACATAAAGTGGGTTCTTCATCAGCTTCATCTTTTGAAAAATGTGCATTCTGTCATGGCCCCTTCCTGTGCCAGGAAATGGACTTGTGTCAAATGTAAAGGTGAGTTTTTTCTTTCAAATTGGACTTCGTACATGGTCACTTAAAAATTTCTTTAATGGAGTTGTCTTTTTTAGGGGGACAGTTGAGAAATAAATAATTACATGTCTGTAAATAATGTTCACAAAAACACAGGTCATTGTAAAACGTGTCAAAAACAGTTCTAGATATTTAACCAGAATTTGCTCTATTTGCAATTCTTTATCTGCTCTAAAATTAATAAGTTGGGCATTTTCTAGCTTTCTTTATTGTACTTAACAGAATGCAAATGAACATGTTAGACAAGAGCCATCATTGTTACAGAACAAATTTTAAGTCTGACAGGTGACTCCGGGTCAGTGACAATCAGCTGTTTTTTAAGTACGTCACATACAACCAACTGATGACAACTCTGAAGATGGGACGCTTCCGTTGAAGCTCTTGTTTTTATAGTTTAGCACAGTAAAACAGTGAAAAATGTCTTAATTCAATCTTGATCAATTAATTTCTTTCTCCCTCTCGCTTTCTCTCATATCCCCTAAACCCCTCCCTCTTTGTAGCCCTCCCTGAAAATGATGCTGAGATGGAAGATCCACGTAGAAAGCAAAAATGTCCATGGTCTCCCAAAGAAATTGCAGCTGTGATGAGGCATTTCCAGGAAGACATTGCTAATGAAAAGTTGGCTACTGTTGTTGAAATCAAACAGTGTAGGGGTGGTGAGCATCCTACACTAGCTAGTCGCTCAGTCCAAAACATAAGAGACTTTGTCAGAAACGTGGCCTGATTCAAAAAAGGAAAAAACAGCAAAAGGAAAACAGCTGTTGAATGAATAAGCATAGTTTGAAGAATATATGTTACAAATTTGTGGAAGAGAAGACAGGTGGTCAGAAAGTTAGGAGACATTTATGGTCTGTTTCTCCATTGTTCAAAATAAACTTGGCTGTTCAGTGACAGATTGGGATTTTGTGTGTTTATTCATCTATATATAAAAAAAATATTTACAATTTAAAGTAAAAGAATTGAATATAATCTTCAGGGCTCTCGTTCAGTTTCCTGCCAGACAGGGCTTGTGCGCAGTCAGCTTGTCGACCAGGAAAAAGACAAAGAAATGCTTTGGATAATGTGAAAAGTATATTCCCCAAACAGAATGTTGACATTGCAGCGTTTATATGATAAAAGGCATTTGTGTTTGACCCCCACAGTGGACTGGGGTGTCCATGTTTGGAGCATTAAAGCCATTGTCTTTACAATGTTCATAGTCCTTGAAATGTCTGTTTTTGTCATAGGCGGGGCTTAATAACCTAATTATGCATGTCCTCATAAGTATGCATAAAGTCAGATAGCTACAGTTCTGGTTGTGTTGCGTGTAAACTAAATTTGAAGTGATTTCTTTATTTTATGACCCAAAATAGATTTTTTTAAGTATTTAATTTCTTGGTAGAAAAGACAGAAAGTGGGGTCCTTATAATTAACCATCAAACTTGTTTCTGAAAAATGTCCTTGCAAACCACAGTAACCTGTATGTGTGTGTGTGTGTGTGTGTGTGTGTGTGTGTACATGGTCCAATGTTGTAACACAGTTACACATTTGTATGTGCACATATGAACCTTTATAAGTCTGGTGATTTTCTTTTTTTTTTTTTTTTTTGTAATACTTGAGAAAATGATGAAATTATGCTCTAATTTAGGATAACATTTTAAAAGGGTCAAAACCAATAGTTTTTCTATTGACAATGACATCCCTACCTCCATGGGCTATCCCAGCTACTGTTGGCTGGATGCGGGGTACACCCTAAACTGGTGGGCAATCTCTTGCAGGGACACACACACTTCTCTGCTTTTTCAACAGCTTCGTAGTCAACAGTAATTAATAATCCATCCATCCGAGAAACTATAGAAAGGACTTTAAAAAACATAACAAGAAACAACAGAACAAAGTAGTTTCTGTAAATCTTTACATACAACTACTAAAAACCATCTTCACTGGAAAGAGCAACTGAGCTGCAGAGGCTCTAATACAGCACAGCTGCTTTAAAGTGCTTGGAACATCAAATGTACCCATCTGCAGAACATCAGAGATATTGGCAAGGTGATGTGTTTGCGCGAAAGCCAACCTATAGTAAATGAGAAAAAGCACCTTTACTGCAGCCCGCTCACCCTGCTGCTGCCTGGAAAGCAATAAAATGTTATTTGCTGTTGTCCCACCACAAAATGGAACAGTTTGTTTCCTCACACAGAGTCCCTTCTGAACTGAGGACAGGCTTTATTTTTTTCTGATGTAATAATTCATTCATCCTTATATAACCCAGCTATATGTGGAACAATGGGGGCCGTGCTGTAATTTTGTCTCACAACATCTTGCTGATGACTTATGAAAGAATTCTGAATTCATCATGTGAGACAAAGCCCCCTCGGGATACAGTAGGCATGCTGTCGAAAAAAATCATTCAGCGAGCAATTACTCTCAGATCTTTATGATGACAAAAACAAGAGTGTTGGGAGATGGATTTGCGTGTTCATGCATTCCTGTGATATTATCTACATGAAATCTGAAAGGTGAGTGGGATTTTAAGGTTTTTTTTGTATTGAAATTCCTAATTGTGTTATTTTTTCTTTGATTTAAGGAAGCCAATAAACATTTAACTTGTTCATCTCTTTCATCAACCTTCAGTTTCTGGGTTTTTACTTAATAAAACTAATACTTTTGCCATTTCAAAATAAAATAAACGATAGATTATTGGTGAAACAGCTTGAGGCTCTTTATTCTCTGTGACCCACTGTCTTTGGAAGTTATTAACTAACAAATAATAATCTCTCTGTGTTGGTTTAGAATCACTTGACTTATGGGAGTCACTTGCCATGACACTACCGCTACCCTGTTTGGTGGAGCTTCAAGCACCCAAACGATTTCTAATTTAAGTTAAACGGCTTTAGTTTAAATAGTTAAAGTTTAGTTTATTCTAGGTTCATGTCAGGATTTGTCATTTGAAGACGATCAAAGTAAATAATCCATCCATGTTGCAAAACAGTTTACCATCATTTCTAGACTATAGAGCACATGTAAGGGTTGATGGCCTTTGAAGTGTGCGTTTATTACTTTTTAGCGCATGCCGTGGAGGCCTTGCTTCCGCGAAGTGCGTTAAAAAGTAATAAAACGCACACTTCAAAGGCCATTAACCCGCTTATACCATGGTCAGTTACAAAAGGACTACATATTAACCAGGTTTTAGTCCTTAATTCTTGTTTTTTTCTCGATTTGGATCACTTTTCTCACAAAAAGCGGACTATATGCGCGCCACATCACATAACATATAGTCCGCGTCGCGCAGCACCACCGCTGCAGTCAAGATTCGGTGATATATATATGCTGATCGTCCCGATGGGTTAAATAAAGCATCAGTTAAGAGAGAAAGTTCATTTCTTACTGCTTGTTTTTGTCTAGGTGATGAAGCAAAAGGTTGTTTTAAAGAAGCCAGCGTAGTGATACAAAACATTTAAGCTAGCTGACCGGAACTTATTTTTTCACCGTGCATTATCAGGTGTTAATGCATACCCAGCAGCCAAACAGAATCGAGTATTCAACCGGACCATGGTATAACTGAAGATAAGCCACACCCACTGAAAAATAAAATAAATTCTGAAGATCTACCAGAAACAGATTCACTAATTTGGCAACAAAGAGCCAGCTGAGGTACCACGAAAAAGAGTTTAAAATAAAAAAAATAAAGCAAATGAACACAGCTGTACACAAAACAAAGTAAAAGAAAAAAAACTGCATCAGCCTACATTAAAAAACCCAGAAACAAAAGTCAAAATATCCTGAAGAATCTCTGAAAGGAAAGATGGAACGCAGAGATTCATTAGTGGAACTAAATGGGATATCCATGCCTAATGGAAGCAAAATGCTCGTCAGTTGGACCTGTTCCCCAACACAATTGCTGTAATTGTTTGTTGGCGGCTCCAATCAATAAAAAGATCATTGGCACTGACAGCACATGAGTACATATCAGACCGTGATCAGCGCCATAACTAGATGAAAGCAACAATGCAGTGCTTCTAATATCCTTGGACTGCAGTCCAGCCAGCAGAGGTCTAAAGCAATTAAAGCAACAATCAATGCCTCGAGTCAAAACAGTGACAGCTCTATTATCCAGGATACAAGAGCCTTTTCTCCCTGTTTGAAGCATTTTGTATAGATGTGCATTTAGTCACGCAATAAAGAACAAACACAAAACTTCTATTTAAAAGTTAATCATCTAAAATGTATCTCCCTGTTAAATGATCTACTCTTGTTTAGATTTATTTCACACTCACAAAGAAAACAAAACTGGAAAGGACACCATCATTTTATGACAAAATAAAACAAAATGATAAACCAGTACATTACAATCTCAGTTTGATTCAATGAAGGAGCCACCAATGGCTGCAATACAGTTAAGAAAACGTCTTCTGTGTGATTTGACCAATTTGCTACTTTTTGTGGATGAAGTCAAGTAGGTGTCCAGTTCTTGTGGTTGCAAAGCACCTCCACATCATTATCCTTCCACCCCTGCGCAATACAATGGGTATGCATTGTCTGGCTTTATGTTGTTCATTCCAATGTTCTTAACCCTTGTGCTATCTTAGATGACCCCACCCTTACATTGACGTGTTTTCCCTACCATGACAAAGGTGGATAAAGGTGGAAAGATTTCATGTAATCCATGGACACCAGTGAGGTTCACAAATCATTGAAGAAAAAAGGTTTAGCGCACTGTCTAGTGGGTCTAGATAACCCAACGCCCAATGTTTAAGTGCCTAGGATAGCACAAGGGTTACATCCAAACATCCATCAATTTATTGAAACTGCAGAATCACCAACAAGGATTCAGCTGGAGCAAACTGTTCGGCAAAGGCGAGGTACACCCTTGACAGGTTGCAAGTCTGTTGCAGGCAGGTGAGGCACAGCCTCGCCTGTCATGATCGTAATAAAATAGAAAAAGGTAAATTAAGTAAATATTATTTTCCTCTGATCTGTGTTAAATATACATTTTCAGTCAACTCAACACATTTTCCACAGTTTCTGAGGTTAAAATCGACGAATTTGAGTGTTGCGTGTTCACAGACGAGGCAGAAACTCCAGGTGAGGCTCTGAAGCACTGTGCCTCATATCTGACGTCAGGGCTCAATGATAACAGAGCCGTGCGCTGAAAACACTGCCTTAAGCCAGCAGAAAAGATTTTAAGTGAGGCAAGCCTCAGCAGGGGGCAGACGTGAGCTGACAGCTGCTTTGTAGCTACACTGGTGCCGTAGAAAAAGAACAGTCCGAGGACGTCATTCTCCATTGAGAGGGAGAGACTCATTAAACTAAAGGAAATAAAGAAGACTTTTCCAACAGATCTTAAGCTACGTTCACACTGCAGGCTGACCTAATTCCAATGTTTTGTTCCCTATGTGACCTGTATCTGATCTTTTCATGACAGTCTAAACGACACAGATTTTTCAAATGCTACCCAGGCCTCTTGGGTATGAGAGAGGCTACTATGCAAAGATCCAGGGTCCTATTCCCAGAGGGGGATAAACAATGATACTGGGTCAACTACCATATCAATGGAGAGCAATTAACAACACCCAGTGAGGACCTTAGGCAAGCCCTTTAACTTTCGCGCGCGATATTCGCCCACGTTTAACGCCTCGTGACTAAACAAAGAGCACCAATGTGAGTGTGCACACCGATGCGAAAAACGCCACGCGTAAAAGCGTCATTTTTTATAAAACGCCTCGGGTTCGTTTTTTTGGTTTGACGCACCGAGTCAACAACTATACGACCAATAAGAATGGCGCTTTTGCACACGTGTCTGGGGCTTCTGAAGTTACAGTAAAACACAACTTGGGGGCGCTCAAACACAAAACTGTCTTTCTGAGCACACATTTAACGGCGAAGGAGATATACACCAAGTAGCGTCTACACTGCCGCGAAGAAATTTTCTAACTCACTGACGGACATTCTAAAATATCCCCGAAAACGCTCATGATACATTTTCAGCTCTTCTACCAGTCGATAAAACTCCCCAAGTTCTTCTCTTCTCGTAACTATGAGATGTACCCAAAATCGGTGTCTTTCATCATTCAACAGAACAATAATTTCTTCATCGCTGGAACTGGAGCTGGAGCTACTGGTGCTTGAAATATTTATGTTTTCTTTGTATGATTCCGACAAGCGCCTAAATACTTACTCTCTTCTTCTGAGATAAAAGCGAGTTTAAGAAGCGTAAAGTTGTGCAGCGCCACCTTCTGTACAGGGGTATTTCTGTTTTGCATTAAGCACCATCTAATGTCAGGGAATGAATTTACATGTTCACTCGGCTCATCGTCAGCGAAAATCACTTGGGTGTGAACACAAAAAACGTGTTGAAAAACTCTGGCAAATAACGTGCGCCGATATTCGTCTCGGTGTACGGCCCTTTAGGCTGCAGTTCACCACTCCCCCAGGGGATGGGTCAAATGTGGAGAAGAATTTCCCCATTGTGGGATAAATAAAATATCAATTATTATTATTATTATTATGTTATCAGGATTGCAACACCTTATACATTTTTCCTGTGTCTGTGTCTAGATTTTCTTTGAAGACACATGTTTCAACACTGCAAACACAGGCAAGTGATCAGTAATATCACAAAACAAAAGGCCTCCCAAAATTTCTTTATCAGTTCTATTTTTATTTCAGTCATTTGAAGCAGTCCAGTTCTTTCATGTTTCTTATCATCATTGAGCGTGTACATTCATCTCCGTTGGGTCAGATGTAAACTTTCCCATTCCTGGTCCAAGTTGCTTGAATTTTGTTTTGCTTCTTTAGCAGGCGAGCACATATTGCTATTTCAGCATTTTTTTTAATGTAAACTCCAGAGCCTTTGATTTTTTTGATTGTCTTAGTAGCTCAATATTTTGTTTTACACACATTACCTGCACAAAAACAGATGGTTTCATTTTAGGATTTTTGTTTGGAATCGTGTAGCAGCTGGAGATGTTTTGCTTTTCCAGTGATATTCTTGCTGTTTAGAAATTGCCGAAGTTGTTCCAATGACTTTAAATCCTCTGTAGGAGCATCCTCACCTTAATCCATTCCAGATGCTACTTTGGCATAACTGCAATGTTTTGTTTTAAATCCTGTGATAATAACATCTTTGTTTTGTGCTAGTTTTTCCAGATCATCAATCCTTTGCTCCAGGAGGTTAATCTTGTGGTCTTTTTGTATAATTATTTCTTTCAGTTGCCTGATATCCTCAGGGAGATCCATGATACTTTTTTGCTGAGTCACAACTTTACTTATCTCAGAACTCATAAAGGATAGTGATTTTTTAATTTCCTCCATCTCTTCTGACAATTTTTTGGTTGCCATTGTTTTTTACAGTCCAAACTACTCACACATGTCCAAGTTAGTAGGTAGATTTTGTGAAGCTGCTTTGTCTTGATGGTCCAGGTGTTCTTCAGGCCTTGGAATTAATTCCCCAATATTCCACCGGATATCCAGCTTTAACTTGCAATACACCTCAGATATTTTAAGAGTTTGTAGATTCTGCACTTGAAAGCTTCAGATCAATTTAATTCCATTGGATCTTGTAGATTTTAGTAGGATTGTAGAAGGGCATTTAGCAGCAGCAAGCAGCAGCAGCCATCTTGACTCTGAATTGAATCCGATACATATCCAATCTTTTGAAATGCGACCTCCGTCTGAACGGCCAGGCCACATGTATCCGACCCGTACATCATTGATACGCTACAAATGTCATAATTCTGCGTTGAAGTAGGCGGGAACGAGAACATAAACATCAACCATGGCGGACGATGCTGCTGAGACCAGTCAGTGGAAGGGAAGCGAGGTCACCGATTTGATTAATATTTGGGGTGACAGCTCTATTTTAGGCCAAACTCGAGGGCTCTTATTGCAACCGGGGGGTTTTTGAAAACATTTCCAGCGAAATGGCCGAGCGTGGTGTTGAACCTTTCCCGCGATTACTTTTTTTCCTTTCCGATCGTCGACGGAAAAGTAGGGGAGACCTTCTCCAGGGCTGAAGGCGGATCCTCCTTCAGGGTTTACTTCCTTGTTCTGACCCTCAGATTCTCTAGAGCGGGTTAATAAGGAGTCAATAGCAGTTCTTCTGGGAGAAACCTTCTTTTATTATCATTATCCTTCCTCCGTAACACATAACATGAATGCGCACCTCCAAAGCTGCCCCTTCTTACTCCCTCCTGTGCTGCACTCGCTCTTTCCTCTCTCTTAGACACACGCGAACGGCCCCAGCACATTCAAATCCCCATTCCACAACAGTAGGTACAGACAATCCTGGCTCCAATGCCTTCTTAAAATGAGAAGATTGTAATTGTGCTGGCTCCTTTGTGAAAATGAATGTAATAATGCAAAAAGAGCTCCGCTGTTGAAAACACACAAAAAAAGCATTTATTTTCCAATTTAATTCCAATTTTTTCCAAAAATTGGAATTAATTAATTAAACTCTGCACTGTAAACGTAGCGATAGAGCTTTTTGTGGAGAAAAGATCAGCGCATAGACTCAAAAAGTAAGGCCAAACAGGTTTTTCAATTTTTTTTAAATAACATGGGAGTAAGTATAAATAAATGTAAGTAAAATCATTATTTTATTGTTATGATTATTTTCATAGAGAACATTTGATAACACTGATAAAAGTACCAGAATTTGTAGTTGGAAAAATGCCGGGAAAAGTTACTGAGGGTCAAATGTGTGCTAAATACATCTGTATACTTTAATTTGTTTACAGTACATAGAAATAATTTATACACAAGAAGAGTGTTCTATCCGTCTATTAAAGAAATATTCTTTGTAGGACAAATATTTTCTTGTGTGTATTTTATAAGCTGTTAGCTTTGATGAATGGTGAAATATTCAGTTCTTGCAATTTTAAATCTCACTCCAGAGGAGTCAGTGCCTCACCAGCCATCAACCGCACCGCACGTCACTGGTTGCAGTCACATTCACACTTTCGCTAGGGGCAATTAAGAGCAACAACTAACCTAATAAGCATGTCTTTGGACTATGGGAGGAAACCAGAGTGCCCGGAGAAAACCCACACATGCTCAAGGAGAAAAGCAAACTCCACACAGAATGGTCCCAGCTGGGATTTAGAGTCTTCTCGCTGTGAAGCAAAAGAGCTAACCACTACACCATCATGCAGCCCTATGTCCTATTTTATGTTAATTTTTATATTTAAACCAAGAAAACACAATTATTCTGCAAGAAAATATCTCAAAGTTAAAGATAATGGTGGAAATGACAATGTGCTTGTGTTGCTACAAATGAAGAAACCCTTCCTTTTATCTTCTATGAGGTTTTTTAAGAAATACATATTTTTCTTCTAGGATTGGAGGACTGTGTAGTTTCTCTTTCATCCCAGTATTGTCTCACAAACGTCTTTGTCTGCAGTGGAACACTGCTGTGCTATCACACACAAAAGCTTTTGCCATTTCAAATCATTTTCCTTCTACTTTGCTTTTTTTTTGTTTTTTTATGAGCATTCTTGCCGATTTTCTATCTGAAATAAACCCCCCAGTATTTTCAGACGTTTTACTTTCATTATCTGCCTCCCTTTCTTCTGTCTCCCTGTCTGTCAGTATCAGTCTTTTTTTTTTCTATAAATCCGCCCCATCAATGTCAGCTGCACATCAGCAGTGACAGCACTTTCATCTAATCACACTTTTTAATGTGTTAGGGTACCTTTAGTCCTCCAAAGTATCTCAGGTAAAATGGCATTTGGCTGGTTTTGTTCTTTTTGACAAGTAATACTTTGCTTCATTGACCACTATGGCTACCGAAATATTAAAATGATCCCAAATGAGCTTTTTAAAAAATATATTCTCCCATTTTTCTGCCACGTTGCGGCGCATTGCCATGATACACAGATTCAGTCAAGCAGAGTACTCGCTGTGATTGAGGACATTTAGGTCGTATTTTCCTCTGCCTGTGGGAGAGCTGAGGCATGGAAACAAGACTCTGCAATTAGACACCTGTACCGGACAATTACAATGTTGTCAGACCAGGGTCATCTTCTGGTGCACACCCTCATTTAATTAAGATGTCAGAAGGTACTTCATATATCAGAATTTAAACTGGGAAACAACTTGTACCTTCAGAGAGAAACGTAAAAAAAACTGTTCATTGATATTTAACTGCTTTATGCTTTCACAAACAGAATCTTATGATTCTAAAGCTATTTACTCTGGTGAGTAAATAGAAAAGTTACAGAAAAATGACTTTCTGTTTATCCTAAAAAATGGCAAACAAGATCTGAAGTTAAAGTATGGGTAATGGAAAATGGGTTGACAAACCTTAAAAAACATACTGGGGAAAAATAAATAGAAAAATGAGAAGAAATAACTGTCAAAGGAACTTTTTAAACCTGAATTATTTTAGAAAATTTAGTAAATCTTGTGTTCTGTATTTGTTTTCTCCTTTGGGTAAATTTCCTCTGTATTTACTGCTGTAAACTGAAAATAACCTTGCTTTGATAAAAGTCCTGCTGGTACCGATCTGATGACTTTCTGTTTGGATTTAGTAACTTTTCAGACTTTAGCAACCACCCTTCAGAGAAGAAAGAGCAATAGCGTACCAGAAGCTGCAGAATTAAGACTTCCTTCTGGAAGTCCTTCTGGTCTCCATGCACTGTAATCTGAATTTAAAGTAAACCCAGAAGTAAAAAGGTTTGCACTCATTTAAAAGCCACTGGGGCCTGGTTTCAGATGGAAAAAATTTACCTCTGACCCCTATGTTAAAACATAGTTTATCTTCTATCAACATCAATAATAAGGGTGTGATGAATTTTCTCTGGAATCAGCTGATATTTTTAGAGTTCATAATTGTTATTAGTAAAGTTTTTTTTTCTTTCTTCTTCTTCTATTTTTTAAAATGGCATTAAAATAATTTGTGGGTGACGTAATACTTATTTTTAATTATTGAGATGGGAAAAGAACCGGGATTTCCATGCTATAGGATGCATCATCAATGTCAAGGTCTACTTTTGAACTTATGTCATATATAAGGTGCACCGAACTATAAAGTGTATTGAGGAAGACAAAAGATTTAGAGATAAGTGCAACAGTCAGTCAGACTTTATTAACCACATTCACACTAATGCTAGAACTTCTTTGTGACACGCCTCTTGTTAGCCATGTTAGCATCGCAATACAGTATTCCCCCGCTTACCGCTTATTCACATTTCAATATTCATGTTTCCAGTTTTTCGATGAATTTTTTTCAGTCACATGACTCCTCCGGTTCCTCACAAAAACTCAACTCAAGACGTTTGAATGAGACTTCTACTTCTGAAGGAGGTGCTACTGGAATTTCTGCGGAAGGGAGTGGAGATGAAAAGCATGCCAGCCCGCTGCTAAAGAATATTTCACAGCAAGCTGCCTCAAACAGTTCCTGAATCGCTACCAACCAAAGTTTGTATCCCTGCATGGAGATATGGCATCAACTAACTCTGAAGTGGTCAGAAAAATATCCGGATGCTGAGGAAGATAATCGTGGAGAATAATTATCATCCGGATGAATGAATGATGGATGAAACCAGCCTCTTCTGGAAGAACAATCGCTTTAACATCTTTAAAGGCAATCAGAATGTATTCATATATAAGCACTCCAGATTATAAAGGATATGAAAAAAAAAAAACGAAGGCTTTAAAAAGTGCCTTAAAGCGAAAGGTACAGTAAGGTACTGGCAGCTCTACTTCAGGCTTTTTCCCCCTGAAGAAATATAGGACATTGGAAATTATTGGTCCAAGTAATATCTGTGGGTGGGACACATCAGCAAATAGGACAGACAAAGAGTTTCTGATTATAAGAAGCTGCACTCAGGTTTAACATACCTTAGCCAGTCTTAGCCTCTTAACTCAGTTGAGTCGATTAAATAAGACGGTTTTATTTGGTTTCAGTTTAATGTTTAAAATAATAAATATATCAATCATTTGTGTTTCAGTTTCATTACATCCACTGGAAAGAATCAGCACCAAATTGAGTTGTAAATTGAGTTGTCACAGCTACTCGTAAAAGAAATTAGACCTGGACAGTTTACGCATCTGAACTATAACGTAAGAAAGTCAAAATGAAGATTTATAAATACTTTATCAAAAAACAGATAAAATGATAAATACTCCTGTTTCATTGTATCAATAATTGTTATATCTTACTTTCTGGATATTCTATTATGGTCAAAATAATAGTGTCCTCTTTTAAAAGCAAGCTTTTCGAGACCTCTCATTGACTTTATGTCCAGTGGGAAAGTGTGTTCCACAGAAACTTGACTTCTGCCATATTTATTTCTGAGAGATTTTATGAACTACGGGAGAAATTCCTGCCAATTGCTCAGTAGGTTCTGCACTATTTATTCATCCAAATGAAAATCTGTTCACACATTCTGGAAAGATATACTGTTCATAAATTTATGCTTCTCTGAGGGGAAAGTTGTCTTGAAGATCTGCATAATTCAAGGGGAACAAGTGTGCATACGTTCTTTCTTTGTACTCTTTCTCTCCGGCTTCGCTGCCAGAGAGAAAAGCTTCATTATATCGCTGGTCAATCATCGCTGCGAGAGCTCACAGTCATCCTCTAAAAACATTGTTTTACTCACATGCGTGTTTACGCATTTGGGAAAGAACACACAGACACAGCGCGAGCCTCAGATGAGATGACAGTCCCAACAGCTGAATCACCTCTCCACCCCGAGCGTGAGTGTTTGTTTCAAAGCTCTGTTTAAAGAATAACAGACACACTTGTCAAACTCTCCAGTGCTAATGCGCTGCAACAGTCCATGAACACACGGAAGCATCATGCTGTTTATAAGTATAATGCCTACAGACAGGTGGGCCTTATAAATGAGGATGACGCAGAGTTTTGAAACCTTTTTTGTCACTTCACTGTCACCAGGTTGCTGTTATGAAGTGCAGCAGGTCCTGTAAGCCTCCAGGTGTCACCACGCTTTGTCTTTTAAAAAGCATCTCTGTTAAGCAACCCAGACATGTCACGGTTGATGCAGGCAGTCTAGCGTGTAAATCACTCTGAGTACTTACACGTGGATAAAGAGCGACGTTGAATATTGGATCTGGAATGGAAATAGATGTGCTTAATTTGTTTCTATTTCAAAGATCCTTAACACATTTTTTAAAAATGTCTTTTATAAAAATGAGGTAACATTGACTCATTAAGAGTGGGAGTAAATGTAACAGGAACAATCACAGAGGGATGCTGCAATCTATTTATTCCATAGGTGTGAGATTCATCCCCAAGGCAGAATGTCACAGCAAAAAAAAGTCCCCTAGTGTTGCGACTTGAGTCCCCGTCCTAGAATGTCTTACTGAGTTATTTTTTTGTCAAAGGAAAAGAATAATCCAAGAGGTTAAATTAAGCAATTTTATTTGAAGATGACGAAGATCTTACAAAGCTTTTGAAACCATTTCTCAGCATTCCTTTAAAATGGTCTGACTTAACCCCCCTGTTGCATCCCTTGATGCGGGCATGCACAAAAAAGTATTAAAAAAGAAGCAAACATCTTCCAGTGGGGTAAGAAAAGTGCTCTTAACAAGAAATCTTTTTTTTTTTTAAATTCAAGTCACTAATACATATTTTCTTTAAAAAAAACAATGTTCCCATTGAAAAACTTTTTTTAAAAATTTTTTTCTTGCTAGAAAAAATATTTAGTTTATTAAAGTTTAAATTTCAGTCTTTCGTGAGACATGCGTGATATACATAATTCATACATGTTTTTTGCTTTCCTCATTCATCAATGTGCATGTATATCTTACAATGCAATTGGGCATGATTCCATGACTGCACATGTATGTCTGATGAATTTTCATGCATGTACCACCAATAACTTTTATGTGACGTATATGGTGCAAATATTACATTCAAATTACGTTATTGACGCAATGATCACTAATGAGTTGCATATAAACAGCGCTATAATCACGCACAGTTCATGCGCCACGCAGATTTATGTGTTCGTTGGGTGGTTTATTCCTACTTCTGTGGTTTTGATGTGGTTTATTAGTGATACGTTTCTAAAAATTTCACGTAAAGACCACAACTTTTCTCACTTTTTCCACATATATTCAATTATGACCAATTTTGATCCATGCAATATGTGCAAAAATGTGCGTAGTACGTGACACAGCTTTTAGCAAGCTGCTAACTCTGCATTCTACCTCCTTCCATTGCTGTATCTCATGTAAATAATGTTAGCTGCACTGATGCCTGCTCTGATCTGTACATGCATAAGCCTTGTTGCTGCTCTCCCTCATTTTGCATTCCATTCAGCATGAGCAGGAAAGGTATTCTCTACTTCAACCTGCATAAAATATGTCCAAGAGCAGGAAGCTCTGAGAGCAAAGCCACGCTGTCAAATAGAAGTCGGACTAAAGCAGTTCTGACAGAAAATGTTTCTTCCACAATGCGGTTTCCTGTAAAAAGAAGTGATTGCAGCTTGTCATTACAATCTTTACCATCTCTGAGCTGCCCATGTAGTGCTATAAGATAAAACCTCGCAAGGTATTACTAAGCAAAAAGGTAAAATAAAATGCTAAGAAATTTGAAATGCAGAAATTAAAGCTTTCATGCTGGCCACAGGATAAAAAGTCTTTAGACACATACAGTATGTATGTACTATATTTCAGTGGTCGCAGTCCTGTGTGTGTCTATGTGGTACCGTGTCCCACAAAAAAAAATGACACTTATCATTGGTAACACCTAAACAACACCCTCTTTGACGTGTAAATCTTTGACCGTATAGGTGATCAACATGAATCAGCCCATCTGGATTGTATCGGCTTTGCAAATGTAAAGTGTTCAATAGTAGCGCAGGGCTGCTTTTCTCCTCTTCAGAATCTGCTTGATATAAGTTAATGGCGTAAACAGTTGAAGAGTTACAATAGTTGAAAGAAGGTAAACACTGGAACTAAAGCTCTGATGTTAAAGGGTTAAAACTCATTCATCTGTATCCAGAGTAATTACTTGTTAAAGGTTCATCAACTATTTCACACATAGTAGTGACAAAGGGAGAAACTGGGTAACTCTGTTTTAATGGCAGCATCCGGGATTGTAATGTAAAAAGGAACAACTGTTAATTAAATCTCACATCATAGGGTGAGTGTAAACATACATGGAGGGGTAAGAACAAGAAAAGAAACAATCATTGATGCAATACTTTACTGCAGTCTCTGTGTAAAAGTGTCCAGCATCTGAATCCTCTACAGAGGGTCCTGAATGTCTCATATCTGGTTTTAGGGACTCCGAAGGGGCCGAGTTAACTACATCACGCATTAGCCTTCATTTTATCTACTCAACTCAACTCAAATCCCTTAAGTTGACCCACAAAATAATATGTAGGTCTCAACTCATGCATGCACTCAGAGATGTGCTCTGCATCCCTCACAGGAATGCCATTTATCCATCCAATCCCTGCATACAAGGCATTGTCAATCTAGATTATTCTCACATGTTGTTCCACAGAGGTGGAATTATCTGCCGGAAGCCTTCAAAGCTGGGGCATTCACTCTCAGTCTTTAAAACCCTTGAAGACAAATGTTTTCTGACTTCTCACTCACTGACTTTAACTTTAAAGACAGCAAACTAACCCTGATGGGACATTGTATTGCATATGGTACCTTGTATTTCAGATAACAGTCAGACTTTGCACTGTATGACTAAGTGCAAAAGAAGAGCAAAAGAGTACACCGGAACTATGTCCGAATCCCCCTCCCAAAAAAGCCAAAAATCTAGTGCACTGAATTTTAAAAACAATTTGTACACCATGTTCACTATCCTTTTTTTTTACAAAAAAGGAAATATGACGTCAACAATTTCCCGAAGTACAAACCTAATAAATACAAAGGTTTTATGAATACTATTTATACATCCACTGTGTTCTGATGATGACAACTTGGATAGTTTCTTAAAAAAAAAATACTTGAAGTACATTTTTTTACACATGAAAAATCTTTCAAACGCAACACGGAATATATAGTGCACCGTGTAGTGAGTAGTGGAGTACTGAGCCTGTGACCTGACATAAGTCAAAGAAAATTGCTAATTTGTTCCCACACAATAGTTGTGACCTTTAACATACCCCGTATTTTCAACCGAAAAAAAACATAAATTCTTCCAGTTAGACATTTATTGTAAATAAGATAATTGGTTTAAAGCAATATTATGAATACAATATATTTTGCCACTGCATCATTGATCTGTACATCTACTACCTGTCTGTGATTGCTAAGCCGGACGGCTGGCTTGCTGGCAGACAGAAAGCCGCCGTGGGATGGTCAGGCAGTCAGTGCATGCCTCTAATCTTATGATTCTTTCTTTATTTTCATCAAGTCAATAATAAAAAGATCCCCTAGTTTGGTTCTTGATTTTTATTTTTCCCCTCTCGAACTCAGTGTCAGAGACACGGAAGTAGTGACAGAAAGCAGCCTTTGCAGCGGGAGTTGAGCTCACAGTACCGGGAGAGACTTTGAATGATCTCAGGAACCAGACATGGACACTTTATTACTGATGCTTCTGTAGAGCTTTTTAAAATAAATGTGATCTCTAAATATTCTCAGGGTCTTCCATGCATTGCAATGAGATGTACACAGACAGAAATTTGAATATTTCTGCTGTAAACCAAAGTATTGTTCACATCTGTGTCTGGTTTGTAAATTTTCGCATGAATGATTTAATGGAAACAGTGTACTTAGACATTTTGCAAGTGAAACTTGGCATACCTAACAATGTTAATCAGGGGTGGCGAACGCATGCGGCTCTCGGCCAATAAGAATGCGGCTTTTTGCCTCTTACCATATTTTCTATGTATTTTAACAACCATATGACTATAGTACGGTTCACCTATTGTATTGTTGCGTGACGAGGACAGGATGAGAACGGTAAGGAGAGAAGTGAGGATGTGTAAGAAGACACCCCCACCCCCAAGTAGTACAAACAAGCAGGTATGTGCATGATACAGAACGACATCGTTTTGGAAACCCTGAAAATGCCGCCTGCAAAGAGACACGATTATGAAGCACAGTTTAAACTGCAAGCTATCAGCTATGCGGAGGAACATGGTAATCGAGCAGCTGCCAGATACTTCAAGATGAAGGAATCCATGGTTTGCAAGTAGAGGAAGCTGGGAAACGCACTCCTACAAGTCAAGATGACACAGCGGAGTTTCCGTGGAAATAAAGCGAGGTGGCTCGAGACTGACTTGACTGAATGCAGTAACGCTTGCTGAAGAAAAACAAAACGGAACATTCTGAAGGAGGTCAGTCTCTGTGCTTTTGTTTTATGACACGGGGCTATCTTTCCATCCAGGCGACAACTACAGCGGCACAGCAACTTCCAGCAGATGACAATGAAAAGCTGTCTATCTTCTGCTCCTTTTACTGGCAGGCAGCACCGGGGGGAGTTACGTCAGAGTTTGGGGCAATAGTTGAGCAATAGTTCAATATTCCATCAATTATCAGTTGTTCATGCAAATAGTCAATAATTAGTTTTTAAATAAAAAAGAAAAATATGTTAAAAAAGTAACACAGTTTTATTAAAGGTCAAAATTAAATTTGTGCTTCACACATCTGAAATGTAATGTATTTAATGTGTTTATTGTGAATATCAATTATTTAGACACCAGAAGGATGCTCTGGTCAGATGTTTGTGGATTTGTTGGTGTAAGGGTCATTGAAACCAGAATGTTGAGATACAAATAATTACCAGTTATGGAACTGTGAAATACTCTGTTTTTACAATCATAAATCAAACTTGAGAGGAGTCAGTGCCTCACCAACCATCAACCTCACTGCATGTTAATGAGTAGTAGTGTGTGTCAGACAGAGGCAGAGAATTAGATAGTGAGAGAGAGTGTGTGTGTGTGGAGTGGGCATCTGACCTTCAGGGTTAACTCTGGCTAAGCTGCATTTGATGTGTGCATTGAGGGTGGACACTTTCCTCGAAATTAACACAAGTGCAATACTTGCTGTTGTACTGCAAGGAGAGGAGTGTGTTATGGGAAATAATATGGCTTTAATTGCGTGTTTGTGTGTGTATGTCTAGGCGGCAGTAGAGCGGGTCGTCCAATGATCGAAGGGTCGATCCCTGCTCCCTCCAGTCAACTGTCGTGTCCTTGGGCAAGGCACTTCACCCTCCCTGCCTCCAGCGTGGCTCCACTGCTGTGTGAATGTGTATGAATGTCCCGGTGATGGTCAGAGGGGCCATAGGCGCAAACTGGCAGCCATGCCTCTGTCAGACTGTCCCAGGGCAGCTGAGGCTACAACAATAGCTTACAATCATCAAGTATGAATAATGAAGATATTGGAAGAACTTTCAGCACCAAGAATTAGCAAAGATAAATCTTAGCCATTATTATTTCTATTATTATCATTATTGGCAGGTCAGTGGTCAGTATGGCTCTTTGAATCTGTTGTGAAAACCGGAGGAGCTTTGCAGAATCCAAGCGCGGACACAAAAATGGAGTGGCGAACTAAGTTTTAATATTATTTGGCAGAGGGGATGAATGGAGGGGAGGAGAACAGGCAGGCAGGCAGGCAGGCAGGTGAGCAGACTGGCAGGAAGGCAGACAGGCAGAAGAGCAGACTGGCGGAGTTTGCTGACAGACAGGGAGGCAAATACACGGGCTGGCAGATATTCACTTATGAGGCACAATAATCTGGCGTTTGCCGACGGCTCCATCTCTGAATAAATAATGTCTGTAATGAGCTGCAGGTGACGAGATGATGAGGAGCAGGTGAGGAGTAGTCACTGCGGAGGCACGCCCACTGAACCACAACAGAATCTCACAGTTAAAAATGTTGGCTCTTTATGTTTGCACATGTTTATGTGCTTTTTCGCCACCTCTGATGTTGATGAAAAGATTCGCTTCATTTTCCACTAAATTGGGGCTGGCCAGAAAAGAGACTCCCCGACAAGTAACTACTTCCGGTTCATGCGAAAAGAAGTCCCCTTTTAGGATTTTCTTCATTGAGGAAGCAATTTAATTATTCGGTGGAAACAATTGAATTATTTCATGGGAACAAATCCTAACTTGAACGATTTCATTACTTTTTTTCTTTTACCTGTGTCAGGTCACAGGCTCTGTGGTGAAAGAATTCAGACATAACCTTGAACTTAAATGAACCCTTATGCTATTATAGATGACCCCACCCTTCTTTTTACATGTTATTCCTACCATGACAAAGGAGGATAAAGGTGGAAAGATTTCATGTAATCCACGGGCACCAGTGAGGATCACAAATCATTGAAGAAAAAAGGTTCAGCGCACTGTCTAGTGGGTCTAGAAGACCCAATTCCAAAAGGTTAAGTGCCTAAGATAGCACAATACCTAAGTGGATCTCATTACAGGTTTTCTTTTTCATATGCAATTCAATATGCCATTTGATCATGCAATTTGAAAAAGCTTTATTCAATTGGCAATTCAAAATGCAATTTGAAACTATTCAATATGAAATGTTAAAAAATTAAAATATAAAAACAAATCATTGCATTTTAAATTGACATGGGTCTTTGATACCATAATTCAAATCAATATCCATGTTTAAAATGCAGTTTGCAATATAATTTCAATATTAAAATATGACATTTGAACAAATCGTTGGCTTTATTTTTTTTGTAAAGTAACCTAAGGAATGTTTTCTTGTAATTTTTCCTGGTGTTTTTGAATCAACATTCAAAAGAAATTGCAAAACAATGCATTTTCATTTACATGGCATCACACTTTATCTGTGTCAAAATTCAAACAGAGAGTGCAAACTATCAGACTTTCGTCAGGACGGGCCCAACAGCTTTTTAAATTAGCTAAGTTTAAATTAGCTAGCCTCTACTTCCATAAAATTGCACTTGTTAAATGGGCAAAATAATGCACACATTTCAATTTGCATATTTATTAATAAATAAAATGTAAATTTGGACATTTCTGGCCACAAGCACAAACCTCTGGGAGGAGTAGACACAAGCACATATTTGCTTTTTACTAAATGTAAAAATAAATGAAGCAACAATAAAGCATCTATTTGGGATGGATTCAGTTCCAAATGTTTCTCATGGTCAGCACTTGGATTTTTGAGCTCCTACATAAGTTTAAGGTTGATATGGAACTGGTCTTGATAAATAAAGCTAACACAATTTTCCACAGTTTTGTTACATTTTTGCCTTGCATGTTTATTTTTGCTGTCTTTTAGTGTACAAAAGCACCACTGCAATACTTTTTTTTCTTCCAGACCCTGGCTGTTGAGTTCTTAAATCACTGACATCAAGAACACAACCTGTATCCTATCTTTCATTATTTAAGGCAGTATTTGTCTTAATTGCAAATCCACAATGGTCAGCTGCACTCTGCAAAAATCAGAGCGTTGTGCCTTAGGGCGTGGGTCACCAACATTTTTTTTTGCATCGAACCACCTTCCCAATGTCATAATTAAACATGCACAAACAGTAGAACCCTCAAATATACTTTTAACAACTCTTAGTGATTTTGTATAAACATACAAAACCAAAAAAAGTAATTAATCTGCTAATATACAGAACTGTTCTGCATCTTTCAAATTATTTAGGACTATATTTGAAGACATAATATGGATGTAACTGTAAGTCTCTTCACATAATGAGGAACTGCATGTAGAGAAAACTCTTAATTATGGGAGGTGGCATGCAATTATCTAATTCCCTATGAAGGTAGGTGAATAGGAAGACTCTGAGGCATTAGAGAAATTAATCATAAAAGCCATTAAAAGTCCACTACATTAGATCTCAGCTCCGTGGGGAAACTATTATGGGCCATGAGCCCTGTAAGCTGAAACAAATCACCCACCACTTTTCTGTGGTAGTGAGATGCTACTATCACCATCAGGACAGAGTAAAGCTACGACAGAAGGTTTTACAGATACAGTTTGTTCTTGCTCTACATTATAGACCTGAACTTTTATAACCTCAGGAGCGTGTAATATCTGAAAGCAATTACTACCTTTTTTTTTTTGTTTAAAGGTCAGATAGTGTTCATTTATTCTTCTTCACCTCATGCTAAAACATTTAGGAAAGTCGATCAGATCTCAAATCAAGGTCATGGACTGGAGACGACGTTACACTAACCCCTGACCATTTTCCCCTGAAAGTAATACTTTTTTAGTTGGATATTGATTGAAATTCACAATTTTTACTATATTACAGAAAATGTCAAATTTGTGATGTCCAACTGACAGCAAAATATTGCTTTTAAAGAAACAAAAGTAAAAATAGCCATTTTAAATCCATAAAAGAATGACAAATTTTTTTTTTAAATAAAGAATTTCAAGATCCATTAATAAAAACATGACAATCTTTTCTTTCTATCCCAACATACAGTATATATGATTGCATTGTGTTTTGAAATATTTGTAAAGCCAAGCTCACATTCACCTTTTTCAAACTATCTATACTGAGACTACACAATATTTTTTAGCATACCACCCTTCTAATATAAAAACAGCTTTGTACCATCCATCAGATTTTTTATACATGCTTATTGGGTCAGCAGTTTTTTTTTTCTTTTGTCCCCCCCCCCCCCCCCCCCGGGCCTATTCAAGGTAATTTCTGTCTTCATTTTACTCATTAGATGCTGGATCAAATTCAATATTTTTCCTAAATTACAAATTTAAATAGTCAAATTTGTGATGTCCAACTAACAAAACTACGGTGGCCGACAGGGCTCACACTACATACAAATGGAAAAACACAACGGCATTACCCGAAGCAAGACGAAATTACCCGAAGCACAACGGCATAAAGAGACAGCGCGACGGCATTACCGAAGCGCGACGAAATTACCCGCAGCACGACGACATAACCGCAGCATTAGCATTACGCTCAGCACAACGGAAGTGAGGACTTTTTATCCGGAGGATAACCAAAAAAAAATTCTGTCGTACCAAACTATTTGGTACGACAGGATTTTAGGGCCACCAAAAAAAGTAAAATTATGAAATTTTAAACCATAAATTTATGAGAAAAAAAAAATATTTTTATGAGATTAAAGTGGAAGTGAGCATACAGGGCAGCAGCAGCAACAAGTGAACACTGCAAAGCAGCAGGTGAGCTGAATGTTCATTGATAACGTTCCAAATGTCTGGAAGTTTATTTGTTTGATTTATGATTTATTAATGTTTTATTTTTTGATGGGTGGTTTGCAGGATCTCTGCAGCCCGATGAAGCCGACGGTGACAGTTATGGATTGTGCGTGTGTGTTGGAGACCCCGCATGCATGTGTGAGAGCACAGGCGAAAGAGGGGGGTGAGAGCGCGGAGCTGGAGAGTTTGCGTCTATATTGTGTGATCGAGGACTGAGAACCTTAATAAAAAGATGGTGCCCCTCCCCAGAAGAAGTATTTTGTCTTATTATCTCGCTCTGGAGGCTGAGGATCCGAACGGGAAAGTGAACCCCAAATGAGGATCCGCCTTCGGCCCTGGAGAAAATCTCCCCTGCATTCCCGACCACGGTCAGAAAGAAAAAAGAGAAGTCATCGCGCAGGTTCAACAGTATCACTTCAGAAAAGGCTCCACATAATCGATGACTTTTTTCTTGTAAAGGTACGAGAATTTAAATCGTAAATTCATGACATAAAAAGTTGTAAATTTACGAGTTAAAAGTCTTAATTAAAAAAAAGACAAAGAGCGTTAGATACAAATGTGTATCTGTGGAGAGCTGAGTACATTTATTTTTTTAGACAAACGTATATTTGTAAGAAATTACGTTATCTAGTAAGAAAACACCCTAATCTTGTCCAAATATCTCGTAGCTCCCAGGAGCGCTGAATAGTTTGAAACTGATTTTTTTTTCCGATAGGAAAAAAAAGTCCTCGTTTCCGTTGTGCTGAGCTTAATGCTAATGCTGCGGTTATGTCGTCGTGCTGCGGGTAATTTCGTCGCGCTTCAGGTAATGTCGTTGAGCTGTCTCTTAGTGCCGTTGTGCTTCGGGTAATGCCGTTACGTTTCCTCATTTTTATGTAGTGTGAGCCCTGTCGGCCACCGTACAAAACAGAGAAAAAACACAATTGTTTTCTAAAATATTAATTTTTCTTCAAGATCACAAATAAATATGTTATTTCTTTTCTATCAGAACAAAAGAATTGTTCTGTATTGTTTTGAGAGACCTATTCCTGAAGCCAAGTTTTTATTCCCATGAAGTTTTCGTAAACTTTTTATTATTAAAACTACACTACTGTTAGCTAACCTCATTTTGAATATGAATACATTTTTAAGGCCATAAATCATATTCTTTCTATATATATGCACTAACTTTAATCACAATTAAATAAAGTTATTTTTCTGTATTTTAAGTTCACTCTTCCATTACATCTCAGTTTAAATGTTCTCACTGGTTTTGTTTCTGATGTGTGTGAAATGTGTTGCGACTCAACAGCTTTTATCTAATCTGACATCCCTCAAAGATATTGGCACATCTTCAGGCTTTCTTAGGTCCATCACACAGACAGAGACAACCTGAAAACACAGGCTGACAAAGTTACAACACTCATTAAGTTGAGCTAATTGGACTGCTTTTTTCCGCCCTCAAACTACCCAGCTAAAGCTGTGGCCACAATCCTTCCTGCTGTTGCATGAGTCAGCCCTGTGTTCTGTCGCTGATATAATCAAAACAATCTTTGACTGAGTGAGTCTGCATACAACCTGCTTCTGAAATACTTAAGCATCGCCTGCATTCTTCCTGATCTAATCTGCACCACAGAAAATGGGAAACACTATCAGAGGTCCTGCCGGTGGCACCAAAACCTCATTACCGACTTAAGAAGGCAGCATGTGCGGTGAGAGACTGAGCTACCCACAGTCATATCTGGTAATAGCTATGAAATATACCTCATACATTTTAGCTTATAAACATACATAATTGAATATTAGCAACATTTGTGGTCACTGTTCTTTAGTTTGGAACAATCTACACAATGATTGAAGCTGAACATTGGAATTTGAGTTTCAGGTGTTCAACAACAGTCTGGGGTGCCACTGGGAATTTTTGCCACCATGAAAATACTTTTTACAGGGCCCCTAAAACAGCAGCAACATTTTTTGACACTTTTCTTAATACAATCATGCATTATGATGGCACTCTGAATACAATATAATGTATTTTGTTTCATCTATTCACATATAAACAGAGACTTAAAAAAAAAACTTTATATGTGACAATTATAATCAATTGGAGTTTAAAAAAACTCAGCTGAAAAAGCACCATCAAAATTACAATACAGCATTTGTTTAGAATTTTCAAAAAAAATTATTTTGATAGAGGGGATGTCAAGTAATATTGAAAAATAATGTTTGAATTGATTGATTATTTAACTAATAAAATAGTGAAAAGTAAAAATCCATTTTTCTTGAGCAAAGTGAGCTATCTTGAAGGGACAAAGTTGATATTCCATAATTTTCTACCACAAACCCAACTTTGTTTCTGAAATACTGGGTGACATATTTTCGACCCTTCAACTCCTTTACTTTTCTTAATTTCTTTTCCCTCCTTTTTGGCATCCTGATTTTTGAGGCATTGTGGCCCTGTCTGCCACAAAACTGCGCTTCCAGCTGAAGTTCAATCCAGTCAGACTGAATTAAAATAAAAATGTTATCAAACCAAAATAAATATTGGTACCATGACATTAAAAAAATAAAAAATGTGATTATAAATTGGTTAATGACTTTCTGAAATTATTTTTTCAGTTTTAGTATTTCATCATCATTAGGGGCCTCTGTTGGTCCCCCCTCAGTCTGGGTCCCTAGAATCAGCCACCTTAACCCCACCCTGTTTGGCACCCCAGCCTACGGGTAAAGTCTTGTCAATCTTGCTCCAGGCTTTACATACATGAGTGACTTTATAGTATAATTTCAGCTATGCACAGAATGCAATAAATAATTTCTACTTAATGATCAATTTTCAAACAGTGGAACAAGCTTCTGTGAACGAAAAGGGGTGCCATCCATACATCACTACCAAATCAGAGACTTTGATTGGCCAAGTTCAATTGGTTTAACTTTCAATGTGTATTCAATGGTCACGTGTTTTTATAGAGCCCAAAAATGTACATAGAAACACCCGACCACGAAGAGTTTTGAACATTGAAGCCAGAAACTTGGGATTGCGCATTTTCAAAGCCTTCATTAAAAGTGGTCGCTTGAAAGTGCGTTGCATAGGGTGATGTGATAATTTACTGTAGATCCTGTTTATTAGTTTACCATATTTTCCACACTATATGGCGCACTTCAAAAATACACAAAAGTAATGTTTTTGTACGAGATACAAACAATGTCGGGTGTTACTGTAAATACGCTAAAGGGCTAACGTGTGGAGGTATTGGACTGTCTTTTTAATATGTATTACTAACAAGGTTGGGAGTTAGCATAGTCACAGCAGCATCTCTTTTAGTGGTATCAATCTGTTTTTTTACGTGTTGCAAACAAGGTTGAAAGTTACGGATTTCGTAAATGTGCTAATTTTTCTAGCGTGGATAATGTGCAGCGTGTTACAAACACATTCTAGAGTCACTGTGAATGCAGTTATTAAAGTGTGACTGACAGACTTATCTCTGACTCTTTTGTTTTGCATTAAAGTATTGCATTATAGTTTGTTGCACCTTAAATATGACATAATTTATAAAGTAGACCAATAATTGACAGTGTACCATATAATCCGTTGCGGCCTTTAGTGCAAAAAATATGGTAGATAAAACCAGTTAGTAAAACCACAACAAAAAAGGGAAATAAAAGCAAATAGAATTGAAAACAGATTGTAAACTGTGAGTATTGTCTTCCACAGGAAAACAAAGTTGGTAAAATAGTGTCTTTTTACCTTTTACATTTGAGCTATCATTGCAAATGAATCCAAAAAATGGTAAAGAAAGAAAAAGAGAAAGAGCAAAAGAAGAATGAGGCTGTTTCTCAAGTGAGTGCGGCAGCTCCTCTGCATGCTGTTATTAGCTGCATGATTGATTACAGTAATGTTCTACACTCTGCTCTCCTCCAGAAGAGCATAGCTCAGCTACATCTGCTGTTAAAAACTGTGTTGACTCAGAACAGAAAGGGAGCTCATATTACACCAATTTGAGCGCTCTGAATTGGCTACCTGTTACCCCTGGAATTGGTTTGAGGATCTTTTTACTGGTTTGCGATGCTCTTATGGGGCTCAGTCCAGCTCATTTGTTAGGTTTCCTTTTATTAGACTCAGGTCTTCTAGAAAGTGTGTTAATTTTCCAAATGACGCCCCTGGAGCAAGACTTTTGTGTATATTTAGAGTAATGTCTGGTAGAACTTAAGACTGCAGTTGATGTTTTCAAATATGAACTCAGAATTATTCTATCTGCCGTTAAGGCTGGTCATTCCAATATTGTTTGTACTTAGAAATTTCCTTTTTTTTTACCTTTGGAGTCCAACAATGAGCAGGTAATGATGAATAGTGTAATGTTAGACCTTTCCAGGGCCTTTTCGCTGTGATAGTGCTAACCACTACACTATCCAACAGCCCAATGAGAGAGTCGCTTTTCAAAATAAAACAATAACCTTGATGAATTCAGAACAATAAATATTAGCTAACAACTTATTTACAAATTATTTCTATGTAAAAATGCTGTCAGTATTTTGATGCTTACTTGCTTGCACATGTTTTAAGATCAATCGTAGCTTTTGCAAAGTAAGGGGAAAAGGTGATTGTTTTTAATGCTTTGTTTTCTCTCTTGCATAATCGCGCAATAAAGGTCATCGTGCTGAATCAAAGTGACCAGACAAAAGTGCTCTAAAAAACAAACCATGGCTGACAGAAATGGTAATGAAAGCTTTAAACCTTTTAGTAGCCAGAACTAAATAGATTAAAATTATTTTTTTGTTGGACTGTATTGGAAATTTTATGCTAAATATGTTTTAATGGTCGCAACGGGAAAAAGTTCTAACAACAGCAAAGCTGAGATGAAAACTAAAGACACTGGGCATTTAGACGACCGTCAGATTCAATTTGAAAACTACTTCTGTGTCTGACAACTCCCGTTGTAGCTCCAAATTGATTCAGTTCCCTTTTAGTGACAGTGTAACAGAAAGGTCAAGAAGACCACTGACAGCAGAGGATCCACCGATTGAATTATCCGTAGCTGCTGTTAAAAAAAAAATCGTACAAAAACACCAGCCTAACCCATCTTTCACCCTCCTCAACCCAAAAGCAATAAAGGGAGTTCGCTGTTTACAGTAATGTATCTATGTCAGAGGACCACCACCCCCTTCTCTGGAGTATGATAAGAACAAAATGCAAAATCTAGTTTTAGACAAAAGCGTCTGTCAAATAGAAAAGAACAAGAAGAGATTGTTTGCTGCTCTCGATGCGACTCTAACTGATGTTGGAAAGCCAAAGTAATGCATTTTATATTTTGAATATACACGCATGCATCAATTCAAGCCGTCATAGCAACAGCAGGTCTTATTTTCAGCTTAATCCCCAATGTCACATCTGCTGCATAAATATACAATGTAGCTGTCTATCAGGACAAAAATAAAAAAAATAAAAAGTCAGGATGTATTAGGCTGATTTGAATAGTGCTACAGTCATGGTAACCTGAACACCTCCATCACAGCTCATGTCATAATCTGCCCCTGCCATCAAGCAGCGGGGATAAGCCATCTCCCTAATCCACGTTTAATTTCCTGCCCCTGTGTGGTCCCGGTAAACCCTTTCTTTGCAGACACTGGTCATTATCTGCGGCTGATTATTGCACCCAAAGAATACGGTGGCTTAAGGGAAGGCCATTGTAAGAAATTATATTCAGTCTAGATTTTTTTAAGCAAGATGTTTTGGATCTGAATGATTCTAAAAGTGCAATGTTGCACTTCTCTGTCCTTGAATTTTTCTACCAGAAGAAATGTTTCCAACTTTGTTTGTCATTGATCTGACATTTGTTCCATAATTTACAGTTATTCCCCCACAAAAAATGATTGTTTATTCCAAAACACAATCTTAAAAAGTCTAAGCCGTACTATACCATAAAATCAATTTACATTTATAGGGAATAGACAGCTTTTATAATCCCATGTGGGATATTGGTTTTCACAGTTTGCCACAGAAGACTGGAAAAAACAAAATTCAATAATGAGCATAAAAAAAGCATTGAATCCTGTTATTGTTTTTAATGGATCCTTTTAATAAATATGTTAGCAGCAACAACTTGTTTTTGAAGTACTTGTCTGCGGAACTTAAGCTTTTTTAGTGCCTGGACAAACTATTATCCAAACACTCATATTTATTACAATGTTATCTTACACAATTTCTCAAAGTTATTTATTTTGATAGGTATAACTCTAGTAATCAACCCACTTCTGAATTATTATTTTTTATTATTATACTGTATTTATCCCACAATGGGAAATTTGTTCTCCGCATTTGACCCATCCCCTGGGGGAAGGGTGAGCTGCAGCCGAACTGCGCTCCAGAGGCAGTAGTGTTAAGGGTCTTTCCCAAGGGCCCTCACTTGGTGATGCTAATTGTGCTTTAGGAACCAACAAATGTGTTAGGTTCCATAAAAAATTTTTTTATGTTTGAGTGGCTACTGGGACTGAAAAAAAATTGATTAAACTTTTCTTCAGGCTTGTATATCAAGCAGACCAGGCTTTGGCTGAATTTGATTTCTACCCTTCTGGCTTCTCTCATTTGCTCTAATTGTCGGGGCATTTGGAGCTGTAGTGGGGTTTAAATAGGAACCGTAGCGACAGAGCTGGGTATCCTTAGCGACAAGGCTATGTTTCCTTCTGCCGGTTGGGTGAACCTCGTCATACTGTGGCGCAGAGGAAAAACACTTTTTTTTTTCGTGGGTGTGGTCTGAAGCACTGAAGTTTACATTTAAATGTAAGTATTACGTTTTTGCATGACTTTTTAAAGTTAAAAAAACAATGTTATGCATTTTCTGAGCACTGGCAGCTACGCGCCAACATAGATTACCAGCGACTATTGATGATGACAGAGAGTGGTGGTGACGTTCAAATTTGAAAATACTTTTCCATGACTCTTCGCTTGGAGGGCTAATTGTTGGGGCAGGGAGAAGCCGTAGGGGTAGGGAATGAATTCGGATTTGGCGTTTTGGTTTATTCCTTAGTGCGCATCATTTTTCAAGATCATCCACTATGCTATTAATTAGTGACCTTTTCTATGACCCATTTGCACTGAGTCATTGCAGCAGATTCATGGTTATTCATTTAGCTTTAAAATATGTTAATATTTTAATCCAAAAGGGTAGACACTGGGAGGATCATCTCTGAGCTCTCTGGAGTCTGCACAAGAAATGCGTGTATATAATCAAGTGTTAGAGTTTTATTGACCATCTCTGTCCATTTTTACACTTTTCAAAAATCAACAACCAAGCAGCATAAAGTTAAGCTTAAGATCGGTTATTTCCACTGTTATGATAATGCCCCCGAATATGAGTAAAATTAGTTTCTAATACCATCAAAGAGCTGATGTACTGTCAAAAAAGATTCCCCTGTCCCCCACAAAGTCTTAGGAATAGAAAATAAAGCAGAAAATTATTGATATTCAGCTGTCTATGCTTTGAAATTTCGTATAAAGTTTGACTTTTCAACATGGGAATCAGTGAGAAATCATTACTGTAGGCCACCAGTCTCTAGTTGTCTTCTGCAGAGCTAAAGGGTTTAGTATTATCTGCTTGTGTCAAATTTGTGATCAGAATGCTGTGGTTATGGTGCCATAATCTTCTCCTTTCATGTGTTCAGGGTTTCCATTAAATTTACAGAAGAGCATAATTTTAAAACATCGTTTCTTAGGTTTTGTTTGTATTTAAAAAAAAAAAAAAACATTAGCAGTAGGCTTCTTTTACTTCCAAAGTGCTCTTTTCATGCTCATTTTTTCAAACCAAACCTGTTTCCTCAACCATCAGGAATTTTAACATTTTATGTGCAAACCAAGGCCTTTGGAGACAAAGCTATAGGTCTTGGCTACCATTCTTTTCTTTGAACATTGTATGTTCTGCCTCAGGGCTAGATTGGCCAGGATGTCCATTCTAGTAATATTGGCAAGTGTTTTGACTTTTTGCTGTCAACTGTTGCTATTAAAGTGCCTGTTTTTGTCCTTCTCAGATGGTATTGGCCTCCTGATGCACACAATTTTACTAAAGGTTACTTTTTTTTAAGCAGTCAGTTTCTGTTCCCACTTAAAGACGCCACTAAAAGTCCGGAACAACCCTAAAATGTTAGCAACTATCTGCTACTTAGGGCACTTTACTGAAAATGCACTAATAAAAATACCATCTATCTGAAGACCTACCTTTTTAATTTAGCTTTTGGTTGAAATTTTGGAACTTATTTGATATTTTAATTATTTATGCTCTCTTTTTAACCGTTTGATATATGTATATACATGTATTTATTTTTAAATTTCTTAATTCACATTTACCATTTTATATCTGTCTTTTACGCTTTATTTAAGTACTTACTTGGTTATTTATCAATTTTAATTTTAATTTTATTCCTTTTACATTTTCGTTGTAACTCCAGTGTTTTCCTCACACATCAGTCCTCCACATCAATGACTGACCCTTCTCAGTGAATGGGCTCACTGCAATGGGATCTCCCAGGTCTGGCTCTTTTGCTTAGATCAGCTAGGTCCTATAGTAGTTTATTATAGTGGTGTATTCTGTGAACTTGAGTGTGGGGGTCACTGATGTGGACATGTCTCCAAAATATCGCTTCCCAAATTCAGTGGGGGGGGGGTCGGCATTGTTCCAGCTTTAAACAAAAATGTCTTTGTTTTTAAATTTGATTATGTTTTTATATAAGCAATTTGAGTGACCTGAGTTGTAAAAGTTCTATACACCACACAGTTCTATACACCAGTTTTATTTTCATGTCAGGGGGGTCACGCTGCTGACTTCCTGAAGGCTTTCATGCCAACAGAATCCCACCATCACTTCTAAGGAAACAGAAAGAGACATGCAGGCAGAGACTAATGAAAGAAAACGAGAGAACCAACTTTTACTCAAACCTTGCTGGGTTAACCCTTGTGCTATCCTAGGCACTTTAACATTGGGAGTTGGGTCATCTAGACCCAACAAGACAGTGCACTAAACCTTTTTTCTTCAATGATTTGTGATCTTCACTGGTGTCCATGGATTACATGAAACCCCTCCACCTTTATCCACCTTTGTCATGGTAGGGATAGCATGTCAATGTAAGGGTTGGGTCATAGGATAGCACAAGGGTTAAAGTGAAAAAAGTGCAAACCAAAAAGAGATTGAATGTAGCTGAGATTTTGGGAAGACAATTTATGTTCTTTATGGTTTGATTGGATTGCAACAAACAGAAAATAAAAGTGAGAAAAAATAAACAAAAAAAATTAAAAACTAAATAATTTCTCACTCATTTGTGTGCACAAGATACTAATTTGTGCACACAAAATGCTAATTTCTGCAGACAAAACACAAATTGTTGGAAACAAATGATTAAATTGTGGTACCAATTTGCGTATTTTCTTTGTTTGGTAATATTATCATCTCCAGGGCTCTGTGCCTACATTTCAAGTTGGAGAGGCAGTGATAGCAAGTTGCGCTGAAGCATTAAGTTCTGGAAACATATGACATGTCATCTAGATTGTAAGGAGCTGCCCAAACTCTTACTAAAGTAATGATAGTTTCGTCTACATGAACATGTAAAACTCATCCAGAAACTTCCCCAGGGTTTTCCTGGATCCTCATTGTATAACTTTTCCCGGATGTTTTTTCCCATCTGCCCTTGTCTTTTCATTTCTCTCGCTGTCTTCTCGTTGCTCCAGAGTACGTGACTGGATTTGACACGACTGAAGTAGCACTAGCTCCAAGAACAAAGCAATTGAAAATTTCAGGTCAGGCTTTTTCTGACATTTAGGAAAGAAGAAAAGAGTTTTAACTTACAGAAGCATTTGACTGCTCCCACAGTAATATATGAAATGAGCGCAACTTCTTGACACCATGTTAAAAAGTGACCATGCAGCAAAAACAGTAACAAACTCTTGTCTTGGAACTCTGTTTCTCTCTAACAGACCAGTCTGCCACAAGATTGAAAAGAAAGTTTAAAAAATACAAATATGTTTAGCTGAGTTAAATAAATAGAGTCAAAAACACAAGTTATAGCTGCGTGGTCTCTAACCTTTTTCAGGCCATGGACCGGTTTAATGTCAATGACAATATTTTCACGGGCTGTACGAAACTAAAGTTAGCATTTAAACTTTATCTGTACACTAGATTTTGTAAAAAAAAGTATTCAAATGTGATATATATTTTCCCATAACCCACTACTGTCATAAAGGAAGCTAAAAAAAAGATGTCAACCTTATCGTTTGACTTATAAGGTGCAAGGTATAAATAAATAAAAAGTAAATATTTGCACTCAATTTTCCAAATATGTGCAGCCAGTGCTATACTTTTTTTCTGGGCTGCATAGAGGAAAGGTCAAGGTTAGTCATTCATTCATTCATCTTCTTCCATTTGTCTCTTTCAGGGTCACGGGGCTGCCTGAGCCTATCCCGGCCACTTATGGGGGAAGGCAGGGGACACCCTGGACAGGTCGCCAGTCGGCGCAGGGTCACACATAGCACACACCCATCAACACTGACATTCACAGGTAAGGGTCAAGTTTAGGATTAGTTTAATACGTGCGATCAACAACATTTATTCTTGGACGCACTTTAAATACATGCAGGTGCTGCGGCAATGTGCATCTTGCACATCCGACAGTTTGGTCACACGTAAGAATGTGTGACTGATATTAAACAAAAAGACAAAAAAAACAACAATCTACCATTTGAACAACTTTATTAGCAGCATCCTCGTACCATTCAACAGCCGGTTGCTGAATATTATGCATTACTATAATGGGATGTGTGAACAACTGTCACAATAAATCCATATTGGGAGTCAAGACTCCTGGTTTTTGTGTTAAATGTCGGTTTCTCTTATTTTAAAGTTGAAGGCTCTTCTGCTGTTTTCTCACTGGCTCCTTCCTGCGAAAAGAAACATTCCAAACACATTTACTTTTTCTTATCTTTGCTAGCTTGGGGTTTTTTAATTAGTGGTTGGAGCAGACACTTTAAGAAAGAAGTGGATGTATTTCAACACGAGACAGAGAGACTTGACATGCATCAGATGTGCTGGAGAGAATCCAGTAGTTTACCGAAATAAAACTTCCTTCAGAATCAGATACTGAATAAAGACAAAAATGAAAAACCGCCTGATACCAACCATCCCATGGGTCGGTACCGGGCTGTGGGTTATAGAGGATGAAACTATTAGTGGCAACAATCTGGCAGAGTTAATGATCGTGGCTGAAGAATTTACAAAATAATTCAAATGACAACTGGAATAGTTATTAAGAAAATACACTTTTACTTTGAAAAGTTAAACAAGACATGTGGCTACACAAAATGACAATACCCTGACACAAAGGGTAATTAAAATAATAATATTTTACTCTAACAGGAAACAATTAGTAAAGGGAACACAGCTGTGGAGATTAATTAAAATCAGGTGTGAGCAGGGAAAAAGGAGGAGCTTAGACAAAGAAACAGAAGGAGTCGAGCAAACAGTGTGAACATGCTTTACAACATGGAAACAAACAAAAAAAACAAGTGAAAATGTTCAAATCTCCAAAGAAATATTGACAGCAATACCAAAAAAAAAACGTTTTTAAATTCTAGGGCCATGATCTTGACTTTATCAGATTTCTGTGCAATGAATCCGTTCGATGTTAGACCAAATGACAATCCTGATGGCTTGTTTCCATAGTAGCAAATTATTTCAACCAATTATGTGATACCACTTAGTCATGATGGCCAAAGAGGAAGTGTTTATTTTGATATTTTCCAAAATTATTCAAAAAACTTAAAAAAAAATCAAGATCTTTAACCTAACTTGATTCTAATTTGAATATTTGACTTTTTGAAAACACATTTCAATACAGAAACAGACTTTTTTCAATGTACAACCAGAGAGAAAGTCGAGTGTTGTAGTTCTTTATAAGGGAGGCCAAATGGAGAGGGAAATATCAAGTGCAGCTAAAAGCCTTGCAGGAGTAAGAGTCTTCATAGTGACCTTCAGATTTTAGATCACAGGGTGCTTGATTTACATGGGAACTCAATGAATCATGTCTTCGTTCCAAAAGGAGAGTGTGTGGGTGTCTGACTTACATCAGTCAATGTTATTAATTCGACTTTTTTGTGTCAGTGAGCTATGACAGAACTGACATTTTCCTCCATTATTGTCACACACAAGCACAGGAGAAACTGTCACTGAGGTGTAATCAGGATTTTAAGTAAGGTTTGACTCAAACTTGATAGCCAAAAGAGGAAAAAAAATGGTTTGAGCGGCCCATAGTTACTGGATGTTGAAATAGTTTGTTTATACTTCACTTAAAAATTCTGTACCTCACCCTGAAATATCATCTCATGTCTACCACTGCTGCTCTGACTGCTTAGAAAAGCTGCATTTAATCTATTGTAAAAGGTTCCCAGTGGTGTATTAAAGGGCCTATACCATGCTTTTCTAAATAAAGCCTTTCAGAGTAAACTATATCCATATATGACAATCTTTTACTTTTGGCACACAAATTAACACATTTTAATAAATATGAGTTATTTTCACGAGCTTTTTTCCAACCTGAAAGTAAGATCCTCTGAGGAACCCTGTTTCGCTCCTTGTGGGCGCTGCCCATTTCATGATGACAACTTACAGTACAGCCGACCTCGGCAGCATGTCTGCGTTTCACCCATGAACGTTTACAAAGATGGATGTGCATATTTGGCCTTGAAAATGAAAGCATTTAGCCGATTCCTGCTAGCATCACGGAGAAAATGGTTGTGTGTAAATTCCACGGTGCTAGCAGCACAGACTCTTCCTGGAAGAGGATGTTCTCATTTGTCGCGAGAATCCACTCGTTTTGATATGTATTGAGAGGGGCTGGTGCTTAGAGCGCAGGTTTTCAAAAGGTTACTCAGAATAGCCTGAACAGATCAAAATACCACTCTGGGGTTGTTTTTCACAAGTAATAAACATTATAATACACTTAAAATCTCAAAATAATGATTTTGGATGGCATAGGGCAGGCTCTTTAGTTTTTTAGCCAAAATAAAATATAAACAAACTCAAGTTTCTAGGACACTATTTCTGCAGAGCGACATGAGTTCATCAGAACTTAGATTACCAGCGACTTAATTCATCAGAACTGCCTCTTAGTTGTGGGTGGACTGTTGGTGTGGAGCAACCCCACCCCCGTTTCCTATCACCAATTTGTTTACAAGCTCTCCCACCATCTTACAGCTCCTCACAACCCCAACCTAACATTACTGTTGCAAAAAAAAAAAAGACAAGCAATATTTTAGCTATCCAGTCGTGCAGTTTTGAGACAGACACCCTCTCGGAGCAGAGCTTGTGGCCTGGCCATTTTATTTGTGACATACTACAACAAGCTTTTTCCATTTTTAAAATTTTTTTTTGTCTGCTCATGATTCACAATAATTTGAATAAAGAAATATTCAGAAATGCAATTTTAAGATTAATTTTCTTCATATATGTCCTGCGTCCGTCATCAGAAAAATGCCACAAGAACATGTTCAAAACACCCAAATCACCATTTGCATTGGAGTAGGCCAACCAGAGTTTGGCCTTTTCTTTTTCTTTTGGCTCTTTTTTTTCTTTTGACAGCCTCTTCTGTTCTCAGACAGTCTGTTCAGCTTATCTTTAAAGTGTCTTCTTTCAGATTTAGTTCCACTCCTTCAGGTGTCTCAGTCTGGACTCTTCTTCTCCTCCTTTTTTTAACCAAACTGCTGCTTGTTGAGCGTTGGTTAATTCCCAAAAGAAAAGAAAAATGAGTACCGCTTTTATTTTTCATATATTGACAAAACCACTTTTAAAGACATCACCGAAAACTCTGATTTATTTTGCCTAAAGTGTGGCAACCAAGCTTTATCTTAAAGCTGACTATTACATTTTTGTGACCATCAAAGCAGACAGTGAGCAAATCTGTATGCTCCAAGCTACACTTTGCATTTGCAAATATTTCATAACTTTTATATTTTGTAGTTTTTCGTAGTGCTTTAATCTGGTGGTGAAGCTGCAAGAGCCTCTGGCAGACATTTAGGAGGCAGCATGTTATCTGATTAACCTTAAGCATAGTGAAGGTGGGAAATTAAATTCCCTAAATTCAGACGGAAACTGCTCTCCCCAGCCAAAAAAACAAAAAACTGCTGAATTTATTCACTGTTTGTCTATCATTTTTTCATTTAAAGCTACAGCCACAAATATAGCTTTCACCATAGGATGGAGGCATTGGCAGAATCTTTACATATGCCACCAAATTTTTTGGTGGCATATGTAAAGATTCTGCCAATGCCCATATATTAATTGGCTAATATGTAAACAAAATTCATATATTCATTTTGATTCTCTACAGTTGAGCGAGAAAGCATTGTAATTGTCTTCTTACATAACAATAAATGAAAGTTATATTTAGTTTTTCAAAATCACTATTAACAAGCATATATAAGAGGAAATCGTTGCATACGCATACATAAATTTGCACAAGTAAGCAAAATGATTACATTAAATATGCACATAAAGATAAACATTAAATAAAGCTTCTTGTGGATTTTATTAGGCATGCATGCATAAGGGAAACAAAAACAGTCTTTAGTTTGCTAATATAAAACGAGTTCACACCAGCTGGTCTGCTTTTATCTCATGGAGGGTGACCTGAAAGGTCTGCAAAACAAAAAATGAGGGAACTTTGGAAAGATGGAAAGGGGGCAGGGTTTTCTTTAATATCAGCATGCATGAAAAAAGGTCTGACCTCAGCCTCTGACAACAATACTTAACACAAGTTTAGCCTAACTGTACTAATAAACACTGATCTCCTGCAAGATTAGCATCTCTAAAATAATGTATTAGAAAATATAGATAAATAGATTTATGGTCAAAAATACATTTTATATAATTTTTAAAAGTCTATAAGGCTTTTCCTTTTTTATCTTTCTCCGTTTTGTGTTTCTCTGTGGATTAGAAGCTGCATTCCTCAGCAGCACGGACGATTTCACCTTGTCTCCTCGTGTTCTTTCCAGCCGTCAATCAAAAAAAAGTCTGAGCTTCAGAGCCTGAAGGAGCATTTCTGATCAAAGTCCCATTTCTTCTGTCTCCTCTTTCAATAATGCAGGTAAATAAAGGTGGATTGATTTGATATCATTTTGACCCTTAGAGGAAAAGACTTAGATGGATGCTCACGCCTGCAACAAGACAACTCTCAGGACGAAAGCAAACATGTATCGATCGGACTTTACAGCTCACCATCACTTTAAAACACATGTGCAGGTTTTTTCCCCCAAACGTGAAAAGTTATATTTGTATTTAAGCGGGGGTGCCCAAAATGTCAATAAAGGATGTGTGAGTAGATTGGGAGCCACCTAAGAATAAAAAAAATAACAAAAATTGTCTTTTACAGAATGCAGTCATCATACTGGCTGTGAAGCAAGTCACTTGATTGACATGCAGAATTGCCAATCGAATATCCTCTGATGTATATGTTGCTGCACATACCCGTTAAAAAACACTGAGCATTATGCTCCAATAGCAGTTTAGATAAAGTGTTTTTCTCTTCTACGTGAACCAATTAAATATATGCCATTGTTATCAAAATTTCATTAAATAGGTCATTTGCATTTAATGTTATTATAAGGGTTCAAAGTATCCAGGCTGAATGGTTGGCACGCACAAGTATTCACCTCATCAAATCTGGCCATCTTTGCAGAAAGTTTGGATACCCCTGGATGGGGATTTAGCAATTTAGCTCACATGCATGCCAGAAAAGTGTGGGTACCCCTGTTTTAGAGTAAATGAAAAATAAAAACCTACATAACAACCTAAACAAGTTTTTTAGTGGCTCTATAAAATTTTGACTGAAAGGAAAAAAAGCTATTTTCACCATGTAACCAATAGGGGGCTTTTTCGACAAGCAATCCAGTCAAATGTAAAAGAACCAACACTTATAACTGGAAAATAAATAAATACAATTCTTCTAGTTTTTTTCAGATCTGTAGATCAGTTTCTTTCAAATAAGGCATCCCATTTTAAATTTGACTGCAAAATTGCACGTATCAATACCTTTTAACTGACAGGTTACACAACAAGCAGGGGTTTGGTGGCATCACATCCTGTCAAAATAGCTCCAAGAGACAGACGGTAAGTTGAGGTGTACTTGCTGTTATGCTTGCCTGTAGAAGAAGTAAATGTGGTAAATATTGCAAAGGTCATCTTTTTAAATGAGAAAACAGTGATTCATTCAGATTCTTTTCATGTTATTTTCCTCCCAATGAATTAAAGCCAGATGAGCACAATCATCCAACATTTGTTGAAAAGGGAGAAAACAGATTGATATGCAGAAAACGGGATGTTGATGCGCTGAAAAGAAATTGTATTAAAGTGAGATTTGAAATGTAAATTCATTAAATTTGGAGTTTCATCACTTTGCAATCTGCTTCAATGTAAAAATGTTGCTTTTTTTCCTAACGTGAATGAATCTTGAATCTGTTCCTGCAATGATAAATTTTCCAATTTCCCATCTTTTTTTTTTTTCCACTTAAGGTCATTTTTCTCTGAAGATTTTCTTTGGGTTTATGGTAAGGCAATGACAGTGGTGGGGAATGATTTTTTTTTTTCCAAAAGGAAGCCTTTCCTTCCCTGACTGGTGCCTGCTGGAGCCTGACAGTGAGTGCTTCACAGTCCACTGCTCAGAAATGAGAGCGGCAGGCTCGGTGCTGTGTCGTCCGTCGCTCACTCACAGGCAGCAGGCTCCTGCGGAGAGCTCATGTTTGCTGTGAAGCGTTTGCAGCCCATTACAGATCATTACAAACCTATGAGAGCGCGGCAGCCTGACGGAGCTCAGGAGAGCCATGACAGGACGAAACCTGGTGCATCCTATTGACTCCGCCTGCAGCTGTCTAAGCCCGAGGAAAAAGCTGGCGCCGCTCAGGCTGTGCTCATGCTCTGATAGAGGGGCGGGGAGGCTGGTAGCAAGGTCACTCTGAGACCATGGCGGCCAATGGATTTTATGCTTTCTTGCTGCTGCACCCAGTGGATTTATAAACTGACTTGTAAAGAGAGGTAGGGCTTGCTGTGGCATGAATCCATTCTGGTCAAAGTGCACCAGTGGAGCCTCAGTCCTATGGTTGTTTGGATTTGTAATTGAAGCCTCAGCTGGGGCCTATTTTCTCACATTTACAGACACATCATCACACACCCAGCTCAGACCCGTCCAGGTCTGCATGCAGCTGCAGACAGACTTGCCAATCCTGCACTTCAGGCTGTGTGTGATTAAAAAAAAAGAAAGAAAGAAAACCATGATTCTGATTCGCAACTCTGAGTTTTTCTTTCTGCTCCCCATTGCAATATAATTGTACAAAGAGTTACTCGTGTTTATGAGTGCAAGAATTTTTTTCTTTAAAAAGAACTTTTTTAGGAAACACCAATATGCATCTGGATGACCTGGATATATTCGATTTTTATGCAGTGGTTTTTGTGACTTTATCACAAGCACAACACTGACTGTTTTGAGTGTAAAACTCAAAAATTTAGTTTGCATTCGAAATATAAAAGTGCACTTGAAACTCAAATATACGTGCAGATAAAACATTTTTTACTTCTTTACTTCTTCTGCGCTCAAAACAGAGCAGGGCACAGACATTGGTCAGAAATTCTTCTAATTGTGCATGTTGCAAGTTTTACGCTCCAAACAGTGTGTTGCTCTTGGAATAATGGCACAAAGATTACTCCATAGATAATTTTTTTAATATTTATTTTCAAGTATAAGTGAACATATGATATAAAACAAGACGAAAAAAGAGGAGGTGGGAAAAAAAGAACAAGTAACCCCCAAAACACAAGACACCTGCCAATGGCAAGAGGCAAAAATTAAAATTAAAATAAAATAAAAAAACGTGTCAGACTACCATTTTGATCAATAAACAAATAAATCTTGCAGTCTGACATAACATGTACAAAAGAGAGATGCAAAATTACATTTGTGACCCAGATCCAGCACCTCTTGTTCAGTGTTGTAGTTCAAGTTATATTGTAGTGAGTCAGAGAGGGTTGCCAAATAGTGTTGAATCTATACTGTGAGCCAAATTTTCATAACCTCAACCTGTCTAGCCCGATGGCATATGTGATCTTAGCCACCCGATGTTCAAAGGACACTCCATAGATTTCTAATCTGAATTGTTGTAATCAAAACATATTATGAGTTTATACATTTTGAGTGTAATTTTCATCGCTTTTGTTGATCATATTAATGAATTATTTTGCGGGATTCACGGCTGTTCAATAAAGTCATAAAATTAAGCATCAAAACTGTGTTGGATTTTATAACATATAATTATAAATGTCGGATTGTAAATCCAGTTTTCTTCATACTGGCAGACTTCCAACCTTAGCAGTTAAAAAGCTTTGGGTTAAAGTGACAGCGCCTGCAATGACGCTACTCTGTTAAGTGTCATGAAGCACAACAATTACACACATTAGTCTGTTTTAACAGGTTTTAAATCGTCTTGATGAAATCAGAGGTAAATTGGTCCTCCTTCATGATTTGAGTTTATCAATAACAGCCAGATGACCTAGTGTTTGGTCCACGTCCTGTTTCTAACTGAAACAGTTTTCTAATAATATCTGTAATCAAGGAAAAATTCAGCTTCACTTTTTAAAAATATGAAAGGTTAAGCTTAAGTATAATTAATAACAAAAGAAATAGGATTAAGGCTAAGCGGCCAACAGACATATTTAAACTTAATTCAAACATTGTATTCACCCAAAATTAAATAGAACATTTTTGGTAAAGTTACATTAGTGATTAAGACAAAAGAGAAACTAATAAAACTTCATCATGTTCACTTTTTGTGTAGTTACAATTGAACCCAAACATGCATAAAATGTAGGTCTTTTTCGTGTAACATATATCACGCATGTTGTGATCATATAACATAAAAAAATCACTGTCTAGAAAGAAAATATCATTTTTCTCATTTGTTTTTTTGTGAGGTTACATAAAATTGCATTATAATAAACTGGAAGGAAAAACACCTACATTGAGAAATTTTAGACTAATTTAGTTAAAAATTACTGTTGAAAACTCTCACAACTTTCATTACAACACCTGCAACTTCCAGCTTTTTCTGCCTCAATTATTACAAAAAAATACATGCAACATCTTTGAGGGAGAGTACATCAACACAGACTATGGAGTCTCCTTTTTTACATCTTTGGATGCTGGTGTGCTACAGGACTTGAATGAAAATGAAAAAGTGTGCCTTGGCTCGAAAAAGGTTGAAAAACACTGGCATAACTAATGGCATTATAAAAGGTACACACTGCATGTGTTCACTCATAAACATTTGACTTCTCCCTGACATTAAAGAATTGGACTAGCTGTGCAAATGCAGCTGGCTAAATGCTGAGGGTCATCTCAAACTCTTCATCATCGATGTAATCTTGGACCGCTGACTTCCAGCGTGCACCTTGCTCTATGAGCTTAAAAGAAACGCTTTTCCGGCGGCTCTTCACCTTTGGAGAAGTGCTTCAGGGGCTCTTCAACAAAGGGCCTGCGCTGCTCATTAAGCACTCGTGTCTCCACATCTACTGTGCTAAAAGCGGTCAGAATTATATTCTGAATCAGTTCGGAGACGCATGCTGTGCGGCCTGGTACTCCCAGCAGAACCGTGTTTGTGCTGTTTCCACATGCAGCTGGCTCGGCTTGAGGTTAGAAAACAGAACGATGGCGATGCCTTTCCAAACAGTCTGTTTGGAAGTTTGTGTAACGGCAACTGTTTAGCTCGCCCTGCTGTTCCCTCCTCTCTGTGTGTCTTCAGACTCTGGCTTGGCTCAACAACTTCATAACTGTGGCAAATCCTGTCAGTGGCAAGCCTCCTCTTTTGTCATGGACGTGCGATTGTTTCTGTCTGCCTGTGTTTGTGCATAAATATGAAGCGGCAGCATGTCATTTATAATCTGGGAGGAGAATCATTTACCACTTGTTGTGGAAGCTGAAGCCAAACAGCAGCTTTTCGCACTGATGTTTGCCTCCATCTCTCTTTCAAATCCCCCGTCAAGGGCGGACTTTCAAAGTTTGAAAGAGTCCTCTATGAAGACTTGAACAAATGCAGCGTGTCCTTCGTTTTCTATCTGACAGCGGACATTGGCCTGATCTAATCAAACAGCAGATGGCTAATTGAGTCAAATCCTTACCAACTGTGAAAGTGGCCAAAGCGTTACCTTTGCTTTGTGAATGAAAAGGAAATTAAAAAAGGCTTGTTTGCTGCTTGCAGTTTAGTAGACACTATTTTTTTCACATTCTGTTTTGTAAGATATCAGCTTACAGCATTGCATGCATGCTGTTGCATGAAAAATGCTTTGATGCTTATGTAAAGCATCTTCAGTCTGCTAAACATACACAGTGGATTGATCCAACTTCATATGTGTATGTATTGAAAATGTAATAAAAAAAAAAACATTTATATATTAAGAATGACAGTACTAAAGCATTCTGCTATTAAAGTTATTAAAGTTCAACTCAAATCATCTTTTGATCAACTGTAAAAGCATTTCCAGTGGTCTTTTAACTTTGATGATGCCGTTTTTAGCCGAAATTCAACAAACGTGTTTTTCTTTTAAATTCACCTCTGATTTGTGGGCGGGACTGTTGGCGCAGAGTAGGCCTGTACACACTTCCCATCATCCATCTGTTTACACTCTCTCGCTAGCTTACAGCCCCTCCCACCCCAACCAAACATTTCCATTGCAGCAAAAATGGTGATCGATTGCAGTTCTCCAGCTGTACAGTTTAGATCCAGATTCCAGATTCCGAGGAAAACAGAGACATTCATGGATCTATTTGTCTGCAAGTGGATGCATCAAAATATAAAGAAGCAGGAAGCTTGTGGCTTCCCGTAGTAGCTTCTACATCACATCTACAAGGTTTTTCAAACAGCATTTCTCCGTCTGCTCCTAATTTAAAACATTTTAAATATACAAATACTCAGAAAAGCAGTATTAGTCTCATTTTTTAATTTTAATTTATATGTATCCTCCATCATCTGAAAAACACCAATAGGACATGTTAAAAGAACCAAAAAAAATTCTTTTTTGAGGAAAATTTGTTATTATTTTACCATTCTTGAAGTTGTTTAACTTATCTTTGCTTTTTCACAGCATTTTTTACATACCAGCACAGTCGAGAATTTGTGTCTCATTAAGAACTAAAATCTAGAAAGAAGTTTGTATTAAAATGAGTTTAATCCTTATTAGTTATTTAAGACTGAAATAACGTAAGTTGCACTGTAATTTTAGTTTAATTTTACGGAAGTTATTTTAACGTTTTTTTAAATTTGGATAAGTTAGACTGCCAATATCTTTATTTTGGAAACAACAAAATAGATTTATGTAAGTGCTAGTTTTAGATTTTATTATGCCTTATTAAGATGGGCCCACTTTTACTAAACTGGTATTCTCAATTTGTCTTAAAATGAGTCATTCCCACTTATTATACTACCCTTTTGTCACTGTAATCAAAAATGGACAACAAAATGCAAACCATTTACTTAGAACTGGGGAAAAAAACTCATCATTGGTCTGTATAAAATTCAATTTGAACTACTACAGTTACATGGTTTACCTTTTTTATTCCCATTTTAAATTCTTGTGTGGAACTCTTTGTTTCTTGGTTTTGGGTATTTTAGTTCACAATTTCTTGTTAAGAAAAATGACTTCATGCATAATCAAATCATTATACTTTCTATTGATTTTCTCCTTAAGATTCGTGTTCTTTTCCTATTTTTAGTCTACCTCTTCTTGCAGTTCAGAGAAAAATTTGCTTTTATAACACCTTCCAAACACTGGCAGTCAATTTTTTTAACCACAAGACCAGAATTTTGGGCAATCAATTTCAAAGTCAGAGGAAAGTTAAAAATAGATTTTCCGATTAAGAGTTTTTCCTTTTTCTAAATCATACAACCAAAATAAAAATGAATGAGGAGGATCAATTTGGTAAATCAGAGAGGTCAAGATGATTACAGTCCACCTTCAGAGAAACTGACACTGGATCAGCAAAGAACAGACATTTCGAAAAAGACATTAAAAATTGTTATGGACTGCAAAAACAGGCCCCTTAGAAATAATATTGTTACCTCACTGGGAGAAGGGCTAAGAAAAGTAGTCTTACCAATAAATCTGTTTTAAGGAAAAATAGTGCGACTCCTCCTCGAAAGAGAGGTTGTTTCGCTGTGGCGACCCCTGATGGGAAAAGCCAAAAGACAAAGAAGGAGTCTTACCTAGACACGTTTTCTCAAACTGAATTTACTTTTCTACTGAAAAACTTTATTGATAAGATTATTATTTTGCAAGACAAAAAATAAGACTTTTTTTTTTTTTTTTTTTAAAGAAGGGTCTTTTTATTTTCTTAAAATTCAGTTTTTACAGTATGGATGATTTTTCTTTTTGTTTGGGCCTGGGCTTCCAATCTGACTGGGTCTGATTAACTGTGTGTCTGTGGAAACAACCCTGCGGAATCAGGTTTCCAAAGTGAGCATGAATAGAATGAAGCGAGGTACATGAATTCATGCATTTAACCTTTCCATACTGCTTTTTTCATTCCTGGAAAGGGTCACAGAGAATTTTGGAGTTTGGCTCAGCATTTCCAAACCCTGGCAGCAGAGATCTAAAACCGCATATGCTCAGATGTGCTTCCAAGAAGCCATGTACAATCTCCACTGTGCAATGAAATACCAGATAGTTTAAAAAATAAATAAAAAACCATGTACCCAATTGAAGCTAAGGCCTTCTTGTTGTGAGGCAAAACCTTACAAACCATACCATTGTATTACTTGTACTAAAAACTAACTTAATTTACATGTTTTTAATATTTTAGACCCACATAAAGCTGAAGGATCAGGTTCTGTTGTTTAGCTAAAGAAAACAGCACATAACATGATTCTCTGCACCCTTAAATTTTATTACAAAAGTTGATTTTTCAAAAGAACTTGGTGATTATTTATGTCCCAGTTAATTGTCTAGATAGTTTATCTCTATTATAGTACTAGTGGCATAAATACAAGGGCTGCTCTAAATTGATGGCTTCTCTTTTTTAAATCGCTGTGCCCTCTAAATATGATTGTGGGAGGGGATCGTATTGGGTCAGGGTTTCTAAAAACTCAGCAGAAGAAAATCTGGTAATAATCATCATCATTTTTAATGCTTGGCTTGAACTTCTGAAGGATGACTTTACTTCACATCTAATATGTTTAGCTTGAACATCACATCAAACAGGTTAAAGTTCAAGCACAGATTATTTTGAAGCTTATTTGATGAGGTTACATATTTTTATGATCACCCTTTTTAATATTAAAGCCTAATGAACATAATGCATGAAATTGCCATGAAACGAATATAATCATCTAACTTTTATTTTTAAAAATGAAAAAGGGTAACTCCAGGCCTTGAGGGCCGCTGTGTTTGCATGATTTCCAGATATCCAAGCCCTACTAAAGACTGATTACCTGGATCAGATGTGTCCAGCCAATTTAAACATGCCAGAGCAGGATATGTTGGAAAACATGACGGAAGGTGGCCCTAGAGAGCTGGACTTGCCCATTCCTCAATGCCTTCATTTATTTTCATCTAAAAAAAAAATCACTCATGTATTTTCTTTCAAGTACATGCTAAATTACTGTAATTTTGGAGCAAAGTGGTTTGATGTCAATTTCCATCAATAGGCATTAAGGGGTTGAATACATTTTTTGCAGAAAGTTTGATTATTTTGTTTTTTCTTTTTTTTCATTTGCTTTTTCTTCAACAATATTGATGGAACATGACCTTTAACTGATAGATCTCAGCCACGCCTTCTCCACATTTAATATTGCAGACAGGAAACAGGATAATGCTACATCTGTTAGTACCAGGTGGCCTCTGAACATGAAGCTCTCATCAAGCCTGTGGAAATGGCAGAGGGTCACATTTCAATAACAGATCCCTGAACAGAGACTGTGGGCCCATAATAGAGAAGGCAATCCCAGGGATGATTGAACTCAACTCTCACAGAATTCAGCCCAGTTCTACACATTTTAATTATTTAGTGATAAAACCTCAGAAGAGTCCCCGGATGAAGAGTCTAGGTAGCAGGTCTTTTAATCAACCACTAATGACTTCTTTTCAAATTACAAGTGAAGCGCTTGCCTGTTGTCAATTTGCACCTTTGCTCCAATGCTTCCAAAAAAAAAAGAAAGTGTGGCAACAAAACAATGCTTCTCTGCAACAGAGCTGTGTTGTGATTCTGATAAATCTAAGAGAATCCATCCTCATTTAGCGTACATGGATCACTGCAGGGGAACGTTGAGTCAATAAAGCTGTAGAACATAGATATGCTAAAACTTTTTATCTCTACATGCAGTTTTCTGCACTGTAAATTGGATTTTGACATTTTTGTTGTTTTAATGTACAGTACAGACCAAAGGTTTGGACACACCTTCTCATTTAAAGAGTTTTCTTTATTTTTATCATTATGAAAATTGTAGATTCACACTGTTTTTTTAACTGTTGCAGCGCCGGAACCATTTAACCTTACATTGACGTGTTCTCCCTACCATGACAAAGGTGGATAAAGGTGGAAGGGATTTCATGTAATCCGTGGACACCAGTGAGGATCACAAATCATTGAAGAAAAAAGGTTCAACACACTGTCTAGTGGGTCTAGATGACCCAACTCCCAATGTTCTGTACTGTATTTTTGTAGTTAAACTGAACAAGCTCTTGGTCATTGTGTTCGTGTAAATTTAAATTTTAAGTCAAATACATCTCAACTAAACAAAACTTTTTAATATGAGACCATACGTTCAGTTGATTTAACATGTTTTGGTTTTAATTTAGACTTCATTAGTTTAGACTCCATGGTGGCGTAGTGGTTAGCGCTCTTACCTTACAATGACCAGGTTCTATCTAGTTTTCAATACTAATTCTTTTATAGTCTTCTGTAGGTCTGGTCATATAAATTGGAGTTAATTTGAATGATATTTGCAATGTAATTTGATTAAAACACCTTGCTTAACAAAAGAAAAGCTGGGGTGTAGGAAAAATCGATTTGACGATATATTGTGATATTCATTTAGCAATAGTTGGATTAATTGAAAATGCTGTCAAAATGATAATTTCTTATTTATTTATGAGTATCAGCATCTAACTCTTGTTGACGGCTAGTTGGAAGCTCCTCCCACTGAGCCTCTTTGAGCAGCTCTACACTGCACAAAATGACCACAACATCTCAGCGAGAAGCAGCTTGTTTTGTTGTTATGGGACATGCACTACTTGGTTTTAACTTGGGATGGGTACCGAACTGAAAATCTGTGCTGCCAGCATCATAGAAAAACGCGGATTGCGACGCTTTGTAGCGGGCTCAGATAAGAATGAGTGAAGCACTGCAGCTGCACAGCTGCTCATGCCCAGAGCATCAGCCAAATGCTGTCGGCAAAGCGGGCCAAAGTTCTGCAGAATCTCCCAGCAATAGATTCTAGTTTACCGACCTGATGGATCACAGTGATGTGCACAACGCTCTGAAAAAAGCCCAATGTTGTACTGATGAGCAGTGAAATACGTGTTTACTTTCGCGTGTGAGACAGCGGAGCTGAAGCTGCGGTGAAGACTGTCATGTAATCAAAACATCTTAGCCACATTACAGCGCTCTCCTTCATCCTGTCATATTGCCTCCTCACACTTGTAACTAATGTTTCTGGAAAGAATTTGTGTTTTATTTTCCCTTTAGTTTTGAAGAACCGTTTTCCTGAGCCACTTAAAAGTGCTTGAGAAGCTACATTAAGCAATGTTGAAAATAAACTGCACTTTATTATCATACTTTTAGAAGATTCCTGGACAAGGCACATTCATTCTATTTCTTTTTCCATATACTGAAAAATATTTTGTTGTGGAAATCAGACAATGTTGACTGTTTCCTTTAAGAATAATTATATTTTAAGGTACCACATTAAAAGCACTACGAATTTTCTTGGCTAAAAGAAACTTGTGTATGAGATACAGTTACAGTGCATAAAAAATAAAAAAATGTGTTCCAGTATAATATTTGTGATACGTATTGTTTGGTGGGACAAGTATCAGGATGGGTATTGTATCACCACACTCTTGCCGATACACACTCTTAAAAAGACCAAAAGAAGTTTGTATGACTTTCAAATCTATATAAGAATAAAAGACCAGTACATTGGTTAAACAAGATATTCTAATTTTTACAACAAAAGGTTAAAACAAATCAATTTTGATTTCTTGACTTAAATTTTTAAGGCAGCCTTTTAACTCATGTTTTTATGTTAAAGCGCTATGTTTTGTTTTACTGTGTTCTCAGTATGCTTAAGCTTTCTCTGTTACTGCTACCTATAAACCCCGTTATGCAAACTGCTGTACAGTAGGAACAGCAGGAAATCTGTTTCCCTATCTTTGTGTCTGTTTTTTTTTCATAGACCTTAAAGGAAAATGCACCTTTGATCATTTGTTAGATACTTATAGATTTTAGGGTAAAAAAAGACCATGAAATTTTCTGTTTTAGGAATAGCCTGGATGCTGACATTAAACAACACGGCTGTATTTCTTGTAGATTTTACCATAGAAATGGAAGTGTCTGACCTTTCCATGTTCAATGTTGGGCAGTTTTTCTCTTCCTCTGTCATGAGCGCAGCTCATGCATATATGTCTGCACTTCAGCTGGAGGGATTTCTTTTAAATCTAAATCATAGATCTTCAACTGACTTAATTCCAACTTAAATCATGTTTTGATCTATTGTAAAAACATTCCCAGTGGTCTTTTAATTATGATTTTGTTGGGGTTTTTTTTGGTCAAAATCAAAAACCTTGTTTTTTTTAAGACATAGTTTGTTTGAAGCAACAGTAGTTCTTCAGAAATTTGCCTGTGAGGGTAGGACTTTTGCTGCAGAGTAAGCCTGCCCACACTTTCCATCCTCAATCTGTTTATACGCTCTTCCGCTATATTACAGCCCCTCACAACCCCGACATAGGGGGCCATGTCACACATCCACTACATACATTTTGCACATTTTCCACGTACCATGGTAAACGCGTGATATACGTAATTCACAGTGACGTGCTGTGAGGTTAATGGCTGGTGAGGCACTGAATCCTCTGGAGTCAGATTTACAATTGCAAGAACTGAATATTTCACCTTTCATTCAACAGCAGCTATAACAGCTTATAAAATACACACAAGAAAATATTTGTCCCACAGAGAATATTTATTTTACAGACATGGATAGAACACTCCTATAGTGGATAAGTTCATATATACTGTAAACAAATGAATGTATATTACAGATGTGTTCAGCACACATTTGACCCTCAGTAACTATTTCTGGTATTTTTCTAACTTCAAATTCTGGTGCTTAATCAGTGTTATCAAATAGTGTCTGTAAAAATGATTGTAAAAATAAAATAAATTATTTTACTTACATTTTTACCCCATTACTCCAATGTTATTTTTAAAAAACAAACATTGAAAAACGTGTTTGGCCTTACTTTTTGAGTCAATGTGTCGATCCTTTTCCACGAAAAGCTCTATGATCTGGTGGAAAAGTTTTTCTTATTTTCCTTGATTTTATTTTAGTTTCTCCGTCTCAATAGAGAAAGACGTTCTTAGTCTTTTTTTCTACGGCGGCAGTGTAGCTACAAAGCAGTTGTCAGCTCACGTCTGCCCCCTGCTGGTGAGGCATGCCTCACTTGAAGCCTGTTATGTGGGCGTACAGCAGCGTTTTGAGAGCACATCTCTGTTAACATTGAGCCCTACTGTCAGACATGAGGCGCAGCGCTCCAGAGCCTCACTCAGAGTTTCCGCTCCGTCTGTGATCGCGCAACACTCAAATTTAGCGATTTTAACCTCGGAAACTGTGGAAAACATCTTGAGTTGTCTCAAAAAGTATATTTAACACAGATCAGTGTTTTTTCTATTTTATCACGATTATGACAGGTGAGGCTCTGCCTCACTTGCCTCACCTGACCGCATGTCACTGGTAATTCACAAATGTTTTATGGGTTTGTCATTTGTTGATGTATGCAGATATCCGTCATGGGTTTCGGCCGACAGAACTTTACGTGAAATCAGTTTTGAGCTGTTTAAAATTTTTGGTTGGTTGAGAATTACTCAGTTTATGTTTATTTTATGTATTTTATGCACCCTTATTACGTACATTTTACACAATTGTGCATCGTTTTTGCGAGATGTAGACACAAATTTGTGGCTTTCCTCAACGATAGTCGATTTAACTTTTATATTGCGTATATGGTGCACATAGCAACCTAAAATTACATAATTGATGCACAAATGAATAATGAAATGAAAAATGCAGTAATGAATTCCATCTAAACACTGCAATAATCCTGCACAATTCGCATATTGTGTGGCTTTTACATTGTTTTACATGTTCTTTGCGTGGTTTATCCATTCTTCTTCTGCAGTTGTAATGTGGATGAGTCAGAACTGAGCAAAGCGGGGAACTTGTGGCTTTCCGTAGTAGCATATACTTGACATCTACAAGCATTTATAAACATTTTTTTTTGTCTGCTCCCATTTTTACAAAGATTTGAATACAAAAAAATAATCAGAAATGCAATTTTAACCAATTTTTTTATATATCCTCCATCATCAGAAATATCCTATGTGATATTTATATTTATATATACCTATGTGATATTTATATCACATAGGATATGGGACACCAATAACAAGAATATCGTCAAGATTTCAAAAATGTAAACAACAATGCACTGTGCAGTCTAATGATCTTTTACTTTCAACACAGTGAGTCTGCAGCTGCCATTTGGAACAGGCAGTTACATCACTGCCCATTGCAATTCACGTCCTTCTGCAGGACATTGACCCCTGCAGCACAGCAAACGTATTCATCAGTGACTAAGTATGGGGAAAAAACACTGAGCTAAAAACAGAAATACAGTACAGTGAAAACAGGGGGAATAAGTAGTTAGAGTGGTAAACTGGAGCAGAAAAGAGCGCAGCAAATGTAGCTCATTTGACATGCATTCATCCATCTTCCATAACCACTTTGTCCCAGCTTTGGTCGCAGGGCTTTAGAAAACAGTGCTGCCTGCAATAACCAAGAATTCACATTAATTTCAGGGAGAAGACACAGGGCTTTTATAGCAGTGAAATAATAATTGTTTAAAAAAAGAACTATATATATATATATATATTCCAGTTTCCAGCTGTGTCCGGGTAGGTTTGCCCCTTGCTCCCACCCCTTTCTCGCTATATTTTTGAGATGATTGACAGTTGATGTTGGAGCAAAAACAAAAATATATGTCACACACCAGGTGATCTGTGCAGCGTTGAGTTCACCTGGGTGATCTCAAACGCGCTTATTGTGCATCTTGGCTGCACATATTTGGTGTCACAAAGATAGATTTCCATCCGTTTTCTTTACTATTTGTACTGTCATGACAGTGATGGTGCTGTCAGTTTACCTTGTTGTTGCATCTTCAAAAGGGCAGAATAAAATATGACACTGAATTTGAAACAGAACATTGTAATTTCTGCATCTATTATTTAGGTATTTATTAGTAATACAGCGGAAATTAGTAGATTTGGTTAGCATGTTGATTTACGGTATGCGCCCCTAAATTTTCTGGTTGTGCCACTAAAATTTTCAGTTAGGGGCCACTGTGCTCCAAGTGAAAAAAGTTAGTCTGGAGCCCTGATATATACAAACACACATGATATGACGATATGACTTACGATACATAAAAAAATAGCAAAACAAAATACAACATAACTTATATAATGCTCAAAATTAACCAGGTCTACATATGAGGCAGGCTAAATTTTTTTAGTCAGTGACATGAAGGGGGTCCATCTGATTGGTCAAATGCGGATATAGCGGTATTTGATTTGTTAAATACTTCAAGCTGCCATTTGATTGTTTCAACGTGTGTGTAAATGGGTAACCATTTGTCGCAGTTAATGCCATCTTATGCGACATTGCACAGGCTTATATCGCAATGAATAAATTTGTGATGTATTGTGCAGGCCTTCAACAGCCTTTCATATATCGTAACATTTAAAAAAATACTATTCCACAGCATTTGGGCTTTAATTGCGACACAAGTTGCAATCAGAGGCAGGGCTTGTTCATGACCTTATTGGGGCATCTGACCAACTTGCTGCTTGTTGGTGCCAAATCAGAGTTGACAACAGTTTAAAAAAATGCATTTTTTTGTTTCCATTGTATAAGTTCATTTTCTAGTAAATAGCTAAATAAGTGTTCATGCCTCTTTCAGATTGTGTCTAAATCTAAAATATTTATGGCTGTCCTGTAAACAAATTATTATTTTTTATTATATTTCTTTTTGTAATTTTTCGTCATGAATACAGCAGAGGAGCTTCTGACTGGAGCAAACTGGTTATTTCTTGCTGAGAGTGATGCATTCGCCTCCCAACTCTCTTGACTTCTAATTTGCCTTCCTCTCAGCTCTTCCAGTGAAAAGCTGCTTTCATGTCCTCCGCTCAAAGATTCAAAAAGTCCAACTTTTCATCCATGTCTCAGATATTTGCATTCACATTTGCATTATAAGACGGCTTGCTCATTCCCGCTAAATTTCCAAGAGGCCAGCTGCTTCCCAAACAGCTTTTCATACACACACACACAGCTTTGACTTTGTTCCCATACAAACCACAAAACTGCAGGACAAATACACACAGCAGCTTCCATTTCAAACAGCCTTCCCTGATAAGGACCACAGCTAACAATGTGATGTCTGCATCAATAGGCCACTTCAGCCCAACATCCAAGAGGCACATGGGATCACATCAAAGCCCGGCCCATGCTGCTGTGAGAGTGGGGCAACAATGGTACAATAATTATAGCCACATGGATATGTCTTCACACACATCCTCATCTCTCTTCAAGCAGACAAGGTTAAAGTATTTTTAAAAAGTACCGTTTGATGTCTGTAATGATGACAATGTTCTGATGCTGTACAATGTCTGAGAGAGCCATTTTCATCATCTGAATACAGTAAACATAGAGTCACTCTCATCCATTAAGCAGGCCATCATTCCTCGGGCCAAAGGGGAGCTGTCACAACCAGCAACAACACATTGACAAGACATGATGTGACGAAATGCAAACCGCCTTCCTCCTCCAGTTTAATGAGTCCGTGAGCAGGCCATGCTGCTGCTGCATTTACATCCTGCTCTCATGTGAGCAGTCAGTTCATTTTACCTCATTTGTCATGCATTCATATGTATATGATGTATGTCTTTGATTAATGCAGCCTTGTTTTGGTAATTTTCTGCGCAGCTGTTGGGTTTGTGTGTGGAGGGTGGCGGGCGAGAGGTGTTTGAACTCTGTGAGGCCTCATCTGAGGATAGAAATGAACTTTAAGTAACAAAAGTGGTTTAAGTCTGAACCAACTGTAAGATACTGTCGCTGCGCTGGATGTCCGCACAGGAGGTTTGCGCATAAAACGCACTTTATCTCTTCTGGAAGGAGTGAAACAGCCATGGAGATCTGGGCAGGGACGCTGGGGGTGGGGTAGGGGGCTTTGAGAAAAAGAAAAAAAAAGAAAAACAGAGGGTGTCTTGTACCTCTTGAGCTTCCACGTCTTCCTCGCTGTCAGTGGGCTCTGGCGCTTTCAGGAACCACCACTGGATCTCCAAATACACAGACGCAGTTCCGCTCTGGAAAGCGCACGCCATTTCTATATTCTGTCCCTCTTTGACCGTCATGTTGGAGGGCAGATCCGTGAAGCGACCTACACATGAAACAGAGAGACACATTGAGAAAAAGGGAGTGAGGGGTAGGAAGAGGAGGGGAAAGGAGGACGGGTGCTGTTGAAGGGATTTTAACGGGCAAAAATAAAGAAATATACATAAAAAATTAACAGCTTTGCCAGTGGTCGGAGCTTCCGCACAGCTCTGCTCTTTCGGGGGAGAGGGGTGCATCCCCATCGCTCCCACCCCCTCTAAAACAGACACTGACTTCACTGAGAATACTCAACGAACGCGGAACGGCTACATTCTGGTGGTGCCACGCTGCCCCTTTTTTGCGCAGAATGGCGCAGAGATTGAAAAGCTTTTTTTCCCTTTCACTTAACATTACAGTCCGCCCCATCTCCGTCACATGACACGTCTGAGTGAACCAGATAAAGATCACTATTGATTTGAAAATTAAAAACTAATTTGAAACGTGAAAATATTCATATCGTAGCTCCTTAAGAGCAAACTTTTACTCCACCAACCAGTAGAATGTGGCTAAAGTCAGTGCATGCGCGAGTCTCAATGGAAAAAGGAGCGCGATGAGTCTTTTCAGCACCACGGAGAGCACCCTCCAGCTGCTGCACGCGCTGGTTTCACTTTTTTTCTTTTTCATTGCTAGTTAAGTTTTTATTTTTATTTTTTATTGTAATGTATAATTAAGGGGGAAATTAAATGGGAATGGGGGGCAGTTGCTTTCTAGTCCGAAGAGCTTTGATTCTAAACACTCACCAGTTGCTTTTATTGTAATTGTCGGTGTGAAAAATGCAACCTTCCCCATGCGCCGATGTGCGCTCTGCTTTAGCGCCTCCTCATGCGGACGCTTCACACGCGCGCTCAAAACTCTATGTTTCCCATCATTTTAGCATGCATGGAGGCAGCGCACTTTTCATACTGCGCGGCTCCCAGCAAAGCCCACGCTAAGGCGGACTGCTTTGACAAGAGACCCCCCCCCCCCCCAATTCCGCGCTCACCTTCAAAGGAGAATCCAATATGAACACAAAATCCGGCCATGATAATAAATCCAACAGTATCCTGGGAGGTCCACATTATTCCAGAATAGAAATGGTTGCCTTTTATTTTACATGAACAAAAGAAGGCAGAAATACGGTTATTCCTTCACTTCCTCTCCTAAAAAAGAAAGATCGACGGAGGAGAAGCGCCTGCACTCCCAGGAAAATCAAACAGTGTCCGGGCAAGCTTGCCAACGCGGAGATTTCCGAAGGTTGAACATACTGGGTAATGGCAGTTCTGTTGCGGCTAAAGTTGCGTTCTAATCTGTGTTGCTTCTTCCTCCTGTAGCTCTGCAGGGGGAAGCCAGTCGACTGCCTGGCTTCACTGAAGTCTGCGAAATGAGCGGCTGCGGTGTTCCTCTGCGCTGCAGGAGAGACGTCAGTCCACTGATCGCTGTGGAATCCGCGCACTCCCCACCTCATTGAATCTAGTCCTTGTACGGCCTTTCTCCTCCGCCTTTTTACTACATGAACGATGGAGGATATTTGCGTAAAATTACGCAGCACATCTCCGCGTTCCAAGGATATTTTGAAAGTTTTAAAACAGGACTTTTTAAACCAATTTCTCTTAACTTAATTCCTGTTTTAAGACGTACTGCAAACTAAATTGTGGATTTAAAAATCTACTCTCTATCAGAAGGTTCATATAAGAAATACATTTTACTAACTCTGCTTAAAAACCTGATTTTGGGAAATTGAAAGTAAATGAATAAAGGATAACCAGACAAGTGCAGGCCAAAGACAGCACGGCCTGAGCCTGTAAGTATTTTTAAGACACTCTGTTTTTGTTACAACAAACCTGCAGCTCCTCTGCCTGACCTTAATTGACTCAGATACTATCAGACTTCTTTTGGGGGGGCGGGGCCCTGAGGAAACCTCTCCTTCCAGACGCACCCCAATACACAGAGGTGCTGAAGTTCCAATAAAAAGGCAGCAGAAGAAGCGATGTCCCCTGCTGTTTACAGCAGAGATGCAAATCCAAATCATTCAGAGAACCAGGAGAGAAGTAGGGATCCCCCTCCGAGTTGTTGGATCAGAGAAAACAGGAGGAAAGGCTAGGCTGTCCTGTGCAAGGCATATGCAGGGTTTCGAAACCCACCAAAACATCCCTCTACACTATAGAAGACATTATGCTGTAAATCTCAGGGATTCTTCTTTCTCTTTGCTCTTTAATTCATTAAGTAACATTGTATCCATCCATCCATCCATCTTCTGAACCAGCTTCATCCCTTTTGGGGTCACAAGGTTGCTGGAGCCAACCCAGCAACTGTTGGAGGGTTTCACCCTGAACAGGTCACCAATCTGTTGCAGCGCCACACAGTCACATTCACACTCACACCTGGGGCAATGTAGAGACACCAATTAACCTATGAAGCATGTTTTTAGACTGTGAGGAAGCTGGAGTTCCCTGAGAATACCCACACATGCACGAGAAGAACATGCAAACTCCACACAGAAATTTAGCCTGAAGAAACAGTGAGGCTTAGACAACCGCATGTTGGGAGAGTCAAGAGCGCATTCAGGTTAGAGCATGAATTTAATATGTTCATAATTTTGAATTATGTAATCCAGTTGAACTATTATTTATTTGAATAGCATGTTAAACTGGCAACAATCATCAAATTGACATATGAGACTAAAATGAAGATCTGAAAACAAATCCCAGTTAGGATGACAAAAAAAATGTAAAACAAATTCTAAACATCCCAATCCAAAATATGATTTAAGAAAAGATGAATATATATATTTTGATTAAAACACGATGAATTCATACATTTGATACATAGAAGTCCATCAGGACACTACATCTTTGTCATTCCACCTCAAAGGTCAGTAAAAAAAAAACATTTTTCTTTAATTTATGTGGCAAATCCTAAAAAAACAAAAAACAATAGAAACCACAATTACTCCACAAAATTAATATTAAAACAAAGAATGTCATATTGTGAAAATATATTATGACCATAGTTAATCAACAGTTTTGTACGTCTGCACAGTGGAACAGTGGTTAGCACTTTCACTTTACAGTGCAGTGATGAAAGTCAGGCAAGGAAAAAATCCCTGAACTTTTCTTTGAGCGATATGGCGGCGCGGAGAGAAATTTTTGAAAAATACATAGTCTTAGATGCATTCTGGTACATTCTGGCAGCTAGTTATTCACTTCTTAATCAAGAAACTAAGACTAATTGGAGCATCATGATTTATCAGTCAAACCCCTAGTTTGACTCTCCATTAAGGACTTGCTGGTCCTAAAAAAGAATTTGGAAAATTGCTCAAAGTAACACAATCCTACAATCTAAGCTTTTCCTAAAAACTGCAAAACATACAATTGCTAAAATATAGTAACATCAAAGACCCAAATGGCAAAAAGAACTCCAGTAACTATGATATTCTATGAAAGTACCTTATTTGTACATGATTATAACTTTCAACATCCACTTGCACTGTTTTCTCAAACTATAATTACATCAAAATATGGGATCTGCTTTAAACTATATTTCTATAACATAATACATCAATTCTTTAACACCAATACTAAGTAATCTGGGAAATATCAAAACAAACATACAAACTAAACTAAACATTGTAAACCCTCTTTTTTAAGAGAGTGCGGGTCCAAACCACCAAATACTTATAATTAATGTCAACTATACTGAACTAAATCATGGTAATTAGGAAATACAAATAAATTAGATAGAGAAATGTATTCAAAATAAAAACGGAAACTCAAAACTTAAACTGAAATTATTTCAAAATGTGGTTTTGAGATTATTTTACACAAAAAGTATTTGACCTACACTACTTTAACAATATTTTTCTTCCAGCCAAGACCACTTCAATTTGTTTTTTTTATCGTCTTCTCACAACTGAGGTCGTGACCACGCTCAATAATGACGATGCCCGCATTATTGATCGCAAACTCTTCAGATTTGTTTGTGAAAGTTTAGCGTGGGTCAGCCAGTTTTGGTCTCTAGGGGATCCGTCACGCTGACCACGTGGTACAGACAGAGCCAATCAGAGCCGTCGACGCATCCGAAAGCAACTAAAACGTCCCGTCATTGGTCAATTAGGCCGGGTAGACGAGAGATAGCCGCGACCATAGAGGAAGCGATCTGCGGAGAAATATAGAAAATAAAGCTAAAATTCGCCGATTTCAGACAATTTTTTCATCCGGAAAGCGATTTGTCCATAGAGATCAGGTCTTTATTTCCAGGAAAATACGTTCGGTTTGCTCAAAAACCCGGATTTCCGGGAATTCCCGGAAGACTTTCATCACTGCAGTGAAAAGGTCTTGGTTTCAATCCCAGCTGAGAGCAAGCTGGTGACCTGTCCAGGGTGCACCCCGCGTTCACCCAGCAGTATCTGGGCAAAGCTCTGGCAGTTTTTGTGACCCCAAATCCCACGGGATTTCCCCTCCGCTATTTGCAGATGATTTTGTCCAGGTGGATTCATCAAGCCGGGACCACCAACATGCATTGGCGTAATTTGTGGCCCACACTGCAGCTCGATTAGACAACTGGTAACTTTCAACTGCCTCTGGAGTCCCACAAACCTGGCTGGCTTGTGGGACTAAGTCTGATACCATGGTTCTTGACTGGAGAAAGGTAGTTTGTCTTCTCTGGGTGGAGTGCTCCTGTCCAATGGGGGGGAGTGACAGTTACTTGATAACTTGTTCACAAATGAGAGAATATCAAAGCATGAGATTGACAGGCAGATAGGTGCATCATTAGCTCTTATGTGGTCGCTGCAACAGTAAGTTGTGGTGAAGAAAAACTGAGTCAGATTGCAAAGCCTTCAATTTCAGTCGATCAGTCGATCTTTGTTTCAACATATACCTCTTGTCATGGCTAAAAGAACAAGGTCCCAAATACGAGCAGCTGAAATGAGCTTCCTCTGCAGTATGGCTGCGTGCTCTCTTAAAAATAGGATGAGAAGCTCAGTTACCCAAGGAAAGCCGGAGTAGAGCCACTGCTCCTTCCCATCGAGAGGAGCCAGTTGAGGTGGCTCGTGTATCTGGTGCTGATGCCTCCTGGACGCCTCCTTGGGGATGTGTGCCAGGGCAAGTCCCACTGGGCAGAGGCTATGGGGAAGACCCAGAGAGCAGCTGGAGGAAGTGGTCGAGGAGAAGGAAGTCTGGGCATTTTTAACAGTGTTGAATTTTATAAAACCAATGTTGTGTCACAAACAAACATTACCGGTTGTTTTTTTTAACATTGAATAAAGTTTAAAAAACTCCAAAAGTCATGGTCCCATTCACACACATACACACCAACACACACACATACTGCAGTTACGCTGTTTTATAGCGGCGCCAACCTATATTTATCAGGAGCAATGTGGGCTTGTGTGAAAATGCTCAGAGACACTTTGACACCTGTATGTTTGCCATAGTCTGTAACAAAGGAAATCCCTGAATAGCAAAACACGTATGGACTTCAACATGAATAGGGAAGGGGATAGCCAAACTCTTAATCCACATTCAATAGGCTACTAGCGTTTTTAAGATATTAGCATAAAATATCTAAAAGAAAATGTGTTCTTGTATGTCGCTGCCATGTTATCCAACTAGGAGTAGACAAACTGCATACTTAGTGTGTATTCAGACTGGTCCAGACACAGTCAGCCTAATTTGGTCCGGATCAGTGAACCTGGTCTTTGGTCTGTATTCAGACTGCAGTCAAGCAGCCTTTCCTGGTGTGGACTAAAGCTTGTAAACAAAACTATGTGACTAAAGATCTCTTCACTCATTGGCCAGGAATTATGAGGGCGGGGGGAAACAACTAGAGGCAGAAATTATGGTTATTGTTGTAAGTTCTGAACCTCTGTATCAATGTCACGCTCAACACTTTTTACTCGCTTTTTAGGTCCTGTGGCAGGATGCTGCAGGGCGGTTACTGGCAAGAAGACAGTTAAGAGCATACTCTAATAAGTGTTTATGACAGATTGTTGGCAAAATAGTGAGAAGCAATGTACGTCACACTAAAAGATGTTTTCATGAGGTTGAATTTACCCGATCACAATTGACATAAGGCATTTAACATATACAAGCTAGCTTTGACATGGACTAGAGCTGCTTGAATTCAACTCTCAGGATTAACACCAACGCCTCTGTAAGAAGTCACTCCCAGACAGTAAAATTTAATTTGACGAATGTTGAACAGACTGAAATGTTTTAACACACATCACCAACACTAAAATTCTAACATATTTGAATTTTTAATTCAGAGCTCACAGTTTTTAATTGAATTAGGGGAATTTAAAGGTTTCCCTCTTGCCTTTAAATAGAATTAAAGAGTGGTACTTGTTCTATTCCTGATCTCCAACCAGGTTGACTGGTGGAGGGTGGTAATGTGATGTTCTGTATGAAGCCTTTGAAACATGGGGAGATTAACAGAGGGGGCATTTCCTCAAAAGTGTTTGGAGGCTTGCTTCTTTTAGGGAATGAGCTGAAAATGATGATGTCCAAAGCTTCGCTGTTCTCCCTTCAGAGAAATGTTAATCTTTAAAACTATTTCAACTGTTGTTCCTAACTGCTTCCATGACACTCCAGTGGACTGGGGCTATTCAACATTTTCACATATTGTCATATTGCAGAATTGTGAGATTCAACTCACTTAGTTTCACCAACATAAAAAATGTAATTTAATGAAAATGAACTTATCTTTCCACAGCTGTGATGTAATTTTCTGGAATTTTCTTCTCATTTTGTTTCTTATAATTGTGGTATGACTTTCATTTTGTCCCTTTTGGGGTCACAGGGCTGCTGAAGCCTATTCCGGCCATCCTCTGTGTCTTCCATGCATTGTAATGTGATATACACACACAGACATTTGAATGTATTTGCTGTAAATCAAAGTATTGTTCACATCCATCGTCATGTTTTGTAGTGACTTATCACGTGAGTTGATTTGTGTTTATTTACGTAAATAATTTAATGGAAAAAAGTGTAATTGCGAAATTGTGTTTTTTTGACATTCCTGGAATGTAAAAAAAAAGTCTTGTGCATATGTGTAATGGAAACGCAGCTACACATTAGCGTGGTTGTGTCTATGAAATTACTAAACGGACATAGGAATAATTTCAGAGACTCTTATGAACAAATGGTCCAGTATGCGATCTGCAGATGCCAGCTGATGCTCTATCAAGCAAAAGGGAAACCATACTTGAACATGGTCCAGAAATGCCTCTGTGTTATGTGAGCCAAAACTTATTTTATAAGAACTGATTCAAATTGGAGGCATGTTTTGTGGTACGAGAAGTCCAAATAAACATTTTATTGGAAGTTATGATGAAATCTTTTTTATTTATTTATTTATTTATTTTAAACACTTGTCCTGTGTAACAGCTGGGCAGGGAGATGAGAACTGAGGGCCTCTTGTGTTGGACATATTTTACTTTAACAACAGGAGTTATTAATCTTCAGACAAACCGGGGGTATGTCTGAAAAAAACCCTTTTGTAATTGAGGCCAAACTTTATTAATTTCAATCATGTTCGAAAATCTTTGGTGTTGGACCAGAAAAGGAAAGGAGGGGGGGTGATAATAGGAGGGGGGGATTAGACCATGAAGCAGCATAAAGCAACAAGTTTACTAGTTGTTTATCATTACGGTAAGGTTCAAATGTAGTACAAATCTCAAAGGGCGGGGCCTGTCCACACGCACACTCAAATATTATCAACACACCTGCTAGCTGCAGAAATGTCCACATGTCAAAATTGTACACAAAACAGATAGAATTCACACACGCAAACTTATGCCTTCAAACCAACTAGTGTGAAATATTTCATTCATTTAATCATGCAAACTATTAATGCAAAGGTGAGCTAACAAGCTAACACCTGTGCTCAGGTGAGTGTTTATGTTCTTCTAAAATGGATGATGGAATGTGAAATGAAGGAGGGAGAGTGCCCAGCCATCCCCACACCAAGACCCCCGCCGCAGCAGCAGCGGCAGCCGGAACCCCCCGACGCCAACCGGCAGCAGGTAGGGAACAACCGCCCCCCGGGCGACCACATCCGCCACCCAGGCCAGGGCAAGCAGGACAGCCGCGAGGCCCCCAGAGCCAGAGAGCAGGGAGGCATGGGGGGAAAGAGAGTGCCGCCACAGCCCAACCAGGAGAGCAGCCCCCCCCACCGCGCCGGGAGGGCCCAACGCAGGGCCCCACCCAGAAGGGTGCCTACAGCCCCAGACGAGCACCCCATCACCACCCAGGAGTTCTGGGGATCCCCCCTCCCCAACCCCAGGTACGAGCCAGGACCCCCCAAGGGAGACCCGCTCCACACTCCATGCAGCCACCCACCCGGCCCATGGTTGGTCCAGGGAGGAGCAAGGCGGGGGCCAGCCGCCCCCCGCCCAGGAGGGGAGCACCCCTGGGAAAAGGGGGGCCCACAAGGGGTGTTGTAAACATGACCCCCAGCGCCCTCCCACCGGGCACCGGAGGCCCCGACCAGTGGCGGTTCTACACTAACTTACTCCCTGGGCGAGTAACCCCACCAGCGCCCCCCCCCATTTTCTAGACTCGTATTACAGGGGGGTCAAACTCAGTCACACAGGGGCCTAAGTTAAAAACACGCTTAAGGTTTTGGGCCGAAGAAGATAAACATTTACTGAACACACTAAAGCTAAACTTTTAAACCTTTTATACTGAACTTTTTGAACATAAATATGAATAAAAACAGGAACATTAATCCAGAATAACTCAAGTTAAACCTTAAATAACTTGAAATATTTTGTTCTCCATAGAAATATATTCTGTCAAAATTATACAAATATGAACATGCTGCAGGACAAAACAAAGAAAGCCTGGAAATATTAATAAGAAATTACATATCAAATAATTCCATTTTTTTGCTCTTTCATCATTTTTTAGAGCATTTTTTTTAGAGCTGGACTCCTGCTTCATTTTTAGTAATAATTTCTTAATGTGTGACGTCCTGTGTGTGTCTTTGTGAAACATATCAGAGGGATTAGATCTAAAAAATAAAACTTATTGTGATTAATATGTTTAGGTCTTATAAAACATTAAAGACTAAATCTTAGAACTCATCAGTGGGATTACTCCAAAAATATTTGGCATTTCCCTAAATTTGTGCAACACCAACAGTAGAAATCCTCCAAAATAACTCAATCCATGAAAAATGGTCTGCGCTCATCCCCCCTCCCCCTCCCCTTCCCTCTTCTCACACGCGGCTCTGTCTCATGACGGGAGGCGCAGCTGCGGCCCAGAGTTGATTGTCAGATAGAAAAAGACTCCCAATCACATGTTAGTGTGATTCAGCCAGCCACCGGCGAGTTGCGCTCCCCTCTCGAGTTTTTTGACGTATGTTCCACAGACTACCGCAAAGAGGTGTGGCCGCAAGCGTCTTGCAGCAGAGGGCGGTGGTCACGTGCGCATCGGGTCTGCTGTGTCGGAGCAAAGAATTGTGGGAAATAATCTCCATTGCCTGCTTTTGTCGAAATTGGGTTGAGCACAGATGTTTGTTCTGCCTACTAATTCCTTTTCATGTGCCTGTTTTACGTTGTTTCACTCTGAGGTATTTTTTTTTTTTTTTTTTGCACCATAAGTGTGAAGAGCAAATAGGATGAAGACATTGTTAAGAGTCTGATGTGTCAAAGTAAAAGCATTAAGTGTCGGCTGCTGAAGCAATTTTCAAATTAAAGCTCCAAGCTTCTTCTTTGAATATAGTTTGTAGCACATTATGTGTAACGTCTCAGGCACGGCAAATGAAGTGCCGCCCTGGGCGACCGCCCACATCGCCCATATCAAAAACCGCCACTGGCCCCGACCCACACCCCGAACCACGGCAGTAAGGCAAGGGGCAGCGACGAACTTTGGGCTGACATTTTTTCCAAGCTGACACTTCTGGACCAATGATTAGTCCTGACACTCAAGAAATGCTACACCATAAAGAACATCCCATTTCTATCTATTAAGAGACCTGCATTAGCATACATTTGCCAGATATGTTAGAATAGAGTAGAGTAGAGTAGAGTAGAGTAGAGTAGAGTAGAGTAGAGTAGAGTAGAGTAGAATTTAATTCCACAAGTTCAATTCACTCAATTTTATATTGTCTTGAATAAAATACCAGAAAAAATACTATAAATAAAAATATAATGCTAGAAAACTAGAAAATACTATAAAAGCTTGTATTTGTTTTGTGTTGCTGAGTTGACTAATTTGATATAAACCTAAATGTCCATGTAAGAAAAAAAAATTGAAAAAAAAGAAAAGGCATGGCTGTCAACATAGATTTCTAGGATTTCCAAAAGTACTATTGTCTACATTTTGGAAACATGATAAAGATAGCAAAAAAGTTAAACAGATTAAAAAATATATCAATAAAGATGGGAGAAAAACTGCACCCTTAATACAGCAGACTCTCTACATTAAAACTGTCAAGAAGTGCTTTCTGGCCTGCCAGCTTTGCAGCCATTTGCCAATGAAACCACATTTGAACTGGTTCCCTGCCAGCATCCATTCTTTCAGCTTGAGCGCACTCCATGAGGTTTGCTGAGTGCAACAAAGTGCATCAAAATATAATTAAACACATTTATCCAGGGTGAGGATGTGAGCAGTAATTAATCCCTTTTGCAGTTAGCAGTGTTCATTAATGAGACTGCTACAGTAATAATGCCTTCTACCAAAACTGTATTATCTGTAATTGTGCTTTTAAAGAGTCGAAGGTTGGCGTCATGTTGTGAAAGGCGACTAACACAGCTTCAAATGTGAGCCTTTCTGGTTGGTGCAAGATTTGTGTATATGTTAAACTAAAGATTGCTGTTTTATTTATTTTTGATTTTCTTTTTTCTTTTTTTAACTTTCAGCGTCTTGGAAAGTGTGGTATTCCTTCCCAGCAGTAAGTAAAATAAGAAAGATGACTCAGCCTCTGTGTTTAAAAGAAGCCTACAAAACAATAGTACTTTTTTGGCTGCATTCACACTGTAACTATTTCAAAGAGAAAAAGAATTAAAAACCCAGCTCTCTGTTTTCTTTTTGTAATTTTCCTTTATGTTGTTTAAGAACTCTTAATGATCATTTTTATGTTTATCTGCACAAAAAAGAACAACTTCTACCATTCGTTTCTTTCATGACAAATGAAGTGGGCATGTGTGGTTTTGAACATGTTTATGGCTAAAAGAACAGCTTATGCAGGTTATTTATATTATGCAATATAGTCAAAAGCATGGTCTTTAAATTTGAGAGTACAGGTTTATGAAATGTTTAAAATTTAAATATAATTGTGCTTGGTATCAAATCTCTTCTTTCACATTTAAAGGGTTCCTTCTTGCATAAAGATGTGTTGTTTTTAAATATGTACTTGTGCTCTTTAATTGACCCTTCCACAGAGTGCCTATGGTCTCATTCAAATCTTTCTCTTTACTTTCAATTCCAGCTGGTTGCTTTCAAAAACCTTCTCACTTGGAATTTTCTGGTTCTGCTGGGTGAACAGCGGTGAAATAAGAGAGCAATGGAGCTGAACTTACATTCTGAAGACATGGTATGCCCTTTTAATCCGCAGGTAGTTTCTCACCTAAGCTGGGTCCTCTACCAGAGCTCTGGGAGCTTGAGGGTCCCAGGCCTCTACTGTGCATCATGGCTGCTCCTAGCACTGCGCTTTTCTGGGCTGAGAGGTCTGAGGTCTTGCCAGGGATATACTGTAGACACTCCTTCAGGGTTACTGCCCCAAGTGCCCCAATTACCATGGGCATCACTGTTACCATTTACCTTCCATGCTTTCTCCAGTTTTTCTCTGAGTCCCTGGTATTTCTCCAGTTCCTTATGTTCCTTCTTCTTGATGTTGCCATTGTTTGGTACTGCCACATCCAACAGTGTTGGACTGTTTTTTGTATCCACCACTACAATATCTGGTTGGTTTGCAATTACCATTGTCCCACAGGGTCTTTGCTTTCTCATTCCCTTCCACTTTCAGGGGTGTTTCCCAATTTGACTTTGGGGTTTCCAGTTTTTACTCCGCACACATGTTCCTGTATATTATTCCAGCCATTAGGTTATGGCGCTTCATGTGCTTTCCGTGCCAACATCTTACACGCTGTAATTATGTGCTGGATTATTTTAGGCACCGTCTTGCTGGAATTGGGATGGATCCCTTCTTGTATGGTGAGGAGATTTCATGTCTTAACATCCATAGTCTTTACTGTATCTCTTCCTTTGGCCATGTCATTATTTTGATTTGATTTTAAATGGTTTGTTTCAAGCAATCAAGTAAGAATAATACACAAAAACAATACAATCAGCAGTAAAACATTCATACAAAGACATATCAAACTTAGGATAATTAGACACAAAATTAAAGATTGCTTGAAAGGGAGTGGAAGGAAGCAAATTTATATAATCCCAACCCTGTTCCACCATTTTTATTACATGATTTATCTTCATCCAGTTCATAACTTTTATCAGACAGAATTAAGAATCCTTAGGTGTCAATAAAACACATAACAAAGATGAATTACTTAATTATTGTATAAAAATAGACATAATATTTCAGAAATCAACATGGCAAATGCAGATCAGTTATCTAAAATATATACAGGTTATATTCATTAGAAAAATCATGAACATGATTAAAAAATAATACTATATCAGATACATAGGCACAACACTGTTTCAAAAATCTTCATGGCAAAAATGGATCAAGTATCAAAAGTTAAAAATATGCGCAAATTAAGTTTCATCAGGAGATATCATTAATCAATTTTTGGAGCAAGTGAAGTAATATACTTAAAAATCACTCATTTTAATCATCTTCAATAATTGAATTAGCATTCTTTGTTTCTCTATTTTCTTTTTAATTTTTATTTATATTATAAGGGAGTGCTGTGAAACAAAATAAAATAAAATAAGAAACAAGGGTCCATATTCTGTCGATTGTCTAAGGTTGGTATTCCATCTTCTGCTGATTAACAGCCGTCCTTCTGGTTTAACAGTTTTTAAGTTCTTTTCGCTGCAGACATTAGATTAAGGTCCGTATCCTTCTGCGACTTTTATCAGTGGTGTAGAGGTCAAGTTTTCTGCAGGTCAGAACTCTGCTGAAAATCACGGTCACTTCAGACTTAGGGAAAGCGATGAATTCAGGCGCCATATTTCTTGAAATGACTCTTAATTACCTTATTGTTGGTTCAGACGTCCGTGATCAAACACTTCTCAAAATCCTTCATTGTGTTAACAACCACTGCCTGGTTTAGGTGGAGCCAGTGGTTTGACCTAAATCCAGCAGCCTTTAACCGAGTGGTTCTCATTTTTTTTTTGCCAGGCCCCCCCTAGGAAAAAGAAAATGTTTCTCCTTTCTCCTGGGTAGTGGGTGGCAGGTCTTGATGGTATTAAGATCCAGGGAAATCCCTTTGGAGTCCCTGATTGGTCCCTGATTGATCAAAGCCCCAGTGTTCAGGGGTCAATCAACCTTTTTAAAAATGTTAAAGTGATATTGAGGACCACTGTCACATATTCTGCATTTGGTGGTTTCAAGGCTGATTTACACTGGTCCGTCTGCATTGTGTCTCAGTTGCATTGACACAAAAAGAACATTTATTAATAAATTAATTGAGCAATGTAATCAATGTTTACATCGCCTCTGTCATGTGTGTGTCTGCCATCCATCCCTCTGCAATCCAATCCAAGCTTTATGCAGGAATTCTATTTCCAGTCCATTGACGTATCAATGTCACAGCAAAAAGACAGAGAAACAGGAACCACGTCCAGTTTTCCAAATAAAAACCTCTGTTGTACTTTAAAAAAAATCTTTATACAATTTAATTTTATATTTAAGGTTACATCCCTACACAATAACACATGGTACACTGCAGATAACACCTGCAATGATTTTCGCCATGGATGACAAAAGTTTTATTTTGGAAGTACAAAAACGTAACATCATTTATGACACAAAACATTCATTTTACAAAGACTCAGTGAGGAAGGAGAGGGCATGGGACATAATCGCTTAAGTTTTGGATGAGCGAAGAAAGAGGGACGAACTACTTAACATGACTGTGGCAGGACAAACTACTCCTCTATAAGCTGAGGGTGGACCAGAGATGCAACAGAGACAAGGCAAACTGACTGACAATTAAGAGACAAACTTCCCACAGAACACAATGAAAATGCACCACAGACAGGGAGGAACCACCCCAGAGGAAATCTGGAGTACGCCCTGATCTTAACGCTTAGTGCTGTTTTGTCATACAGGGAGACTTCAGCTTCCATTTCTCGTTATTATGACTGTCTTTGATCAGGGAGAGAACCGTGTAGATGCCACACATGTTCTCATAATGATACTTGTACATCTTTATTACAATCAGAACTCAGATGATTGCAAAGGAAGCTGCCAGGAGGCACTATCACACAGTGGCCCATCAACTCCTTTGACAAGCACATATGTTATGAGATAATCAATGTCACCCACTTCATCTGTAAATGGCTGTGGTTGCCTGCAGGCTCAATGACATTTCCCTGTCAGCAATAATACTTCAAAAATAGTGTTCTCGGGGATTTGATGCCATTAAAGAAAACCCTGCAGACCCACAAACATGGCATATGTTCTTGAAAATGTCCACGACCCATTTCAGAATGCACCTATTGGTATGAGCGGTTTGCACTTACACACTATTTTTGATTTGTTCGTCTGTATTGTAATTTCCCTCTGCCTATAATGCTTACTGCATGTTGCTGAGTGTTGTACATTGGATAGTTTGCTTCAGTGTTTGTCGTTTTTGCATGGGGTTTTCTCTTGTCCTGTTAAAGCAACTAAGAGCTAAATCTGTCAGTTACATAACAAAACAGATCATTCCTCCCTTTTGATAAAAAATTGATTTTCTCAAACAAACTTGACTTTCAGAACACAAGAACACGTGTACCCATTTCACTGAGTAGGGTACACATGAATGAGCCAAAATGCATGTTTAATTTCCAGTAGACATGATAGGTATAATTGTTCATATGGCTCACCTTTGGAGAAAAAAAAATATTTGTTGGATGTGAACGTCGTGAAAGCTGGGTTCTACGCCCATGAACATGTCAATAGTGTTGAAACACTGTCTAGAGGAGTCTGTCAGCCTGCGTCTGGTAATAATACACAGCCAGACACACATCAGTGAAAATCTCATCAAACATTTACGCTATCAGCTTCACAGCAAATCCATTTGACTTCACAGAGCCCTGGGTATAATTGCAACCCATGATGATAAATAATCTCTACAGCAAAGTTAGACGGATATACTCAGGTATTGCGTTTTCTCTCACCAAAGCCAGTGATGAGATAATTAATAGCAGCATGAAAATCATGACACAGTTTCATAGTTGCTTCTAATTACCTGCCTCATCATGATGAATTTCAGCAAACCAGCAGCCCTTTTGTCTGTACGGTGTTGCAGACCCACAGCTCCGGGCTCTGTGTGTGTTCAATGAAATAATTTGAAGCAACGTGTTGCAGAAGACAAGAAGATTTGTTGGAATCAAGCCCACAGGGAAAGAGTTTTTCTTTGATTGGACTTTTCTATTGAGATATAGAGAGGATAGAATCCATTCAGGGGAACAAAATCAGTACAACCCCTCTGCTTTTTCTGTCTGTTGCTCTTCTGAGGGGTCAACACTGCAAACTATGTGCTTTCATGTATAGTACAAATCTTAATAAAAAAAAAACAGATTTTAATTTGAATACCTTCCTCTTGTATGGATTGTGTATACCTGGTAGGGAAACATGGTAACAGAGGACAAAGTAGAGGACACAGTTTTCCAATTTTCCATTTCTCTTGTTTTTAGAGACAGAAAAGAGACTGTAATGCAGATTTTCAGGTTTTATAATGTTATGTTGTCATTTCAAAAGCACACATCTAATTGACCATTTAGAAAAAGATACAGCACATAAGGTTTCAGACATTACAGTACAGTCTTGAGACACTGCTTCATTCTATGTGCATGAGAGAACTTCTGCTGTGACATTCTGGTATCTTAACTCATATGTGGGTTAACAGGCAGTCAGGGTGCAGAGGTAGAGTGGTCAACCTCTGAATCAAAATCACAGGTTTGGTTCCTGCCCCGCCTGCCCATGTGTCAAAGTATTGGGCAAGACAATAAACTATATTGCTTCTTGTGGTTATAGGTTTGCCTTCTTAGAAGGCAGTATAGTGCTATATATAAGTATACTCAATTTGCCATTTAATATTATACAGCTTAATTTCTTAGCTAGTTAAATATAAGGTTGTTTGAGTTAAAGAAATATATTGAAGAGATACTGCCTGTAAAAAAAAAATTATAAGACTGGTTTAGAACTCCTTTTAGATAAAAAATTGTAGTGAGTAAACTTTTTTAAAACTTTTACTGTTAAACAATTGGTACATTTGTTAAAAAAAATATACAATGTCAGTTTGCCCCAGTGTGAGCCATTCAAGCACAGAATCCAGTCTTTAAACTTGTGGGGTACCTACAGCTTACTATTACAGTATATGTAAATTATATATATTTTTAAATCTTGGATCTTCTGTTGGCTAACATGCTTTTCTGAAAGAGGGGATGCAGAGGTACATCAATGCCAAATTTGGTGCTTGTACCATGTTAGGAGTGATTAGAAACAGAATAGTTAGAAACTCCCTTTTACATTTTATTATACTAACTTTTACCTTTATCACTTTAATGGCTTAAACTCGATTTACTATGTATTATCATCTCAAAATTATATTACACTCCAGACAGAGCACAACCAAGACTATTTTCTTGCAAACATTCCTTTAACATCTTCCCTTTTCATCTTTGTGTGTTCTGGTGTATGCGTTCTGGCAATTGTCTGTGATAACCTCAGAGAGATGTGACACTTTAGGTGCTCTGACCTTCGAACATCTAGCCTGCAACAGTCTGTGGGTGGGTTTTTCACACCATGATCCATCGAATGAGGTTCTGAATATGCAAATGCAAGGTATATATGCCAGGCCTTTTTCTGAACTCCTTTGTTCGGACTTTGAATGCACCACGTTCATCTGTCTGTAACCCTGCGTACAAATCTGTGGTCTTTGTGCGGAGTAAACTTAAAAAAGATAAGTAACTGTCTCTGAGTGATTATTCATTATTTCTGTGTGCAAGAAACTGACGGGGTTACAAACTAATACAATACAGTCCTTTCTAGAGAATCCAGTTTCTTCACATACCACAAAATTTATGGCTATGTTAACAATTGGTGTGACAATTTTGTAGCAAATGAATAATAATGTTACTTTTCCTTTTTTGTGAAGCCAACAGACCATCACAGCAGAACACTTGTGATGGACAGACAAACACAAAGGTGTCTCTCTTTGAATCCAGAAGGTGACAGACAGTCCTCCTGCATCATTAACCCAGTTTGTTCAGAGGACCTGCTGCCACTGTGAGGTTGTGTTTTTGGCAAGCTCTGTTATCAGCAGTGATGGGTAGACTGATTGCAGCAGCACAGGGGGGGCAGAAAATTTCCGCAGCCCATCTATCACAGCCTCAGATAAACAGATGGAAGACTTTCCCCTGCATGGACTAAACATGCTGGCTTTTACTCCCACTGCTAAAAAGAAAGGATTAAGCAGATTGTTAAAAAAATCAAATTAGTATTTAAAGTAAGATTTATAAGACACGTTTTATGCATCGGTTTGAAGATTCTCTAATAACCCAATGCACTGAAAGAAGAGTAGGGATCTGCTGCCTACAGAAAAGTTTGACAGTTTGCTTCAGTTAACAACTACAGTATGTAACAAGCTGGATGAGATGATAGACCTTGAAAGATGGCCATCGTACAAGACATTAAGAAGTGGATGTGACCAAAATACAGCCACAGCATGTGAGTATTATGGCCTTTGACTTCAGTTATGTTTACTTGGTTCACATCATGTTCAGTTTTCAGGTTTTGTGTTTTCCCTTTGTCACAGTCAAAGCCAGTTTAGGTTGCTTATTATCGCATTAGTTCTCAGTGTATTTAAACATTTGGATTTCACTTCAGCTTTGTCAGATATTCTTTCGTCTGCCCTTTTGTTTTGCCATTTGGTTTGTTATGGTCATCTTTTTTTTCATTTCATCAGGCTCGGTCTCCTAACATTTCGAGTCCTACATCATTTTAACAGATTGACCCGACCGCATTCTCTGCTGCAGTGTCAGTTCTCTTGCCACTGTAGGCCATGCCACGGCAGATAAAGGTTTCTTGCCAGCCTCACTCAAGCCATTTTAAATCATGCCAGGATGGCAGGAGAATGGCTTGTTCCCAAGGAGCGTCACCGGTGTCGCTCTTCTCTTGTCCCTGAGAAGGTTAACCTGTTCCTGAAGAGTAGGTATCCGTGATACCCCTCCCCCTGATTTGGCTGCAGGCCCTGGGAAAATGTTTTCTCTTTAGCTGATGTGGCCTTTGTCCAGGCCCTCTAATCCCACCCAGGTGTGGTGGTGATGTATCTGTACTGTGAGGATTGTACGCTTTATTTTGATTGATTTCTTTTCCTTTTTTTAGATCATGTATTATTTTCCCCTGTAAAAATTAAACCAGGATAGTCACGTTTTAAGTTTGCTTATTAAAGTTACAGAAGTGTCCCCACTAAAGGGGAAAATTAAAAGGCTCATTACAAAAAAAAAAAAAAAAGAAGACAACAACTCACCTAATAATCCAGAGTGCCTTATGTATGGATTCAATATTCTGGTTGTGGTTACTGTGGTTACTGATGTAGAAGATGTTTTTGATGTTTTTTGTTTTAACTAGTTCCAAACAAGTGTAATTGTGAACAATTTTAACAAGGCTAACGGGCTGCCATGTCAGACTGTTTTTTTTGTTAGTTTTTTTACATGTTACTGACAAGGTTGCGTGTTAGGGTAGTCACAGTATTATTTGCTTTTGCTGTGGTTAATGTGTCCAATGTGCAATGTGGTCTAATCTGATTAATGTGTAGGGTATTACAAACTACCGTAGTCATGTCAAGGAGATACTTTTTTCTTGTTTAACACCTTTCCTGTCCATATAAAGGCAGGTGGATGTTTAGTCAGGTATAGTGACAAAAGTCTTCAAATTGATGCTTGATTCATTGATTTTCTTTTTAACTTAACTACTGCAGCAATGATTACTCAGGTCACAATATTCTTGGAGGAAATTAAGAATTAGATTTTACAGTTAAGGCAGGTTTCAGAAAGAAACAAATATTTAATTATTAAATTCAAGTCAGATTTACAACCAAAATAAATGTATTAACTTTATACTTTTACTACTTTCTTGACTACTAACTCTGTGTTTGGGGTGGGGGTGGAAGTGGGAGGTTCAAAGATTGAAATTAGTCATTTTAATTCTATTAAAGCTCAAACTATACATAACATGGTTCTGTCAGCTTTCAATTTGTAGCTTTGAATGTCATACCATAAACATAAATGTCTTGTGCAGTGATTAGTTGATCATCATGAAGCTGTGGCGCAACAAGGAAGATCTATCTCACTTCTGGAGAAAGCTGGGTTCTTGCATCACTCTACACACCACTCATCAAATAAGCCTTCACTCTAAACCAATAGCTAAATATCCTGGCTTCTTTTCTCAATCTCATTTCTGCTTTTAAATTCATGGACATTTAACTCTCTACCTTCCAGACGGTTTTGCTGGCCCTCCTTCACCCCATTCTGCACCTGGACAATACGTCGTAGACCGGCCTCCACCATCAGCGTCTAGGCCAGGGGTGGGCAATTATTTTAACTCGCGGGCCACAATAGGTTCTAAAATTCGATAGAAGGGCCAGACTTTTTCACCAGTAAGTCTGCCCTTATTTATCCCAGGAGTTACGTTCTAAAATAACCGTGTTCGGTGAAATCCAAGGAGTCTGATTACAGATGCTTTATGGCAGTAAACTCCTCACTGCCTAAATACACTGTCCTCAGAACATTTTCACCCTTTTCTCTTTTTTAAATTCTCAAACCTTCATAGAAATTAAGTCCGCGATCTTAGAATGAAAACCAAAGATCTGATCGATCACAGATTTCTGTAGATCTGAAGAGATCCGCGTTTCTGTACAGGAGACACGGCACGGACTGAGGAGATTGGTCTCTAATATTGTTCAGAGGGCCGGACCAAACAACTTTGGGACCTTTCTGTGTGGAGTTTGTATGTTCTCCCCACACCTGTGTACATTTTCACCAGGTTTTCACAGTCCAAATCGGACTGTGTAAAATCAATTGATTTTCTGAATGACCCCTTAGGAACAATGTGAGTATGTGGTTGTTTGTCTCTGCATGGCCCTGTGATGGACTTGCAAACCTGGAAGACATTCCCTCAACAGTGGCTGAAATAGGCTAGCGCAACCAGTGGCGGTTCTACACCAACTTATTCCCTGGGCAAGTAACCCCCTAGCCCTTCCGCACACATACAAATTTGACGACATATTTTTGTGTTCTCTATCTTTATTTGGCCATTTTACACAAAAAATGCATGATTTGAACTCAGTTGCACAGTGGGCCTACATCCAAAACATGCTTTTGGTCATGGGGCGAACAAGATAAACATTTATTGAACACACTAAAGCTAATCTTATAAAACTGGAAAACAAAGACACATAATAAAAATATCTACAATACTTAATAAAGAATCACATTATTAGCATGAGCTGAGTAATCCAAAGGCACACGATGATCTAGGTGTTGCGCAATCAAGGCTGAACTACGTGCTCATCTGCTACGTGCTGTCTTCATGAGGAATAAGCACACTTAAACAACAAGATAGTCATGAATTTCACGGAAGAAATGGCCTTGAGGAACATATTTGTCTTTGTCTGCTGAACTGTTTTTCTGTAGTCCAGCTTGCTAATGAAAGCATCTTTTCAGCTGAGGATTCTCAAGGCCTATGACTTTAAACTTGTTTCTATAACAACACAGATTTGACATTAAATACATTTTTTACTCAGAGACAATATAAAAACATAAAAACATATAAAAACATAATTTTTACTCATTTTTAATACACATGGAAGACCCTGGATCTACACCCTGGGGGGCTTGTTTGGCCTGGCTCCTCCCGGGCCACGAGGATTTAGGTAGCTAGAGATGAGGGCTGGTGAGCTCCATGGCGCCACTGCCGCGCTGCCCACTTGACCTGGGGCGTTTGGCTCGGAGAGCGGCTGAAGGACGGGGTTCAGACAGGCCATCATTCCTATTTACACTAACATCTAAAAACGGGAGCACAAGAGCGCGGGGGGGGGGGGTTAAAAGAAATTGTATGGGTAACAGGTTTGACTAATCCTTATTCAATATTATTTAAACTTGAATAAACAAATGAATTTAAAGGGAAATAAGGGTTAAATAAGCAAATGCTGGAGCGCTCCAGCTGTTTGGACAATAAAACATAGTGGTATACATTACGCCAGCCGCAGAAACTTCTTGGTAGGACTTCTTGATATCAGCCACTTCAGTTATGGTCCGGTGGTACATCCCACGCAGCAGTTTGTCCTCCCATGAGGATCTGTCCTCCAGCACTGCATCCTCTGCTCTCCATTGCCTGAGACATTCACTGAGCACACTGTCAGTTGGGGCCTTGAGCTTGATGTATTCATGCATCTTGGATGTTTCATCCTGGATAGTGGCTTCCACGCTCACTAGTCCTCCTTCTTTGTGACTATGGTAAGGAGCTTTCATGTCTTAACATCATGGTCTGTATCTCTTTCTTTGGCCATCTTATTATTCCTGCAGGGTATCTGATAGCTGGCAGTTCGTAACTGTTTATTGCCTGGGTTTTGTTCTTGCCATTGAGCTGGCTTCTCAGGACTTGCCTTACCATTGGAGGTATTTATTTTTTTACCTGCTCCAGGTTGCCATTAGCCTGCAGAGTTCCGAGGTACTTGTAGCTGTTCTCAATGTCTGTCATTGTTCCTTCTGGGAGTGGGTTACCTCCTGTGTGTACTACCTTGTCGCCATCCAGCATCCTGGTGGTGTGGTTAAGGGAGTCAATGTCACGCTCGCTCTTAGCATATAGCTTGATGTCATCCAGCCTGTGTCTCTTAGGTACTTGTTTCTCATTGTACTTCTTTGATCCTCTGCTCACATCCTTCCAAGCTGCCTTGATTTTGGCCTCTAACCACTACTTCCATGTTTTCTTGTTGTTTTTTTCTTCCATGGTTGCTCTTATATGAGCGGCAGTTTAGCTCAGGCGGTACAGCAGGTCATCTAAAAACCGAAGGGTTGGCGGATCGATCCCCATTCTGCTGAAGTGTTCATTGGTTTCTGTGATTGTTTGTTACGGTTTCTGTTTTTTTGCCCTTGTGGTTTGTTTCCTTTTTGTTTTGTGATGTTTTCAGTTCACTTCCTGTTTTATTTTGTAGGGTTTCCTGTTTCGTTTTTGTTGTGAGTTTTACTTTGGTTCCCCATCCTTCCTGATTGTGTTCACCTGTGTCTCGTTTGTCTGTATGTATTTAAGTCTTGTCATTCCCTTCCTCCTGTGCTGGTCCATAGTTTGTAATTGTGCTGTTCCCCGGTTTTGAGCATTTGTATTTCGAGTATTCTTGCCTGCTGAAGCAGTGGTTTTGGTTTTTGTAGTTTTTGTTATTAAGACCCCCATTCTCTGCATCCTCCTGCCTCCTCTCCTCTCTGCACCTGGGTACTTCCCTTCCCCCCCGTTACATTGTTGTGGTAGAAATTGCCCTCAATGCTTCATTCACAGTTTCCAGGAGACTTTCAGATGGTACATCTCAAGTTGTGATAGGAGTTGCCGTTTTACGGATGTTAGAACATTGGGCTACCAGTTGTTGTAGCCTTGATTGTGGGTTTCGAAGCATCCATCCATTCATTCCACATTCCACGCCACTGGGTGGGATTGCTTGAGTACTTGTTTGGCTGGCATGACATGTGACATGTTTAAGTGAGCTCTGCTTGGACACACGGTTCTCCTGACAGCAGCTAACCGAGAGCGGTGGGACGGATCACAGTCACACAAACAACAAAACGCACACGTAACAAAGCATCCTCCCCTCAAACACAAAGTTAATAATCTAGCTGCTCTGCTCAGAGACACAGTTCGGGGGGTGTAAGAGAGGGGAGACGCAGAGTGGTGCTTCGCACCGGCCAGCCGGTCGGTTTGAGCTCCAAGGCTTCCTCTGGAGCGAAACACCATCTATGCATGACGTAAAACCAGAGCAGTAGTGACACACGATCGGAATGAACCGTTTACATGAACAACGATCGGATCAACAATCAGCATAACCCACCTATATCGATCGGAAGAAATTTTGATCCGAACGAGTCTGATCGGGGCAGAGTATTCCGAACGGCGTGTCTGCATGACGGATTTTCCTTCCGATCAGGCATTCTTTCAGATTAGTTTTGCCCATGTAAACGCACCTACTGTCTATGTTTATGAGGTAGGTCTTGCCCAAGGACCCTCACTGTGTGATGTTAATTGTTCGCCATTGTTGTGGTAATTTGCCCATTACCATTGCTTGCCATTGATTATTAATTCCGCCCCCTGGGGGCCTCCTGCTGCTATATATATATATATGTGTGTGTGTGTGTGTGTCTGGGTGGGTGTGTGTGTGTGTGATAAAAAGAGAACAATAAGAATAATTTGAGGAACTATGGACATATACATATATATATATATGTATATACATATATATTGGACATATACATACCTGAACACATACAATGCACATAACCATTATCACACTTCCAAAGCTGCTAATTATTGCACTTTTTTGTAAGGCTCATATTTTGTTTAGGAGGTTGACTGCTCTGGGGAAAATAACTGTTCTTTAGTCTATTGGTGCAAGCTTTAAGTGATCTGTACTGCTGGCCTGACGGTAGAAGTTAGAACAGGTGGTTGGGATGGTGGGAGTCCTTGATTATATGTTTGGCTCTGCTTCTGTAGCGCGAGCTAGCGATGTCCTCTAGGCTGGGCAGGGGGGAGCTGGGGATTTTCTCGCCGAGTTGATAAACCTCTGCAGCGCTTTCCTCTCTGCGGCCGAGCATCTTGCGTACCAGGCTGTGATGCAGTATGTCAGGATGCTCTCTGTGGTGGCTCTGTAGACAGTCACCAGCAGCTTCTTCTCAAGGTTGTCCCTGCTGAGTACTCTCAGGAAGTGGAGACGCTGCCGGGCCTTCCTAAAGTCCAGGAGAAGTCCTCAGTGACCAGCACACCCAGCTGGCAAATAGAGCGGACCTTATCCACGCTCCCCCCATTTATGTACAGTGTCCACTCTACCCTTTCTGAAGTCCAGGATGTTTTCTTTAGTCTTTGCATGGTTCAAATGTTCAAATGGTTTTCAGAACACCACATTTCCAGTTTACTGACTTCATCCCTGTAGTAGGATTCATCTTCTCCTGAGATGAGCCCGACCACAACTTTGTGTTTACACGGGTAGGTCGAAGTGCACCATTGGTAATGGTAACCACCAATTTTAAACACACCTCTTTTTAGCACATGCACAATCACCATGATGCACACTTTCATACATGCAGGGCCCTTTCGAGGGAGTGTTTGGGTGATCGGATGCGTCCATTTTTCACCCGCTCTACCAATTCTAACTGCACTCCCTTAACATAAAACCCACACGTACACAACAGGAGGATGGTGGTGACGTTGGACCTTGTCTCCCGCCACAACGTGGGTTGGATGGGCCGGAAGCTGGTGCAGGTGCGACTGGGGTCTCCGGGGGGATCCTGTTCTCCAGATCTGGTGCTCACTTTCTGTGCTGTGGGGGAGTCTATAATATCTAAGCTGGGGGCCCTGTGTCCTCTGGGTGTGGGCGGGGTGTGGGGGTTCCCTGCATAAGGGCACCAGGCTACCCCAAAAACTTTCCATCGTTCTTTACAGCAACTGGAGTCCTGTCCTCTCATCCCCCGCCGTCCCCCGTCCCTGGGCCCCTGCCGGTCATTGGTTTCCACCCTCCCAGTTGGCCGTGCAGTGTAGGTAGGTCGTAACCTTCCAGTGACAGTGCAGTGCAGTGTAGGCTGGCTGAGGACCGCCATGGGGGATACCTGGAGGAAAGAGAAGGTCTGCCCCTCCCCCCAGGTTTCCCAGGCGCAGACTGCATGGCTGCAGGTCCAGCCATCGCCGGGGGCCTGTGACCTTCCGCTCTGTTTTCATGGTGCGGGTCTAGGTGAGTGGTTGCTCCTGGGCCTCTGTCTATCGGAGTGGGGGGTTGGGCTGGGGTTGGATGGCTGTTCTGGCTCTGAGGGGTTATTGGGCTAACTGCTCTCACTGAAGCATTCATTGCGATCGGGTACATATCAGGAAACGCACAGTAATTTAATTTACATGCTCATTTCTGGTTAAATACGGCCATAGTGGATGTATTATGTTTTTATATATTTATACATGAGGCACTCAGGTGCAATATGTGCTATCTTAGATGACCCCACCCTTACTTTGATGTTGTCGTGATGGAACTCTATGGAGACCCAGATGCTGGAACCCGGAAGAAACTCAGGAGACGAGGCAGAGTCATAAGTTTTAATCTGAGAGAGGACGACAGTCGTGGACGAAGAGGAGCGCCGAGGACGGCGTAGACAGTCAGCGACGAGGGTGGAGCGCCGAGGACGGCGTAGACAGCCTAGGACGAGGTGGAGCGCCGAGGACGGCGAGCACAGCTTGGAGCGAGTGGAGGAGCCGAGGACGGCGAGACAGGAACGAGGCGAGGAACCAGCGTGACCAATGGAGAGATGACCTGAAGGCGTGAGACAAACGGTAAGTACAAGCTTGGAATTGCTAGAGCGAAGGTACTTAACTTGAAGCCAGGCGTAAGCACCGGAGTGAGTATAACGGACTGGCGTAGTATGCTGGGATGGATCTCCTTAAGAAGGTGTTAGAGTTATATAATTATCATTTGCTTGCACACTATAATCTCCATAATATGATTGTCTCATTTCCATCTTTCAGTAAGAAAACAATGACCTGAAAAGTTCTAATTACACGAGAATATGATGTTCTTGTTGTTTCTGATTAAATGACCCACATTTATGTCTGCAACCTTCAGTTTTCAATAAAAGAAGGCTCCATGCACTAGGATGGCAGAACTCCTCTGTGACAGTTCGCGCTGTCACAGACCGATTTTCCTTCTGCAGAAGTCTAGCAAAAGTTCTCATCTCCTGTGTGGTTCTTCTGTTTATTAAGGAATAAGTCAGAACCCTGACATCTTGGTGCCATGACCCGGATCTCAACCTACCCAACGGTGGTGGACTGAGGATGACGCGCTGAAGCCGTGGACGCCTGGACAATATAGGCTGTCCGGAAGAAAGTCCCGGGAGGTGAATTCTTCGCCGGGCCAGCGTCATAGGTCTAACCTTCATCTGCTAGCGGTGGGTTGAAGAGATCCGACCGGAAGTGACGAACCACAGGACTGAGTGAGTTTTGCATACGATCACAGTGTTGAGAGTAAAAATAGCAGAAAAGGTTTCTGGCTAAAACGGGTAACCAGTCCCAGCATGCTAAAGAAAAGTAGCAGAAAGGTTTCTTCTGGCTACGGGTAACCAGTCCCAAGTGCAAAGAATAAAATAGCAGAAAAGGTTTCTGGCTAAAACGGGTAACCAGTCCCAGCATGCAAAAGTAAAGAAGCGCTTAAAAAAGAAGGAGAGGTATTTAAGAGACCCTCTCTGGAGTACTCCTGTAAAAAGGCAGTACAGGTGGCAGGGAACATAAAAAAATAAAAAATAAAAATAAATTAATAAAAAATTTAAAAATGAAAAATATATAAAATTGTATTACTATATAGACACACATATAAAATATATATATTTTCGCATAGATATCAAAGTGACCTTGGTGTCGGAGATTCGAGCTAGTTCGATCTCCCTGGACCAGGAACTCGGGACATAGCGTACCATACCTCCTGGTTGATCAAGGTCACCAAAGTAATCTCGGATTGTTTGCATCTTTTTCCTGTCATTGTATAATAAATATATATATTTTCGCATAAATACCAGAAGGTCTGCCAGGTGATGAGATGATGAAGGCCAGCTGGTTCCAATGAAGGAGCAGGGAGGGGGGAGGTTGCAGCCGGAGGCACCGTGACAGATGTGTTCTCCCTACCATGACAAAGGTGGAAAGATTTCATGTAATCCATGGACACCAGTGAAGATCACAAATCATTGAAGAAAAAAAAGGTTCAGAGCACTGTCTAGTGGGTCTCGATGACCCAACTCCCAATGTTAAAATGCCTAGGATAGTACAAGGGTTACTTGCTTGACAGGACAAAAAAAAGTAAGACATTCATGAATTTCATGTAAGAAATGGCCTTGAGGAACATATTTGTCTTTGTCTGCTGAACTGTTTTTTTTGTGCTCCAGCTTGCTAATGAAAGGTTCTTTTCAGCTGAGGATTCTCAACTGAGACTTTAGACTTGTCTCTTTAACAACACAGATTTGACATTAAATACATGTTTTCAATCAGAGACCAATTTCTCAATCCTGCTGTAAAAACATTATTTTTTAATTTTCTTAGAAAATAATGACAGACAAAAAAGGCTTTTCATTCAGCATTGTGGACTAGCCCAATACGATGGTTTTCAGGGTTTCAATATTTAACTAACTTTTCATTCTATTGTTAATTGTCTTTGAGGTCCTCTGAATATTTTAGGTGTATTTTCTTCCTAATAAAAGGTAAGTAAAATAATCTCACACATGTACAGTTGTTATATCTGTTTCTTCTGTGAGAAGTATTTCAAGTTAATAAAGGACAGGAATTTGTTTTGAATTTGTTTTTTGTATGATGAAGCATTTATGTAGTGTTTTCTTTTACATTAAATAGTTAGAGCAAAAATTGAATGAGATGCCTATGAGTGGAAAATGGCATCTCTTTTAAGTTAGTAGAGCTAAAATAATTCCATGTCCTGAAATTGCAAAAAATACAAAAAGCTTTTCATCACCCTTACCTATAAAAACTACAAGTGAATTGAGGGAAATCAGACTGCAATTATGAAGCCAGTTAAGGATGTAGGTCCCCTTAAGAAGCACTGCAGCTTCCACAAGAGGCGCAACTTGTTCAGATTTATGGAAGCACGTTGAACCAATTTTCCCTTAAAATAAGAATGACATAGAAAGACACTGTAGATTTATTTTGTGATTCATCTTTTAAACTAATTTTACAGAAATGCCCTAGTTTGAATTTATGGATGCACATTTTACATGGAGCCACTAACCCTACTCACAAGGCTTTGATGTTTCTAATGCTGTTTGTTGTCACTTATCTGTGTGAGGCTGGATACCCAGTCCTTGGAGCAGAGGAGGAAAATTCAGGGAAGATATCGAATACAGCTGGATACTATTTGTCACTAAATTAAGTTTGTCTTAAAAAACAAAGTGAAATCAATCATGCAAATCTCAAACACATACTCCATACTTCCATCCCAAATCCAGCACCCTGAGACTGTATGCTAGCCGCAAGGATGGAGGCCGAGGACTAGTAAACGTAGAAGCCACTATCCAGGATGAAACATCCAAGATCCATGAATACATCAAGCTCAAGGCTCCAACTGACAGTGTGCTCAGTGAATGTCTCAGGCAATGGAGAGCAGAGGATGCAGTGCTGGAGGACAGGTCCTCATGGGAGGACAAACCCCTGCATGGGATGTACCACTGGACCATAACTGAAGTGGCTGATATCAAGAAGTCCTACCATTGGCTAGAAAGGGCTAGCCTACAGGACAGCACTGAAGAGCTAATCCTGGCAGCTCAGGAACAAGTTCTGAGCACCAGAGGGATAGAGGCTCAGATCTACCACACAAGACAAAACCCAAGGTGTAGGCTGTGTAAAGAGGCGCCAGAAACAATCCAGTGCATATCTGCAGGATGTAAGATGCTGGCAGGTAAAGCATACGTGGAGCGCCACAATCAAGTGGCTGGAATTATACACAGGAACATGTGTGTTGTAGAGAATGAAAGGGCAAAGATCCTGTAGGACTTCCAGATCCAGACTGGCTGGCAGGATGGTTATGGCGAACCAACCAGAGTTTGTTGTGGTGGATAAAGAACAGAGGAAAGCCGTTGTGTTGGATGTGGCAGTACCAAGCGATGGGAACATCAGGAAGAAGGAACATGAGAAACTGGACTCAGAGAAAAACTGGAGAAAGCATGGAAAGTGAAGGTGACAGTGGTGCCTGTGGTAATTGGAGCACTCGGGGCAGTAACCCCCAAGCTGGAGGACTGGCTATGACAGATCCCTGGAAAGACCTCAGTCCAGAAAAGCGCAGTGCTAGGAACAGCTAAGATACTGCGAAGGAGCCTCAAGCTCCCAGGGCTCTGGTAGAGGACCCGAGCTTGTGTGAGAAACCACCCGCGGAGGGTGAGAGGGGCGATTTTTTAGTTTTACATATACCGTAAATTCCGGACTACAAAGCGCACCCGATTACAAGCCGCACCCACCCAGTCTTAGGGGCTAAAGGCGGGGCCAACGCCCGCCTCGCCACACTGTTGTACGTGTTTAAGAATGAGCAAGTAGCAGCAGTGGATGGAGGGGTGAACGGGAACAGCTCTCCTTCCGCTTGTGTTGCGGCAGCGTTGTGGGAGTAACAGGGCTGGTTAAAAAAACACACCACTAAAATAAAGCAGCGGCGACTGAAAAGCGCGCGCCTCAGCGCGATACCAGCGCCTCAGCGCGATACCAGCGCCTCAGCGCGATACCAGCGCCTCAGCGCGCCGCGTGCGTCAGAAGTTTCCTTCCAAAACAAACACTGTTGCTCCGCGGACGCCTCTGCGCTCCCCTTCCTATCTTCTCCGACACCTATGGCCAGGGCGGCTCCAGGGAGGAGCAAATTGTGTCTGTGCAGAGCAATCGGACTTAATACTGTACGTTTTGTGGATGAGGGGCGGATGCGTTGTTACGTGTGGGAGCCTTCAGACTGCCATCCGCCCCGCAGCTCTATGTGATCGAGCAGCAGCTATGAGAACATGTCTCCAGCTCACACGGAGGCTGTGAGCTTTTCAATGCAAAATTCCGCTCAGTCCTTATAAAACCGTAAAAACGATCACGTGAGGTGGATTTGTGTTTTCAGTCGTGTCCCGGCAAAATAAAGGCTGATGTTATTCCCACATATTTACGAGCAGCCAGCCGAGTCACTATGATTCTGAGGTAAATTCACTCCTGAGCATGCGCTGTTCTCTCCGTCACGCAGCTGACCAGCTTTTCCAAACCCGTTGGTGATGGTGGTTTTTTCACGCTGCTTTTAACGATTGTTTTTAACTTGAAAGCTTTATCATATTGTAGCGGCAATCACGTGCACGTTGGGTCTAATGGCAACAAAGGATTCTGGGATGCGGCCAGGCATGCGTGTTTCGTTTTGTTGAACCATGACTGAAGTGTCTAAGACCTGAAGTGAGGTCCATGCTGTTTGGCTGTGTAGTGTGTTGAAAAACAAATGACTTGTGCCTCTTTTTATATAAAGAATTCAAACCATTCACTGAGCCCGAAAGTACGTACATGATGGCCGCCAATTAAACCCATAAATTAGCCGTGTCACTGAAAAAGCCGCAGGGCTGTGAGCGCAGGAAAAAAATAGCGGCTTGTAGTCTGGAAATTGCGGTATATGTATATTCAAATAAAAAAAAAAACTTTAAATACGATTTTGGATTTTTTTTTTTTTTTTAAGTCTCTTCTCTTTTCAAAAAACCAAATATTTCACACAAATTCCAAAGTGCAAGTCTCAGTTCACCTTGAGATGAAAGCATCAAGTCCTGAACATGTTAAAACCAATTTTCTTTTCACTACAGATTATCTGAAGATTTACGTTCAAGAATACATTCAAAGGTCTAAAAGAGGCCCAGGTTTCCAAAGAGACTGCTGAGTATGTGATATAAAGACAGTACAAGTCAGGATATAGCCCACAAAGCATAGGTTTTTTAATTTAAGATAGTGCTTTTTAATCCCATATTTAGTTAGGATAAGTGTGACTGATAAAAATATAAGGCTACAGGTTTTTTAATCTATTGACAACATAAATATTAAGTCACTAATGTAATTTGATTTTAAAAACCGGAATCCACTGAAGGGCTATATTTGTCGTATCTGAAGTACTTGGCTCTAACTTTTGGACAACAGTAACACCACAAAGTTTGTTTTTAACAAAGGATCATGCTATCTTTCTCTTAAATAATAAAGAGGGCATGTTTAATAATCTTTAAGCAAGAAGGGACACATTTGTTGTTGACAAAGATAAAGAAGCAATTAATTAATTAAATAAATAAATAACTTGTGAGATATTATTATAAATAATTAATTTCTCAAGTTTCTGATCAGAAATCAGTAAAACAATTCAGGTACAACTAAAAAATTTGAAATCTGTGAGGAAATACGATACAAACTGACTGGTCGGCAGGACAAATTCATAAAGACTTGGGGACCCTTTATGGATCATTTTAATCAAGCAATAACCCTTCCTCTCATCTGATAACTTTTGTTTACCTTTCTTTGCTTTCTCATAACGAATCCTTTTTTTGTTGTTGCTGTGTGTGGGTATTTATTCTCTGTGTGGGTTTAAAACTTTGTTAAAAAAGCAATAACAAAAAATAAAAAATATTAGAAATCTGTAAAAAAGTACAATGTTCTTGGTCAGTCAGTACCACAAATTTCAATTACTTCATATATCCCATGCATATCTTTCTTGTACTTTTGAGAAATAGGTTCTATTTCTGATTAAAACCTAAAACTGATAAATTTGAAATACCCACTGAAAATCATGTTCTTCAATGTCACAACATCTTCTTGTGGCATTTTTGTCACTATGGAGGACATATATAAGGAAAACTAAGCATCAAATTGTATCTCTGATTACTTTTTTTTATTCAAATCGTGAATCAAGAGCAGATGAAAAAAATGCAGTTGGAAAAAGCTTGTAGCGGTGACATAGGTGCTACAATCAGTGAGCCACAAGCTCCCTGCTCCGCTCCATTCTGCTGCATCCACTTGCAGATAGATCCATTCTCCTCGTCTGAGCTGACATCTGGCTTATAATTGGATGGCTGGATGGCTTCAATATTGCTGGCCATTTTTGTTGCACCGCTAATGTTAGGCTGGAGTTGTGAGGAGCTGTAAGCTGGTGGGAGAGAGTGTTAACAGATGCCTGATGGAAATTTGGGATGGGGTTACTACACACCAGCCGTCCCGCCCACTACTCAGAGTCGTATTTCTGATAAACTCCTGCTGCACTGCAGAACCTGTAGAAAACGACACTAGTTTTCTGGTGGGGATTTTGGCTAAATACTCCATCATCACTTGAAACAAAGATCTAAGGATGATTGGAGAGCTAAAAAACCGATATTTTCACCACAAACCACAAATGTCAGTCTTCTGAAAACCATGAGGATTTTTGTCCTCATAAAACTAGGTTTGGTCTTTCTTTTTGCATAAATTATTGCATTGATGTGCCTTGGTATGGAGGCGATCAGCCTGTTGCACTGCACATAGATAATGAAAGCCAATGATGCTATAATAGTTGTGTTTGAGTAATGCTCTGTTGGATTTGGTGTCTTCTACTCTTGACAATTAACCACATTTTTTATCAGATTCAACTTAGGTGGGTTTCCTGGATAATCAGACACAATAACACCATGACCTATGGAAAAAATGTTGGTACCTATCACTGTATATCCTGGTGCCAAGCCTTGATAGAAAACAAAACCAACATCCCCATCCAGCTTGTCAATAAAAAGCAAAGAGAAGTTCTCTAGAATTTCCTGGTAGATACCTTTACTTACCGTGAAAAACATCGTAGACCAATACTTATAGATAACATGACACCCAAAATCATTACGGATTGTAGACACTTTACACTGGACTTAGATTCTTTGTTTGCCAACTTTTCCTCCAGACAACTGTAAAATCGTATTCATGAAAAAATAATTTACGTTGAAATGAGCACTAAGAACCACTGAGCAACATTTCATTTATTTTTCTCTTTTGCCCAGATAGGACGAGTCTAACATCACCTGTGGTTTGGGAATTGTAGGGACATGCGAAGTGGAGCATCTGTAGCCCATGTCTACTATTAGTGTGTGTGTGGTGGCTCTTGATGCTCTGGCTCCATCCTCAGCCTACTCCTTATAGTGCTCCCCCAAATTCTCAAATGGATTTAGTTTGATAATCCGCTCAAAGCTGTGGTTATCCGTGTCGCTGGTAAATCTTTTCCTACAACACTTTTTGTCCTTTCACTCAATTTTCTGTAACAATTTTTGGATACAAGACCTTTTGTAGACACACTGTGATTTGTTCTCATTGTAAAGGGAGTGGATCACAATTTTCTGGACATCTTTCAAGTCAGCACAGGAAACATTTACAAGTGTTTTGAGATTAATTCGCTGATTACGGTGTGACACCAACCCTTATATTTTTCACAAAATTTTAATTTCTGAGACCATGAAAACACATGGCAGTGTGGAGTCCAGTGTTTTTGAGTGTTAGTCCCAAATCCGGGTAAGTGCAAATAAATCCTGTCTGGAAGGGCATTCAATTTATGAGCAATTAGGCTCACAGAACTTTCACCTTTCCATAAAGTGAGATGCATTATGGAAATTTGCACATTTGTTACATAGAGTTTGTAAGGATGAGGTTGATTTGTATTTAATATTGACACGGATTCTTGACAATACCAGAAAAAAAAAGGTTTTTCAGATTTTAGTTTAGCCATACAAAAAATGTTAAGCCCTACATCTGCTGTCAATAAGCTTTATGACTGCTTCTAAACATGTATAGAATCTATATTAGGTCTTTTCAAAATATCTAGCAGTGGTCAAGGTGAGTTAAAAGACACTCCTAAAGCTAACTTTACACAAAGGTATTTTTAGAGGTTTTACATTGACACAGAAAACTTTTAGAGCATCCAAACAAATTAAAACGTTTAACGGTGGTGCATCATGTCAAATAAAAGCATTATAAAAATTGTTTATCAATGAATGAGAGTCTTCATAGACATGTTTATTCTAACTTTGGGAAGGATACCCTCCAGCTGGTACGGGAATTGGAGAAGAGAGCTAGGAAATTGGCAGAGACTAAAAGAACCACGTCAGGTTCAACATGAGATGCAGACAAAGCAACGAAATTCCCAAAAGCCTACAGATAGGCAAAGGGGTTAAAGGACACAGAGCCGAGAACATCATGCACAGAGCCAGAACCAAACTTTTAAAGGACAGAATCAGACAGACGTATTTCATCATCAACAACCTGGAAGGTAAAATGAAGAATCTACAGGACAACTTGGCCGCAACTGTTACTGAAGAAGTTCTTGAGAAGATTGTCGGTTTCACCCGGACAGCACAACTGGCACAACACCACAAAAGCAAGCAACGGCAAATCAAGAAATTTCAGATTCTCACAAACCAAAAACAGACCCTTAAGGACAGGCTCAACAGGGAGAATAGAGGAAACAACACCAAGGCACGGATTGATAGAGAGAGGTGGATTAAGAATATTTCCGACCGTGAGCTGACTCAAACGGAAAAAAGAGGTATTATCCAAGGGGCTGAATTTCTCGGTTACACCAAATCATATCCCCGTGGTAGACCTCATCACAGCTACAAAAACGGCCATAAAGAGGAACAATCTGACTGGATCTCAAGCTGAAGAATTACGACTCAAAATTTCGGCGGCACTGTCCAGTGCCAAACCACCACCTTCCAATCTTTCCTCAGATGAAAGAAAGGCCTTGACAGCCCTGGAAAAGGACCACAGTATCAACATTTTACCAGCGGATAAGGGGAGATGTACTGTGATCCTGAATGCGGCGGACTATGAAGCCAAAGTTACCAATCTACTCAGTGACACCATCACATATGAAGCACTGAGAAGAGACCCAATCAGCGGCTACAAGAAAAAGGTTATAGACTGCCTACAAAGACTGGAGAGAGATCAAGTCATCGACAAGCCTCTTTATTACAGACTGTACCCGGGTAATACCACTCCATGCATTTATGGCCTCCCAAAAATCCACAAGGAAGGAATACCACTGAGACCCATTGTCAGCAGCATTGACTCAATAACTTACAACATGGCTAAACACCTGGCTACTATTTTGGCCCCTTTAGTTGGCAACACAGGGCATCATGTTAGGAATTCACAAGATTTTGCAAACAAAGTCAAACATCTTCAGCTGGATTCTGACGAGACGATGGTGTCTTACGACGTAACTTCCCTCTTTACCTGCATTCCCACCACGGAGGCAGTGATTTCAGTGAGGAAGAGATTACTGCAGGATTCTCAGCTACAAGACAGAACAAATATGACACCAGACCACATCTGCGAACTGTTGGAAGTGTGCCTCAACTCCACATATTTCCAATTCAAGGGAAACTTCTACAGGCAGAGGCACGGCTGTGCTATGGGCTCTCCAATCTCACCCATTGTGGCCAATTTGTACATGGAAGAATTTGAAAGAAGAGCCCTGGACTCTTTCCCAGGTACTACTCCAAGCCACTGGTTCAGATATGTAGACGACACTTGGGTCAAGATCAAAAGCCAGGAAGTGGAGACTTTCACAGATCATATCAACGCAGTCAACAAGAACATCAAGTTCACCAGGGAAGACACAAAGGACAACACCCTAGCCTTTCTAGACTGTGCTGTGATCATTGGAGAGGACAGACAGCTCCAGGTTGAAGTGTACAGGAAGCCTACTCACACAGATCATTACCATTTATTTGACTCAAACCACCCTTTACAGCACAAACTAGGCATCATCAGGACGTGCCTACAAGCTCTGACGGAAAGAAGAAGAAAGAGCAACATATCCACCAAGCCCTCCGAAGCTGTGGATATCCCAAGTTGGCATTCACCAGATCCAAACATACAGGAAAACAAGACAAGAAGGAACAAGAGCCGAAACGGAACAGTATTTCAATTCCGTATATCTCAGGCCTGTCTGAAAAACTTAAAAGGATTTTCAAACAACATAACATCCAGTTCATCTCAAACCAGTCAATACCCTCAGACAAAAACTGGTTCATCCAAAGGGCAAAATTCCCAGCTACAAACAGAGTAATGTTGTGTACTCTATCCAATGCAAAGAGAACTGCAATGAACAGTATATAGGAGAAACCAAACAACCTCTACACAAGCGGCTTTACCAACATCGCAGAGCCAACCCAAGTGGACCTGAGTCTGCATGCATCTCCACCTGAAGGCCACAAACCACTCTTTCGAGGACAGTGAAGTCCGAATTCTAGCCAGAGAGATAGGATGGTTTGAGCGAGGAGTGAAAGAAGCCATCTTTGTCAAGAAGGATAAACCTTCTCTTAATAAGAATGGTGGTCTCAGGTTTATTCTTCTATCCATCTACGGCAGTGTTTTGAAACCTAAACAAACCAAACCAGTTCCACCTGAGTTGTTAACCGCTGAAAGAGATGACCAATTTGGAGAGTGAGTCAATGGCTCCCCAACCCCCAGCTGAGGACAAAGGACTATTAACAACCCGAAATCATGTAGGCTAAGTGGACAATACCTCCAGTTTCAGGTCTGACTCCTCCCCCATGAACGTATATATACCAGCTCTTAGACCAGCTAATTCAGAATTGACAAAGCCTCTTGGATAAGAGGCGAAACGTCTTCTAACTTTAAAAACCAAGTCCAGATGACATCCCCTAAACCTACCACAATGGAACCAACCTGGATGAATGAGAGTCTACATAGACATTACTATGTAATGGTTATCACACATTCTAGTGAAATACCATTGTGTTTTATTTATTTGTTAAAGAATAATAGAAAAAAATGTATGTTATAACATATTGAACAAGCTCCCTGTTCTACCCCGTCCAGCGTGCACGCTATTTTTAAAAAATAAAGAAAGGGGTGCAGGGGTGATTGTCTCCTTTAGGTTGTAAAGCCCCTAATAATGCTTACCCATGGCAAAGGAATGTATTCATCTGGCCCTGCCTGTGGGGGCAGCTTTTGTGCAGAGGTAGAGTTGTTGAAATCTGATTGGAAGATCCCAGGTTTGGCTCCTGACTTGTCCACTCATGTGTCAAAGTGTCCTTTGTCAAGACACTAAGCCCCCACAATGCTCTAGTTGAGGTTGGTACTGGTATTAGGCGGGGGAGCAGTGTGTTAGTGTGTGTGCATGACTAAATGTGAATGTGACTGTAAAGCACTTTTAGCCTTCTAAGAAGGTATTAAAGCAATATATAAGTATACACCTTTTACAAATAGCCCATGTTAGATGTGGTGGAGATAAATGCTGACTGAGATGGTTTGGATATATACATAGGAGGGATGGTTATGAGAAAAATATTCTAATTACAGTCTTTTCAATGCATGTAAGCCATAATAATTTAAGATAAAATAATTTAATAATAAACTATAAATATTTAGATATTATATATGACTATTTTTTTGCTGTGATTATTTGCTATAAAATACATGTTTCATTTTATGAATTGATCAACAAGAAATTAAATTTTTTTCCATCACTACATTTTTTTAGATGTACCTGTTTGTGTTCACAGACCGTTGTTGAAAAAGTTTTTGACATGGTGCCTCTGTCAATTACCTTCCTCCTGCCCCTTTCCTTCTCTGCTCTGGACGCGACCAGCTGGTTCCACTCACCTCATCTTCATCCCCGCCTACTTAAGGAGATCCAGGACATGTTTTCGACGCCAGTCTGTTGTTCCTTCCACGGTGCTTATGTCTGGCCAGCTCATGTTTTGTGCCTTGTCTAGTCCCAGCCTCGCTAACTATTCCTCTCTGCTCCACTCTCAGGAATTATCCTCATCACGGGTTAACCTCGGGTCTCAGTCCACCACTCACGCTTTCCTCCTTGGATTCAACCGAAGCCACGCACTCTGGACCTTCCTGCCGCAAACCTCCAGTCAGCTGCCACGCCACGTCAAGAATCCTTCAATATACTCACCCTCTGTGATTTAAACTCTCTTAAACTTACCTCACGACTCCAAGTGTCCTTCTGGGTTCCAGCGTTTGGGTCTGTCAGAAATCCCGCGAGATCATGACAGTTTTAACACAATGGAGGAGGTCTGTGTGGTAATTATTTTTGGAAGCATTGCCTCAAATAAACCCATTTCTTGTTTTTAAAATTACCCCCCTGAGGCTGATCATCCTCCTCCTACATAAACACACACATGCACACATCCACACACACTGAGAACAGCTAAGTCCAACATTGTATCAGGAGCTGATTGTTACAATAGGCATAATTATGGCCTGCAAGATTGCAGATGGGGAACTTGCCTTCTGATTGAATGTTGGTGAAACTAGATGGAGGACAGGCTGACAAGATGGCACAATAATAAGCACCCATAGCAGTGTTGGCTTTAAAACAACTCTCACTGGAACTTCAGCATCCACTGTTGATGAGTTCTTACTGCATGTGTGGGCAACCAAGGATGATTCACTAAAAAGTGTACAATGGCAGATAAGCAAAGTTAAGAAAATATTTTTTTTACTGCTCTATACATCAAAGGAATTTCTGTCTTAGAACTACTTTGCAGCTTTTGAGGATTTTATTCCATTTAGTGGAAAGCTTCCTAAACTTTTTAAAACCTGTGAGTCATTCACTTTATATTCTGAGATCTTTCTTTGGCCTTTTCTTACGGTGGCCAAGAAGGGTCACAACACAACACTTTAGATTTAACAACACAAAATAACATACTACAATTCGTTACTACACAACACAATAAGTCACAACAAAATAACTCACAACACAATAACTCACAACACAACAAGTCGCTGCATTTTAAATTACAACAGAAGTACCGGTATATCTACAAAGGAAGTGCTTTTATTCTTAAATTTCAACTTGGCTAAAACATCGGTAATCACGTCTCTAGTCAGGGTTCATAACCTTGTTCAACGATTCTCCTGCAGCTTCTCTCCTGCAGCTGTCTGTCGGTCAGCCGCTTCCTTCCGCGTGTTTCTGTGTCTATGTGACCCACTTAGAAGGCTCATTGTCCCTCAATTACCCGAGAGGGTGAAATCAAAACAAATATAAAATTAGGGGACCTTTTAATTATTATTATTGTCCCCATTAAAATAAGAAAAATATCAGTTCGGAAAAGTTTAAAAAAATATTCACAGATTCGGACTTCCCGCACAGACATAGAGTGAACTACAAATGCGTTTCAAAAGCAATTCAAAAGCAAAAAGACATTTTTTCTGCATTTTAATGTGAATTGTTCTCTTCGAGCTGTGAAAGCAGACATGCAGCGAGGCGGCTGCCAAGGAACCGTCAACAAAGTTAAAAAAAGACCATTCTGTAAAAAATAAATAATGTCTTGAAAAGGATAAATGTCTAAACTTATATGAGCTGGTAATGAAGAATCGTCAGGATATTCATGCTACAGTCTATATTTTGTGAGAAAGGTCCATCTTTATTTTATTGTATATATATTTTTTTAATTTAAAAGAGATATGATAAAGGTGCTCAGTAGCTGTTACAATACTGAAGCTACTATCACCAGTACAGAGCATTTGGTGACAATAGCTTGAGTATCTTCAGAGCTTTAGAGCACCTTTATTATAATTCATATCTCTTGTGAATTGAAATAAAAAATAAAATAAATTAAATAGTGACTTCTTTACAAAAATATTGATTGCAGCATAATTATGCGGATGAGTCTTCATAACCAGCTTATATAAATATAGAAATTTATTTAATTTTGAGAGACAATTGATTTTTACAGAATGGTTTAAATGCTATGAACTTGCACTTTGTTGACGGTCCCTTGGCAGCTGGCTCGCTACATGTCTGCATTTACTGCAGGAAGAGAACAATTCTCATTAAAATGCAAAAAAACAGTCTTTTTTCTTTTGAAATGCATTTGTAGTTCACTCTCTGTGTTAATACTAGATTGAGACACTTGCTGACATATTTGAACGTTATAAGAAGAGTTATTGAGGCCGGAAGTCCGAATCTGTGAATATCTCTCAAACTTTTCCAAACTGATATTTTTCTTATTTTCATGGTGACAATAATAATAATTAAAAGGTCCCCTAATTATATATTTGTTTTGATTTCACCCTCTCAGGTAATTAAGGGACATTGTGTCACACACGGATGGAAGCGGCTAAAAGACAGATGGCTGTCAGACGAGAAGCTGCAGGAGAATCTTTGAATGATCTTATGAACCCTGGATCATTATGGAGACGTGATTATTGATGTTTTCGTTTAGTGGAAACTTCAGAATAAAAGCACTTCCTTTGTAGACATACCGGTACTTCCATTTGGAGTTAAAGTGTTGTGACTTATGTGTTGTGAGTTATTGTGTTGAGTTCTGAGTTGTGGTGTTGTGAGTTATTGTTTTGTCAGTTATTGTGTTGTGAGTTATTGTGTTGTGTTGTAACGAATTGTGGTATGTTTTTTTGTGTTGTGTTGTGAAATCTAAAGTGTTGTGAAACTTCTGCTCCACCGTATTTTCTGAATGTGAACTGAACAACCAGTGAGCAAATCATGAGCAATGAAGAGGTTAACTGTCCCACTTAGCATTCTGGTAAGATCCTACATCAACACGCAAGTCGATCTGTCATTAAATCACCAGCAGCACCTTCTTTGCTGAACGAAATGCGAGAACATCAATAAGCCATCTCCTGCAGCATTGGGTAAGACTGCAGAATTGATCATTGTTATCCCGATGGCCACATGCCAACGGTCCTAAAAGGCTAAATCTTTGGAATGGATGCTGTTTTCAGCTAAGGACGATCTCAGATATCTGTTCCCTCATCCTAGCAGATGTGTGCGCTCATGTTTATTTTTAAAACACAAAGAAGTTTGGTCTCTGTGGGGAACGTCAAACATGCATGCGTTGATAGTAGGAACTTTTGGCGATTTATTTGATCTACAGCTGGTTTGTTTTTTGAAGATAATTTTTTTCATAAAAAAATGATTACCACACCCCCTAAGATTATATAAAAATATATTGCTTTACAGGACTTTCATAAATAGTCTTGATGTGTTCATTTATTTGTATACACAAACTAAATATACAGTATATAGTTCTACAGTTATTCTCTCACTATAATTTTTCCTTTCATCTGGTAATGGATGAAAACTTGATTTATTTAGGCAAAACTGGTGAGTTTTTCCCCCCCAATTTTCTAACCACATTTATTTAGGGGGATGGAGATTGTTTTAATTGTATTCAGGTTAAATTAATCTTTATTTTTAGTTTATTATAAATTCTGCAGCCATATGTGTGACTGCTGTCAGTAAAATCAATCCAATCAGCTTTTCGTGGGATCCTTGCAAAGTTCTTAAATATTTCTAAACTAATGAAAAGACAGAGCCAGTAAAAGTCAGATCTTACTGCAAACCAAACCACCAATTTCAATTTTTGTTTTCTTATGCATCATTTATTTTTATTTTACATATTACCATATGTTCTGCATTATAGGGCATATAGGATTATAAGCCGCACCATCAGCGATTTTGCCTTTATTTTGAACTTTTGTCATAATTAAGGCACATTTAACTATAATGCACATTAAGCGAGACAAGAGTCAGAGATAAGTCCATCAGTCAGACTTTACTAACTGTGATCACATTTTTTTTGTAAAAGAGATGCTGACACCCCTGCCAACAGGAGGATAGGGCGGATGGCGCCTTGTGCTCTTCTCTCTTCTTTAGCTTTTCATAATCACTACTCTCTTATTTGTGTTCGTTTTTGTGTATTTTATTGTGAGGGGCTTATTCTATTATTTTATTGCATGTGTGGAAATTGGTGTTTTTACATTCCTTTTTGTTTTTGTGTTCAGCACCTTGAGCTGTTCTTTTTTTCATATAAGGTGCTTCAGAAACAAAATTAATTTGAATTTCAACTCTTAACAGGCTACATGTTAGCCACATTAGAAGCATTAGCCGTGTTAGCTAATTAACAATACCTGTAACTCCCAACCTTGTTTGCAACACATGAAATAAAAAGAAAAAAACAGTACCACTAAAACAAATGTAACAGTCACTATAAAAAATTCCAACCATGTAAGTAACATGAAAAAAAAAAGTTACACCCCAACACTGCTACATCTTAGCCACTTTATCGTATTTACAAAACACCCAACCTTATTTATAATAATTATATAGCAGAAATAATCCATATACAAGGCGCACAATCCTTTTTTTCACTTCCTTTGGAAGTTCAGGTTTTTTAGTGCCCCTTATAGTCCGGAAAATGCAGTAATGGCTACCAAATGTCTTACCACTTTGGATTGTGTCTACAAATAAAATGTAATGGATTTGTATTAAAACGGTTAATTTGAAAAATAGTATTCTTATTGCACCTCACCGGTGTAAAAGCCTGGAACTGAGCTGGGTTGTCTCATTAAAAGCAATAGTTTCAGCTCAAGTTTTATTTTAATCTTTAACCTCTGGATATAACTTGTTCTCAATGGAGCTGCACCCCTTTGAAATACCAACACCGTATTTCAAGTGAATAGCCCTTTCACATTTTAATTGGGCAAAAATAATTACCTTCCATTCTAATGTCATTGATAACTTCCATTAAACTATGCTGCTTCATTAAAGCGAGGTGAAACCTTGCATAATTAAAAGCTTTATTGTGACTTGAGGTGAAACCATCGATCTTTTTTCTCTTAATGTAATCATACAGTATGTCAAGAATTTGAGCTTGTGCTTTCTGAGTACATCAAACTATGATGGTCGCACAACCAAATGGCACTGAACCAAAGCTTTAGGTTGACGCTTCAGTGAGTTTTCTTTTTTGTCACCTATCATGACAATGTAGTTGCAGTAGTCTGCACTTTAGCAACAGGTGTGTGTGTGTGTGTAACAAGGCTTGCTGTGTGTGTTTCACTCTGATGATCCTTAATGAGAAGTAAATGAAGCACTTGTAACGTTTTGCAAAGCGATGATATGATTTAAACATGAACAGAAAATGGAACATAATTACATCCGGTGTGAACACAAGGTGCTCCGTTTGAGTGCTACGTTTAATCCTTAAAAAAATATTTTTGTTTGATCCTTTATCATCATTTTTATGCTTTAATTTTCATATTATATGTCACAGATAGAAGCTGGTTTCATGAACTACTTTTTGAGACTCTTATGTGTCACATCATTTCAAAAATCATGTTTTGATCATTTGTGAGGGAATTTGTAGGCTTATAGTGTAATTTTCTGTGCAGATTCAAGTCCCCCATGACAATTTGTTTTAAGAAAAAAGTTCCCAGTGATGTTTTAATTATGATTTTGAATTTCTAACCAAAGTCCAACAAATCTACATTTCCTAAAAAAAACAAATTTCATGTCTATTTGAACCTTCCGTTTCCAAGATCTCCTCTATGTGGGCGTGGCCATTGGTGCTGAGCTGAATAGCCCCGCCCTTGATCCCCCTTTGTGGAAGCTGCGTCTTGCATGAGTGAAGAGCTTGACACAAAAGTTGGCCAAACAACAGCGACTGACAGTCTCTATTCTCAAAGTCCCGTCCCGGAAACTGCTGGGCGAAGGTGGGTACACCCTGGACCGCCTGTCACGGGACCCATGGAGCTGGAGCGATCCCAATCACTCACAGGAGGTGAGCTGGCAGCCAGACAGAGACTTACTGCGGGATGAGAAGCCAGCGTAGCGTCCTCAGGCCTCCTCTGATCATTTTTCCTTTTTTCATCAAGGCCATGACAAAAAAGCAATGATTTTATTGTTGTTTTCTCCTACCCTATCTGGTTAATTCGGGACAGCAAGCCTTCAGACTTGGTACACATGAACAAATTTCAGCTAATGGGACTTTAAGTTTAAATACGTAAGGCCAAAAACAAAATCCATCCTTGGAAACCTAAAATGCAGCAAAGTGCCATTTTCCCTTCTCCCTCACCTGAGCTTGTGCACGCTGGACGGAGCAGATCAGGAAGCTTATGAAATACGCATGTGCCGTTGTGACTTTAGAAAAGCTCCTTATTTCAAACCGCGCTTCTTTGCAACAGTTTAATTGACAGAGATTTAAAAAGAGAAATACTCAGGACTGCAAAAATGAAATTATTGTTCTCTTTCATAAAGAAAATCTCCATGTCAAAAACTGAAAAACATGATTTACATCAAAGGGGAACTTTAAGTAAATAAACACTTGCAAAAATACAAGTTAATTTTGACATATATTTCAGAATGCTGGCTGTTCAAGAAAAAGGAACACTTATGTTATCATAAATGTTTTTATTGTTTGTACAAGTTGTGATGCACTTAGTTGTTTAGTCCATGTGGAAACAATCTATTGTGGCAGTAAATGCAAAAATCTGATTTTTTCACCCTTTAAATATTTCTTTAAATTACTGGTTCTCAAACTTATTCACTTGTTCCCCCCTTTGGAGGATGCCAGAGGGAGCATTGGGGGCGAATACGGGAGGATGGGTAGAGGAAGGTATTTGATGAGATGGCTGTAGAGCAGGGGTGTCAAACATACATTAAGCCATCTAGCTGGTTTAATCTGGCCCAGTCATCAAGGCTAAAAATTATAAGAATGTTTAAAAAAAACAAGCACATTTATAGTACATTCCTGTGGCAAGTTATGATTTTTTTTTAAATAACCAAAATGCGCAATTCCGCCACTAGGGGGAGCAAAGGCTAAGCAAAACAGGTGAAAATGCATATCTTTGCACCTGCAGAAAGTGAAACCTAAGGGCTCTGTGTCTGAATAAGATGTAGTTTGGTTCCCCACAAGCCCCACTGCTGTTACATTGTTATAAGAATGATCAGTAGTGATACCCTAATGACCAAAATGTTGTCAAAAAGAAAAAAAAAGGTTTAAGTGCAGTGCTGAGCTTTCCAGGAAAAATGGACAAAGTTTTATTTGTTTACGGAGTTGAAAGCAAAACCTGCGTGCTTATTATGTCATCAACAGGTGGCAGTTGTCAAAGAATATAACATTCAGCAATACTATGAGACAGTGAGGAAAGTTTCACCATTTGCAGTTAAGAAAAGAGAGGATTTACAAACTAAAAGCTGGACTGAAAAAACAACCGTCTGCATTTACTGCAGCATGATGTCAGTGATGGAGCAGTGACAGACATCTGATTGCAGACAAGTTGGAGCAAACATCCAAACCATTTTCAGATGGTTAACCCATAGAAAAATGCTGAAGGCTGCAGAAGTCTTGTTCCCAAAAAGCAGTCTGTCAAGGATTATGATTACAGATACATCTCTGAGGAGACTTGGGCGCCATATTAAGGAATCCAGTCATTTATTGTATTTTCGGACACTATTAATGAAAGCACAGATACAGATATTGCACAACTGTGCATATTTCTTAGAGGTGCTGAAGAGACCGTCGTAGCGGAATTTCTTGAGTTGATGGACACAACAACAGCTGATGACATAGTCAGATGTCTAGTTACTGTGCTGGACTATGTTGGAGTGAACTGGTCACGTGACGTGAGTTTGGTCATTGATGGCGCCCATCAAAGGTCAGGAAGAAGGCAGGTGTTGCCACAAAATTCAGGCAGAAACCAGGAAAAGCTTCTCAGACATTTTATTGTGTTTTGCACACTTGAATGACAGTAAATATGTTTCTGCACAGGATCTGAATCCTGATATTGATGGCTGGCTGAAGTTTGAGGAGAGAAAGGAGCTTAACTCCATATTTTTGTCATGTTCACAAATGTTTGCAAGTTTAATTTAGTTTAATTATTCATTGATTTGCACATTTACATTTTAGGCAGGTGTTTCATTTTTTTCCGTAGACCCTCTTGACTTTATTATAAGGATTGATTCAGTGTCAGATGTAAAATATTCAGTCTAAATAAAATTAAATAAACCATTTTTTTAAATGAAATGCATTTTATTTTATATCCATTGGCCTCTGTGAATGAATGTGTAATAATAAGTGATTAGGCTACAATGTTGGTTAAGGCATTTTTTCCAATTGAGTAAAAATAGATAAATTAATATGGTTTTTGGTTTTATGTTACTGCTCCGGCCCACTTGGGATCAGACGCCTTGAATGTGTCCCCCGAACCAAAATGAGCGGAGCGCGCCTGTCCTGTGGCCCAAAGTTCCTGACGCCAGGGTCACTGGTGCTCCCCGGTGCCGAAGGCATGTCTCATTTACAGCATGAAGAGATCATTTCTCATTTAAATGCAGGAAAAAAACAATCTTTTTTCTTTAGAATGCATTTGTAGTTCACTCTCTTTGTTAATACAAAATGGATGAGATACTTGCTGTCACATTTGAACATTTATCAGAAGAGTTATTGAAAAAGAAAGTACGAATCTGTGAAGATCTTTTCAAATTTTTCAAGTCCTCTGAGTCCTTCACTCTGATTGGTTGACTCCCCCTTGTTCCATTTTTGGACACAGATCAGTTTTGACACAGGTTTCTTGCAAGGAATTGTCAGAAGTCCGAGCGCAGTTGCAGCGCACTTGTGATTTGTGCCAGCAGATTCGAGCACACGCAGTAGCACATTTGAGCAGTTGTAATCACAGATTTGAAGTTTGAACTCATGCAAATTGGAATTTGTCAGTTGTAACTTTGTCAAACCTTACAGCAGTAGAGTTTTACACAGAGATGCAGATTTTTGCTGTGTAAGTTCTCACAATCTACTTTACAAGTTCTCACATCAAATCTGCAAGTTCATCTGTTTTGGAACATAATTACCTTCATTGATCTGGTTCCCCCTTATGATCACATGGTTCACTTTGGCACTTTATCTCCACCCCCACATGCACACTGCTCCGTGTCTTATCTCTTATCCCTCGTTCCTAACCCACAGTGTTTTGATGGACAGATTCCTCTTGCTTATCTTAGTGTCAGAATTCCACCATTGGATGTAACATTTGTCTTTCCAGCAGATCTAGTATGAATGTTACGAAGCTTAAAGTCATAACCTACTCAAATACGCTGTCCGGACCAGACCAATAAAAGATTAAGAGAAGTTTAGAATTTATTAAGGGGACCAGAGCAAGCAGGATGATGGCAGTAACTTGACACCAGGGGGCGTGGAGGTAGACTTATGGGTGACAAGGAATGAGAGGACAGAGAAGACGGGGCAGAGTCCAGAGTTCAGAAAAGGGGCAGGACGCTGGCTTCAGAATGAGGACGTCTGTTAACAGAGTTTGTGGCAAAGGAGTTTCTTACAGCTTGATATATTGAGGGAGGACTTGGCGGTGTGGAATTGGAGATAACAAGAAGGTAAGTAAGTTGTTGTTCAGGTGAAAGCTTGGGATCACGTTATGTGAAGAGCAGCAGAAATGTCGGCAGGCAGACTGCTGAAAGCTTCAGAGCGTTGGGCGATAATGCAGACTTGCAGTTGAGCTGAAGACTGGAAAACACAGAGCGCGAGAGCAGGCCGGTAGTCGAGCAGAAGACTAGACATTCCAGCGGTGAATGAAGCTGCAAGGAAGTAAAATATACAGGTGGAGTGAATCAGAGATGATGAGCAGTTGCTGCGGGGTGGGGCGGGGCGGCTGCTGTCATGACATTAGCAACTCTGCACTTGTATCCCCCTACTTTCTCCCTTGTCTCTTTTTTTCATCTTCTTCTACCCCCCTTTTCACATTTTTCCTCTCTCTCTTCCCTCTGTTAAAAAAATCAAAATATACATTTGAAAAATAAAATGTAAAAAATAAATGAAAGATTCTAAAAAAAAACAAAAAGGGGTTTATACAAATTAACACCCTGGTCATCCGAAAATACATAACCTTTTTTTTTAATAATAAAACCTGTCCAACACAAAAGGCCTTCAGTTCTCATCTGTTTGCTCAGTTGTTGAACAGAAGAAGTTAAAAAAAAAGAAAGAAAACAAATGCAGTTAACAAGGTTAATGTAAGCGACGTAAGACCCGCGGATATTGGGTTCTGAAGCGGTTTTCTTCCAACATCCAAACATTGGTCCCCCTTCCTCCCCTCTCAGCTTTGTCCCACCGGGTGTCTCGCACCCTCCTTTACATGCCTCCAAAGTTTGAGAACCACTGCTTTAAATAATGACCTAAAATAATAATATTTTTTATTACAAATAGATATCTTCAAACCCAGAAGTTTTATCTATGAAGTTGTAGCTCTCCTCTTTCTCTACCTTCAGTTTTTTAAACATTTTTGCAGGTTTCAAACCTTAAAAGGCACAACACAGCAACAGTGACTATTGTGAATTCTGACCTTGACTTTAATTTGCATTATTTTAAATAAATATGACTCATACAAATTAGCATGAGAAGGTCATGTATTCAAGGAGTTTGCTTGATGTTCATACAACAATAACAATAATTTTTTTTTACAATTCATTCTGTTTTAATACTGACTTAGGAAAGGGACACAAACAAATTAAAGTGTAAAAAAAGAAATTGTTAATATGTTGCTTTTTTTAACTGTGTGTCCCATTTGCTTTATTTTAAACCACCTAAAATAACCTGGTTAACATCATGAAATGGGGATTTTGGAAAGCAAAGTAAGTGCAGGTTTGAAACTGTCTGACATGGTGCCTCTGTCAATTACCTTCCTCCTCCCCCGTTCCTGCTCTGCCCTGGACGCGACCAGCTGGGTTCACTTACCTCATCTTCATCCCCGCCTACTTAAGGAGATCCAGGACCTGTTTTCGACGCCAGTCTGTTGTCCCATCCACGGTGCTTATGTCTGGCCAGCTTCGTTAACGTTTCCTCTCTGCTCCACCCTCAGGAATTGTCCGCTTCACGGGTGAACCTCCGGTCGCAGTCCACCGCTCACGCTCTCCCCCTTGGATTCTGCCGAAGTCACGCTCTCTGGACCTACCTGCCGCAAACCTCCAGTCAGCCGCCACGCCACGTCAAGACTCTTACCAACTACTCACCCTCTGTGAATTAAACCTTCTTTAACTTACCTCACGACTCCTAGTGTCCTTCTGGGTTCCAGCGTTTGGGTCTGTCAGAAATCCCGCGAGATCATGACACTGTCCTTTGTGGGAAAATAAAGGATTAAAGATTCCACTTATGCTGCACATTTCTTGTTTTACCAAAAGGCCTTTTTAGTTTTAAACAACTTTCAACAATTGAATTGAAACAATGTGAAAGTGAACCAGCCAGCCCTCTTTCCATCTGAACATTCTGCCTGCTGACGAACTTCTCACTATTTATGCTTTGACTAAAACACCTGAGTCACATTGTTGTAAGATGCAATGCACATTCAATTCCACCAACTGTATTTGTTTAGTCAGCAAAGACTGGTTCAATACAGTAATGCTGTAGTGTGAACCAGGATCAGTAAAATCTCTCTTTAGGAAGATACAGTAAGTTCATTAAGTGATGCATGAAATAATGAAAATGAATATCAAAACCTAGGATAGATGTTACCCTTTATTAATCAAGCAACAAGGGACTGAGCTATTATTTTACAAAATAACATGAAATTAAGTACCTAATTTTTTTTAAATATCTCAAGGAAATATTTAGCTACCGTATTTTTAAGACCATAAGGCGCACTTAACAGTTGTAAATTCTCTCCGAAATGTACATTTTGCCCTATGGTGGGGTGCGCCTTAGGTGTTGTTGCATGACTTTGGTAAAGAGGACGTAGGAGAGGACAGCATGAGAACGGTAAGGAGGGAAGTGTGGACGTGAAAGAAGACACCCCCGAATAGTACAAAAGTGCAGGTGTGAATGATGCAGAACAACATTGTTTTGGAAACCCAGAAAATGCTGCAAGTAGACACTCTTAGGAAGCACAGTTTAAATTCCAAGCTATGGAGAAACTGCGAGAGAATTTAAGATGAATGAATCCATGGTTCCCAAGTGGAGGAAGCTGGAAAACAAACTCCGACAGATCAAGAAGACGCAGCTGAGTTTCCACGGAAACAAGGCGAGGTGGAGGATTAACGATCAGATAACAGCTCGAAGAGGAATTTCCACAGTCACCATTCGACTGAAGGCAGTAACAAACGCCTGCAAAGGAAATTAAATTTGAAAATTTTCTAGGAGGTCTGTCTTGGTGCTTTCGTTTTGTGAAACACTGTCATCTTTCCATCCGGACAACGACTCCGGTGGCCCAGCAACTTCCAGCGGATTACAATAAAAATTGTATGCTTGGGCTAATTGTCTGCTTGAACTTGATCTTCAAAGCCGGCATCATTTATGAGGAGACGGACTCTGAAAATTACAAAAGGAAACCTGGCAAGTCTGATAAAAATTTAGCCCAGCTCTTCATGTCAGATACAGAACATGAGGACTGTTATGGATTTTTGGATGCTGATTGATGACTAAAAAAATAAAATGACAGCAAACTGAGTTTTCCTCCTACTGCCTTTTTTAAGACACACACAAGCGTGCATGTTTTACTGATATGTGTTAATGCATTAAAACCTGGTGCACCTTTTTGTATGAGGAAAAAAAAGGAACATGTATATGGTCAAGTAATTAACCAATTCCATACCAACTACCTTATTTTCCGCCTTATTGGGCGCATCGCATTAAGTGAGAGTCAGAGATAATCCATGAGTTAGTCGAAATGTATTAACTGTGTTCGCAGTAACTCCAGAATGCTACACATTAGCCACATTGGACAACAACACGTAAAAAAAGACAGACTGATACAGGTAAAACAATCGTTTTTATGCTAACTGCCAGCCTTGTGAGTAATAAAAAACATATTGAGCTTGACATTTACTTCTCAATATTGCTTAAACATTAGTCCATATAACCAGAATTTGTTAATATACAAAGTTCACTGTTATTTTTTTTATTAAGGCTTTAAAGTACGCCTTATACTGCGAAATAGAATAGAATATAATAGCTTTATTTCTATAGCACTCTACAAAAAAAGAATCACAGAATGCTTTAGAAAAGACTGTGTGAAACCAGAAATAGAAAGGTAGCGTCTCTAGCCTGATTGGCCTTAGATAATAAAAAGGCCTAGTAAAAGTCAAAATAAAAGTTCAGATGTAGTAAAACAAGGACTAAAACCAACTACAAGCTCTTCTGAATAAAATCCTCCTGAAGCACTGAAAACTGCAAAACAAAGGCTCCTAGCCTTGAGCATCGACTTAAAGAGATACACAAGAGACAATGAAGCCAGACGGATAAACAGGCTGTCCGCAACTCAGCCTGGGAAAGAGTAGAAAGAGTGTCAGGTATGAAGAACTGGACAGCACCAGGGCCTGACATGATACATGCCTACTGGCTAAAGAAACTCACCGCACTCCACGAGCACCTGGCAGCACAAATAAACCAGCTGCTAAGAGATGGGACTCACCCCGAAAAGCTAACGGAAGGGCGAACAATCCTAATCCAGAAGAATCCTTCAAAGGGTGCAGTCCCATCCAACTACCGGCCAATAACCTGTCTCTCCACAACATGAGAGCTCATGTCAGGCATCATTGCAACCAAGACAAATAGGCACATGGATCAATACATGAGCAACAACCAGAAGGGCATTGGTAGGGACTCCAGAGGAGCAAAACACCAACTTCTGGTTGATAGAACAGACTCCAGACTGCAGGTCATGATACACCCACCTGTACACATCCTGGATTGATTGCAAGAAAGCCTATGACTCATTGCCACACGTGGATCACTGAATGCTTGGAGCTGTACGACATCAACAGGACTCTGAGAACCTTCATAGGAAATTCGATGAAGCTGTGGAAAACCACCCTTGAAGCCAATGGGAAGCCACTTGCACAAGTGTCCATAAAATGTGGGATATACCAAGGTGCTGCTCTGTCTCCACTGCTGTTCTGCATAAGTCTGAACCAACTCAGCCAAATAATCAACAAGACTGGCTATGGATACCGACTCAGAAATGGGGCCAACATCAGTCACCTCCTCTACATGGATGACATCAAGCTATATGCCTAGAGCGAGCGTGACATTGACTCCCTTATCTACACCACCAGGATCTACAGTACTGTAATGTAGCCGGATGGTGACAAAGAGAGGCAAGGTATTCCACACAGGAGGGGTCTCACTCCCATAAGGAACAATGGCTGACATTGAGGACAGTTACAAGTCCCTTGGAATTCTGCAGGCAAATGGCAACCTGGTGCGGGCAACAAGGAAAGCTGCAACAGCAAAATACCTCCAACGAGTAAAGCAAGTCCTGAGAAGCCAACACAAAGGCAAGAATAAGACATGGACAATAAACAGCTATGCACTGCCAGTTATCAGATACTCTGCAGGGATAATGACATGGCCAAAGGAAGAGATGCAGTACAGACCACGGATGTTAAGACATGAAAACTCCCCACCATGCATGGAGGATTCCATCCCAAATCCTGCACCTGAGACTGTGTGCTGGCCACAAGGAAGAAGGCAGAGGACTAGTGAGCGTGGAAGCCACTATCCAGGATGAAACATCCAAGATGCATGATTACATCAAGCTCAAGGCCCCAACTGACAGTGTAATCAGTGAATGTCTCAAGCAATGGAAAGCAGAGGATACAGTGCTGGAGGACAGATCTTCATGGGAGGACAAACCCCTGCATGGGATGTACCACCGGACCATAACTGAAGTGGCTGATATCAAGATGTCCTACCAATGGCTAGAAAGGGCTGGCCAACAGTACAGCACTGAAGCACTCATCCTGGCAGCTCAGGAACAAGCCCTGGGCATCAAAACAATTGAGGCCCAGATCTACCACACCAGCACATAACTGCGGTGTAAGATGCTGGCAGGGAAAGCATACATGGAGGGCCACAATCAAGTGGCTGGAATAATATACAGGAACATGTGTGCAGAATATGGACTGCGACGGTGGTAGAGAATGAGATGGAAAAAATCCTGTGGGACTCCCAGATCCAGACTGATAGGATGGTAATGTCGAACCAACCAGATATTGTAGTGGTGGATAAAGAACAGAGGAAAGTCGTTGTGGTGGATGTGGCAGTGCCAAGCGATGGGAACATCAAGAAGAAGGTACATGAGAAACTGGAGAAATAATAATTAATTAATTAATTAATTAATAATAATAATAATAGCTACTTTATTTATCCCACAATGGGGAAATTCTTCTCCACATTTGACCCATCCCCTGGGGGAGCGGAGAGCTGCAGCCTAACCGCGCTTGGGACGCAGTAGTGTTAAGGGTCTTGCCTAAGGACCCTCACAGTGGTGCCTGTCGTAATTGCAGCACTCGGGGCAGTACCCCCCAAGCTAGAGGAGTGGCTACAACAGATCCCTGGAAACACCTCATATCTCTCGGTCTAGAAAAGCGCAATCTTGAGCTTCTTTCTCAATTTAAATTCAAAACCTCCTTGGAAGCTTTTATTTTATGGGCCAGATGAACATGCACTGAAGTTTAAACAACTGTAAGGTTAATTAACGTATTTAAAATTTGTGAATATAATTAGACACAAAAAAACATCAATAGATAATACGTTTGTAAATCCCTGCATATTCATCACTGCTGTCTCTCTGGCCTGATTGGCCTCAAGCTTCCTTCCCCTTCTTGATCTTTCCAGTCACTCTTGGACACTTTATAGCCAGTAATAAACAATAAGCAGAGAGCCTGTCACTGTGGTCACAGATGCAGCAGCAGGCATCTCAGGGGGTCATCTAATTAATGCAGGGGATTACTGTTGGGTCCGTGAGCCGGGGATGGGCCACGTTGTCTCTGAATAGGGTCATTATGAGAGCTAATGAAGAGGGTGAGCAATGAGTTTTGGGCTGACTTGATGATGGGCTGACTCACATGTCAAAGCCACAGTGCAACCATCATGTTGTTTCAGGCACTTAGGATGCACTTTTTGGCTAACTTTTATCAAATATTTTAGGTCCTACAAACTGATAGTCTGAAAACTGCAAAGGGATTTATGATGAGGTTCATCTCCAAGAAAGAAGGATTATATAAAATGTTAAAGCACTGAGGCCACCCTGGTGAGGATTAAGCCTTTTTAAAAGGGAAAAAAAAAACTTTGTTAGAAGTGTCTATATTGCTTTTTCCATAAAACTTTTGCTTCTTTTTTGTGTTTCCTGTATTTTTATTATTCTGGTAAACACAAAGAATGTTTTAAGGGGGGAATACTGTTTATTTTATAGCATGGACATGTTTGTCATCATTATTTGCCAAGTTTCCACATGTACAAAGTAACAAACCCTGACAAATAAATAAAAAACGTCATGAAACATCACTTCATAGGAATGAATAGTTCACATGTATTAAAAAAAAAAACTACAAGATGTCACCAATGGGACTTTACAAGGTTGGAAATGATCAATAAAAACATAAACGTCGCTTCTGCATATAGGTGCTATGCAGAAAGTAATGTGAATGTTTTGAAAAAACTGTAAATAGAAATACGCACATCATCAAGTGTTGTAAAAAAGGGGTGGGATCATACAAGATTTCTCTTCAACCCACTACTTTTCAAGGACACTGTCTTGTTGTATCTGTCTATTTTAACTTATTGTGTTTGTTTTCATTTGTGTTTGAAATAAAGAAAATTGAATTGAAAACTCTTCTCTTAACGAGATATTTTCAGCTATTTCTTCAAAGTATTTATCTTGCTGTTCCGTGTTATTTTTTGGAGCTCAGTATTGCTTACACTGCAGCTTACAGTGTTTACAGCAATTAAGGAAAAAGACAGCGATGTGTGGAGAGGCATTCACATTTCCAGTGAGTGTTGTTAGCGTTAACTGAACACACAGAAGGAGACTTTCATGTTAATGGCATCTTTCTTAAGGGCCTTCTGGAATGTGTGGTGTAGGTTTTGTTGCTTGATCAGCTCTCCATGTAGAGAAAACTAGTCAATATAGTATGGTAGCTGTGTTTCATTCTTGTGATTCCAACTGTGGATAAAGGATGCTTGTTTCAAGAATTTGGTCTTGTGTCAACCAGAAAGATCTTCTGTCTTATTTCAATGAGAGGCAGGCACGTTTGAAGCTATGTAAACACAGCCCTTGGCAACTGGCGTTCGAGCAGCTGCTTTCAATGAAAAGTCTATGTAAACGCCAGTAAACTTAAATTTTGACCCTCTGCGTTCAAAACCCCTCGCGTCCATGCATCGCTATGCAATTTTTCAATTCTGTTATTAGCCTCTATGTACAAATCAGGTATTTATTGAATGTGCAATGAAAGTTCCACCAGTGCTAACCGCTTGAAAATTGATTACGAAGGAAGTGTTGGAATAATGTATATAGGTTATCTCATATTTGCTTATTTTATGCATCACCTTGCTATATATGTATAGGTGATATAATCATGTTTGCAGAAGTGTCTGTGTGTGTCCAAATCTGTTTCACAGGAAGGTGGAGGTGACACCCTTGGGAGAAAATGTTTATCTTTGCGTCTTTTCAGCATTCTCCTGAGAACCTGTGTTAGCTATGTCTAAAATGAATCGAAGGACAGTCTGTGTTAGTTTATCTGTGAGAAACGGCTTTGCAGGTCCAGAGATGATTTGAGAAGACTGTGGAAGGATGGACATGTTGTAATAAATGCTTTCTGATAGCGCTGCAGCTGTGTTTTTATCTGTTTCCCCTCCTTAGAGCTCAGCGCATGTGTAACTTAGGGACAACCCAAATCAACTTATTAAAAGAGGAGGCAGCAGAATTTGCGCCAGAGTGGAGAGAGATTGTTTACTGGGTAGATCTCTGTCTGCTCTCCTCGTAAAGGTACCTTTGTCCGTTGGTCTTTCTTTCCTTTTTGAATTGTTATGATGTTGCAGGTTGTTTGAACCCAACAGGAAGACTTGATAATTGTGGTTTTTGCCTGGCCAAAATTCTTTGACACCAAGTCTTTCATATGTTGAGGTTGAGCTTCGAAAGGAAAAGTCTGGAGCAAGATTCACGAGATTTGCAGCCCTTCAACGTTTCACACTAAGCCTCTTCCAACTGAAGGTGGTGGACATGCACTAATAAACAGTAGAAAAACCTAAGAAGAAGATGCCCCTCCCAGCTGCTTCCGAACCAGCACTCACAACCAAGTATGAACGCTGTGAGAGTAATGTTCAAAGATGTTCTTCGAGTTTTTGTTTCAGACCAGTTAGTTGTTTTTGAGTTGTTTTAACGGCAACATTAAATTGTACATTTTCCAATTTGCAAAGATTCAATAAGGTTTTTTTCTGTCATTTTGACAGTAAACCCTTGTTTTTCGCGGGGGGTTACATTCCAAAAAGGACCCGTGATAGGCAAAATCCGTGAAGTACAAACCTCTATTTTTTTTTTACAATTATTATAAAATTAAATCCTCTATTATACATTGAAAAGAAAGAACAAACCATTTTACAGGCTCAAGCATTTGTTTCACAAATAAAAGAACTTTAGAAACTTTTTTTCAACAAATAACTTCTGTACTGTACTGTCAAATAATAATTTTAATCATCAATGTGAACAGAAGGCTTCAAATCGCGGAGATCAGCCCCGCCCACTGCGACCCGAGTATTGGATTAAACGGGAGAAAATTTAAAATGATCATGAAACAAAAATACAAAGTACAGTGGGACACATAGTGACTCAGGTGTATTTCACTGCTCTTCAGACTGAGCCGCTGCATTCTGACTCCGCTCTGAAGTGTTTTCTTCTTTTGAAGCCCGCGGTGCAGGTGTGTTTGTTCAGGAGATAGGCAGTGATAGGCAGATGTCGCTCTTTTTCTATGGGTTTTAGAGAAACTCGAAATTGCAAGATGATTTGCACGTATGTGTTGTAAATTTGGCAAGCTGATTTACTTAGGTGTACATATTAAACTGCAACGTTATTGACGCACAGGTAGAGAAGAAGCGGAGTGACTTTTTAGCCAATCAGAATGCAGAACTCAATGCACGATGCAAATCCGTGAAAAGTAAATCGTGTTATAGCGAGGATCACTGTACTGTATTTTAAATGCCTATTTCTGATGTTGACTTTTTAATTAAAAACCAGTGAATTATTTGTTTGTGTACGGATGTTGTCATGTGTATTGTTGTAAACATACAAAGCATATTGTTCCGTTTGACTTCAGGTAAGTCACTCAAAGTTACTGTTGGAAGCAAACATTTTATAATGAATCAAAACCAAGGAAACTGGTATTTATATGGTGAGTACATTTATGTTTTATGTGAAACAGGTCACTGTTCGCAGTTATCAAGACAGAACGGCTTGGAATGGAATGTCAAACAATAAATATCTTATTATATTGCTAGAAAAGTCTGCTGTGCAAAACCGAAATTACCACAATACAAGAGACATCGGAGCAAGCCAACATGAATGAGTATGGAGATTAATTTTTGTCAACATAGTTTTCTCCAATAAGGTACTCCTTAAACATTCTGTACTGTCAAATCCATTTTTAATGTACTTGGTGTCACGTTTTCTTCTAGCGTATCCCATGTTCCAGCAAAAGAGAATTTCAAACCTTGACCTTTTTTGCCATGGATCTCAGCTGCAAGTACATGCCATACCTTTTAAAGGTTACAGACATAGTCCATTATCTTGGCATCCTGAAAGGCTTGAAACCTTGTCCATCAGCAGGGGTACACATACAATTTATCTTGGGTTACACAGCTGAGTACCAGAACAGGGGGTTTGTTGGTCACCCCATATTAGGGGTGCAATAACTAAACATAAGTACAATCTCCCTCTCTGTTCTTGAGAGTGTCTCATCTCCCTTGTCCTCCGGTTTCATCAGCAAATGATGTTCCAGACCCATAATCCTTCCTACCCATAGTTGCACTCCTGTTCATCAGTCATGCATGCCAAAACCCATAGTGCAAATTGTGAGGTACATAACCACTTGTGTCTCTGTTAATAACCAATGCTTCATTAAAAGATGAGCACACACATTAGCATATATAGATGTGCAGAGCCTTTCCAAAAAAATAGAATATGGTGGAAAAATGTATTATATAAAGTGTATTATATTATATAAAAATAAGCTTTTATATAATACAGATTCAGGGGTCACTGTTTAAATGATTTCAAGCAGAGTTTATCAACACCAGTGCCTGATATTGCAGCCCAAATCCTAACTGACTGTGGAGATGTCACACTGGACCTCCAGCAGCTTGAGTTCTTTCCTCACCAGTCTTCTTCCAAACACTTGAACCTTGATTCCCAAATGAAAAGCACGCCTTTTATTTTATCAGAAAACAGGGCCTTGACCTCTGGCCAACAGTCTAGTTCTTCTCTTAGTTGGCCCAGTTGAGACGTTTCTTCTTTTGGTCAAGGCTCAGAAGTGGCTTGACTTGAGAAATCGAACATTTAAACCATTTCCCATATATACTATGAAAGTTCCATTTTTTTAATGGAATTATAGAAATGAATATACTTTTCTATGATATTCAACTTGTTTGGAAAAGGTCTGTATTTTGTGTTCTACTGAATTTTGTGGAGTGAAAACAATCAGAAAGAAGTTGGCACCACTCTTGGTGCAAAAGTCCAGCAGATCAACATACACTGACCAAAAATATAAACACAACACTTTTGTCATTGCTCCCATTTTTTATGGTATGAACTCAAAGATGTGAAACATTTTCCACATACACAAAATAACCAGTTCTCTGAAATATTGTTCAAAAATCTGTCTAAATCTGTGATAGTGAGCATTTCTCCTTTGCCAAGACAATGCATCCCACCTCACAGGTGTGCCAAATCAAGATGCTGATTAGACAGCATGATTATTGCACAGGTGTGCCTTAGACTGGCCACAAGAAAAGGCCACTCTGAAATCTTCAGTTGTATCACACAGCACAATGCCACAGATGTTGCAAGTTTTGAGGGAGCGTGCAATTGGCATGCGGATAGCAGGAATGTCCACCAGAGCTGTTGCTAGGGAAATGAATGTCCATTTTTCGACCATAAGCCGTCTCAAAAGGCGTTTCCGAGAATTTGGCAGCACATCCAACCGGCCTCACAACCGCAGACGACGTGTAAACACACCAGCCCAAGACCTCCACATCCAGCATGTCCACCTCCAAGATGGTCTGAGACCTGCCACTAGGACAGCTGCTGAAACAATCGGTTTGCATAACCACAGAATTTCTGCACAAACTGTCAGAAACCGTCTTAGGGAAGCTCATCTGCATGCTCGTCGTCCTCATCGAGGTCTCGACCTCACTCCAGTTGGTCGTCGTAACCGAATTGAATGGGCAAATGCTCACATGGGATGGCATCTGGCACGTTGGAGAGGTGTTCTCTTCACGGATGAATCCCGGTTTACACTGTTCAGGGCAGATGGCAGACAGCGTGTGTGGCGTCGTGTGGTGAGCGGTTTTCTGATGTCAATGTTGTGGATCGAGTAGCCCATGGTGGTGGTGGGGTTATGGTATGGGCAGGCATCTGTTATGGGCGAAGAACACAGGTGCATTTCATTGATGGCATTTTGAATGCACCGAGATACCGTGACGAGATCTTGGGGCCCATTGTTGTGCCGTACATCCAACAACATCACTTCATGTTGCAGCATTATGATGCACGGCCCCATGTTGCAAGGATCTGTACACAATCCTTGGAAGCTGAAAACATCCCAGTTCTTGCATGGCCAGCATACTCACCAGACATGTCACCCATTGAGCATGTTTGGGATGCTCTGGATCGGTATATACGACAGCATGTTCCAGTTCCTGCCAATATCCAGCAACTTCGCACAGCCATTGAAGAAGAGTGGACCAACATTCCACAGGCCACAATAGACAACCTGATCAACTCTATGTGAAGGAGATGTGTCGCACTTCATGAGGCAAATGCTGGTCACACCAGATACTGACTGGTTGTCTGAGTCCCCTGACCCACTCAATAAAACAAAACTGAAGATATTAGAGTGGCCTATTCTTGTTGCCAGTCTAAGGCACACCTGTGCAATAATCATGCTGTCTAATCGGCATCTTGATATGGCACACCTGCGAGGTGGGATGGATTCTCTTGGCAAAGGAGAAGTGCTCACTATCACAGATTTACACAGATTTGTGAACAATATTTCAGAAAACTGGTTATTTTGTGTATGTGGAAAATGTTTCACATCTTTGAGTTCATACCATAAAAAATGGGAGCAATAACAAAAGTGTTGCGTTTATATTTTTGGTCAGTGTATTTACTTGTGGATGTACTTTAATTAAAAAATACATGAAAAAAAAAAAACAGATTTTTGTTCTTTTGTTAAACAGAACAGCTGAAAGCAGTTTGACAGTTATTATATTTTTAAATGCTTTAAATGTAGACTGATCTAAAATAAATGAATTAATGATCTTTGCAGTTGCAAAGTGTATGCTTTCTGTTTGTAAATTCCTTAATATTATTTTTATTTGAAGGTTGACTGAATAATTTACTACTTTTTTACTCATCAAAGTTTGTGTCTTTAGGACATAAAAATATATAAATAAAAACACCCAAATGACAAGTCTCAATCTTCAAAGTTTTGTGTGGGCCAATTATGGTAACAATGGTTTTAATGCCTCTTTATTGCAACATAAATCCATCACCTTGAATTATCACAGGTGTTGAATAAAAAGAAAGAAAATAATTACAGTGCTGGTCTGACCTGATGTCTGAGATGTGGTTAAAACTAAAACCTAGGAATTTCCAGTTCTGGGGAAAATGCTACGGAAGCATAGAGCAGCTGCACTTCGCAACAATTCACTGCAAAAAAGTGTAAATATTGTGAAAAGCAATTCTTTTTCATCCCCCCCCCCAAAAAAAATAAAAAATAAAATAAAAACAGTGATGGAAGAATTTGATGATATCAAGAAGTTGCTTGATTTTTTGCTGGAGGAAGTTGGAGCCATCAAAATTCACCACGGAGAGATCCTGAACGTGCTGGAGGAGGTGAGACAGCTGCAAAATCAGAATTTCAACAGGATGGAGACCAGCAGGAACGGTGAGGAATACGACGAGCAGCAGAGGAGCTCTGTGGAGAAATACTGTAGGTGGCAGACTTCTTAACGTCAACAGGAATTTCTCTTGACGCCAACAATGTTGAGATCTGCCGACCGCTCCCTGGAGAGGAGAAACCAACAAACCACAATCCTTTTAAAGTTTGTCAATCGGCATCAAACAGAACGCAGCGTTATTGAAGCAAGGAAGAAATCTGAAGGGAACCAATGTTTTTATGAATGAGAACCTCACTAAAAGGAATGCTGACATCGCCAGAAAAGTATGTTATTTGAAAAAGCTGGGAAAAATTCAAAGCACTTGGGCAAAAGACTGCACGAGTTGATGGAATACTGGAAGTTATCACAATTGAAATATTTAACAATTCGGGGGAAATTTCATTATATGCTGTGTATAGGTTGCCAGGGTCAAGCTTAGAAGTGCTCAGTGACTGGATGGAAAAGATGTTGACCCCTCAAAATGACAAAATATTAGACATCTGTGGAGATTCATTCATCTGATAAACCCCAGCAAACATGAAACAACCGACAACTTTACCAGCAGAATGTATGGTATGAGTTCATATCCAAACATAACAAGACCCAGCAGAATCACAAAGTGCTACTCTAATTGATAATATATTTACAAATCATATAAAATAATTCATATGAGTGGACTAATTACGTGTGACATTACCAGTTTTTGCACTATTTTATTTCAATGTGAAGACAAACTTTGGAGTTTGTAGATGCATTTACTTTTATATAACCCTTGTGCTTTCCTAGGCATTTTAACGTTGGGATTTGGGTCATCTAGACCCACTAGACAGTGCTCTGAACATTTTTTCTTTAATTATTTGTGATCTTCACTAGGATCCATTGATTACGTGAAATCTTTTCACTTTTATCCACCTCTGTCATGGTAGGAATAAAACGTCAAAGTAAGGGTGGGGTCATCTAAGATAGCACAAGGGTTAAATAGTTTAAACTTTTGGGCAGGCCACGCAATGGACTGCCAAACAATGCCTCGATTTTCAAAGGTACTTGCACAGTACATAAGTCTTTGAGGAACATTATACATTCCTCCGAAATTTTCTAATGCTGTTTCTACCTTGTTGGTGAGTCCTTAAATGTAAGGATAAATTATGCGGAAAGTTTTCTGAAAACAATCTTTTTTGCATTATTTTTTCTTGTACTTTAAATTAAAACATTTTTTTGTGAAGCCTGTCATCTTTTCTATTATAAAACACAATGAAAAGTCACTTTAGTCGTGGCAGAAAACAGAGCAAAGCTTCTTGTCCTTACAAAGAAAAAATTCAATGCACACACAAATTAAATTAAAGCCGCAAGCGGCGTTGTATGGCCCGCAGACGCAACCCGCCTTCCACGCCCAACTCTACTTACCACCGCCGCCCTCACAACCCTCACCGCCCTTAGCGCCCTCCCCGCCCTCAACGCCCACCTTTGATCAAGGCTAGTCCAAGCTGCATTTGATAATTATGCTAAATATGCTATCAATGTTAATGTGGCTAAAAGTGCTAGCATTGCGATCAGCGTCATCAACTCTCTCAGAAAGACACATTACTTAAAATGCTAATTATGCTAACTAGCTATGCTTATGTGGCTAAAAGTTTTAGCATAGTGATCAGCATCATCAACTGTCTAAGAAAAAAAAATTGCTAAAAATGCTAATTATGCTATCTATGCTAATGTGACTAAAAGTGCTAGCATAGCAATAAGCATCATCAACTGACCCTGAAAAACACATTGCTCCATTGGTGAGAGCTATATGTCATAAGTTGATAAAATCCCACTTTTTTCAAAATGGCGGCTTTACTGTTGATTTTCTCCATAGCAACCATTTTATGTTTTAGTCGCCTCGGGATGACAAACAGATTGACGTCAGTTTCAGACGAATCGGAAAAAGTAAACATTTGTTGTCCTTAGCAATAGTGGTTTTATGCTAACCACGCCCAAATGTCTTATATCTCCATATCCAGTGTTTTTAGAACAGTGCGCCAATTTGCTAGCTCGCCACGTGCACGCCATTCAAAAACTACAACTTCTAATTCAACCATTTTTTCCATAGTTTCTGTGACTGCTGCGGGCCATAATAATGAAATGAAGCAGATACAATATAGAAGATTTTTGAGTCAGGTTTCCTATGTATTTCAATGCAGCCTATCTTTTACTATAGGCTGGGCATGTCTTTTGGGCTTTAAACCCGTCCTTTGAGGGCTTTGTGGGGCTTTTTTGTGTTTTTGTCATCATTTTTGTGGTGGTGGTGTTGTGGGTGTGTGTGTGTGTGTGTATGTGTGTTTTTTTCTATTTGTGTTACACAATTGTCTTGTCGTTTTGTGCTTTGTGCTTTTGACTTTTAACCTAATTTTTTGGCGTGTTGAAGCGTTTTTTTTTTTTTGACGTTTTGGACCTTTTTGAGTGTTCGACCCTCGAAGCAGTTACAATATGGTCCTTGCAGTCTGTGACTGCTGCGGGCCATAATAAACATTCGAAAAACAATATAGAAGTTTTTGCAGTCAGGTGGCCTATGTATTTCAATGAAGCCTATCTTTTACTATAGGCTGGGCATGTCTTTTTGGTTTTAAACCCTTCCTTTTAGGGCTTTTTTGTTGTCATTTTTGCGATTACAATTTTGACGTTTGTGCGGGGGTGTTGTGCGTGTGTGTGTGTATTTTTGTTGCGTTACACAATTGTCATGTCGTTTTGTGCTTTGGGCGACTTTTGACCTAATTTTTGGGCGTTTTGACGCGTTTTTTTGATGTTTTGAACCTTTTTGAGTGTTCGACCCTTGTAGCAGTTACAATATGGTCCTTGCACTCTGTGACTGCTGCGGGCCATAATAATGAAAGAAGCAAAAACAATAAAGAAAATTTTGCAGTGAGTTGGCCCATGTATTTCAATGCGGCCTATCTTTTACTATAGGCTGGGCATGTCTTTTTGGCTTTAAACCCTTCCTTTGAGGGCTTTTTTAGTTTTTTTTCATCATTTTTGCGATTACAATTTTGACGTTTGTGCGGTTTTTGTGCGTGTGTGTGTTTTTGTTGCGTTACACAATTGTTGTGTTGTTTTGTGGTTTGCGCGACTATTGACCTAATTTTTTGGCGTTTTGAAGCAAACATTAAAATCTGGCATGAGTAAATTGATAATAGACAGCACATAACAGAGATAACACTTAAAGCTCGAAGCAAACTGTAGTTTTATAAAAGCAGCTGCATAATGCTACCATGAGATTACGTTTCTGTCATCCCTTAAAGCAGCCACACGTCCCTTGAGAGGACATCTGTTTCAGTTAAAAGAATTGAAATGCAGCATACTATGGGCATTAACTATTTAACAAATAAGGTTCAAATCCGTTTCATTTCATTTTTCATGATACAGTCCAGATCAAACATTTAAGAAATGATCAAAAGTCACATTTTGCATGGTTGGCTCTTAACAAGGGAAAAATAATATCCTTGTCTTAATTGGGACGCTGAGGGCTGATCGTGTCAGACTGCAAACTTTGAAAGAAGGTATTTCAACACATATATTGTATAATTAAGAAGTTTATGGTCAATATTTTTGGATTGTTCAGAATATTTCCATTAGTTTTTTAAATTAGAGCACTTTGGCTTACGTCTTTGTTCTGTTTGAGACTGAAGAATTACCCTTTAGTGGTACAAAAGTAAAGGTTGGAAAAAAGTATGTTATACTTAGAAAACTTTATAAAGCCACCCTTTAAATTGTATTTTATTTCTTTTAATGTGACAATCTTGCTATTTAAATCAAATTACCCCAAAATAAAGATTTTCAAAGCTAAATTTTAGGTTAGCCAGGGCTGCTCATTCCTGGTCCTTGGGATCTATCACCCTGCCTGTTTTCTAGATCTCCAAGCCCTGCTAGCTGTTGATCAGCTCAACCAGACGTCTCCACATTCTGACTGGATGAACACACCTGGTCCAGGTAATCAGCAGCAAGCAATTCAGGGAGAGTTGGAAAACAGGCAGGCTGGTAGATCTCAAGGACCAGGGATGAGCAGCCCTGAGTTAGATTAATAGAAGATTAATTAGAATAATTAACTGCAGGTCATGATTAACTAACCACACCCAAAAATGAATTGCATGACGGCACTCATAAATATGTACCTTTGCAGATACTCCAGGGTTGAAGCCAGCTCAGTTGGATAATGACTGTTAAAGCAGAAGTAGCTTCTGAACATCAGGCAGTGCTGCAATGTTGTTGTGTAGGATGGAGCGGTCCAAACTCAGCATGAACCTCCTTGGGGAAAAGCAAGACTGTCCTAAAGACAGAACAATGGATGAAGTAAACATGTCACTCATGTACAGTGTACAAAGACAAAACCTCTAGAATCATTTAACACTTGAAACTTTACTTACCACATAAATAATAGTTGGAGTCAACGGCACCTGCTGCAGCTGGACTTCGTCTGCATCTTCTACAAGAACATGGCATCCTCCTCATTAAAGTAGCAGAGCAGAAGAAAGAGCGTCTCTTTAACATCTCATCTCTTCTGAGCAGCCACTCTGCGCTTCTCGCATCATCTGCAGCCTTTTAGAGTCTGGAAAAACGTCTTGCTTTCATCATTTCCGCAACAAGAGTGCAAACCATTTCCTTCCTTAGTCTTGGGCCAGGTCTCTTTCCCCTCTGCATAAATTCCTCAGAAAACTTACACCATGGAATTTCAAAGCTGTCCTCCCAGTCAATGTATGTACAGTCCTCGGCTTCTGGAAGATGTGGATGATGCTTGTGCTGGTGAGGTCTCAACAGATGAAGATGCGCTGTTCTCTGGCGTTTGGTCTGCAACAAAAAACAAACAAACAGTATAAGTGTATTAAGTTTACACTGTACTGTCAGTGTGTTACCCATTCATATTCATATCCACTTCCGTGCATTACAAAAACTCATTTGTAATGTTTGAAACTCACATTTCAATTTCCAGAAAGCAAGATGTTTCCGGGCTTGAACAGGTCTCAAAGCTGGCAGCAAGTCAGCCTCTTCTATGAATCGTAGATCCTCATACAACTCCATTTATTCCAATGGACTGCAAGTGTTCTTCCAGGATGTCTTCTGTGGCTCTGGTAGGACTTCCATAATGGCAGTGTGGAGGAACATGGGTTCTGATTCACTCATTTTCACGTGTAGAATTTAGATCACCTTGAATCAGAGAGGGAAAAAAACATATACACACATTTTTTACAGCATAAAAGATCTGGAAAGGTTTTTAAATATGATTTATGATTCACTAAAATCCTCCTACATATCAGAGTGTTGACATTTGTTGGCTTAGCTACATCTGTGCTCTCTAAACATCTCCAACACTGACAGAGGGCTGAGAATATGTTTTCCTAATATGCATACTTAAATTTTCAGATTATGCTTTCTAGACATGTGAGCAGTTAATGATGACTTTACTTAAAACACATGTCCATAAACAGTTTCAAAAGATGACATGCCAGGCCAAACGTCTGCAAGATGATCTTTTAAACAAGATAAAAGGTTTTTACAGCGTTAAAATTGAACATACAGTGAAACTAGGGTTGGACGATGTCGCTTAAATTGGCCGTTGACGATGTCTGCTGTCAACCATCGGGATGGACGATGACATCGTCGGTGGGGGCGGGGGGGGTATTTTTGACATTTTTCGTTCTTATATAACTGCTGTTCGTTATTTTGCTTTTTTCATTTTATTTCCCAACTAATGGTTAATCCGCGATGATCCAGTATAAACTGAGGGACGTGACTTTAACAGAAAAAGTAACAAACAAAATAGAAAAGAAGTAGTCCACTCCCGCACTTAGCGAAGTGGACCGGCGGAGCGCGGATTTACAGCTTTGTGTTTGATGGGAAGGGGGGGGGGGGGGGGGGTACATGAGCGGTATGTGTGGGAGATTTAAGACTGCGATCCGTCCCGCAGCTCCAGGGGTACTAGCTACCGAACTCAGAACCGGGTCTAAAAGTGTGTCTGAGCACAGCTCGGATCGTCAGCAGACACACAGACGTTTGAGCATCAAAGCAGAAATGTCGCTCAGTCCTTAGAAAACATTCAAACAATCACGTGGATTTGTGTTTCCATTCGTGTCCCGACCAAATAAAGGCTGATGTTATTCACAGGATGCAGCGCCACCCAAAGCTAATGTTGTTAGCCCGTGTTAGCATACTGCTAATCCTGGCCTTTTATGACAAAAAACATTAATTTGAAAAGGACTCAGTGAGGAAGGGAGGGCCTGATTGCCAAAGTTTTGGATGAACTACCCGGCACAGGGGTAGCAGGACGAACCACTCCTCCAGAAGCCACGGGGAGGGGGAACAGAACAGAGACCCTACAGGAACACTATAGAGACTAACTTATGGTCTGCTGTGTTAAGTGTTTAATTTCCAAGATCTCTAATCTAGAAGGAATTGTGTGCACTATTTAAATATGATTTGAGGATAATCAATCAAACTTTATTTATAAAGCACTTTTCATATAATAGTATAACACAAAGTGCTTTACATAAAAAAAGAACAAAATAAATAATATGGCAGACTGTTCCATAAATGTGAAACAATGCTTCTCCATATGTTTTGGTTTTTACAGCTGGAATGGTTAACAGACCAGTGCCAGAGGATCTCAGGATCCGCGAGGGTTCATACCTTACCAAAAGATTGGATAAATAAGAATGCGAAAGACCGTTAAGACATTTAAAAATTCTAAAAAGTATCTTAAAATCAATCCTGAACCATATGGGGAGCTAATGCAGGGATTTTAAAATTGGGGTGATATGAGCCCGCCTCCTCGTCTTTGTAGATCGTGCAGCAGAATTTTGGAGAAGCTGAAGGTTCCTAATGTTGGTTTTTGGAAGACCAGCAAGCAGGGCATTACAATAATCTATTTTACTCATGATAAAAGCATGCATTAGCATCTCCATAATATCAAGAGAGAGTAGTGGGTGGACCCTAGTCAGATTTCTGAGATGATAAAAACGAGTTCTAACCACCTATTTTATATGAGGGATAAAAGTTAGCTTGAAGTCAAAAATAACGCCCACGTTTCTGACTGTTTCTGAATGGTTTAATGAAAGTTCCTGTAGCTTCAGAAACTGTTTCTCTCTCTCTTGGCTTCAGGACTCATAACTAAAATTTCAGTTTTTTTCTGGTTGAGCTGCAGAAAATTATTTGGCATCTATCATTTCACATCTAAAAACAGTTAAAAAGTGCTTCTATTGGTCTTGTGTCATCAGGAGACATAGCTATGTACAGCTGTGTATCATCAGCATAGCTATGAAAGCTGATGTTGTGGCTTGTAAATGTTAAAAAGCAAGGGGCCAAGAAAGGAACCTTGAGGCACACCACAATTATATTCATGGACCCCAGAAAAGTGTGTGTCCATGCTTACCATAAAGTTTCTCTCCATGAGATAAGAATTGAACCACTTGAGAACAGTCCCTGAAAGGCCAAGACTGGATCAGGTGATCAACTGTATCAAAAGCAGCACTTAGATCTAACAGTACTAGTACTGAATCCAAGGCCCACCTAACATCATTAACAATTTTTAACAAGGCTGTCTCAGTACTGTGGTTTGTTCTAAAGCAAAATGTTGTTTTGTAAGAGAAACTCGTTTAGCTGAATAAAAACAAAAAGTGAAGACTTTGCTTCAAAATGGCAAGTTGGACACAAGCCTGTAGTTATTAAAAACTAAAGGGTCTAAATTAGTTTTCTTGAGTAACAGTTTAACCACTGCCATCTTAAAGGCAGCAGGAAAAATACCCTTCTGTAGAGAGGAGTTCATGATATTTATAATCTCACTCTCAAAAGACCCGTAAAAGGATTTATAAAGTACCATATTTTCCGGGCTAGAAAGTGCACCTGTGTACAAGCCGCACCCACCCAATTGTAGGAGGTCTATTAATATCTTGCATACATAAGCCGCACCAGTGTACAAGCCGCATGGTGTTACCAACACGATCAGCGTGACACTGAATATCCTGACTCTAAAAATTGAGACATCTTACATTCTCACAGAGGGAGGAGTCAGCGTCGCGTCAGCCCATGCAATTAAACATACCCACATCTGCCAAACAGCATGTGCCTCACTTCTGTTCACAGGTTCCTCAGTTATGGTTATATTTTTTTACTTATTAACAATTGAGGTATCATGCATAAAATAACAGTAGTAAATAACAGTAACCAAATAATCAACATTACATCCCTCAGTTATGATGAGGAAATTTACACCCGCGATTCCCCACTTCCCATGACTCTTAGGGGCTTAAGGCGGGGCTAATCCCCCGCGTGTTTAAGAAGGAGTAGGAGCGGAAGGAGTGGAGAACAGGAGAGCAGCTTAAAAAAACATACCATTAAAAGAGAGCAGCAGCGACTTAAAAGCGCGCGCCTTAGCGCGACACGCGTGCCACTGCGCAGCACGTGCGCCAGAAGTTTACTTCCACAACAGTGACACACCGTTGCTCTGCGGACGCCTCTGCGCTCCGCCCTTGCCCCGCGGGCCCCTTGTCTCTCCCTTCCTGTCTTCTCCGACACCCCTCGCAAGGGAGGCTCCAAGGAGGAGCGCTTCGTGCCTCCTGACGTCCGTTCTCTGCATACGGGGCGCAGCTGCCAGGGGACGGAGCGAACCGTGTCCGTGTAGAGCAGGGGTCGGCAACCTTTTTTACTCAAAGAGCCATTTGGGACCGCCCCTAATAAAAAAGAAAGCACTCGGAGCCACAACCCGTTTTGACATCATTATATATATTATGCATGTATATATTATTCAAAGGTGCTCATTACGTCGATCGCGATCTACCGGTCGACCTTCAATGACATGAGTGTAGATCGCGGGCCAGAAAAGATTTAAAAAAAAAAAAAAGTACTTCTTTAAAATCCACCAGCCAATCAAAATCCTCACTGAGAAGTAAGGGACTTGATTGACATGTAGATTGGCCAATCGGACATCGTCTGAAGCATACGTCACTGCAAATGCACATTGTGTTCTTTAAAGGATGATACCGCGGCCGCGTTGGGAGGAGCTACTGGTTCTGGTCTGATCGCTGCATGGAGCGATGTGTTCATCAATGCATGGTAGACACTGAGAATGTGGAGAGATCAGGTTTATTATTTTGAAGAGTTCTACTTGGTAATCATGTTTCCATGTTTGGGTTCATAAAATCATCCCAGAGAAAGTCTCTGCTTCAACTCCCACAGGAAAAGCTGCGTCTCAATCTGACGCCCGTGTTTCCATCTCTCTGACTGAGTTTGAACCCAAAGCCCCTCCTCCACCTGTTTACCTGCTTTTCCTCTCTACCTGTTCACCTGTTCACATCCTCTGCAGCTGAGAGTTGTTTCCCCCGCGCTCCTCAGTATGTCCGACACAGAGAGCGCAAAATACGGTAGTCGGGGCGCTCCAGCGCCGCACAAGGATGAAAGAGCCGGATGCAGGTTATGGCGGGGATAGAGCGGGTTAAGCAAATGAATGGAAGAAGGCGGCCCGCTGAAGAAATATTCAATAGTGTACATATTTTATTATTGGTCAGAACTATCTTTTATTTAGAATTTTTTTTCATTTTATCAGTCCAGTACGGGAAAAAAAAATATAATCAAAACTTGTGTTGGGAGGTTTTTGGCTGGGTCTGGCGGTTTTCAGATGACTTTTCGGCTGGAAAACTGTGACTCTATCTGGCAACACTGGCGCGAACTCTCAGTCTGTCATCAGCGAGTTGCTCTCTGCCCCGCGGTATGTCAAGTTCCCGGCAGAAGATCGGAGTGTTTATTGAAGCCGCCCCGCGTGCCTCTACCTGCTATCAGCTCTGCAGGTCTCGCCCGATAAATACGAGCTCATTACGAAGCTGTTTTTTACGTGGCTCGCGCTTCGTACGGAGCCAGCAGCGCCTTTGAAATGCCATGAAAAATGAAAAAACTAAAATAAAATGTAATTATTATAAAATACTCATTATTTTCCAAAGTCACAGGGAGCCACAACAGATGGATGAAAGAGCCACATGTGGCTCCGAAACGATGGGTTGCCGACCCCTGGTGTAGAGCAATCGGACTTAATAAGTTTTGTGTTTGAAGGGAAGATGCGTTGTTACGTGTGGGAGCCTTAAGACTGCCATCTGTCCCGCAGCTCTTTGTGAACGAACAGCCGAAATCAGGAGAAACATGTCTCCATCTCACACACCGGCTTTGTGGCGGTAACGTGCACATTGGGTCTAATGGCACCAAAGGAGTGTGGGATGCGGGTGGGCATGCGTGTTTCTTTTTTTTGAACCATGACTGAAGTGAGGTCCATGCTGTTTGGCTGCTTAAAGGTGCATACAATACAAATTGGCTTGCTGCTTGAAGTTTGATCATGCAGTCAACATCCGCTCCTATGCAGACAGAGCAGTCAAGGCGGCTGCCAGAAAATTTTTTAAATTACCCGCATCACTAAATAAGCCGCAGGGTTGTAAGCTAGGGTTGGGTGATGTCCCCTAAATTGGCAGTTGACATTGTTTGCAGTCAACCATCGGGATGGACGATGATATCGTCGGGGGGGGGGGGGGGGGTATTTTTAATTTTTCGTTCTTATATAATTGCTATTCGTTATTTTACTTTATCACCGTAAATTCCGGACTATACAGCGCACCCGATTACAAGCCGCACCCACCCATTTTAAGGTGTTTAACTAGTTTGTACATACACAAGCCACATCAGAGTACCAGCCGCACGTATTAAGCAGCATGATCAACCTGACAAATCACGTCCTGATTCCTAGAGTGAGTGTGATTCATTGGCACACTGTGAAAGGGGTCAGCCTAGGTATCATACATAAAATTACAAACAGAAACCATATAATCAACATTACATCCCTCAGTTATGATGAGGAAATTTACATCCGCGATCCCCCATTTCCCATGAGTCTTAGGGGCTAAAGGCGGGGCCAACACCCGGCTTGCATCACTGTTGTACGTGTTTAAGAATGAGCGAGTAGCAGTAGTGCATGGAGGGGTGAAAAGGAACAGCTCTCCTTCCACTTGTGTCGCGGCAGCGTTATGGGAGTAACAGGGCTGGTTAAAAAAACACACCAGTAAAATAAAGCCGCGGCGACTGAAAAGCGCCTGAGGTGCGCGTCAGAAGTTTCCTTCCACAACAAACACTCTTGCTCCACGGATGCCTCTGCGCTCCGCGCTCGCCAAGCGGGCTCCTTGTCTCCCCTTCCTATCCAAAAATCTCACACGGCGGCTGTGGGCTTTTTAATGCAAAATTCCGCTCGGTCCTTAGAAACCGTAAAAACGATCACGTGGATTTGTGTTTCCAGTTGTGTCCCGACAAAATAAAGGCTGATGTTATTCCCACATATTTACGTGCACCCAGCCGAGTCACTATGACTCAGAGGTAAATTCACTTCTGAGCATGCGCTGTTCTCTCCTTCACGCAGCTGACCGGCTTTTTCAAACCCGTTGGTGATGGTGGATTTTTTCAAGCTGCTTTTAACGATTGCTTTTAACTTGAAAGCTTCATCATATTGTAGCGGCGATCACGTGCACGTTGGGTCTAATGGCACCAAAGGATTCTGGGATGCGGCCGGGCATGCGTGTTTCGTTTTGTTGAACCATGACTGAAGTGTCTAAGACCTGAAGTGGGGTCCATGCTGTTTGGCTGCTTAGAGGTTTGTTAAAAAACAATTGACTCGTGTTTGATGTTAGATGGAGAATTTAAACTATTCACTGAGTTTGAAAGTACATACATGACGTTTAAATTAAATCCATAAATTAGCAGGGTCACTGAATAAGCTGGAGGGCTGTAAGCGCAGGAAAAAAGTAGCGGCTTATAGTCTGGAAATTACGGTACTTTATTTATTTTATTTCCCAAATAATGACTCATCTGCGATGATCCAGTCTAAATCGGCACAACCCTACTGTAAGCATTTGAAAAAGTAGCGGCTTGTAGTCCGGAAAATACGGTAATGTAGGGATGGGATCTAAAAAACAGGTCGTTGGATTAACTTGGGAGAAAACACGACCAAGTGTTGCAGCTTCAACCAGGTCAAAACTCTCCAGTGCTTCCTCAGTAAGATCAAGCCATCATTACCAATAAAAATGATTTTCTGTTCATTTATGATGTTCAATCTGACAAAATGGATCTTGCTCCTGAAGTGGTCTGCAAAGTCCTCACACAATGAGACGGAGGCTGGCATTGTGTTTTTGTTCACATCTGAGTTGATCAAAGACTCAGTTGTGGTGACTCTGTTTTTTTTTTTTTTTTCCAGAAATGATATTCGCAAAATATGAATTTCTGGTCTGTTTTACTGTTTGATTATAGTTTTAGTTGGTTTTGGTATAGTTGATAGTTTATTTCAAATTTGTGTTTTCTCCAAAGTCTTTCAGCAGATCTACAGATCTCTTCAACTGTTTAATTTCCTCAGTTCTCCAAGGGGGTGTGGGTTTGATTCTTATCTTTTTAGATTTTAGTGGAGCAACTGAGTCGAGACTGGACTTTAATTTACTGTTAAAGCTTTCAACAAGTAGATCACAGGGGGCTGGTAAGACAGGTGGAGAGTAGGAGCAAACAGATGTAATCAATGTTTCAACCACTTCAGGAGTCGAGTAGCGTTTCTTCACCGTTCTCACAGAGGTCTCTTGCTTTATAAAACCAGTGATGTTAAAAAGCACACAGTATGGTCAAATACAGCCAACAAACTTATTCCGGCTGGAGGCAGACTGGAGCCAGGTGCTCAGACTCAGCAGGCTGCTGAAGCGGCCCGGGAGAGGGAGGGGAGGGGTCCCGAAAAAAGAAAACAGTCAATGGACAGGGCTTTAAAAAATTAAGAAGTCTGAGATGAACGCCTTTTTAGTCATTTCAGACTCCCGATAAGACATATCGTTAAAACCCACATGTAAAATCAGCCTCCTGACTGAAGAAGGGAGAGATCGCAGCAGGTCTGGGAGTTTCTCCAGAAGATCCAGAGCCGTTGCTTGCTACCGGAAAACAGTGAGTGGCCGCGTTAAAGAACCGGACCTTCCATATTGTAGAGTCACCGATTATCGTCGTTGTCAGGGCAAACAGGGGATGAGATGACGCGGGCGCAGGTGCAGAGCCGACTGCACCTGCGTGACGACAGCGGCAGCGGTGGACTCACCTTGCGGTTGGTGGTCCATCTGCGCTAGCGAGGCCCAAGCCTTGCTGGAGTGGAAGCGGACTGTTTCCTTCAGGATCCAACGGCGGGAGGAAGATGCTGGTGCCCGCGAAGACGCGGGGAGCTCAAGCTGCAGACGCTCGTCTGATCCTGATGAGGCTTTACGGTGATCCTCGAGCCCTATCAGGTTTTCTGCATGCTTCCGTGTTTCTCGGGGATATCCATGGCATCTCTCTGTAGAGCGGGGAAATCGACGGTGGAGCCCAAGTCCGGTGGAGTCTGTGCTGCTGTGACCGCTGCAGAAGGAGTGGGAGAATCCGCAGCCAAACCGGAGAAGCGGTTGGAGAGACTCAGGACAAGAGGCTTGTTCCGGGTCTCATCAGATCTCCTTCTGGGCATTCGGACAACCACTTCTTCATCCAGGGATCTTTGCTTGGGAGTTGAGAATGGAGAAGGGTGTGGGCAGATGGACGGGTCCCATGGAGCTGTGTCCTGGAGTGCGGCGCTAAGCGAGCATAGACGCTTAGACTGGGTGAAGGAGACATCCATGAATCTGTAGGAGAATGTCCTTCATTTCCAGTTCAGCTTTTAGACGACAGATGTCTTCTTCGAGGTAAGTAATGATTCCACTAGTTTTACGCAGAGATTGTGAGTCCAGATCATAGGTTGGATTTGTTTTTTTCCCCGAGTTATGGTCTGGACTCACCACTGGTGTTACTGCGCCCGACATCAACTACTAACGAGTGTGTCAATGATTTACAGGTCCAAATGGCAGCATTTAAATGAGAATTTAGCATTCAATCAATGCAATGGAGAGCAGAGGGAAGATACATAGGCCATTGCAGCTCACACTCAGCAGCTGGTCAGTCCACACCTCTACAGATGATAGTCAATGATGCTCTCATGAGAGGGATCAAAGTTGGGGTGAAGGCTCTCAATGTAATCTGCCCCAGAGCACAGCAGCAGCAGGAAATATGAAGGAGAGGAACAGACTGCCAAAAAATAAACATCCAAGGGAAAAATTTAACACTGAGATATAATTGATGTCAATTTTGACTACCATTACCTATTCCATTACAGCCCTCAAGTCATCTAGATCCACTAAATTCGAATGCTAGACAAGCAATATGCCTTAAATACCTTTGCGTTTCTTGACATTATATTTATATCAATCAGATTATCTAAGTGGCTACAAGAGCAGGAAATAGATATCTCTTTTGGTTGCCTTACAGGCATCTACATTTTAAAGGAATTCCACACAGCCACTATGTAATATTTTTCACATTTTCCACATATAAAATGTTAGTCTTTCATGATACACGCGTGATATATGTAATTCATGTGTTTCTTGAGTTTGTCATGCATCAATGTGTGCAGATGTCCGTCAAGAGTTTCGGCCGACGGGTCTTTACGTGAATTAGGTTTTGAGCTGTTCAAAATCTTTGGTCGGTTAATAATCATTCAGTTTATGTGTATTTGTCGTTTATGAGCGTTTCCACTTTCCAAATATGTCTAACAGACTTTTTCTGCATGCACCATCAATGTATAAACTTTATGTCGCGTATACGGCGCACATGTCACGTTTAAATTACGGATTTACACACAAATCACTTGTGAATTTCATACAAACAGCTTAATAATCATGCCAGTTCATGTACGATATGTATATTGTGTGGCTACTACTATTATTTATGTGTTCTTTGCGTGGCTTATTTGCTTTTCTTCTGTGGTTTTAATGTGTTCATTTGTGATACAACTGTGAAAATTTCACCCAAAGACCACATCTTTTCTCACTGTTTTCCATGTATATTTACATATGACCAATTTTCCTCCTTGCAAAATGAGCAAACTGTACATGGTGGTTGTGTGGCACAGCCTTTAGATGGAAAAAAGTAGTTGCAATCCTTTTTCACCTTTGATATGTTGATTGCACATGCTACTTTGATTTGTTTGCATCCGTGTCTCAGTTTTCTTTCTTTTTTTCTTATGCACAGTTTGCTCATTCATTAAAAACAAACATGTTCAAGGAAATGCATATACTAGTTTGTCTATTTTACAGACGCAGTCCGAGTGGTAATTTTTAGTGCCTCATGTTATGTTTTTTACAAGATTGCCTACATTTTTATGCATTCAAGCCTATATTAAAAGAGGCTCTTCAATTCCAGAGAGCTGAGAGGTGTGAATGCATCTGCAAATTTTCAATGCAGTTCCAGTAAATATGAGTGCTAGGAGCTGGGGAATGCAAAAGCCAGATAAGCGGATTCACATTGTCCTGAAATTACACCAATTGGGGGGAAAAAGTGCTTGACTTGAAAGATCTGAGAGCTGCAAAGGAGGCCCTCAGGTACAATTGCTGCACAGGTGCAACAAGAAAAGGGTCGCCACTGAGGAGATGACACAGTTGAAAAAGGAAAAAGAGTTGATAGCAGGTTGAGGTTTGCAATCTATCCAACATTTAAAAAAAGTGTCTTTCAAGTTCTGACATATACTAACCTAGTGGGGTTCTACACTAACTTACTCCCCAGGTGAGTAACCCCCGCCCCGCACACATGCAAATTTGACGATACCTTTTGTGTTCCCTATCTGTATTTGGCCATTTTACACACAAAAAAATGAATTTTATAAACTCCTATTACAGGGGTATTAAACTCAGTTGCACAGGGGCCTAAATCCAAAACACGCTTTAGGCTGCAGGCCGAACAAGATAAACATTTACTAAACACACTAAAGCTAAACCTTTAGACCTTTAAAACTTAACTTTTTTTTTACATAAATATGAATAAAGACAGACAGGAATATTAATCCAGAATAAATCAAGTTAAACTTTAAATAATGTGTACTATTTTTCTCTCCATAAAAATACATTCTGTCAAAATTATACAAATATGAATATGCTGCAGAATAAAACAAACAAAGCCTGTAAATATTAATAATAAGAAATAACAAATCATTCCATTTTCTTTGCCCTTTTTCCCATTTTTGCAGAGCTGGACTCCTGGCATTATTTTTTAGCAATAAATTCATTTTTGCTTTGTGTGTTTTGTCCTGTGTGTGGTTTTTGTAAAACGTGTCACAGGGATTTGATTTTTTTATTAGAAACCTGTTATTGTGAATATCATTCTTAAGTCTTATAAAAGATTAAAAACTAAATTATACAACTCATCAGTGGGATTATTCCAAAAATATTTGGCATTTTCCTGATTTTGTGCTGCACCAACATTATAAATCCTCCAAAAAACCTCAATACATTCATATTCAAATGATCTATTGTTTATTTATGATCTCATGAAGCACAGCTGTATTACTGCCTGCATTGCCTGCTGTCTTTATGTCAAATACCGACACCAACTAAACAACAGGCAGACGTAAAAAATACATTTATATGGAAAACAAAGAGAGCTAATAAAAATGTCTACAATAATTAGCAAATAATGAGATTATTAGCATGAGCTGTGTAATCCAACAGCACTCGATGATCCAGGTGTTGGGCAATCAAGGCAGCGCTCCGTGCTCGCCTCGCTGCCTGTCCCTTTTCCTTCTCACACATTTGCAGCTCCTTCTCTACAGGAGCGTGCGCAGGACGTCAATTTGCAGGTTTTAGGTCGTTCCAAAGTCTGTGAAATAACGGATAATAGAAAACCGGCAGCGGCACAATTTTTTTTTCTTCCAAACACGGGAATGATGCCCCCCTTTAAATTGTCCATATTGCCTGTGCCTAAAACCGCTACTTTACTAACCTGTTTGTATCTGAGGTTTGTGGGCATTCAAGGAACTAATGTGAAACCCCAGCAGAAAGACTGAGGAAACTTTTATGCTTTGCAGAATTCAAATAAACCTTATACATTCATACCCTTCTTAAAAGCGCTAATAGGTCCAGGTGTTCCAGTGTTTCTCCAGGTTTTGTCTTTCACAGCTCTATTCCGATTAATTAAAGACTTGGTCTCATAGAATTCCAACCAGGCACAAACCGTTATAATTAATTTCTTCTCCGTGATCATTTTTCAAACAGCTGGCACTTTCTAAATGAAAAGGGACACCATCTATACATGCCTAGCAAATTTGAGCACATGATTGGCCAAAATTCAATGTGTTTAAATTGCAATGTGCATTCAGTGGCCACGCATTATTGTACGTGGAGCCTGAAAACTTCGTAGAAAAATGCGTAGCGACGTGGAACCATAAGAATTTTGAAGGCGGAAGCCTTAAATGCGTGTTTTTTTTTTCATTGGAAGTGGTCGCTTGTACGTAAGTCGAAGAGGGCAGTGTGAACAAGCTTCATGGCTTTAATTAATGTTTATGCTATCATACTATAAACATGTCACACTGCTGGAGTTTTGAAAAAGATAACAAACAGCTTAGCTTAAAGTCCTTTGATCCCTGTAGTTCTGCAGTCTCTGTCTGTCTGAGAACAAGGAGAGCCTGGCTTGTACACACTGTGCTAATTTTGGGCTAGGTCGGTACAAAATCAAACTCGCTTTAAACTGCAACTCCCCCTCTGGTTCATAACTGCTCCCACCTGATTTAACAAACCAGTCATTTTCTCGAAGGGCTTCTAGCCTTTACTGACCTAAGTGATTTTGTGTCCATTTTGATCCTTTTTTGAAGGGGAAAATGTTTTTTACCTTGTTTCATGATGGGTGGACCTTCACAGCTGCCACATTTCTTTGTTTCACAGAACCAAGATAAGAGAATGAATAAAGGCAAAAGAAGGGAGAATGGGTGAAGGGTTAAACAGGTGAAGACAGAGTATAATTAAGTAGATGAGAAATGAATAGATAAAAGAGGTTAGAAGAACAAAAGTAGGGGAGAAGGGTTAGTGCAAGATTGAGATACACCTGTCAATGTAGTTAGGGTTCAGGATATTTCGGTTTTGAAGTAGTCAAAATTTTGTCATGTTTTTTGTTCCAAAACTTCAGTTAACTAAATAATTTTATGAAACATCATTTGAAACGTAGTCACTGTTCAATTTTATTTTGATTAAATTTTGATGACTGACAAGCTGCAGATTGTGAAATTAAAACCTCAGTAAATGGAAAAATGTGTCATACTTATGACACTGTACGTCTAAATGAATTCTTTAGCAGAACGTGGCTGCTAAAGATACTGCAGCTTTTTGCTGAAAAGGCTGGAACAGTTTGCCAAAATGCTAAAATAGCTCAAGGATTTAAAAATTGCCTTTCTTTTTCACAAAATTATACACTGCAAATTTGGTCTATCTACCTAAGATTATTAAACTTAAAACTAGCTGTAAAATCTTATTGATCTTGATTTTAGATAAAAACAGCAGCACGTGTAAGATTATTAAACTTGTTTTAAGAAAAATATGCTTTACCTGTCTTGATCAGTTTGTAAATCAATTTCTTGTTTTGCATTTTACATGCAAAACAAGAAAAAAACACTGCAAGCCTGATTTAAGGACAGGAAAATGTCCCAATTTAAGTTTATTAAACTGCATTTCCCTCATTGCATGTGGGAGTGTGACCAAATACAGATCTTTTTGGAAGAAGTTAAAATTACAATAGAAAAATTAATCTCAAAACAACTTACATTGAGCCCTACCCTATTTCTTTTGACTATATATCCATTGAAACATAATTTTAGTAATACAGAGAGTACATTTATTGATATCAGTTTCTTAACGGCTAAAAGGTGTATTGCACAGGCTTGGAAAAACATGAGCAGACCTAGCATAAATCAGTGGCTAAAACAAATGTTGTATTGCCTTCCTTTGGAAAGAATAATGTATATCCATAAAAGCAAACAACACCTATTTGAGGAAATTTGGGGACCCTTTATTAATTATATTCAAAAATTAGAACTAATAGATGATTCAACAGATTTTGATCTCAACCGCACGGAATTTTGCAACCTCAGTTTAAAAGCTTTTGAAAAGGAGAGCTGTGATGGTATCATGTAAGAGAAGCAATGTTCATTGTTAAGTTTTGTTTTATGTAATTATAATTTTTATTTGTTTAAGTGCAGATATTTGTTTTGAGTGAAATGTCATACAATACAGTTTAGCTTTTTCTTTTTTAATTATTTTATTTCCTTTTTGCTTTTTGTCTTTTTATAAGGAAAACGTAACTTGTATTATTGAAGTTGCTGTGTTGTCATGACTAATTCTTTAAATAAAAAGTTGTGGGGAAAAAAAATATATGCATTACCTTACTTGATCGTTTGTAAATTTAGAAATTATTCAGTTTACATGCAAAACAAGAAAAAATACTGCAGGCCTGATTTAAGCACAGGTTAAGGTCTTAATTTAAGTTCATTTTAGATGTTACCACATTATCTGATATCCAAAAATTTATTTGAATACTGATGTTTAATAGCTCATCTAATATTAATAGGATAAACAATAGATACATATTTTTTGTTTTTTACTGCAATATCATCATCAATATTATATTTAATCAAAACACTGATTTTGAAACGATGATAACCAAGCATGTTTTCAGCATTTATAAACGTAAGCAAGATTAGGTATAGCTATTTCATAAGCAAGGTCTCTGTTAAAACAGTGTTTCATAAACCTGGCTTCAATACAATGTTGTCTGTATTGTCAACAATACATTGTTTACCACAAAATCTTTTGTGTAAGTCCAAAAGTAAGTATTGTTTTATTTGCAGAAATTATAAATAGAGACCTTTCACATACATATTTGTTAATATTGAGAACAAGCCACTTCACTCTAACAGCATGGTTATCTGACTCAAATTTAAATTATAAACAGTACTTAGCAATCCACAGATGACACAATCATAATTTCACCTCGCTTGGTTTGGGCAATACCTACTCAAGATTTTGTGCAATATCTATTTTGAATCGAAAATTGTACAAATCAGACAATGATTATCTTCCTTAATCAAATAATTTTTTTGTTGTATCAAACAAAGTTTAAGTAGAATTGTTGATCTTTTAAAATATGTATTTTTCATTTATTGTAGTAATTTTTCAATGGAACATTCCGGCGGGCACAAGCGAGAATGGATAAGTCCATTGTGAACAGATGAAGGGGGATTAATATGTTCAGAAGACTTGCTTAAGCTAAACTGGTAGAGCAAACACGTTATATGCTGTTTTATAACGTATGTATTTTCATAATGATGGCATAATGAAGTGTAACACGAAAACATTAATTCTATTTCAGTCAGACAACTCTTGCAGAAGAATATTTATTCACAACATCTTTAGGTTGACATTCACAATTTGATTCACAACTTCGTTTTGGCATAAGGCTCCGTTCAATTCCTTGACACACTTATTTTTTCCATACACTTTTGGGTAACAACCCCCCGTAACGGAGCCCACAGGTGGAAGCCGGGGAGGAGGGAGGGGCAAAGAATGAGCGCTGAAAGTAAGAGAGAATGAACAATCATACACCTGACTTAAATAGGACGCTAAACAGGTGGGTTAATTAACTGACCCGCCCTAGGGGAGTAACCTGCAATTCTGCCGAGTGTCTGCCCGAAATGCGATAAATCGCTATTTATTGCATTTTTGGGATACCCTTTGAGTATTTTCATATTGTGACCGACCCAACGCCATCTTGTCACATTTGCGACGTACATCTGATGATCCAGAATATGACGAGGACGAACAGGAAAAACAAATTAGGAATATAATATTCGCTGGACAAGGTAAAAGAAGGAGGTAAGCTATATTAACTCATATGATATAGAATAAATCACCATTACGCCCCACGCAGCTGGTAAAGATTATAAAGTGGGTTTAAACATCTTGAGCAGCAGGCTAACGGAGCAACTAGCTAAGCTAGTTTGCGCTAGCCCTATTTTAGCTACTATGTCACTTTTTTTGTAAGTATGCTGTATATTTCATAAATATACTTTAAAATACAATTAATGAGATTTTGGTTCTGTTTAAACGTGTCAACTTTAATTTTGGTTTAGTTAAAATGTATTTCAGTGTTTAAGAAGTATGCTACTGTAGTAAGCTAACTTGAGTTATTGCTAGCCCAATACTGCAACTGTATCTCAGTTTTATGCTAGGGTTGTCAGATTGGGCAGTTTCCCACCCAAATAGGCCAGTTTGTCATGTATGCTTGATGATCTTAATGTTTGAATGAAAACTTGCTGTTTTTAAAAATTGTGACTTTAACATTTTTTAAGTTTGTGAGTTACTATTGTTGGCAGAAATTAAAATACAATTTTTGATCACTTCTAGTGAATAAGGATAGTATGCAAGTACAAGCCAGGCATTATAAAACTCTGCAGGAAATGTACAAAAAGTAGAAGCCCAACGTAGCTGATGTATACCAGTTTTTTTATCTGGAGTTTCAGGTCAGACGAGCTTACATTGATTGTGGAGCCATAAGAGAAGACATTGTGACAACATCGTGGATGTTTATCCAGAGAACTGCATCATGTAAGTATTATATAAAAAGTATAAAGTAAAATTTGAAATGTATATATATTTTTCACTACTTGGTTTGTCATTGCAGGTGCTTGGAAAAATGCATAGAGTCCTTGCTCCCCACTATGATGAATTATTCGAGGAAGTCAAAATGATATGGGAGGATTGCTGTGCCAGGGTCATTTTACGGAGTATGAAAGAAGGCAATAAAGCCACCAATCAACAGGGATAAAGGTAAGTTTTTGCCTTTTTGATACATGTAGTTATATGTGTGAATGCTTCTTCTCAGAAAACACTAGATGTTTCTTCTTCAAGAAGTAAAATTTAATTTATTGTGTTTCAGTGGAAGCCAACTTTGCTCTGGTGAAGGCCCTTCCCATTCTCTTTCCCTCGGTGGCACCTCCATCAAAGAAACTGGGGTGTGCTAGTGAAACTTTACTGCATGTTCAGGAGGTAAATTTTTATTTTTGCCCTAAGCAGATACACAAAGAAATTACTACATTGGAGATACTAAAGGAAAAACGTTTTTTTCTGCTTTATAGTCAACAGAAGATCCAAACGTCTTCATCCAGAAGAGAGGCCTGTCAAGTCCAGTCTTGGTGTTCGATGGCAGCAGGTGCATCGTTGCTATTTGTTTGATACCAGTTACGTTTGAAAAAGAAAAGCTTCACGAGGGTCTGATTTTCTAAATGGCATATTATTACACACTACATCTGACCTACACAAAATGCGTGGCCACCCTTCTGTCATTCAGACAGAGATCCTTCAGGATACAATTCACAAGTGGGACAGCACCACCACATGAAAGAGCATTAAAGTAAAGAATTTGTTGAGATGAAATGCTTTTGCAGTTTAATGTTTATGTCTGTTCTTTAGATGAGTATTCTAATTGTGTTGTTAAAGAAACACAAATGAAAAATTTAAAGGGCCTATACCATGCAAAATCAACTTTTTTAGCTTTAAATGAATCAAAATGTTAATTCCTCTTTATAAACAACCCAAAAGTGGTATTATGATCCATTCACGCATTTCTGATAATTGCTTTAAAAATCCGTGCTCTGAGCGCAGAACATTGTGGTGAAGAACTTGCACAATCTTTTGAGGTGGATCATAAATGTATCCAAAAACAGAGAAAGCAGATGGGTGATATTGAGAAGATAGCTGCAGAAACTAGAAAACGATTTCCTGATGGAGCTTCAAAAAAAGCGAGCAAACAGTTTTTAACATGGATTAGTAAACAATGACAAAAAAAGATGCTGTCGAAATAAAAGCAAAAAATATAATTAGAAAAAAATTGTTTTGTTTATGAACCTGTTCTATTTTAGACAGATCTGTGTTTATGTTCTTTGTGTATATTTGACATTTTCCAAGTCAAAGACAGTAAATTTGGAGAACAAAGTTTTAGGATTTTTTTTAGCAATTCCAAGCAAACAAATGAGCATTTTTATTAAAGAGCTTTTGGAGTTTCAACAAAGAGCTTCAGCATTTTTAGCAAATTATTCCTTCAACAAAAAAGTAAACCTCTTTTCTCATTTTCTGCAAACAAAGCAATTTATTATCGGTAATGAAATTTATTCTAGCTTAATTTTCTCTCTTTATCTGTACTCAGACATATTTGCCTAGTACGACAGACTTTTAGGGCCATCAAAAAAAAAGAAAAAGGTACAATTACGAGATTTTAAGTCGTAAATTTACGCAAAAAAACTTGTAAATTTAAGATATTTAATTCGAAGTAAGCATACGGTGCAGCAGCACGCAGCAGAGCAGCCAGAGTAAACTCAATTGAACAGGTGAGCTGAATGTTTATTGATTCATTTATTATTCATTCATTTTCTATTCTGTTTTGTTCCTTTCGTCACGGGGCTGCTGGAGCCTATCCCGGCCACTTGTGGGCGAAGGCAGGGGATGCCCTGGACAGGTCGCCAGTCTGTCGCAGGGAATGTTTATTGATAACCGGGAAGATCCGGTTCCGGGTTACACGGCAGGACGCGTGGCGTGCCTCTCTGCGAATTCAACTATCTTCAAATTACTTAAAAAGTTGATTTTTCTCCAAAAAAGAGAGCTGACCATGCCCCCGAAGAAACCCCAGGAATATGAAGACCTCAAAAAAACTCTTGACATTATTCAAGAAACGCTGAAAAGTTTTATGGAACAAGTGTCGGCTAAGCTAACGCCACTTTGGGATATGATGGAAGAGTTCCGAAGATTTCGGGCTCAAAACGAGCAGCGAGAAAACCAGGTCGAGATTCTGGAGAGAAGACTGGACGATGTGGAACAGCAAGTAAGGATGAATAATGTCATTCTCACTGGAGTACCAATCAAGCCTCGAGCTAGCACTGCTAATGCTAGCGCTAGCGTAGCTAGCAGTGCCAATACGGAGATCGGTGCTGTGTCTTTGGAGCAGCAAATACATTCATTTCTCACATCTAAAGGGATTTCCCTGGATCTCAATACCATCGAGACCTGCCACCTGCTCCCCAGGAGAAAGGAGACGGATAAACCAGCGATCCTCATCAGGTTTGTGAATCACAAACACAAGCTAGCTCTGATGAATCTACGCAAAAATCTCAGAGGTTCTGCTGTTTATCTGAACGACCATCTGACCAGGAGGAATGCTGAAATCTCAAAACATGCACGGCTTCTCAGGAAGCGTAAGCAGATTGAGAACACTTGGGTTAAAGGCTGCAGGATTTACGTCAAACCACTCGGTCCAGAGGACCGGACCAAGGTTTTGGTTGTGAGCACCATGAAGGACTTTGAGAAGTGTTTGATCACGGTCGTCTGAAACAACATGGAGTAATAAACCAAAGAGCCAAATAATTTCAAGAAATATGACACGTGGATTCCTCACTTTCTCTGTTTGTCTGACGTAACCTGAATAACAGCAGAGTTCTGACCTCCAGACAACTTGACCTCACTTTTCACCGCAGCTGATATCAGCTGAAGAAGGATATGGACCTGAATCTAATGTCTGCAGACATAACATCGAAGAGAACTATAAACTGTTTTGAACCCAGGAGATTGGCTGTTATCAGTAAAAGAAGAAATACCAACCTTGGACAATCGACAGTTATGGACCCTTTTTACTCTTCCCCTACAGCATTTCTTTATTATAAAAAAAAAAAAAAATACAAAAAAAATATTAAACTTATTGAAAATTGTTAAATTGATTGACTTTTAATGATATTACTTCACTTTCTCCAAAACTTGATAAATTGATTCAAAAATCTTTCCCAATGTAGCATAATTTTGCACATGTTTTTAACTTTTGATACTTGATGAAATTTTTGCTATGAAAATTCCTGAAACAGTGTTGTCTGCTTTACTGATATAGTATTATGTTTTATTCATATGAATGGCTTTTATAAGTAACATAATCTGCATATATTTCAGATGATTGATCTGCATTTGCCATGTTGATTTCTAAAATAGTTATTTTTGACGTAATACTTAAGTAATTCATCTTTGTCATGTGCTTTATCGATATCTTATGATTTTTAATTCTGTCTGATAAAAGCTAGGAACCGGCTATTGATAAATCATGTAATAAAATGGTTACAGTATAATCGGGGTGGGATTATATAAGTTCGCTTCCTCCCACTCCCTTTCAAGCAATATTTATTAATATGTCTAATTATCCTAAGTTTGATTAGTTACTGTATGAATGTATAACTGATGTTTATATTGCTGTTGTGTATTATTTCTACTTAATTGCTTGAAATAAACCATTTAAAAAAAAAAAAAAAAAATAACGTTCCAAATGTTTGGAAGCTCATTTGTTTTATTTACGATTTATTAATGTTTTATTTATTGATGGGTGGTTTGCAGGATCACAAATACAAAACGATGAAGAGATCGGTATCCCTGCAGATGTCCACTTGAATCCTTTCTTCCTCCACCAAAGACAAGATCTCTATGTTTGTGTGATGCTTCCGTTTCAGGAAGCGCACTTGTTGGCATTTCAAATGTTCTTATGCTAATACAACAGACTATTGCCTTCATCTTTTTGCTTTATGTTGAAACAGGATGTTTCATCTGGAGTAGAGGGCAGATGTAACACTGTTTACTTCCGGATTGGTGGGTTCATGACTGACATAAGGTGACAGATGAACTTCAGGTTGTGTGAATGAAAAGGAAAATAAAGGCTGCAGCGGTCATCCACACCTAAACCTGTCTCTGAGCTCATTATTTTACATATGAAACTCCTCTTTACTGACACCGAACCCCGGAAAGCCGGCTCCACTGAAAATATTCTGATTTTGAGTGGCCAAAACGTTCCGAATCTCAGAACGAGTTTTTATATCTCGTAAATTTACGATAAAAACTCTTAAATTTGTGACTTAAAATCTCGTGATTTAACAGTTATGACTTTCTTTCTCGTAAATTTCGACTTAAAAGTCGTAAAAAAATAATTATAATTGAAAACTGGCCCTAAAACTCCGTCGTAGCCTAGATATAGAGGACCTCATGACATATTTTCTTCATGTTTATCTACTATTTAAGTACATTCAAAAAAGAATCATTAACACATTAGAAAATTAACATCCCTATTGTTGGCATGCAATTTTGTACTTCCGCTATTGTTGAGGAAAAATGGAAATTTGGAGCACAGTGACTCATAACTTTATTATTTGAAACTATGCAACTGATAAAATATTCTGTATATTTAAAACACAAAAGTAATTTGTAGCAGAAGTCATGAATGGTCAAACAATCTTTTGTGCTTAAGTTTTCTGGTCTATCCTTTGTTTTAAAATCTATTTGACAGCAGTGAAAAATAATTCCAAAGCTCTAATAAGCCTTATTTCTTACCACATCACAGAATCGAGGTGTGCTACAGCATAAAGGCAACAACATAATAAAAAAAAAGATTCATATTATTTGCAATGTCATTTTTTCTCCCGTGAGTCCCACGCATAAGAGTAATTATATTTGGAATTTTTGCTCGTGCAAGTGAACACAAAGGAAGAACTGAACACAACCATGTAGCTCTACTTATTTATCTTTATTATAATTCAGGTGATTGAGTGACAAAACACTTTAAAACTTGATTCTATATCATGAAAGTGTCCAAGCTTCAAAAGAAACTTCATTAAAATAAATAAAACTCATTTCTCGAACTGTCTGCTGACAACAAAGAAAAGACTCTGATGGAAATGTAAAAGAAAGTTTGTTGATGTCGCCTGAGTTGTTGTAAATTCGTGCTGCAGTCCAAACAAAGGCGGAAGAATTGATATGCTAACAGAATGGAAATGTGCGCCAAACAGTTTTGCTTCTTTCCAGACAATATTGTTTCTGTCAACATGACCTCATGTACACCTGCTGTGATACATTGGAAAGGTGTCTATGGAAGAGGAATTAGCCCTGTGGATTGTTTTTTTTTTAAATAAAAGAAGCCATCTATTATGGAAATCTTCATAATGGAAAATTGTGATTCTTTAAGACATAATGCTATTTTTTCAATGGTCTTTTGGTTCCCAACATTGGCTGTAATTCTTTCATGTTATATTTTTCATTTTCAAACTAACAAGTTGCAGTTTTCCTGAAATCAGAGTTTGTGATAGAAACATCGGTCAAAAAAGCAAACATACAGAAAGACTGTTGTTGTCATGGCTACAGAACACCTTTTCAATCCAGACGCTGAAACCCGGAGGAAACACAGGAGAGAGCGAGAGTTCAGAATCAGAATCAGAATCAGAAAGCCTTTATTGTCATTGTAACACAAGAAACTTGTGACAACGAAATTTCCGGTGCTCTCCAGCTGCTTAAACAATAAAATAGATAATCTTCTAAGGAACAATAGAATTGAGTTTAACTGAAAATATACATATGTACAAAGCTACACAACTATTCTAAATTGCATTATATTGCACTGGGAATTGTTAATATTGCACATTGGTTTCAGATATTGCACTAGTTACAGTTTTTGTGGGATTTACATTTATTTAGGAGATTGACTGCTGTGGGAAAAAAACTGTTTTTTAGTCTATTTGTGCGAGCCTTGTGGGATCTGTACCGTCGGCCTGACGGTAGCAGTTGGAACAGGTGGTGGTTGGGATGGTGGGAGTCCTTGATGATTTGTCTGGCTCTGCTCGTGTAGCGAGAGCTAGCAATGTCCTCTAGGCTGGGCAGGGGGGAGCCGGTGATTTTCTGGGCCGTGTTGATCACCCTCTGCAGCGCCTTCCTGTCTGCGGCCGAGCATCCTGCATACCAGGCTGTTATGCAGTACGTGAGGATGCTCTCGATGGTGGCTCTGTAGAAGGTCACCAGCAGCTTCTTGTCCAGGTTGTTCCTCCTGAGTATTCTCAGGAAGTGGAGACGCTGCTGGGCCTTCCCTACTGCCGCAGTGGTGTTTGCAGTCCAGGAGAGGTCCTCTGTGATCAGCACACCTAGGTAGCGGATAGAGTGAACCCTGTCCACGCTGACCCCATTTATATAAAGTGGGGGCGGGTCCACTCTCCCCTTTCTGAAGTCCAGGATTATTTCTTTCGTTTTGGTGGTGTTCAGGTGGAGGTTGTTTCCTGAACACCACTTTTCCAGTCTGCTGACTTCATCCCTGTAGAGAGTCTCATCTTCCCCTGAGATGAGCCCGACCACAGCAGTGTCATCAGCAAACTTGATGATGTTGTTGCAGGGGTGGGTTGGCGTGCAGTCCGATGTGTAGAGCGTGAAGAGGAGAGGGCTCAGTACACATCCTTGTGGTGATCCTGTGCTGATGGTGATGGTGGATGAAAGGTGGGGTCCAAGTTTAACAGATTGTGGTCGTTCTGACAGAAAGTCTTTAATCCATGAGCAGATGGGGGAAGAAAGGCCCAGGTGAAGCAGTTTCTCTGTCAGGATGTCTGGGATGATGTTGTTAGAGGCTGAGCTGAAGTCCAGAAAGAGCAGCCTAACGTAGTTCCCTGGGTGGTCCAGGTGGCTCAGGGCAGAGTGAAGAGTGGTGGAAATAGCATCATCTGTTGAGCGATTTGGTTTGTAGGCAAACTGAAGCGGGTCGAGGGTGGGTGGGAGATTATCTTTGATGTGTTTTGCTATCAGTCTTTCAAAACACTTCATGATTACAGGCGTGAGGGCGACTGGCCTGTAGTCGTTGAGGCTGTCTGCTGCTGGCTTTTTGAGAACCGGAATTATGGTGGAGGTTTTGAGGCAGGCTGGGATACTGCACTGTTGTAGGGACTGATTGAAGATACTGGTGAAGACGTCCGCTAATTGGTCGGCGCATGCGCTGAGTACTTTGCCTGGTACTCCATCTGGTCCCGTTGCCTTCCTGGGGTTGGCTGATTTAAGCACCCGTCGTACTTCCTGCTCCTGGAGTACTAGGGTGCTGTTGTTGTGTGGTGATGATTGTGGCGTGTCTGCTGGGGGCCTCTGCGTGTCAAACCTGGCAAAGAAATGGTTTAGCTCCCTTGCCAGGGAGGCATCCGCTCCAGTGGACACTGTGTTGCTGCTCCTTTGGTTTGTGATGTGGTTTATCCCCTGCCACATCTTCCTGGGGTTGTTGTCAGCGAAGTGCTCTTCAATCTCCTTTTTGTAGGCCATTTTGGCCTTCTTTATGCCTTTTTTTAGGGCAGATCTGGCTGCGCTGTATTGGAGCCAGTCACTGTCCCTTGACCTGAAGGCGGTGTCTCGTTTTTTAAGGAGAGATTTTACTTCGCTGGTCATCCATGGTTTCTGATTTGGGAATATTCTGATCCTTTTGTTCACAGTCACATTGCCTATGCAGTGGTTTATATAGGAAAGGACTGTGTCCGTGTGTTCTTGTAGATTTTGGCTGTAGAAGGTGTCCCAGAGTGTGTTTGAGAAGCAGTCCTGCAGTTGTGTGAGGGCAGCTTCAGGCCAGATCCTGATGGTCTTTGTTTCTGGCTTTGTTTTCCTTCTTAGGGGGGTGTAGGTGGGGGTGAGGGACAAGCAGAGGTGGTCTGAGCCTGCTAGATGGGGGAGGGGGGTGACTTTGTAAGCCTGTTTAATGTTTGAGTAAACTTGGTCTAAAGTGTTTACTCCTCTGGTGGCAAACTTCACATACTGTGTGAATTTGGGGAGCACAGTTTTAAGACGTGCTTGGTTGAAATCCCCAGCAATAATCAAGAGTCCGTCAGGGTGGGCGAGCTGTTGCTTGTTGATGATAGTTAGCAAGAGGTTGAGAGCCGTGCTAGTGTTAGCATCTGGTGGTATGTAAACAGCTAGCACCAGAACAGCTGTGAATTCCCTCGGGAGGTAGAAGGGCCTGCATAAGATGGCTACAGCCTCCAAGTCCGGGGAGCAGTGTCTATCGGTGATCCGGCTGTTGCTACACCACTCGTTGTGCACATAAACACAAAGCCCCCCTCCTCTGCTCTTACCGGAGCTGTGATCTCTGTCCTGACGATGTAGCGTGCGTCCCGCTAGCTCAATCGCGGCGTCGGGGATACGCGGTTGTAGCCATGATTCCGTGATGATAATCAGACTGCAGTTCCTTGTGAAGCTGTTTTTGGCTGTAAGTAGTTCCAGTTCGTCCATCTTGTTGATGATGGACCTCGCATTTGAGAGGAGGAGGCTTGGAATTGCGGGTCTGAGCGGTTGTTTACGTAGCTTAGCCTCAGGGCCAGCCCGGCAGCCTCGCTTCTGCTTCCTCTCTCTCCTCCGCCTTCGTCGCTTGCCGGGTGGGCTTACCATCCACGGAGACCCCGGTAGCCTCGCTATTTCCTTTGGGATGTTGTGGCGCTGCTGAAAGTTCTTTGTTACCGACTGGGTTTGTCTCAGCCCAAGGTCTATCAGGTACTGGCGGTGGTATTTAAAATCGGCGTAGCAAAAATCCAAAAGTAAATAAAATACAAACAATAGAACAAAGAGCCATGCTGGAGAGCTGAGAGCCGCTGCACCCGCGCGCGCCGCCGCCATAATAAATGAAGAGTTGCAGGTAAGAGGCTTTAATGGGGAGGACAAACATAGGCAGGAGGTCTGGATACGTGGCTTCCACAGAGCGAAACAAAGACTTCGGTAACGTCACTGGTGGATCCCTTTGCTGTTCTCCAGAGAGTTGTTGTCGGCGGAGGTCCCGGAGGGGGAGACGAAATGGCAGAGGCTCGAGGTGTATCAAGGAGTGCAGGCAGGAGGAGGGTTCTCGGCAGAGACAGCTTCAGGCGACCACTCGTGGCATTGCGTTCCATCAGGGGCAAAGGACTGGCAAAGACTGATGATCCAGGAGCTCCTTAAGAAGGCGGATGAGTAGATGAGGTGAGTGGTTGCAGCTGGGCTGAATCAGCAGCCAAGCGGAGAGGAGAGGAGGAGGAGTCTGACAGCGGCACCATATCAGTTGTTCTGCAAATACTACAACCCTGTGCTGCCAACTGCTCTTCCCGCTTTTAGTTTAAAATGTAATGTTTGGATGCCTGTTCGGTCTTAATGAGACATTACGTTGTTGGATCTTAAGAATGCTAAATTAGTGCTAAATTCATTCATTTTCTTTCTTCGTTTTGTCCTTTTCCGGGCTGCCGGAGCCTAACCCATTGACGAAAGCACGGTAGGTAGTCCTAAATTTGCAAGCAAAAAAAATCATTACTGCAGCTTTTTACTCTCTGTATTCACATATTTGAAGAAAGAAATTCTATTAAATGCATTCCTTCTGAAGAAGCTGAACTAACATGTTATCATCACTCCTACAACAATACAATGAACCAACCAAATTTGTCAAAATACATAGAAAATATCATATTTGAACGCAAGTTTTTCCCTAATGATCTTTGGCCCATAGAGTATTACATTTCATTTTTATTTTTGTATCCTTTTTTGTATTTGTGATGCTTTTGTTAATTTGCATCTGCTATCAGTATTGGAAGCTCCAAAGTTTGATTAACTATACATTTATAAGATATTATGAGGGACCAGTTGAGTTTTATTTACCACTATACATCTAAACCTTGTGTGACTTGCTTAAACTAGGATTCCAGAGAGGTGGAATAAAGCCCAAAGCAGATGAAATAAATTAAACAATAAATATTAAAAGTTTGGTTTGTTTTAGTCTTTATAAGGTCTGTAAATATTTAATAATGTAGTAAAATGTGCTTTTATTTCTTCTGGGAATCAATGGGAAAATGCTTTCTTCAGCTACCAGCCTCCAGTGGTCTTTTAGGGACTGCAACATAAGATACTTCCATGTTTGCTTTTAAAGTCCCACTCCCACCATCTTTTTATCTATTCAAAGTGTTCCCAGTGGTCTTCTAATTATGATGATACCCTTTTTAAGCATAATCAAAGACCTGTGTTTTCTAGGAAATAGTTTCTGAAGAGCGGCAGTAATTCATTCAGAAATTCGCCTCTGAGTCGTGGCCGGTAGTATTGGTGCGGAGAAAGCCGACTCCTTCATTCCCATTCAACCATCTGTTTACATGCTTTCCCGCTAGCTTACAGCCCCTCAAACTTTGCAACTTTACATTACCAATGCAGTAAAAATGGTGAGCAATATTGGAGCTATCCAGCCATACAGTTTGGAACCAGATGTTTAGTCAAACAAGAAAAACAAAGACGTTCTGAGATCTATTTGTCTGCAAGTGGATGGATCAGAATAGAGCGGAGCAGGAAGCTTATGGCCTGCTGAGTAGCTTCTATGTCACAAGGTTTTACAAACACCGCTTTTTTGTCTGTTCCCCATTCCCAATGTGTGAATGAATAATTACTCAGAAAAACAATTTTAAGCAAAAATTAATTAATTAAATGTATGTCCACCATCATTAGATTTTTTTTTTATATATTTTTAAAATAAATATTAAAAATTATGTTAATCAGAGTGGGTCTTTAAGCCCAGTAGGAAAATGTGGGGGTTTGGTCTATAATCAATCTAAAAAAGTGGCAGAAGTTTCTCAAGTCTACAAATTCCCAGAGGAGGAGAGTATGTCGAGGGGGAGGGGTGTCATAGTCTCTTGTCCCTTCCTAAAGGTGCCACTGCAGAAAATGAGTGCATTGGACAATGATGTGAGTGGAGCAGTTGGACTGTGTGGGGCAAACGTGTCCAAAGGGACCTAGGGGGTCACTTTGCATGGATGTTGTTCTTCTCTGTCTGCCCTTGAGATAAATGAATGTTTAATGACCTAGTCCTAATTCAGTCTGCTGGAACAATGTGGTTGTTGCACCTTTCCAAGACCTCTGAAAAGTCCTTTCTTATGGAGATTTAAGATAAATTGAAGTCCAAACCTACCTGGATGCTGTCTTTTTATCCCAAAAAGAAAAGGAAAAACTCAACACAACAGCTTTGGACATTATTGTCAATGTATTACCAACCCAGGTTCATCTCTCAGCTGTTTGTGTTGCCTCAGAAAAGATGTGAACGATAAACCTTTCCAATGTAGGCTTCAATCAGTGAACCAGGGAAAGTACCCAGCCCCCCAACTATGACAGAGTCCCAAACGAAAAAACAGCATTTCTATACAATATCACCCATCACATCTAAAGCTGTTTTTCCTCCAAACATGCTGTACTGCAAGTCCCGTACACTGAGGTGGGCCAGATTTGCTCTTATGTGGTGCTTTACACAAAACACACAAGGCTTTCCAGGAGCTACGTTTGTCCTCACTATGGGGTGTGCTCTCATTTACATAATTCCTGCAAAAATGTGCCACTGTCTCAGAAAGGTGGTGATGAAGGTCAAAGCCAGTGTGGAAAAGCCCTGTATGCAACATTTCTAAAAAAAAACATTAAATTGTTGTTTTGTAGATGAGTTTTAAAAATCCGTTTATATAACACATTTTTTAAACCTGAAACTTCTGTGAGGAAAGGTCACCACTTCTTTTGTACTTTATGTTTACTAGATGGAAGTGAATGTGGCAAGTTCTACCACTGAGGTTTGAAAACACTGCTTTTCTAAGCACGTCCATATAGATAAATTCTGTTGAAGGGTAATAGAATACAATAATCAGCCATCTATCCACAAATCTTATGCCATCTAACAACAAATTATTCAGGCCGCAGTCTAAACAAAGAACCTCATATTTACTTTTACTTCTACAGCCTTTTTGGTGAAATTTTGAGGGACTTTTCAGGTCACATGGAACAGTGGAGACTAGAGTCGTAATCTGCAAGATGCAGTTTCAGATCAGGTTTAGTCACAACCTGACTGTGTTAGGAGGGACATCCAAAACAAAACTGCTTTGAATTCCTCATTCAAAGGACTTGTCCAATTGTTGTCCTAAAGATTCACTCCGAAGAAAATGGTGTTTTTGACATGTTCTTGCGGCATTTTTCTAATGGTGGCGGACATATATTTAAAGACATTTAAGCTAAAGCTGAGGCTTCAGAAACTGCTGGCATGGTTGCTCCATGCTCCATGCCCACAACTGCTGTTGCTCTGCAAAAACTAAGTCCTTGTAAACAACATGTTTTTTGGGATTTGACATAATCATAATTACAAAAAAACACTGGGAATGCTCTGAAAATAGATCAAAAGATAAGTGGATCTTTAAATGTTGTGTCTGTATATATTCACCTATAAAAAAAATTGTTCAAGATTTATTCACCGTTTTTTGTCTGTATTTGGATCCATCTTTAAATCCTCTTCATGGCACTCTTTGACAGTTTTTGTGCAATCAGAGAGTTGTTGGAAGCATGATTTGTATGGATTAATTCACTAATAATTTAATTTATTTAATATAATAATTTAGTTTTTTTAATATATTTGTATATAAAATGTAAATAAAAGCTGTTTTTTGAATGGTGTGACAGGGAGAAATGTGTGTCTACCAAAATAAAAACAAAGAAAAATAAAAAAAAACAATTTTTTCGTTGACGCCTGTGGAGCACTCTGTAAAGCAGCTGATGAGACAGATTTACAGTCTTTCAAACCTTGATGAAACACAGATACTGGCTAACTTCACATGAAGACGGCTGTGTCAACAGAAGAGGCTGATACAAAGAGAGCATCAATGCACCTCGAAAGAAGAAAAGGTCACAGATTGCTCTCTGTGGGATCAGTGGTACCATTCACCACTGAAAAGTCTGTAAAAAAAAGACCACGTGTTTGAAAAGGAGGAATGTAGGCTGCTGTGTGGGAGACTGTGCAGACCCCATGAGAATAACCTGATTTAGTATGACACAGTGGGAGGCCTGGCATAGGCCTGTAAATATGTCACATTATTGCAGCTGATGTTTAATGAAGCTTCCACTCATACTCTACTGCTCCCCTTGGACACCACCCTTCAGCACCACAAGCCTGACTCTGAACATAACCAGGGCAGGCTTGTCAGACTTAAATCACCATATCTCTCATCACCATTTACAGGAATCCTGCAGCTGTAATGGTCATGTTCTATTTTAATGTTTGCTTTGATGCATGCATACTTTAAAATTAATTTATCAAGAGACATCTGAGTATTTTAGCTTTAGGGAATATATTGGAATCTGATTAAATATAAGGTTAAATCAAATAGGGGCTAGATGCCGATTCTAGGTCAAGGACAATTTTTGTAACTATTGTTACGGGGGTTGGTGTTAAGCATTTTTACCATTGCTATGTGTGAACAAAAAGAATAGACATTTATTGTTTTATGGGTAGTAGTTTTTTCTACAATTAAGTTAGTCAGTACAGTGCATTATTCATTATTCATGATCTATTTTGTGCAATATTCTATTTAATTTCTTTTTGTTGTTTAAAAAAAAAATCATTGTCCTTTCGTTTTAAAATTATAATCTATATTAGAAATTTGTATAATTTTCTTATTTACATCATTGGTGTTAGGGATGTTAGAAAATAATTGATTTGGCAATATATCGCGATAGTTCATTTGGCGATACTTGTTTTGATTCAAATTGCTGTCAAGACGATATTTATTTAATTATTTCTGAGCATCCTTCAGTGTATGACTCTTATTTAACACTTCAACCTTCGACCGCTAGTTGGCAGCAGAGCACACAGAGCCTCTTTGAGCAGCTCCACTCTGCACAAAAAAACAGGTTTTTTAGTTTAGCGACCTGATCCATCAGAGTGATGTGTAAAATGCTCTGACATAAGGCAGACATCGTGGCAATCAGCTTTAGTTTACTTTTGCGTGAGAAAGCGTGCCTGCAACGGTGCAGTGCAGATATGTAAACAAAGCATCTTTGTCACACTAAAGGAACTTTCCTTTACCCTGTCATGCTGCCTCATCATCACACTTTATTGTTTCTGTGAAGAAAAAGCATTTTTTTCTCACTGCCCTTTATTTTTGAAGCACTGATAAGACTCCTGAACCGTTATAAGTACTGGAGAAGCTACATTAAGCAATATTGAAAATAAACAGCACTTTATTTACTCAATCATACTTTTAGAACCTTATTGGTTAAGGCACATTCATTCCATTTTTATTTGATACTGAAAAATATTTTGCTGGGGAAATAAGACAATGTTGACTGTTCCCTTTCTATATCTTAAGTTACCAAAATAAAAGCACTACAAATTTGCCAGGGTAAAAACAAATTATATATGAGATACAGTTGCAGTGCTTAACATTGTGATAATACAATAAACAGAATTTGACAATTTTATTACAATGAAAGACATTTTGTAATTCAGGTAGAGTTTTTTCTAAATCATTTTAAAAAAGAAAAGAGAGAAAATATGTTCCAGTACAATATCAGGATACGTATCATATTGTGGGGCCAAAAAACCTCTAGTGGATTAAAAAGTTATATACCACTGTGATATACCATGCCTAAAAATGTAGTTTTGGTCACATAGCATAAATGTTCTATATCACTGTGCTGGCTTGGACAAAAACCACTGGTGAGAGGGGAACTTTCTATCTGAAATGATGCTTTTTTAACCCATCGGAACGATCAGCATATATATGTCACTTTATATCGCCAAATGTTGACTGCAGCGGTGCTGCGGTGCCTTGTCACAGCACCACGTAACAAATAGTCCGCTTTTCGTGAAAAGGCGGACTAGTTTTGTTTGTAGTTGGCATTTTTCTGATGATGGAGGACATACGTATATAAAGAAAATTAGGATTAAAACTGCATTTCTAAGTATTTTTTTAAAGGTAATGATCCCGGAGCAGACAGAAACAATACTGTTTAAAAGAGGGCGTATTTGTGACATAGAAAAGGCACACACAAATACACACACAAGCTACAAGTTCCTTGCTTCAATCCATTCTGATGTATCTACTTGCAGACAAATAGATCCATGTACGTCTCTGTTTTCCTCGTTAGAGCTGGAATCTGGATCAAAACTGTACGGCTGGATAGCTCCAATATTTCTCACCATCTACTCTGTGCCACTAATGTTGGGTTGGGGGTGTATTCCTGTCCTTCTCAGTTATGAGTGACAGGAAAGGGAAGTGGGTTTGCTATGTTCCAAAAGCTCACCCAAATCTAAGAGGTGAATTTCTAATGAACTCCTGCTGTTTTGCAGAAACTATGTCCTAGAACAGTGTAAATCCCGCGGCACACCAGCATCCAAAAAAATTAGATAAATAAAAGAACAAAAGAAAAAGCTCAGTCTGTATTTATCTACAGCCGCTCTGCAATCTCACATGCATTTTTGTGATAATTGTTGCAGAAAAAGCTGGAAGCTGTTTTTTTCTAAAAGATGTATTAAAAATTAAGTCAAAAGATTCAAAAACTGTTTGATGTGTGTTCGTTGTTTTAAGACGTTAAGAGGAGAGACTCATTGTGCGCTAAGACAGTCACTTTACTGCATCATGGGAGATGTAGTGCCGATAATCCGCCAACCTCAGAAAGACCAGCATCTTTGAGCTTTGTGGTTTTGTTCACTTGTTCCACGGTCTGATACCAGATTCTGTGGAAAGCTACACCGCTAAAGACGAACTTTAGCTGGTATTTTTGTTAGAACAGAGAGACTTTTTTGCGCTAAATCGAAACAAGGAAGTGAATACTTTAACCACTTCTGATTGGTCAGACTGATGGCATGTGATTAAGCCTTCAAGAATGATTGGTGGAGACAGTTAAAGGGGCGGGACTTTTCCTTACACAGTTAT